>JAGXOD010001383.1:3717500-4317500 GCA_020368025.1 Brachyhypopomus occidentalis
TCAGACTCTGTTTGCCGCTCCCGCCCACCCCCACCAACAGGGCGTTCCCCCGAGGAGACTCCAGGATGCGGTTGATGCGACAGCTGAACCAGACGAAGAGGGCGGAAAAGCAGGAACGATGAAGGAAATTACAGCTGTTGTTGCAGAGCGGAGCACAGTCATTATCATCATCATCATCACCATCGTTATGCTCCTCCTCATCGTCATCAAGAACATTATCATAATCAACCTGACTCTTTCCTCTCATCTCAGTCCTGGTTGGTATTGGACTGTTGAGGCTGGGACAGAACTATAAAATATAAGAACCGCGTCACGGCCCACTAACAGGACTTGGCACATCTGCTCCCTGATCACAGACGATCTCGGAGCAGGTGCTGGATAACCTTCCTCTCCCCTCCTTACATATGAGCCATGGCGTCCTCGAAGAGGACGAGGTTGAGAGCGGCGTTGACTTCATTGTAACTGTCGAGCACCTCCAGGAGGGTTTTGTTCAGGCTCTCCCAGGACGGCACGGGCATATATCTGGGCTCGCCGATGCCCAGGGCAAAGTGGCAGTACATATTCATCACCTTGGTCTCCTCCAGGGCCTCCTCCATATCCTGTCAGGAACACCAACTTGTCTTAGCACACCATCAAATATTAAACCTTGATTAAAAACTCCAGCATGTCGTTGTCTTGGGAGGGGACCCTCTCCAATTCCATTAAAATTCTTTTCACCCAGAGTACTGGCCCCTTTTGTGTTTCAATTGACACCGTTAATGTAATTCTTTCTTTCCTATCTCTGCAGCCAGTGCTGCTTGTTGGCTGGCTTCCTTTCTTGACGGGTTCGTTAAAAACGTGAGCACAGCAGGGCCAGGCAGATTTGACTGGACGGTGTGTCCGTATGTGAGCGTTTGTGTGTGTGAGTGTGTGTATGTGTGTGTCATGAACATGGGGTGTCAGTTCTGTCTCTCTAGCGTGACCACTCTTTGATAAACTGAGGGAGTCTGGGGGGGAGAAAAACTATTAAACACTTTCTTCTTCTCCCTGCATCCTTTCTATCCCCCTTAATTTGCTGGACTGATGGCGGCCAGGCTGACAGGGTTTTGCTCTGATTAACGCAACCCTGGCTGGAGCGCTGTAGCCTCACCCCACCTAATGACACCGCCCGCTCCGTCAGGCTCGCAGTCCAAGCCCCTCACCTCGTAAAGCTTCCCCACTGTTTCCGACTGCAGCTTGTCAAAGGCGGCAAAGTCCTTGTCTTCCACCATCTTGTCTCGGTAAACACGGTTAGACTCGTGGAGATATATCTTCACCAGGTCCTGAGGGGTCTTCAAGCACTCGCTTTTACAGAAGAGAATGCCCTGAAATCGGACAGTTGTTTTAATTCAACACCAAAATCACGCAAAGAACGAGCTGTTTCAACAGAATGAAGAGGCTTGTTATGCACTACTCCGGAGGCCAGCCGTCCCGCATTCAAATCCTGAAAGCTCAAACATCAAGTGGCTTGGGCTTGTCTGCCTAGCAGTCCACAGGGAGCAGCACATCCCATTTGTCAAGAACAGTTGATTTCTGATGGGTATTATATCCTCCCTGTGAATTCATTACATATTATTAATTATTAAATGCCATGGTGTATAATATTTTTCATCAATAGAGGAGACTGACAGGTCTATTCTAATAAGTCCTCTAAAGTCAGGAGATCCATGTCAACAATTGGCAAAGAGCCCAAGTATACAGGGCTCCTAACACTGAATGGAAAGAATGACTTTCCCCCCTGCCAACACACACACACACACACACTGGAGCAAGCTGGGCCTGTAAATCAAGAGAAGAAATAATCTCTCGCTTATGCAGGTAGATTAACCTCCACCTCAGCCTCATCCCCCTTTGTTTCCAATAGGCTGTGCATTCTACATCAAACAATACCGACTTCTCTGCTCAGATTATGTTGCTAAGGTGCTTTACTGGCCTGCTTTCAGCATCTGCACCGAGCCTCATTACCTCCTAATGGTTTGTTATTAACTGCTGCTCCCTTTCACCACAAGCGGCTGTGTGTCACTGAACAGGACTGGCTGAACAGACCCATGGCAGCTCTCAGTCATCTTTGCCCAACGACAACCAAGACGAAGGTCTTTTAGCTGAGCTGTCCATTCTTTAATTAAGAGGTAGACATTTATGACAACGGGCTATTAATCATGCATCTGACATCCTACCTGCTGAAGCCCATCTTCAGTCCCCAGGTACGCAGCGCAGGCCGGCTTCGGTGCCGCTCCGTCGGCCCAACGGGACCGTCGGTGAGCAACGAGGCTAAACACTGTACAAGGTAGGTATAGTGTAACGGGTCGCAATGCTGCCTGTCCTGTGGGGCCCTGGGGTTTGGTCCTCTGTCTAGACAAGTACACCATGCTATACTAATAAGAGTCCTTGGACAAGACTAGCAACGCTATATTTGCCTACTTTAAGATTGAGACTGTAAGCTGCACAGGAAGAGTCATGTTAATGGAGCAGACTGCCCCAGACTCCTTCTGCACCAAGCCTAAGAGGGTAGGGGTGGAAACGCAGGTGCATTCCTGCCCCATGTGCATAGCGAGGTGCGAGGTGCGAGGTGACGACGGTGCGATGTGTCTGGTGCGACATGGAGTGAGTGATATGTGTGATGGAAAGAGAGGACAGGGAGGAGATACCGATGCTGGATCCTCATAAGCTGCGGCATTTCCAGTGTTGGTAACACAAGTGCCGTCATCTGAGGATATTTGCGTAATGCAGAATACAATATCTGGGCGTAGATGTTATTTGAAAGGAGAGCTTCCATTCAAAAATTTGAATTCTGGTTTCCACATACTGACGGCACTCCATCTGTCAAATAATTCGCTTCTGATGAGGTGGTGAGGCATGTTTTGTGAGGTGCCCTCCTCCAAAAGTCTAATAAACTGATTTATGTTTGTGTCACGGTGAGTCACAATTCCATTCGTCCCTACAGCCTTGTCTGCAAAGCACCTCAGGACACAAATGCACACACACGTATGCACATGCACACACACACACACACACACACACACACACACGTGCAGCAGACTGCCGAGCATCCTACCTCCTAGGTATAGCAGACCCTACAGAAAACAGGAGGCTGTCAACTCACAGCGGGGCCTTCACGGCACTCACTGATGGATTTAGCCCTCACCGGAGCCTAATTATCCAGGAATCCACATTCACAGGCTCTAAATTAATTACTTTATTCCTGTCAGACCAGACCAGCGCTACTGTGAGACTATTTGAATAAAGGAGGAATTTATTTTTTCCAGAGCTTTCAATATGTTTGGGAGAAACTTTCCATGCTATAGAGAAGAAAATGTCTCCCTATTTACAGTTTCAGTTTTAAAATGGCTCCCTATTTACTGTTTCAGTTCTAAAATTGGCCAAAAATTGAGCCTTTGGGCCACTGCTGAGTATAACGGTCAGTTATTGGCGTAATGTATCATAAACCAATTACTTCTGAGAAAGTAATCACCAAGTACTCAACTTCTCTGTCCTTCATAAAAAAACAACCAAAACTTAACAGCTGTTCAAAATGAATAATGGCCAAAAAACATTCTTGTCCTAAGGGTGTGTGTGGGTGTGTGTGTGGCTGAGTGTGTGCATGTGTGTGGGTGAGTGTGTGTGTGTTTGTCTGTCTGTCTGTGTTGAGGGGTGGGATAGAAAAGAGCCTAAAATCCAGAGGACTTAGAGATTGCTCTGAGGTAACTCTCTCCTGCCTCAGGTAGCTGTACTGGGAGCTGAATTAGTAAGGCAAAACTACAGCCAGCTCTTCAAATACTCTCTCAGTTTCCTCATCTGCTTCTCCCTCTCGCCCTCTGTGTCTCTCTCTCTCTCTCTCTCTCTTCCTCACATTCTCTCATTTTGCTTCATTACTGTGGCAGTACCGAAAACAATGAAGAGGAGTTCAGAGGCCAGTCTCCCTTTTCTGTCTTTCATCTTCTCCATACCAGCATTAAAGCATTTTCCTTACTCAAAAAATCCCCTGGGGAGTCAACACTAGTCTTGTCTAAGCTGGCACAATAACAAGCAGAGGGATATAACTGCCACCCTTAAAAGGAACAGACACTAAACTGTTTGTGCATAAGGCTCACGTTAATGACACGAGTGGGCTGTTTCCTCAACTCTGTTTAGAACAGAAAGTGGGAAGGTAATGACAAGTGCTGGGAGAAACATCCTTCGCAGAGTAAAGCAGTTTGTTTTCTAGGTACATTGTTAACCGAAACAATTTCCATTCGATTAAGCGGATTAAGAAAGAAAACATGGTCCGATTAATAATTCATTTAAGAGATTCATTTACGCACAGAAGGGGAGACCTTTTGGGTCAGAAAGGAGTGATTTTAGACAGATATTTGCCAAGAGGATGCCATCCAGACATATTTAAGTTTGAGATGGTGTAGTCATTTAAATACATTAAAGTATAATACCTGCGAGATGTAATCTATTCACCTTCCCTTTATACTACCCTCTAACTCATTTCAAATTTTGAGCTTTGCCTTCAAATCAATAGTCATTTAAAAGAAAAATTACTTAGAGTGTCTTCACTCACCACTGCTGAAAGGTTTATGAAAGCAACACCATAAATCTAAACGGTGACATAATAAGGCCCCCAAAACGTTAATTACGGCTCGAAAAACAGGCAGAATCAGCACTGAGGGCTGTCAGAGGCATCTGGGATGTGAAGTTGGTTGGCTCACGTGAATAATTCATGTCTCTGTCTGGGAATATGTACCTGGAAAATGTTGGAGAGGTCACGCAGGTTGAAGACGTAGTGGAACTTAACGGCGGTGGGCAGGAAGGCGGCGGCCACGCGCTGGTGGAGGGTCAGGGCTAGCTGGACCAGGAGGGGGCAGCTCCTCTGGAGCGCCGCGCCAAACCCGACCCTGCCCAGGTGCTGGCCGAGAATGCTGCAGTAGATGGTGCTGAGGGCGTCCGCCCCGGGGAACGACAGCGCGAACACAGAGAAGTGGCGCTGCGGAGACAAAGGGACAGGGGGGGACGGGCTTGAGTCAACATGGCCGGACCAGATGTGCCAGACCCATGTGCTCCTTGAGCTGGATTCCACAGCTTCTGATGTTGGCTTCAGAAATGGGAGGACTACGTAATACATGCTCACTAGTTTGTGTCCGCTCCAGGCCTTTGCCCCAGAGTGCAGAGCAGATTCGTTAACCCAAAGCGCCAGGGAGATGTCATCACTCTCTCCTTTGCCAATCCAGCCTGGCTGGCGTTCACCTCAAGCCATCTCTCTTTCCGAGAGGTGCTGAAGAGGCGCAGAGCTTAAAAACGTGTGTGAGAACCAATGTTCCCATCCAACTGGCTGGTACACTGGAAGAGACCCAGTGACATTAAACTCTCTATTCAGGATAAGCATGATTAATGAGGACACTAGGGACAGTATGGACATGGATTAACACGACAGTCCCTCATTCTCTTTTCATATTTGGTGCTATTAGCTCATTCAAATGCCACAAAAAACACCTTTTGTACTGTGAATCAAAGGAAAAAGCTGCCTAAGAAAGTGGGAAGCAATCCAGAATTGATCAGCCTGGATTTTTTAACGATCCACCAGATTAGATAACTAATTACTTTTTAGGCATTTGAGAATCAGTAACTGACTGCATTTTCCATGTAGTGCGCCAAACTGCTGAGATGGCATGTGTGTGTTTGCGGTGAGTGTGTGAGATGGACGCCAGCTACCTGCAGGCGTGGGTTAATAGTGAAGCTGCCGGCGGTGGGATTCATGCAGGACACGTACTGCACATTGTGGATCTCCTTTAGCTGCAGCTTAGTCCTATCGTACCTGAGGAGACAGCACCCCATCACACACACACAATCGCACATACACACATGCCCAGACATACATACACACATGCACATACATTACCCCACACACACACACACCACACATACAACCGCACATACACACATGCGCACACACACACACACACACACACACACACACAAAATCTGCATGCACATCCTGCCTTTGCTCATATCGACTGCAGTTCAAAAAGATAAACTGACCTCAGCTATTTTTCTCCATCTTAAATCTAATGCACCTCAGACATACTCTGCAAAATAACAAACCTCGTGACAGATGTGTCAAAAAGTACCCAATCTGTTCAAATTTCCTCATCAAATACCACATACACCACCAGCCTCGATTGCACACATCACAGCAATTACCTGCTAACACAAATTCACACCCACGCAGGGGTGTCTTGGGAGATATTCTTAGCAGGACGGAATCATAGAATTGTTTATTTGGGCCCCTACAATCCTACCCTAACATCATGGTTAATAATGCAGAACCTGTCGTAACACAGTCCAGCACAACAGTTTCGTATAAATCATACTAGATAAGGGAGTGGTCGTGGTTGTACCAGTGGTTGTAGTCCATGTGCTGGCGGGTTAGGGTGTGTGGCTGCACTGTGCCATAGGCGTCCACCTCCGGCATGTTCATGTCGTCTATAAAGTAGATGAGCTTCTTGCTTCCAGGAGGACCATAGTTCCTTCCTGCTTTCTTCTCCAGGGGTTTCTCTAAAACAGCTGGCGGGACCACATTAAAACAGGACACATTAATCCACTTCTAGTGTCCTCTGAAACCCCAGCACGTATATTTGTTTTGTGTTAATGGCCATTTTGCGTTATTGCGTACGCGAACATCACCAAGCAAGTGCGGTTAATGAACCGCCTATTTGCAGCCTCATGAATAGAAGATTGAGATGACGCAACATATTTATAAAACAATTACCACAGCAGAAAAAAAACAAAAAAACAAAAACAAAACCTCAGCATGGCTCACGGAGCCACTTAATTGCTTATGCCGCCATCCAGCTTTGGATACGCGTCTCCCTTTTTCGTCTTGTGTCTGCTCTTTTTGAAGAGAGACCTGCGGTTCGTGGTCCCTGGCGTGGATGAGCAGGGGCAGCTGGGCCCGGGTCTGTGCGCACCACAGCGTGATAAACATCAAACTCAACATATTGAAAAGGCAGGAGAGGACAACGGGACAAAAGAGCAGCCGACGCCCCGAGAAAGAGGCGGCGGCTTGTGGCTTCCAGACCGCCCCGCCTCCATATCGCCATCGCCCAGGAAATAACAGAAAACCCTCTCTTCATGTCAGAAAGGCTTTAAATAGGGAGAATTTTTTTTGAATGACATGAATGGGAAATGCTGTTTCTCTTACAGGAGAACACAAGGACACACACACACACAGACACACTCGCACGTGCACATACGTACCCTGCAGCATGGCTGATGTGGTGTAGTAGTTGAAGGGGACATTTTTGATGGTGTATTTCTCCGGGTCTAGGGAGGCGAGCTTGCTTCCGACTAGGACAGATTTGCCAGTGCCGGCATTTCCCACCAGCATGACCGGCCGCCTCCTCTCCAGCAGGCGATCCATGAAGTAGCTCACCCGAATGGTCTCAGTGGTGTGGACCAGGCACGCCTGGTCAAGGCAACGACATATGGATTTTAAAAACTGGCCAGTAGTGCTCAAATTTAGTAAGTAACAATTAGAAATTAAGGTAAATATAAAGCACCAACCTGAAGTGGTATGTCTGGGTCCATTTCAAATTTAGGCACCATTTTAGACCATGGCTCAAACTTCTTAGACTCTGGGTCAATGTAGTAGTCAAACACAGTGCCTTGAGAGGGGAACTTGATGGTTTTGAACTCAGTGACCCACCACTTACTGAATTCCACTCTGTAATCCACTAGCTGCACAGATAGGCATACAGTTTTAATCCCCCGAATTATATATGCTTAACAAGCTTCAAGAGACAAGATTAAATGCCAACACAGCCAAAGAAATAAAATTAAGGGAATTTAACACCAATTGTGGTACTGTTTTCAAAGCTGCGTTACTATCTTCTACAATGGATTGAGAACCACCGTTTGAGATATCTGAATAGAAGGCAAATACCAGTGTTCATCGTACCTGGTCTTGGAACAGGGCTCCTCCGAAGGCCCAGATGGCTGCGAAGACAAAGTAGAGCTCATACAGTTCTTTGTGGCAGTCTGGAGGAGTGTGATCTGGGGTCAGCAAACACTCCAAGAGGTGACAGAGCATCTGCACTACACTCTGTTCTGGGATCGGGATGATCTTCTTGAATCTGAAGAAGAACACAGCAGACAGCCATTTCAATGTGTCCACTAGGGATTTGTCAGAACGACCCAGTTTCGTTATTCGAGAGTGGCAACACAGAAAGTGAAGGGACTGTGCAGTGTGCCTCGGAAATGTGAATCTAAAAGGAAGAATGTTCAGTGTTACCTTGACCTGAGAGTGTCAAGACAAGGTGGGAGGTACTTGTCAAACAAAATAGTCAGATTGGCCTTCTCTGACTGGATTTGTCTCCCGTCAATCCAACTCGACACAGGTGGATTCCAACCTAAATCTGCCGGGTTGATGTATAATATACCTGTGAAGACCAATTCCAGAAATTGATTCCAGAAGTGTGATTGGATTGTATGCTCAAAAACAAAACTGAACTACACTAAACTCTTTTAATGAACCTCATTCAAGCTCTGACTAAGCGGTTTTCAGTCCAGAAACTAAAGAAGCCTCTGCAAATCAGCACTATAAATGCATACGTGAATAATATTTTCTCAGTGCTGTTGTCATTCAGTAGTTCCGTCTGATTTCATTAACTCTGAATGGGCCTTTAAGAATGAAAGATTTGCTGGAAGACCACATGAGAGAGGAGAGGTGGCTGACCGGCTCTGGAGACCGTCGCAGGAGTAGCAGTGCGGAGGTGGCTAATCTCAAACACCAGCCTCATTGTGGGGTTCAAAGGAATTCTCTCATTACTGGCCAGAGTCAGTACCTACACCATTCCACACCAACGCATACACATATATAATCAGCACACTTTTCAAGGGAAACGAACGTCCACAGTATACGTAGTGTATGTCCACACTTTCTGGAACGTTCTAAACAGCTGGCTAATTACAGTCATGTATATGTGTAAGCAAACTGTATCAGCAGTTCAGCAGTAAGACTCAAACAGAGAACCTTAAATACACTTTGGTGAACTGAAATCTGAAGACTCAGAGCTGTACCTTGTTATCGTCCATTACTGTGTTCAAAGACTCAATCCACATCGGATCAATATCGCCATCCAGTACAATCCACTTGGGTCCTGTATGGGTGATGTTGGCCAACTCCCGCATGATATTAGAAAAAAGCCCTGAAATAAAATCCTATTCTCAGTGTCATGCCACATAACAATGGGTAACCCTAGAAAAAAACAAATTTGTGAAGAAAAAAAAAAGGAAAGAAATAACACAGACATTTTTAAAGTGGCGGGAAGGACGTTAGAGCTAGGCCTCACCGTCTTTCCATTCTCGGGTGGATGGGTTTATGATGCCAAACAGCTCATCGTTAGTGACAGCTTTGGGATTGAGGTCGGCCCACACAGGCCTGCGCTTCATGTTCTGGTAGGTCTTGTGGAGTGACTTGAGCACCTGGGACTTGCCCGTGCCAGCATTGCCCACCACGAACACAGAGTGTCGCACCGCGAGCAGCTCCTCTAGCTGGACAACCTGAGGGAGCAGAGTTCTGGTTCTGTATGCAAATCCCGACATGTTGAAATAACTGCAAGAGGTGGCTGCCTCTTAGGAGTCATATCCCTGGAGAAGATCAGGCCGCTTTGTAGGACTCAGCTGGGCTGAGAGTTAACACGATTAGGACATTTCTGGAGCACGATGAGAACAAGAAACATTAAACAGGAGGACCCCTCCTGCGGAGAAGGCAAGAGTGGGAGGGAGGGATGGAGGGAGGGAGAGAGCGAGGGATGAAGAGGAAGTGACAGAGAGAGTGAGAAAGAGAGAGACAATGAGACACAGGCACTTGCAAGAGAAAGTGAGCAGAAGCCAGAGAGAAAAACAGAGTGAGAGAAATGGAGAGAGAGAGAGAGAGAGAGAGAGAGAGTGAGAGGAATGGAGTGAGAGGGAGAGAGAGAGAGAGAGAGAGCGAGAGAGTGCGATGGCATGTTCAATCAATGGCATTGACGTCGCTCCCCATCGGGCTCTTCAGAGCTGCTTTGCCGTCTCAAAGGGCCGAGTGATTGCAGCACTGATGTGATGTCTATCAGGGAAGACGGCTATTGGTAGACGAACACTTAACCCTGTGTCCTCCGCCACCCACCTGTCTCCCTCACTCCCCTATCCTTTCCTCGGGCCAATCAAAGGGTGAGCCGGGTCCCAAAGTTCACACCGTCAGACAGGACAGAATGCCTTCAAATCCGCCGTGCTGGAATCAGGTGCCTGGATGTCTCCCCTCACACCGTGGCAGGGGTTAAACACCTCACTCGGAGCTCAGCCTGCTCTGATGGAGTGCTGTTATGGTGTTTGGGTGGCACTTTGACCCGCGTGAGATTGCACTTATTTCCCCTGGCTCCTGAGAGAGCGGCTGAGCTGATATCTGAGGCTCCGTCTAATGTTGGAAATTAGAACTCAGCCCAGGCACCTGAGGCACTATTACACTGTAATTCCTGCTTCCTTGTATTTGTCCAATATATCCAGTTCCAGACTCCTTTGACGCTAATGTCTATTTGCCTCAAACACAACAGCAGGTTTATGGCTCTTAAAGGAAGGCCATGTTTGAGGAAAGAAGAGGCATAGAGGAGGCAGGAAAAAAAGTGTGATTGCCACATCCATCAAGGCCGCTGGCTATCTTTCTGTTGGTGACACTGTGACATTTTGAGCCCTTCTGAACCTCCCACCAGGGATAGCTGCTCTGTAGCACCTGTCAGTTGTGGGCTGGTGTGTGATTATGGAGACAGTACTTCAAAGATAAATGGCTACATTTAAAAATCTATTATATTGCATAAACAAGCAGCAGCTTATTAGGGTCCATCTAGGAGAACTATCGACAGCTGTGAGCTGAATTTACATACAACATGGCAATGGGTTATTTTACTTTATTACATATTGGTCTGCACATACTGTATTGCAATTATACTGCTACATTGTGATTGGGATTATGTCTTCTAATACGTTATAAACAAAATGAACCACTAATGTTAAAGACCAGTTTGCGTTTTTTAGAGGGTTTTTTTTTGTTTGTTGATTAATGTGAATTCCCTTATGCATCAATATCGCTTAACTTGACTATCTGAGATTGATCACCATGTTCACAACGCACAAGAAAGTACTGAAAAGACAAATGCTACAAAAACAATTACCAAAAACTATATTAAATTCATGCAATTGTCTTTTACAAAAATAAAAAAGCCTAACATAGCACAGCTGTTCACATGGAGCATATGAAACATTGTAAACATCATGAAGTCTGACATAGCACAACCTGCCCAGCCTTCCACATCTAGCCAATCGCATTGAACTTGGCGTTTGCTCCGATGCACCTCCCCAACCGAAGGAGACGATGCACAACTTGCAGGGGTCACTCACCTTCAACACAAAATTGTCTTCGGCTTGCAGCTTGAGGTCCAGCACAGATCTCCTGACAGACTGCTCAAAGTCCAGGTCCCTCTTGCGAGGAACATCCAGCGCTGGGAACAGGTCCCCAATGAGGCCCATGAAGACGGGCATGTCATCGGTCACAATCTTAGGCACGTTGAAGTCACGCAGGGCCCTCATCAGCACCTGGTCTTCTGGTCGTCCTGGATCTCCTCTCTTCAGAGAGCCGGCCACAACCAGCACAGACTTTATGGCCCGTAGACCCCAGTCGTAGTGGTCCTGGGACATTAGAGTGCATTGGAATAAGGACGCTCCTTTGTTGTGAACATGACTAATAAAGTACACTTTGCAGCATATCTTACACACAGACAGGTTACTTTGAGAAGAGATAATTAAAATGACAGCCTCTCAGAGAAGTGCTGCTTACAGCACAAGGACATTAAAGAATAATGTTCGGAATCTTAAATAGCACAGCTTTACGTCTCTTTAATGTAGAATACCAAAGCAGAGACATTTTTCCTGGAAAATATTTGGATGCTTCATTAAATTACATTCAATGCAATATCTTACACCTGTCAAAACAGTCAAATATTCTTGCTGCAACTGTCAAAATGTGGCCTTTGTAGAAAATGAAAAACAAAATATTTAAAAAAATTTGAATTTCTTTGTCTCTTTCAAACAAAACTTCATAGAACAGCATTTGACAGGGCAAAACTGCTGTAATTCCCACCCACCCCTATCTTAATATTTGTGATTTAGTTGCTGAAGACTCCATTGTTGATTCATAAACACTCCTTATAGTGTACACGTGCTTCACCTGTTTGGACAGAAGCTCCTTGCAGAGCTGGTAGAGAGTGATGAATTTCCTGGCCAGCAGTCTGGCCTCGATGAAGCCCTCGGCTACCAGCATGATCTCACAGATGAGCTCAAAGTCTGGCACCACCATGGCACAGGGCCTGAGGAACAACCATGCAGGTATTCACAGAAACGTACGCCTTTGTAACAAAAATGTCCATAGTGCAACACAGACACACAAGCGTTTAACAATTTACATTAAGTCTCTGCGTGGACCCAGGGGGAGGTGCATTCCTTTTAGCCAAAGGGCTTATCCCACATCTCAGACTTCTTGCGGGACTGTCCTGCACTTACCGAAAAAGAGCTTTGAGGTTTTCAGGCAGCTCTGTCCTGCCAGCATAGCCAGGGTTCATTGTGATGAAGATTCCCACGGAAGGGACCAGGTTCACCTCTTCTCCCATGAAGTTGAAGCCTTTCTTTTTGTCTCGAATGGCATCTTGGATACTTTTCACCTGATATTAGTACAGATACTCGACGCTCAAGGTTTAACTGTAGTATCACTTGAATGCTACACTTGTACACATAAGTGCCATTTTCAGTGAAAAAATGACCTTCATAAAATACATTTTTATTTTACATTTTAGAGGAGATCACAGTGTTTAAGTGTGATTGGCTGTGGTGACAGACGGAGGTGTGACAAAAGGGGAGGAGCCAACACATAGCTCATGAACATCCCCCACAGTGAGTCAAGACCGTGGAAGGCTGCCCATTTGATCTCGAGCAGTTATAACAAACGCAGCTGCAAATAAGCTGAATATTTAATAAAGAAGCCATCAAGTGCAACCTTCACCAGAAAATAACTGCATAATACAATCCACCTGTGCCATGTTACACCCGTAAGCTGTTTGCTGAATGCATATTATTCAGGGTAACTGACCCTTGCGGCACTGAAGACACGTTCCTCAAGTGGCAGATAAACAGCGACATAATAGCATTAGGAAAATGTTTCATGTTGTATGAAGCTGACTGAATAAGATAGAAGGCTGCGGCTCCCGATGTCCTTTCGCGAACTCCAAACTCCACACCGTCTTTATATATTTTGCATATTATCTCACTCAGTTGATCATCCAAGTAACTGTGGATCAGTAAACTGCATATAAAGCACAGGGGGCAGTTTGCTCTGTAAAATTCTGGTTTGCTTAGGGAATGCATGCCCCATTTGGGCAAACTGGAGAAGTATTAGCTAAACTGCTATAGTTGCAAACTACCTCTAGGCTATTAGCATTTAAAGATGGAAACAAAACATAGGAGCCTATTTAGCAACAACGCTGTGCCTTCTGTGGAGAACCGTGGTAAGGTGAAAGGTAGAGCCAGCCTAATTTGTCTCAATATTGATATGTCTGCAGGCCCTTCTGTTTGCTTTTGCCTAAGCGAATGGAAAATTGATTCGATCTCGCATTGCAAAAACAAAAATAAATAAATTAAAAAAAGACCTCAATGAAGTGTACCCTCCCATCATGTCTGCTGCTGGGCTTAAACAGAATGGATTATCAAACGCAACCGTACCAGACACCTGTCACTTTGTGTCACTAGTGCGCAGGAAGTGGGGGCCTGACAAACGTCCTGGCGCGGCTCTGATGTTCTCGCTTTCGAGAACTCCGCGACGGCCGCTTCCCAAACATGCCGTGAGAAGGGGGAGCGCTGATTCATAATTCATCACGGTGCAGAAACACCCGTTCACTTCTCTGACATTTCCAGGATTCAGGCGGCAGTGCTTAAATGGCGCCCTTCTCCTTCATACGCAGCTATATCTGAGTCACCAACTCCAGGGATGTGCCATTGAACCTGTTCCGTTGTACCGTAGCACAATGCATGTCTTGGATAAATGCTCCGCTATAGCTCGAGCTTGTTGATTATGACGCTCATCATTGTCAACTTAACCATCATCATGGGAAAATTATGTCTGCAGGCCCCACATGACTCACAGAACTGTGTAATTAAGAGACCCTTATTCCTCTTGAACACGCCACATAAAACACTGGCAGTAAACAGCAAATGGACATATCAACACTCTAAAAGCAAATGTTAAGCATAATTGGACTGTGTAGTTGCCGAGTAAAGGGACAAATTGGAATTTAGCACTCCAGTACTTCGCTGTGGGCTTGGTTTTCCTGTGGACTCGTGCAGTCTAGTGTTGTCAGTGTTCCTCAACCAAGCGTGAAATGCGACCCCATGAATCCAAGATGAACGCGGAGTGGTTTCCGTCTGGCCGCGGCGGTACGGTTAGCATGGCGCTAACGGCGGGCGTAAGCTCGGGCGGCTCACTCACCTGCACAGCGACCACAGACAGCACCTCCACCGAGATCCTGTTAAACTCATCGAAACAGCCCCAGGCACCCGTTTGGGCCAGGCCTTTGTAGATGTTACCACAGGACTGCGTGACACAGGAGGAGAGAAATAACAAGAAGAATGCAGCGTGAGAATGAAGGAACGGTTATGTTCCTGTTAGAATTCCAACCAAATCACTTCGGAACAGACAACTGTGAGTGACGGGCCGCAGCATGCCAGCTGAATTATACAGGCCATCATTCCCTTCTTACGATCTGACTCACTAGACTTGAGTCACGAGAATCCTGCATGATTTTCGCTCCTGCGGTGGCCATTAAACCTCTGTGGTTTTCTGAGGAGAGGATTAGCGTGTGCTAATAACCTTGCAATCAATCTATATTCAATATGTATTCCAAACACATCATCCCCATTCTGCAGTTAAGCGAACAGGAGAGTGTCTTTAGGTGTACCAGAGCCAATAATGGCGAATACCAGATAAGACAGTGTTCTTTTTGACACAGATGAGAGCTGACTGGGGGATTGATTGTGGGTGTCTGTGATCCTAAATCTACTGTGGCTTATTCTGCTCCCTGTCCCTGTGCTGTCATTAGCCTCTCCCTCTGTTCATCTCCCTCTCTGTCTCTCCCGTTCCCTGACAGCGTACTGCAGTGTACAGCCAGAGCCTGTAATGACGCTGCAGACCTGGCAGGCAGGTACAAGCTGGATGAGGAGATTAGTGCTGCGTCTCTATTGACCGCCATATTATATGGTGTTTTTTTTTCTTTTCTGTCCCCCTACCAGCAGACAAATACAGCGGCAGGCAGAGATGAGGCCGGAATACTGAGGAGATAGTTGACACGGCTTAGGAGGTAAATAAGCCTAGCCATTGGAGCCTTACTAATCTTCTGGCCCTCGTGTTGGGAGAGGACAGCTTTGCCTGGCTTAATACACATCTTAAGAGATGATGGGCAGAGTCAGGCGATGAAAAGGTGGAAGAATAAAGAGGGGGAGTGAGACAGAAAGGGAGAAAAGAGTGATGGGCTACTGTAAAAGCAATGACTGAAAGAGAGGATGCTGCCTTCACATCTTCAAACTCGCTGTGAAGTCAGCGACCCCAATTATGCTCTTAATTAAACAACAAATCAAGCACTTTATTGTACCTGAGGTGAGGGCAGTTCTAAAACCAATCCTTCAAAAGAAGGAGAACAAAGAAGCAAATTACTTCAAAGCCCTGTGAATATCGACCAGATATATGTGTATCATCCATCGCACTCACCTTGTAGTCCATCTGCTCAGAGCAGTTAAATACATAGACCATGATGCCGAGGGCCCTGCCCAGGTCCTTGGTGGTCTCGGTTTTCCCCGTGCCAGCCGGACCAGCCGGAGCCCCGCTCATGGTGAGGTGCAGTGACTGCGTCAGGGTGATGTAGCACCTGTGTTTGGGTGAACACACACACACACACACACACACACGGCCATTTTGAACAAACACACCATGTGACATGGAAGGTAAAAAATAGAAAGTGAATTATACTGTCCAGGTTTGAGTACAGCACTGAGGTTACAGGTGTATTGATTTTAGTGACCTGTAATTCATTCAGTGCCAAGACGCTGCAAACCTGAAGTAAACATGGCCGCCCTTGACAGTCTACTTCTGAATGGAACAATCTTTTTGGAATGTTAAACCAAGCTTGCAACCTGGGCTTGTTTCCAACTTCTCATTTGGAGACTACATGAAATACAGGACTTCCAAGGATGTTATTATGCAGCAGTTTTCAGAAATCCTGCTGTCAACATGTCTTTCTGAAACCAAAGCCATTTGCACCTTTAAAACATTGCTGTTAGACACCAAGTCTCAGTTTTAACATTCATGTCTATGGATACATTTTTCTTTCTTTGCTTTTTTTTAATGCACATTGTACAACTTCTGAGACCCAGCGCGTAATGGACCATCTGTACTGGTAGCGATCCCCGGCACATTCATCTCATTGTGGATGAAAGCCAGCGTTCTGACATGGTCAACAGAGCAATACCGCAGCTCCAAACACCCCGCCATATGCTCAGCAAGACGCAGTCCCATTGATTCCTCCATCAAAGACGCCTGCCTCCACTTTGTTGCTGTTTCAAAGACATGCAGACACCGTTTGGGGCACTTTCGTATAAACAGCTTGCGGAGGAACTTCGGCAAAAGCCTGCTTTGAGCGGGACAGCTTTCGGTGAGGGCAGTCACTTCCACTAACGCGCTCTGAAGCATCTGCAGCGATCCCAGCTCCCAGCTGAGCCGGTGCGGGCCGGGGAGGCCTCGGCTCGGACCCACTCACCTGTCCGTGAGCGGCGTGATGACGAGGCGCGGTGTGTTTCCCAGGTACTCGTAGGAGTAGAGGAACTGGGCGTCGCAGATGTTGGCGAAGCAGTGCTTCTCACGCTCGTCCCAGCGGTGGCGGAGCTGAGAGAGCCACACGAAGGCCTGCGAGTTCTCCACCTGACGGGGGCGGGAAAGGCGCAGGCGGAGTTGGACCGGGTTTAGGCGTGCGGCGAAGGGAGGAGCATTATGTGGGATTAGCATGAGGGGCCGTAACGTCTGAGCAGCGCAGAGAAATCACATGCGGGCTAAGCCAGGCACTCCACTCCACTTTCATTAGGATTTGTATTTAACTTAATAACAGTGAAATACATGAGAAATCATAAGGGAACACACTGAGACTTTTTACTAAGAAGGCAAACTATAATTGTATGCATATTCCATACGGGGAAACACTCCAAACTCCCTTACTGAGAAAGCTAATACGGTGCTGACTTTCTTGGATAATGAATATCGCTCTCCATGGTGACTGTGACTGAATGCAGAACGATTGTACAGATACTGCCATCGCACTACACCTGAATGGAGGATAGCAACGGTGGTACCTTCTGAGCGATGATCTTTGCCACCACGTCCCTGGCATGAACATCTATGGTGCAGATCGTCATGACTTTCTGTCTGTCGCCAGGGCTTAGCTGGCCAATCAACATGGTGATGAGGGTGTTGAGCTGGCCCACTTGTTTCTTATAAAACTCCTTCATTGCATTCTCATAGCCTTCCTCCAGCCTAGCGAAAGCCATGCCTACATCAGTGGTCCACCAGATTTGAGTGCAGGTGAGTGCA
This sequence comes from Brachyhypopomus occidentalis, assembly GCA_020368025.1. Taxonomy (NCBI): domain Eukaryota; kingdom Metazoa; phylum Chordata; class Actinopteri; order Gymnotiformes; family Hypopomidae; genus Brachyhypopomus; species Brachyhypopomus occidentalis. Next base: position 3,735,208 of record JAGXOD010001383.1, read on the forward strand.
ACCTAGTATGAAACACATACAAACACACATCAGGTCAGGCACATCAGTGCCTCCTGGCATCCAGGTAGCAACTAAAATTTGACAGCAGCTGAATTCATTGCAACACATAAACGCCCAGCAGCCACTGCCTATGAAACATTTAACGCACCGCAATGAATATTCCCCAATATCTTAATACCGCTTTATGTCTCCTGGTCCTTCATAAATCCTCCCGCGTTCGTGAAGCGGTAGTGAACGTCTGGTTCTCGGCAGAAGAATAGCAGGGTGGGATTACATACCTGAGCAGGGTAGTCAAACAGCCACTGTTCCCTCGGCTTATCTTCGTATGCTACAACTGCCTCTGTCATCTCCTGGCGCACAGTAGCCTTCATTGTGTCCAGAACTCTATTCAGCCACAATTCAACCTGCAAACAAAGGCTGTTCACCTGGGCATTTCATTACCACCAGATGGAACTTGCTTTTACCTCAAAGAGCGGACTGGTGCTACACAGAGGTAAGCGGCCCTCTCAAGTCCTAGTCAGCAGTGAATGAAAATCTGCACTTCCAGTGTGCGTGTTAAAGTATAGTCTTTACAGTATTGTGCAGTAAAATGGAAGTGTCTTGGAATGTGCTGATAAATGAATTGGACACAGCTATGGCTTTTATTTTACTTGAAAGAGCAGTAGTCACCATGATTACCACAGAACATGTCTTTAGAGAGAACTCACCTTCTGTCAGGTGACTAAGCAGACAGACTGCATTTTACATGGGATGTGAATTTTAAGGAATGCAACGTAACGGCCCAGAGCTGGACGTACCTGGCCGGTGCAGTCACAGAGTTTGCTGAAGGCCACGTACTCCTCTTCCTTACTAAACATGCCCAGTCCCATCTTGGTTGGCTTGCCGTCAATGTCATTTTCAAACTTCATCTTCGCTGTGTTGTCAAACAACTTGGACAGATGCCTTTGAACCTGAGGGCACAGGAACAAAGCTTCAATTAAATCAAAGACCACTGTGTTTGCTCAGACATGGCTTCCATAAGATTCATCACAGTGTTAGGAAATTGCTCTTTGAATCAACCTAGCAAGCAATGATCAACACTGCCACCTGGAGTATAATGCAAGGTACTGCACCAAAAGCACTCTAAAAGCCATGCTTCTTTGCATTTTAAGTAGACACTTCTTTTTGCTGAAGAGTACCCAGCAAATATGGAACACGTTTAAATTACAAAGGCAGCAGCAACAACCATAATGATGCTGAGGGTGTGGTACCTGTTGAGGGTCTGTACCATTGGACAGAATGTCCAGGAGGTCAGCCGAGGAGATGAAGTAGAACCTGGGGAACGCCAGTCTCTTGGTGTCCAGATACTCAGCCAGGGCTTTCTCACACAGAGCCAGCCTGCAAAAGGGAGTGCTCTAAGCATCAGATACTCAGTCTGGAGATGTGTGTGTGTGTGTGTGTGTGCGTGTGTGTATAGCTTGTACTTTCATAGACATGAATGAAAAACAGCTACTGAAATATGGCCTGAAGGTTTCAGGAGATATGAAAAAAAAATGAATGATAGCACCACAGCACATGATTTTTTTTCCACATATCTCACTGCAGTGAGAAAGTGAGGGTTTCAAGCAGTACAAATCCATGAATGGCGCCATCACACGGCATTCATTTCCCTCCCCATATCTCACTGCCGTGGGAAAAAGCAGCGACCAGGGAAAAAAGAGCAAACTTAAAAATGAGCTATGAACCTGCTCTGAATGTCTTCCAGTCTGCTGTAGAGCCCTGGTTTATTGGTGGCCTCCACCACGTTGGGCGTCTTGTGAGCATCATAAGCCAAGTCTTTGAAATCTGTATCAATGCCTTCAAAGCGTTTGGAATCCTGTGGAGATATTCAAGAGAGAACAGCTCAAGTGAATATTACTTCCCCAGTGGTAAAAAATAACTAAATAACTAACAAACATCTGTGTTTCTGGCTATTAAGGTTATGATAATTATCTAGACATATTCAGCCAAAAGCTTGATTTTCAGACGATTTCATCTCCCATCTAAATCTATGAATGTACTGCCAGTGGGAAGGACAGCTTGCTTCCAAAGTCAGTTTTAGGTATGCAAGCTTCTCATCGTAGACATCTGGTTTGTCCACTGATAAAGGATCAGCTCTGCAGTGCATTCATATTTTCTGTTTGGACCGATGTGCTTTATGTTCCCATTAACATAAATATTCACAATCCATGCAAACTCTCAATTCTGTGGCAATTTAAGACTAATGTTAGGCTCAGTAATTGAATTAGAGGATGGTGTCATATGGTGTGAAAATGGTGTGTCACCTCCGGTAATTGTGAACGTATGTCCTCCGACCCAATGAAAATGCTCTCCAAATGCGACCAGGTCCTCTGCACCTCAAACCATATTGAGATCACGGAGTCGGCCACCGAGAGCCGGCGCTGCCATGATGACACCTCCTCCAGGAAGAAGGCGATGTGCTTAGATGTCATGAGGTTCTGCAGCTGCACCTGGTTGTCTTCCAGTGTTTCAATCAGGTCCTCATCTGACTTGAGCAGGGGGACGCCAGTGCGTGGGTGGGATTCGTATGCGAACGCCATGCCCGTCCAGGTGGCGTCCAGCTCAGTCAGGACCTTCTCCATGCCCATTTCCTTAACAGCTCGGTCCACGATGGCCCTCACCTCGTCCTCGAAGCAGTGCAGGTTGAGGCTCAGCAGGTCAGCCAGCGTGGTGTCCTGGTCCATAGTGAAGCGGACACCCGTGGCCTGCATCAGCTGCTGCCAGTGTCTGGGCCGGATGGCTGGGTTCTGGAGCTCAGCCATGGCACGGAGGGATGTCAGGGTGTTCTTCACGGTGCCATCCAGACCGCTGAAGGCGTCCCATGCCCGGGCCTCTTTGTCCAGAGTCCGTAGCTCTTTGGAAAAGCGCTTACATTCCAGCTCCATGTCATCCACGTTGATGTCTCGCCACGGGGTGATCCGCCAGGCGTCCAGACTAAATTGCATGACCAAGATGAGGTCCCACAATTCCTTAAGAATGGAGACCTCTTTGTGACACTGTTTGAGTTGTTTGTAGTCAGGAATGCTGACTTCGAACAGACTGGCTGACTCAATAAGTCCTGCCATGATCGCCTCTTTCTCCTGAATCTGTTTGTGGGCTACGTCCAACATCTGATAAGGATTTACACTGTCAAACCTGAGAGAAAAAACAGACACTATGTGGCCAGGACAAGACAGCACCTGACATTTACAATGAAAAGCAGCGTCAGCCGGAACAGGAATAGCAATAATAACAAGGCTGAAAGTTACACTGGATTTTCGATAGCTTTGTCAGTGCCACAGTGATACCAGAGGGACGGTAAACCCGTGGCCCTCGTGTGCAGTACCTGAAAGGCCCCTCGGTGCGGAACTTCTCCCTGAAGGTGTGCTGCTCCACATCAAACACTGTGCATCTCCTGCGCAGGTTGGCCACCTCACTGGCCTGCAGGGGCGCCACCTGCTGCTTCACCACCACAGCCTGCTTCTTCGTGTTGGTCCATTTCTCTGGGAGCTCCTGTGCATTGACAACATCACACAAGAGTTCATCTGCTTGTTGCTAGTTTTAGAGTCAGTTAACATGTTTAATGAAGTGTCTGGTTATTTGTGGAAATATAGACTGTATTCATGAAAACGGTTACCTCTAGCTGCTTGTACACTATGTCTGGCAGTTCTTGCTCATATGTCTTCAGCAGGTCAATGGTGTTCTTCAGTGGTTCAAACATTTCATCAGTGGAGCTCTGTCTCTCCTTGACAGCCATTAAGTGACCCATAACCTCCACCAGTCCAGTGTAATCTCCCTCCTCCACCTTCCTACTGAGGCCACTTTCAGTGACCTTAATAAACTCTTCCAGGTCTGACAAACTATCAAGCAAAAGGAAAACACAAAATGGCAATAAACAAAAGTGAGTCACATGATGCCTTTTGTCATGTCTCAGGGTATGACGAACGCCCTACGGTATGGTTATTTTTGTTGCGAGTGCAGCGAGACACCTGTGCGTTACATGGTCGATCAGATGCTGCTTGAACATGAAGCTCCACTTTTTGATGATGTTGATCAGAGTGCTTTTAAAGGCCCGCCCATCCACCCTCATCCATCCGTCAAACACTTGCACGGGCTCGAGCTTCACAACTTCCTCGTACACACTCTCATAAGAGTCCACCTGTTCACGGAAGCGCTCCAGGGATGGAGGGCTTTCTGGGACACCATCCTCGGCATGGGCCTCGATCTCCTCGCTTGTGAGGACATGTCCATAGAGCAGGAACTGCCGCATGAACTCCTTCCTGTCGTCCACGTAGAGGTAGGCGTAGTGTTCAAATGTGTCACGGTACTCACAGCACTTGGCCATAACCCTCTGTACACGCTCCATCAGCAGTTGACGCATATCTGCAAGATCCATCATGTCCTCCATATCAGCCTGAGGGAACAGGTCATGTGATGATGAGGCATTGATTCTTTTGCAGGTCAGAAAGAACAGTCAGAAACCTGTATAAAAAAACAGCTAACCACAATTGGTGGTGCACATGAAAGGAAATTATAGTACCTGGTAATGTGGGAAGTTGCTGTGTTCAGCCAATCGTGGTACCAGAGAGGAAATCCTGTAGACATCATTGATGAGACTCTCCACCAGGTCATAGAAGCTGTTGGCAGCTCCAAACTCCAGAGGTGGATAGAAGACCATATCTGGAACCAGGAGGTCTAACTGGGCTTCAAAGAGAGGAGCCACGCCAGGCTTCTCATCTGCATCAAGAGGGATTTAACAAAAAGTATTATGCTGTGTAGGATATCAGGAAAAAACAAGAATATTTTATTGAATGCTTCTTACTGTGGCTTAAGCATGAAAAACATACCTGTATTGTCCAAAAAGAACTTGAGGGAGCTCTCAATGCTGTTGAAGAAGCCATCTATGACCATTTCGTCAATGTAATCCACATATGACCTCCACTCAGTTGAAGATGGTTCAGCTTTAAAAAGTGACAAGTTATCCTGAAAGGTAAAAAGGTCAGTATTCTTATATGATCTTTAATGATTTAAAAAGCACATGATCAAGTCACTCATCAATGCAGACACGTCCCAGAAGGTTTCCATCCACCGCTGACCTTTAGTAACAAATGAATCTTGGCTCCGGAGGTCTGGATCTGACCATAGGCTCTCTCCAGCCGCTCTGGCCTGTCCTCCAGGTTGAGGAGACCATCTTTCTTTTCCTCCTTCCTCCCAAATATTGGGTTAGCCCATGTCTTCATGACGCTCTGGATCTCTTCTACATTGTCTTTGGTTTTTTGCAGTCGCCTTTCAAGATCATGCACTGTGTCCCGCACACCCTGAATGTACTGCCATATTCCTAGTAGTGACATGACATCTTATGCAACAGGCACAACTGAAGCCATTAACATTATAAATATTAAGGTAAATAAACCTGAGCAAAAATTCAGTTGCCATAACATAATTAACAAGACATTAAAATGTATTATAAAGAGTTATGTAATGTATATCTTAGAAAAGTCATCAAATATGTACACATTAACTACAGTATTGTCTACAGTAATGATTTTATCAAATTTTATTTCACTAAAAAGAAAGTAAATGACCTTTTGTGGCGAACCTGTACAAACATGTACAAGCATATTTGTAAACACAAAGTGCATTACAGGGTATCATGAATGTTTGATGTGAAGTACCTTTGCTTGTCCAGTTGATTGTGTCCTCAGCTTCTTTGAGCTGAATATCAATATTCCTCAACTGACTCTGGATTAGTGGAAACTCCACCTCCAGAACTGTCCCAGTCACCTTGTTGTACCACTGAGTCGTAAGCTCCAGGTTGGCCACATACTGCCACAGAAGCTCCTTGTTGGTGTAAATATCAGCTGCTAGATCGGGGATATCCTCTGTTTGTCTGGCCTCCAAGTATTTAACCTCTCGGAGTACAGACATCAGCTACAGCACATAACCAAATAAAAACCATCGTCTCAGTACCATGTCAGCAATGATGCTGTTACAGTGCAACATTAAAGCTAGAATCCACATCTTTGTATGAAAAAAATAAACGAAACACATTTTACTGAGACTTTAAAGACAGAAGATAGTTGCGTTTTTTTGTGATGATGAGTGAAGTATTGCTCAAGATCAATCAGGATTTGTCAAAGGTTGATATCAAAAGTGATATATTTAAAGAAAACAAAAGTCAGCAACGAGAGGGATGAATTCCAACACGGTTGGTGACAGAGATCTGGGCTCAAGGGTCCAGAGATAAGGGGACAAGGTGAGTTATGTGTGGAAGGAGAGGTTACTGAGGTTCAGTGTGGGCAGATGCCTTAAAACAGAAGGGACAACAGCTTAGGATGGCTAGTGGATGGTTACAGAGATCAGGGAATTAGTTGTATGAAGGAATGAATGTCTCTCATTTTTAGGGGACACTGGGGACTGCCCCAGGGCAGCAGAATCTAGAACCGAAGTGGAGAGTTACATGCTGGGAACAGAATAATAGTTCCTTTCCTTTCCTGAAATGTGCACATTGAGTTCCACGAGGCAAAAAAACAGGAAAAAACAACCCTCAGCTGTGGGAAAAGAGTGGCTCATATGAGAGGAGAATGAAGTATGCTGTGGTTATGTATGGTTAGATATTAGCTAAAGTGAGGGGGTTACCTGCTGTGGTAATTTTGTTTCTGAATCTCAGTGATGGATAACTCCATTTGTAATCATAGTGGCATACAACCTTCATAAATACTGAACAGGATTTCTCACACAGATCATATTATTAAATATATTGCATGTACACTGACACATTCAAGACTGGGAAGAATATTGTTAGTCATACCTGTGGGCTGAAGTTGACACTGATGAGTCTGGAGGCTGGGTCTCTAGATATCAGGGGCTGACTGAGATTATACTGGGACTTCTCACCCACTGAATCAGTCCATCTATCATAAAGCTTAGAGGAGTACCTAGTGGGCATGGAGAGAATTATTAAAATGGTAATATGCTATCAGAGAAAAGTGAAATGAATTTCAGCATATTACTGATAGATCGACATTACTATTGATGGTTTGTTTTCTGAGGAAGAAGACAAGCTCCCCAAGAAAAGTCATGAATTATAATCTAATACCATACTGATGACACTGCAATGGATTAGAAATAAGTGTAGGCTATGAATTCCTGTGCAGCGCACACAAAATATCCATACTCTTGAAGAAGTTCACTCTCTTAGCAAAGTACAGTGTTTAATATTCAATTAGTTCAGAACAAAGGCCTAGAAGGATTCAATTGGTTGCAATACAAAAAAGCAACATACAACAAAATACAGTTATCACAAGTATGGCAGGGAAAACAGAGCCAGCGCCTATTGCTTAAGAAATACACTGCTAAAGAAATCTGTTTCTAAGGAGGTTGGGAAGGCCAGAGCAGATGAATCTTCACTGTAACCCTGTGCAGTACACGCAAGGTTAATTCTCATATTGCTGTTGTAGCACAGAGTCCCAAGAAATCAAATAGATCTGTGGTTCACATAAATCATAGGCCTCTGTGTCAAGAAGTAATAACTAGAGATGCCCATAATAGCCCTAACTAGATTATTCGAGCAACACTGATGATTACCATCATCTAACGAGAGAGCTTAATTTCTTACTAGAGAGAATATGGGACTGTGCTACTGGGTAATTCATCGTACGGGTTTAATCAGTGGGGAGATCCACTGGAAAAAAAACGTAAACAATGAAGCACTATGCATGTGCACGTAAGGCTATAGCTCTAACAATCACAGCCACGCTGACGTGTATGTTAACAGAACTGTAGCACTGGTGTACTTTAGGCACGGCTGAGAGAAAGCAGGAAAAGACTTGAGAAAATGAGAGCCCTATGTAATAATCTGCTAACACTGGGTTGTCAAATGAGCCAATAAATCATGTTAGAGACTGGGTGTCTCTTCCATATTTGTTGTGAAATTCATGGCTTACATTTATTAACCCCGCAGTAAAAATTTATGGTCTTTGTTTTTAAGATGATGCCTGCGTGATGCCTGAACAGAAACAATAACAGTTACAAAAAAGCTGTTTGGTATGAATACCTCGCTTACAGACAGGACCGAAGAAAGCACACACAGCAAGGGCCCGCAAGACACACAGTAATGAGGTAAACAGAACATAAGCTTGCACCACTGTGATTAGCTTTTAACTTTTTTTGTGTGGGGAGACTTACTGCTTAAGTAGCAGCATAATTTCATCATACTTCTGCATGGCCTTTTCTCCAGCTGCTGATTCCATACATCTAGTTACATAGAGAGGAAAAGGGGAAACATTTATATCAGCAGAATGTACTATGTGTAATACAAAATAACACAGATCTTTTCAAATCAAACTGTGATACAAAAAAACCCTAAAAAACAAACAAAAACCCACACCAGGAGCACTCACGGATGGGTAATATATCTGAAGTTGCTGTGGGGAATCTGCATACGCTCCTCCAGTTGCTGGGCCCACTTCAGCCCACCTGCTACAACAGGCATGTTCTTACTGACGGCGGTGTAGCCTGGGAGGATGACAAGAATGAGGTCTGTTCAGAACGTGTCGATACTCCATCCTGAACTACAGTACAGGCTGGGCTTCTACCAAATCCCCTTGTGCTTCCCATTGTCAGTAACATAAAGTTCATCTCACCGAGCTCCTCAGTCTGCATGTGTTGTTTATACAGAGCTTTGCAGCAGTCAAGCTCCTTGTCAAACATTTTGATCAGCGCGGGGTATCTCTTCTGAGCATCAGCATCTATCAAGGGACGTTCCAGCAGACTGCCAAACATGTCCAGCACCTGCAGAACAAAGGTACTCAAGAGATGCTGGCCTTTACAACAGAACCAAAGTGAAATTGAATTCCAAAATTCACTTCCACAGCTCACGACGTGCTCTGCTATGAATCCACAATGCTTTGTCATTTGAGCGCAAGCCAGCCATAAAAGTCAGGCTGCAATTGTTGACATTTTCCTTAGGCAGATATTCAAATTCATAAGGGACAAGTAGAGCACTGGCAATGTCTGCGTGTGATGTCCAATCGTCTGTTTGACAGTCATTAAAAAGTAACTGAAGTGGCTGTAGAGACAGACTTAGAAGGCTTTCTAAAGGCGTGTCTGTTTTATTAGTTACAGATGCTGTTGACAGGGTTACTGTCACTCACCTTGAAGGCATGCTCCAGGCCTGAAGCATCATCAAATGCCTGGCAAAAAATTGCACTGAGGCGACGATCTACATCTTCCACTTTACACTTAAACTCGCTGAAGTCTGCCTCAAACTCCTGAAAAATACGTTAGAGTTACTCCCTATCCACCCCCTGTCCATTACTCCCTATCCACATATCGATGTAAATGTACCAGTGTACAATATGTACCAAGTTGTAGACATCAAGGCAGTCGTAAGACTTCTCAGTGAGTATTTTATATTGTTCCAGGAACTCTTCACGCAGCCAAAGAACCTGCTGACTGAGAGATCTCCCACGAATGCCTCCAAGTTCCACCTTCTCCAGTTTAATCATATCAACCGCACTCAGTAATAGAACCTTGGGATAATCAAAGAAATAGTACAAGCTAATAATAAACAATTTAGTAAAAATGCGTTAGTCCTTAGATATCACAGTTAAAGAACACACAAGAAGCCAACCCATCCTGTCCTTGACATTGTCATTAAATAACTCTCCACTCACTTCAACTGACTTTAGTCTTTCCAGGAAGCGGTCCAGCCCAGTAAACACCATGCAAGGGGAGAAGTCCCATGGTTTGACCTCCATCCCATTCTTCTTGTACTGGCTCAGGCTGTTCTTTCGATCTTCAAAGCTTCTCTTGAAGTGCATAAGCACATCCAGCGTAGCCTGCACACGAGCGAGACTCTCCACTACATCACCTTTCAGGATGTCTTCTGGGTTGAGATAGCTTCGAGCCTACCCACGGAAAAACACATTCACCATTTCCACATACCTTTATCAAACCTTTACCATTTTTTTTACAAGTAAGGCAGAGTTCTCATATAGAAGTTTCAGGCTTAATGGAAGACTGTAGCAAAAAACACACACATGACCAATAGCTCGATGGCCAGAAGCTGCTAAAGCCCTTTAACAAGTCAGAATTTACTACCGAAAGTTTTGGTCAGAGTGACCTCATCCCCTGTAGCCATAATGTACCTGCTGAATGAGGAGGTTGCAGATCTGACACAGTAGCACTATCAGTCTGGTTGGTGTGTTGTAGTGCTTGGAATTGGACCACACCAGACACACCACGTGCAGGAGGGGGGCGATCCGTCCTTTCACCTCACTGAACTCTATGTTCTCCAGATCTTCTGTCAGTCGCTGCAAAGGCTTCAAGAATATATTGATGTCCCTTGCCTCCTCAAGAGCTTTACAGGAAGAACACGGGGTGTAAATGTCAATAGGCTTGACATATTAAGTGAGGGTAAAAGTATTTTTGCTATTTAGAAATGAAGGAATCGCATATGTTCGGATCTTTACCTCCCCTGACATCCTGAAGCATGTTTCTAAAAGCAGGATAGTAACTGCTCTCCATTACATCCAGAAGTTCTGCCATTTTGGCCACTTTTGGTGACTTAAATTGGTCATGTATACACTCAAGGTCTGCATATCTAGTAACCAAAAATGAACAATGAGCAAAAACGATTCAATCTTACACAAATATATTTAATATGAAGTAGGTTGCCATCTATAATTAGGAAATATTATAATTGTAGTGTACATGTAGTGTACAAAATTGTACATGCTAGTCCTATACCATGGATGTATTTTCAGTATTGCATGTGTGCTTTTTATCAGGATTTAACAAATCTTGCATATGCATGTGATGTGCAGGGACCAAAAAGATATTGGTTTCTAGTAATATCAGCAGAGTTCATTGACCTGTTTTTCCAAAAGTTCAGTTCCACATGTGGGGTAGGATTTTGCCCTTCCAGCAGAGGCTCAGACGAGTCCCTCTTGAGAACCTCATGAATCTGACGACTCCATCCAATCACCATCGATTCAATAGCGTGGATCAAATTCTTATCCGACAGATCTCCCCTGTAAGATTAAATCAAAACCTGGTGTTTTTTGCTTGCATTATGACTAAGAATCCTTAGTCTGAAAAATATCAATAACGCACCTCTGAGGTAGCTTCATGTAAACATTATGACTTTTTGAAGTTTAAACTTTGTTTTGCTTTATAGATTAGGTAAGGAGAAGAGAGCTAGAGCATCTGGGTCCAGTAAGGCCTTCAAGGCAGAAAGCTGTTGTTTTTTAACGCATCCATAGACTTCAGTTCTGCTGCAACTCTCGATATTGGTGCCTCAGTTCCAAATTAAGGTTTCTATGGAAGTGGCGCCAGGATGAAACCACAGAGCAAAACAAAAGAAAACGTGTCTTCAGGATGGCCAAACAAGGCGAGCTCTCGAGGGGAGTTCTTCAAGACCCGAGCTCTGCAATTGCCAAGCATACTTTGTGCTGGAATATACTGAGCTTCATATAGACCAGAAAGGAACTGTCACTGACCATAAAACAACATCAAACATCCCTTGTGGCTCCTTCAAACTACAAAACAAATATCTTAATCGTTTAGAATGACAGTATAGGTGTAAATGCGATCTTCAAAACTATCAAATCTGTCATGATTAATAGCAAACCCTATAAAAATATCCAAGACATTGCCACATTTAGAAGCAAGAACCTAAGATAAGGGAAAGGATTTAAAAACAACAACACCTCTTTTCTCCCTGAAAGGCGGCTTGTTCTATTCGTTCTGATCCTGGAGGGAGGGGAAGCAGAGTTTTCCCTTTGACTTGTCCAGCCACCATAAAAACACTGGTTTTCAGGGCATGAACATGTCGCAGTAGGTCCTGAGACACCACATGCGGCCACTCGCCGTGGTTCCTGTTGTTGAGCAGCACTGGCGCTACAACCTAAATGAGTTGAAAAACGGGAAAAAAATTGAATTCGACACATAGAATGTCAGTGCTGGTTATCGGTTGCTCTGGTGGTGCATAGCAGTCAGTGGAGATAATGCCAGGTACTTTTATTTTGTGTGAAGACAATCATAGAATTTGGGCCCCCTACAGCTAATTCGCAGACCATTAGTGATTCAGAAAACAGAAAGCACTTTCATAAGCATACAAAGTTGAGTGGCATGTCTACAGTATCTAGCCCATCTCAGGAGACCTACATCTCCCAAAATTCTCTTGCCCAGTCTAGATTGCCAATGTACTGATTACACCAGCGAATAGTTTCATTAATTTCACTGCCTTTTAAACCTGCGTGTTCATGCTAGTCTTTGTGAAGTCTCACTCTGCTTTTGTCTAGTGATTCCAAGCTGTTGAACATTGTTCTTTGGATTTGCGTGCTTTTCTGAACGTATCTATTTGTGTTCATCATTTTTGCCTGTTGCCCGGCCCATGGCTCTGTTTGCCTTTTTGCTCTGGTGTTTGCCTGTTTTTTTGGATTCCCCTTGTTGTTCTATTAAGCCAAGTGAAATATAATTTATTCCAACTCCATTCTGCTCTCCACACAAGGTTTCATTAAACAAATCAGTGTGGCCACTTACAGGTAAGCACAACTAGTGTTAATCAAACTAAGACAAAGTAATGGGCTATTATGAAAGGCAATAAATGTGTGTTCATGCAGCTACTAAAGTATGGTGTCTTATAAATAATATATTTTGAAAGTGATAAAGTAGTTCAATTCCAAGAACTAATAACCTGGTGTTCTGAACACACCGAACTAACTTAATAACAGCAGATTTTGTTCAGTTCTTAGAACTTTAATGGCACTAGAGGATTCAGTGCTCAAAGTCTTGAATAGGTCCAAGTCTTTACATTGTGAGTTCTGAGTAGACACCAGAGCATTCGTTCCTGTATATACAACCCTGCGTAACCCTGCTAGCAATAGTCCCTGTGGCCCTGTTGTCACACAGCTGTGTTATAAACGCATTACTGAATGCGTCACCAGCTTTGTGTTAGAGACTTCGATAGTTCATTATGCTATAATGAAACAAAATACACTGTCAGTCTTTTAACACATTTATATTCTAGAATTACAACGACTACTACTGACAAATTATAATGTGCACTAAGAATTTATTTTTGCATAAATAAACAGGCATATCTAAAAAGAAATCTGGCAGCCTAAAATTACTCCCATAACTTTATTCAACACTTGCAACACGTAAGACAACTCGTTCATAGGCTACATTTCGAAAAACGCGTGCATCGTGCGTCAGCAAGTCTGCGCGCGCACTTGAAAACAGTACCTCTTCTACGAAAGCTGAGAACTGTTCCAAAGGCGAGTAGGACATGTCTCCGTAAAGTACGTTTGTTTTCATTGTGTCCGAAGAAAGTGCAGCTTGGTTTCGTTTGATGAAGTAAACAGATTTGTTCTTTGAAGACGCTGCAAATCCGAAAGTAGGTATCAGTTGTCCAGCGGCATTTAGAGACACAACAAGGGTTGTGTAGTCCGATTTATCCAAAAAGTCCTGGATAACTTGTTTATGGTCGTCCACGGACAGACATTTTTGCCAGCGATCAGGTTTTAGTTTCATTGTTTTTAGGACGTAATCCTCTATGAATTCAAATCTTTTATCAACCGCTGGCGAGTCTTCTTCGGCCATTGTTGTCTTTTTCGCGCAAGTCGCACATCTGATCACTCCCAAGCGTGGAGTTTCTGCAAACTTTTTGTTCCGCTGGTCTCCATAGTAACTTAGTGTTTGCATTAATGAACCTGTTGCTCAGGGGACAGTGGAGTCTGTTTGGCACAGAATTAGGCAATTCTTCTGACAGGAGGATGGGCAGACTATTGCTTAGTTACTTTGTTTGACTCTTTGTTGACCCCTATACGTCTCTGTTAGTTTCGGTATCATGCGGTATCCCAGTATCTCAACAGATACAACAGAGATTGCAAGAAAGCCTAAGTGACATTTAATGCACTGGACTTCCCATTTGCATCAACGTGCCTAACCTTTGAAGTTGGAATTCACTTTAAAATAACTGAACCTTTCTCAGCTCTACAGGCAAGCTCTTTAAACAGGGCCTAATGCATGCCCTTTGCTATTAATAATAATCTCTCCAGTATTGAAGAAAGATATGAGCACAAATCTGTAGTACCTTCATGATGCCATGTGGTGGCACTAGAGGTGTGCGCTATTTAAATGTCTTGTTCACAAATACGTCAATGAGATACACATTATACAAAACGTACTCCTAATTGCATGATAATTTTACAACCCCTCTTTTACCCTCTGTGTGCATTTGCTAGTCTCAAATATTTTCCTTTTGGCGCACTTTTGAATTAAGCTACATTTGCTATAAAGAGCTTTTTGTTTCACTGAGCAACATTTATGACACACTTGGCAAAAGACCAGAAAGCTCTCCTTCATATGGAGTTATTGAAGTCGGCACACTGCAATTACAAACTGAATGATTGGCAGCAGTAATGGAGTTCCAGCTCACACTTGTGATCCCTGGCAAACTGCAGCTAGATCGAGTATGCAGGTGACCCGGAAGTGAAGGCAACTAGTGCTCTGGCTTTGAAGGTCACCATGTGGCCAACAAGTTCAGGGTCTCCATATGGGTATCCACCCCCTTCTGCCTCAGTGATATCAGCATACTGCTCGCAATGCGCCTGTCCAGCAGCATGTGTGTGCTTGTGTGGCTGTATGTGTGTCCATCTCCAGTGTGGGAGATGTTTGCGTTGTCAAATCCGGATGTTGTCTAGGCAGATGATTCCCAAATAATGCAAAATCAACCAGATGATTCCCAGATAAAGCAACTTTGACCAACATCAAAAGTGAAATATGGAATAGTGTGTGTTTCTGTTTATCAGTGTGCAACATTGTGTTCATTTGACTTAATTTTACACAAGATATTATATACATTTCCATATGACAACTTTACTCCGTTTAATTAGCAGCTAATGCATCTGGCCCCAACGCTGTGCAAATAATGCCAATCATCAGCCTTCCTCTGCCTTGAACTTTCCATTTGCATATTTTAGCAGGCAGATGCAGCCCCAGTCCAGAACACTTGGTCCAAACATCTGCTTCTCTGTTCTGCTGTGTCCAATACTGTCAATGGAAAGAAGCAGCGGTGAATTAACTTCTGAATTGCAGCAAACAAAAAAATAAAGACATCTTTGTATTTTCCATTCTGCAAACAGATCTCTAAGCAGGAAGCCAGACACTCTCAACCTGTACCAACACAAAGAGCGATGTCATTTTTTTTTCTTTTCTTTTTGACTCACCATCAAAAAAATGTTAGATTGCCCGTTTCCATATTGTTTTCCTTCAGCATTTTTAAAGCCGCGGTTCTGTTTTGCAATGTGTCTATCTAGAGACGGCTGAACATAATTTCGGGACACTTCCAAACTACTACTCTGCTTCAGGCAGAGTGTGCATTGGTCTTTTTTCATCAAGATGTAGACCAAACATTGTGACTAAAGCCAATAACCCTCTCAGCCCATTTCAAACAGATGAACAAATAACAATACAAACTCGCTGCTGACCTTAAATAAATATGTATGCTCACTGGCATTTGTTTCTCTTCATCTACTATGTACTACTTCATCTATGTTTTATTTTGATATCAAAAATGTTAATGTTTGATATTTTGAGGCACCGGCAAACATTCATTTATTTTCTATAATTCAAACCAGATTTGGTTGCATACAGTTATTGTTCCTTATAAGCCCGAGCTCCCTGTGGTAACATCGATAGCAGTAGTAGATAGATAGTTGAACAGCATGTGCAGAGAATCACAGATGATAAACTTTCCAGATCCCCCCTCAGCTCAGCAAGAGTGCGAATTTGGACCGGCGAGCTTAGAGGAATTACAGTATTATCTTTGTACAAATGACAGCTAAACAGAAACAGGGCCATTTACCATGTGTAACCAACGGAGGGGGCTATAACAACACCTGCATGAAGGGATGATCATGGGACAACAGATTGTCTGAACGTATATTCTTTAGCTCTCTGAGAATGTTCCACATACACACAGCTCACCTTTATACATCCATTTCACTTCCAGACTATAATTTAGGCTCTGTGTTGACATCAAATGATTTGTCTGCATGAAAATGAATTTTGAATGCAACATACCCTAAATGAAAAATGGTTGTTTTACACACTGGTAACCCTCCTTAAGTGTAGCTAACATCACTGACCTCAGCTTCCAGCAGATATGAATAAAATAACACACTGCCTCCCACCATATCAAGTTAACAGAAGTGCATATCAGAGCCAAGGTTCTACCCAGGAAGGTTCTAATATAATTGAACAGGGTATGTTTAACCAGGAATGTGATACTTTAAACAGGTCATTAGGAAGACCAATATATATGGTATGTACATTGCACAATTTATTGTTGTAAACTGAAAATTCTCAATCATTTTCCCTAATGCTGCCAGTAGTGTTTATTATTTTTGAGATATTGTTTAGTTATTAGATATTAGGTTCTATACTGTGTATTTGAACATTGCTGTGTGAGATTAATAAGCGCCGAGATGTAAATTTAACTCTGCGAAAATTGAAACCCATTGTGTTTGGTTCCTGTTCTTCATGAACAGGAATATCCACAATTGTTGGGCTGGAGCCACTGTGTGTGACGTGAGCGTGCGGGACTGGGAGCCTCTCGCCATGGCAGACATTTCAGCCTCCTTGCCGGGCCCTAGAAAAGCGACCCCTGCTGAGTGAGGCCAGCGTAATGGCTTTTGTTTCTACGTCCTCACCACCACATGTCTATTTCTGGCCTGTCGTCTGCCCATGGGGGCTCGACATGTTGGGCAGTGGAGTCGGGGTGGGGGTGGGGTTGGGGGGGGGGGGGGTGTTTGGGGTGGTAGTGCAGGGGTAGTGGGGGGTAGCGCAGGCCAGCATGAGAACGCCGATAAAATGCCTGGAGGAAGTTGGTGCTGTTTATCTGTGCGCGGGCATGGTTGCCCTGGCCACTGAAATATGTAGCATGGCAAATGGTCGCAAATAGTGGCAAGCACTATGCTATGAAGCCCTGTGCTCTGCTATCTTAACGGACTCCTTTCAAACACACATGCAGGGCCCTGGAACATTGGTGGTTTCAAGAGCTTCAGGCCATGACTGGACAATTTTCATACTTTCATGCTTTGGTGAATGGCCAAGACCAACAAGCTGGAGCAGGACTCACTCTGAAATAGGATATTGGGTTAGTAATGGTTGTCTAGGGACCAGCAATATGACATAAATAACAGATTCACTTTACACATTCGCTGATCTAATGGAAGCCCCCACTCACACACATACATTATGTGGCTTCACACGCATCAAAACGTTCACTAATTGTAATTCTCACGTTTCTTATATAGGCTTAGACATCCTTACCTCGCTGTGCACCTTACAACGGAATGCTGTAAAAGCAAAGTGATGGATTTATCATCTGTTTTAGACCATTTGGAGAATTCCAATAAACAGCAATTGAAAAATAGGACTTGCGTTTTTGCTGCCAATGAATCTACAACAGTCCTAATACCTAAAAACGAATGGTCCTGGCTGAATAAGGTGAGGTCACTGCTCCGCCTGGGCCAGTCGTGTTTTAAACACGGCTCGCTGATAACTCGGTTCGACTCGAGACGTGTCGTAATGGGGCAAGGATAGCACGCTAGGCCCTCGCAAGCAGGAGACATCAACATCACAGCGGTGGGGTCAAACCTGCAGGTACCTCCAGCAACAAAACTGGTAACGTTTCCAATTCTGCCCAATTTATGTCAGTGGCTGTTCAGCGAAGAAACTTTATTTGATGCTAAACGAGTGCCAGTCCTGCGTGAACGAATGCCTGGTGCATTCCAGCTGGCAAATTTGAGATATTTTACAAGATGTTGGCACTTACAGTACAAGAAACTATTTTTCTTGGCACATTGAACCCCTCCACTTTCAACTCACGCCCATCTCCTACATTTTAATCAATTTCATTTCCTTCAATAGACTGTGCTTGAGGCCAGCAAGCCTGAAGTGTGCCATTAGTGTCTGTAATGTCTATGAGAACAACCCTTCTACAGAGAGGTTCAGCAGAATATGGTCAGCATTATTGCACCATGTAAACCATCCAGACATTTAGCTCAAATGATTTGTTTATGAGAACGGGGGAAAAAAAAACTTCTACGGCTCAACTTTTCATCGAGACAAATAGAATTGTGCAAAGTTACGCAGAGAAAATATAGTTCATCTGTTTGAAAAATGGCCGAGTATGTCAGTCTTGAAAGAAAGTTGGAAATGTATAAATGAATGCCACCAAAAACAGTACGTAATCTATCCTGGTGAGTATCAAGCCGCAAACGCGTCTTGATTGGGAATGCTTTGTTTTACAGAAAATTCTGTGTTGAGGGTCGTCTGCAGAGGTCATCCGTTCACCCCGGCTTCATCTAGGGGCCCCCGGCAGATCCACTTGCTCTTACACCTTACCTGTAATAGATGAGAGTCACTGGCGTTCACATTACCTAACCCATTGAGTGGACTTGCCGTAAATGGCCTGATGGGTTTTTTTTCTCCCCAAACTTCCTCAAACAGGCATGTAATCAGGCCCAATTAGAGCTCAATTAAAGGAAGGAATTTGATCATGAGGTCAACATGAAGAATGTTCCTGGACCCATCCCAGTTTAAGGTTTTATAAATCAATTCTGGATCCATAACAAAGGTCTAAGCTTGGACCAGACCGTAAGGCTGAGAAGCATACATGTGCCTCCAGAGCTGACCAGCTCTGACCAGGACCAGCTCGAGGTGAAACAGTGGTGTGCAACCGTAGTCTTGTGTAAGGTATGGGTTTTTTTGGAAAGATGGCTAGAAAAATTATATACACTGAATGTAATTTTTGCAAATTGCAAAATTCTGATAGCATTTTCACATTGATTATTTTGTTGATTGGCAGATGATTAGCAAAAGCAACAACTAAAATATGTGATTACTGGGTAGAAGGGAGCAATGAGACACAATTTGTTACATAGAAGCAACATTGGCTTAGTGCATGAAAGAAAAAAAGTATTTATTTATTTGTTTTTTGGTGTTTGTTTGGAGAAAAAAGTAGCCTCACAAAATATTGGAGCAGAATTTACAGAGAATGTCCTTTACAGAGAATGTCCTTGCTATCATTAATTATTAGTAGCAAACATTCTTATATCCTATCATTTGCCAAAATTGGAGATTTGAGCTTTTGAAATGAATAATATTTGTCTTGGGTCTTGATAACAGTAGTTAAGAATAATGTGTTTTCTTCCTTAATAACAAAAATATTTCAAATGTGTGTCAAAACTAAAGAGGCTAACATAGTTTTGAAAATATTTTTTTCTTTTTAAAAAGGGTCACATTAATTCACTTTCACCTGTCAGACTATCCAGTGCTACTCCCAAAAGCGTGGCGTGACAGCGCCCCCCTGTGGTCCTGGGGCATCGTGCCTTTGGTCCTGGAGCATCGCGTGATGCTCAAATACCAACTGTTCCAAGCTGGTCCCTGTCCTTTCCCCTCTGGTTTCTCAGTAACTTAGGTAAAGTAAATTTGGGGTGAGTGTATATGCCTGCAGAAGTATACTGTTTATTTAAAGGCCTCTGGCTCGGAGTTATGGCTCTTAATGATTACTAAGATGCCCCGTCGAGGGGCTATTGTGGGCGCTAGTGCCTCCAAACATGCTCGCTCTTGTTTATTTGAATTTTCCATTTTATATTGCCACGTGTCATTCGCCTGTTTACAGTTTATGCTGGATGACTGATCATTTCCTTCACCCGTCTCTGCGGCGGAGGGCAAGCTAGGTGCACAGGCACTCACTGGCAGTGTTGCTGTGAGGGAAGACAGGCGAGGGACATCGGTGAGGACTTCCCTTAACTTTGAGCAGAGTCTCTACTGTCTATTATTCCCCCCAAGGACATTTTCACACCCACGTTAATGGAATGAATTGACTGCCCAGTTACATGTGTTGAATAAAATGAATGACTTTGCTTTATCTTTATAGACACATGCAGATACCGGGGCTATGTGGCATGCTTTAGCAGTCGTAAAACTAAACTTAAACACTCCTTTAAAGATTACACAAATGAAAGGGTCTCAAATAATGGGCAGAGTCATTCTCATCTCTCATGTTCATGGGCAATATGAAGACAATTAGAAACGATCGTATCGTGGATCAGTGGTCCGGTCATATGTCGGATCATCTTTGCTAAGCTCTCCCTTTGGCTTGATAAGATGAAATGTTAATCATGGATACTTTAGGTGAAATGAAGTTGAAATCAGTAAGAAGAATAGTAGTAATTTTATAAAACTTGCTGCATCCAGACGAGTCGCTGGACTCCACAGCGTGACTGAGCCATTCTAGTGTCCCTCAAAGCTGCTAGTCTTGCTAAAAATCTGTTAAATGTCTTAGCTGTTATTTCAGTTATGTCCTGATTTTCAAAAAATTCCCTGCAAGGTTTATCCTCCTCTTTCCCTGTTACCATTTAATCACCTTCAGAAATATTTAAGAATCATACAAAAATAATTGCACACAATACAGTGTTCTGTTCTTCTAGGATTACAGTTTGATGATAACATCAGAAACAACTCTCACCAAATTTATTACAGTGCATTCCTCCAAATGGTGAGTTAAAAGACAAGCTGAAGAATGTAAACATCTTTTGTCCTCCAGGCCCACAAAAAAAGAAAAGGTTTTTAAAAATTAAGCCTTGGCAAGATTATGGGTCATCAGGCAGAGTGTTTTTTGGAATGCTATTTATTATTGCTCTGTGTTGTCTACACTGACTACGAGAGTACAGTAGTTAAGACCCCAGAACATTTTGAAGACAAATCACAAATATTCTTTAGTAAGCATCGCTGCCCAGGCTGTGTAAAGATATCCCACTAGATTTAGAACAATAGCTCCATGTTTGTGTTGGCAGCTCAGCCATACACTTCATATTCTGTTGACATATTAAAGTCACGACTGTGTGATATTTAAACATCCCAGAGGCTGAAAGCATTGCACCTTTTTTTTTAGCACTGTTTGACAAGAGACTTTTAAAACACATGGATTCCTACACTGAAAACTGTCAGTTGTATTGTACGTCGCAATGGGATTGTCATTCGTTCTTGTTAATTCGTTCTTAAGGTTTGTGTTTAGCATTACTTCACATTTATTATCACTAAGGATCGCAGATGGATGTATAGAGATTTCCCTGAATCTGTTTTCAACTCTCTGGCCTGCCTTTGTAACTTTGTAGACAGTGTTCATTTAACCCATGACTGTATGAATATATAGAGGAACATTGTCATACTAGGCAGGATGGGCAGTATTTAATCATATTCCCCTGTTTCATACAGTTGTCTGTTATTTTATATTGGTTCAGCAATTAACTTGCTTTACAAATGACAGTATTACCTGGATCTACTGCATAAATAAGATAGCATCACTTCTTCCTGGAGTGTGAGAACAGTTGAGGTTTAAGTCTCATTAATTAATCATAAACAATTAAAGCAAAGTGCTAGTCACACTTGCCACATTTCATTTTCCATTAACTTTACCAGTTAATAGTCTTATACTTATATATATCATAGTGTCCCATAATAATTAACATCTGTTCACATCCACTACATATACAGTATTTTTAGCAGTTTCCTCTTTAATTATTCTCTTATGCACAGTATTTAAGACCTCAACACATTAAATCTGCCTGCCCAGCCCACATATTTGTTCATCCCGCCTAATTTATTACACCACTGAACACATTACCGTACCATGAAATTTCTATTGTTTCTACACCTTCATTTTAGCACAATGGTACCAAGAAAAGGGATCTAAGACAGGAAACGTATTATTCTAATGTTATTTTTGCAATGGGGTCCACTGGAGCATTTGGGACCCATCAATCAACCCTTAAAGGAGAGAGAAATTATGTTGCAATGATGAAACGATGTTGGAGGACACGTTAAGAACAGACAGCACAAGAGATCATCCACGCACATTCCTCTCCGCAGTATGTCTGATCTTCATCGCTCAGGTAGGGGAAGACTGGAACAGCCCAGCTTGGGTGCTCTTGCCTGTATTTGCATCAGAAGCGGCGAGTGCAATCTTGCCATCTGCGTGTGGTTGATGGGCTTTTTCATTCTGGAGGACAGCGCCATGAAAACCTCCCGCCTTCCATCCCGGTGAAAGATGGACTTGTGATATCTTAAGTGGCGCATTATGTGGGAACCTTAACGTGCCCCAACAGCTGGGGAGGCTGGGTATAAACCTCCCCAGGTTTTGGCCAATTGTCGCGGGCTCATCCAGAAAATGTGGCGATCAAGAACAAGCAGGTCAGTTGGTCCAGAACATGCAGAAATCAGACTGATTTACATGCGCAAGGCCAGAATTCAGTCATCATGTTCACGACTGATAAAAATGGAATGTTGGATTTCATTTTTTTTTTTTTGAGATTCTGATGTATCTGGCTTATCTAGACCTACATTAAGACTTCACAGGATCATCACCCAGGAACATTCTTTCACATTTCCCACTTCTGCTTATCTATGAGCATCCTATTGGCCTTTTGGACTCGTACATATGATCAGAAAATGGTCTAATGATGTGAAAACAAAGGGCCCTGGGCACCACGGTTATTACTTTCTACTCTCGTAGCTTAAGAACTATGTAAGTTCGAGACATTTTGATAGTGCTGTCAGGAAACACAGTAAGCCCCCCATCTCTCCCTCTCCCCTCATATTGTGGGCTATGATAATGTGAGTGTGTTTTCCGTTTGCTGTTCAAGTGAGCGCAGAGATGCACGACTTCCGAGCAGACCGCACTGGCATCGGATGACGTGGAACTCAGTCAGAACAGCTAAAACACACATAATGGCTGGTGCAGAGTCCAAATATAGTGCAGATCGGGCCGTTCTAAGTTTAGTTTGTGATGTCATCATTAGTGTGTTTTACAACAGGCCAGGGTCTCATTTTTTCAACATGGATTACGGAAGAAATCGGTGAATAATAACATTCCCAAAAATGCAGAGTGAATGTGCATTTCAAATATGCAGGAAAGGGGCTCTGCACTTTCTCCTCCTTCCTCTGTGATTTCAGTGCTTAACTTCTATATATAATTATATATATAATTACATCTGTGCAAACAACGCTACATGTATATTATCAGAAGCCATGTGAGTATTATAGGTGAGTGGATGTTCCAGGTTACTATGCATTGCTCTTGTGTCCTGGAAATCAGGACCCCCCCCACATGCACCCACACACACACACACACACCCAAACATGGAAAAAGTTACAACTTCCAGGAATTACAAGACTGAAAAACCTTCTCTGAAAGCACAGCATTTAAATTTGCTTCCATTCTTTCAGGAGTAGCCATGCCAAGCAGTCTGTCACAATGTTACAGTCTGATGTCTGTCACAATGTTACAGTCTGATGTCTGTCACCATGTTACAGTCTGATGTCTGTCACAATGTTACAGTCTGATGTCTGTCACAATGTTACAGACTCATGTCTTTGAGTAGCCTTTCATCACACACAGAAGCAAATATCCGTCATTCTAAACTGACACAGCTGTAAAAAGTTTGCATTTCCTATGTTTAACACTGTTCCAATAAGTTAAATAAAACCAATAGGATATGGCCTAACTCCAAATAGGAGACTAATATTTATGCATCAATCATAATCTCGGTCAGTTTTGGCCTTACAAGTGGACTTTCTCAGACTAAAGCAAACTTTATTCAGGGCTCGAATGACAAAATTTCGGACATATTCAAACAGAATGGACAGAAATCAGTAACGCATTAAAAAGAAAGAGTACTGTGCCTTACAGACAGCTTTCTTCTAAGATAAAAATGAAAGCCAGTAGAAGTAAATAAAAAATGAATGCCTAGTGCCTGTCAAGCTGAGGTAACTGTCTCACTTCACGTATTCTCCTGTTTAATAAAGTGCTGGCAGTAGTTCCCGCTCTGCGAGTGGGGAGGAGAGAAGTCTGCGCTTCCTCACACTCCTTGCTGCTGCTGCAGGCAGGCAGACTCCGGTCAGGGTGAGTCTCCTCTTCACCTCCTCTGTGAAACATGTGCAGTGAGTACTGAACCTCCTTACCTGTGCTTCCTGCCTCGCTCCTCTGGTGGCCCGGCATCGCAGTGCTTTTTTAGCAAAAGGGGGTTTCGGCTGTGGGGGGGTTGCATTTACGCCTCTCTATGTTCATGCTGGACACAAGATGTTGCGGTTCTTGGTGCAATCGGTGAGTTCCTACACCACCAGGCCTTCTTGTGATGCACTGTGGAACTGTTTCCAGATCAGTTCTCGCAGCAGCAGAGTAGATTGATAGCATGGGGACATGGCTGTTTTCCATGCAAATTGGCAGAGAAGCCAAGAGACTTTGACTGCAGATGATAACAGTGAGACAAGGTTAAAAAAATCTTGTTTGACTTCCCTTTTGAGAAAATAAGAAATTAGGTTTTGTTAGACATGGTGGAAGATTGAGAGAGATGTTTAAATGTGATCACATAACAGGAGAGGAGGGGTACTGAGAAATTATGGCTATAATTATTATTGAAAAGAGGCTGAGCAAATCTTGCAGTGTGCAGTGATACTGATGTAAAATGTTCCTTCACACACTCTGCTCCAAAATGGTAATTAAATGACAGTGCGACAGTGACGCATGGAGTTTTGATGTCTCCTGGCAGAGCACAAACTTTGGGGATTTTTATTGTGTGATGTAAATGAATCTTCAAAAGTTGATTATTAGTCAAAAGTATAACTTGCAGAACTGTGCTCTTGACAGAAGGGAACAGCCCAATACCTGAAAGCTGTCAGCTTGGTAACGAGAAGATTGGTTGTTTATAGAAGTTGAAATGTTCAGAAGGAAAATATCTTCAGGGCTGGTCTCAGGAGCCAGAACTAATTAGAAGCAAATGGTGGAGATTTGCTTCAGTAGAGCCCCAAATCTCGTATGTAGCTTGGCAACTTCCTCACCTTTTGTCAGCTGCACTTGGTGGCTCCTACCTTCCATGTCTCAACCCCAGGATCGCATTTGTATGTGTTTCACGGGCCCTGAACAGTGAAGAGTCAAGCCTTCTTTGAGGCCTAGTCTAGCAAACATGTTAAAAATGCACTTGTTGGGATCCATCTGTTTGTGATTAAGCTCTCTTTCAAGTGCTTGTCCTATTGCCTTCTAGAGACATTACATCATAAAGGGGGCCGGCGAAGCTGGAGGAACAAAAGGAACTAGTTTTCTTTACATTTGCTCTTTGCTCTCAAAGCTGGAAATGCACAAGTTTTGCCCAAACAAAATAAGATGCATCTTTGGAGTTATTTTTTAAAAACTGAAATGACTTATTGTTGAGTACACTCTTAATGTTGAGTGCACTCTTAGGAGAACTCTTCCCCATTTCCAGGTACACTTCAATACTCATTATTAATCTTGTTAATCTGTTTTATTGCTTTCACCTTTTAACACCTTTACAATACACGGCACATTACACGAGATAAAGCACTATAATCTTATTTTTGTCAATTTGATTGACATTGCATTTAGTAGTTATTTATTTTTTTCTGTGTTTCTTTTGTAACATTATTAGCAAGGATTATGAGACCTCAATATTTCTCACGTGTTAGACTAAATAATCAAGTACAGACTTCATTACTGTACTATTTTATTACCAAACTTCACCAGGTACAATAAGATCATGTTTCTACCTAAATAACTGCTGCTTTTCACAGACCAAATGGAAAGACTAAATACCCTCTTAATGAATTATATTGTATAGAAAATAATTTAGAAAATGAATATGAGAAGGTCATGGAGTTACAGGCATCTGCACTGTGAAGATACCCTGATTAAAAGGAAGAAGACAGAAGCCTTTACTCTATTCATATTTACATAGACATTTGATACATCACACCACTTTCCCCAAAGTGAATCTCAGTGAACACAACAAGGTAATCACAGTAATCCTAGGGAATCATCTTGCAGGTCAGTATATGGTAGAAAGTTTTATGTTTTACCAGTTTTTTCCATATTGGAAATTTTTTATTCCATTATTCCATTATCTAATAATGTAACAGTAACATTAAGACGTATTTTGTGATGATGTTAAATATTTTTACGTGATACTTTTAGGATGGCTTTAACAATTTAGGAGTGATGTAGATAGGTTTGTTAAAAGGCTGTTGCATTACCTTGGAGTGTACATAGAAATTTGTACCGAAAAGCCATATGTCAAACATCACCATGTAGGTGGCAATGTTAAAGACAGTGGGGAAAATCACTCTTTTCATACTTCAGAGAATTTTGGTTTAGCTATGCATAACGGACTGTAGTCATACTGCGCTGCTGTCAGGACACCTGGATTTGAATTCACCTCAGACCGTCTGTAAGCTTTCTTGACAAAACGCTGCATGGGCAGCCAGACATCTCCAGGCAGCGCTATAAAGGCAGTGTTGCATCAGCACCAGGCAGGTCCACGCAGGGTCCTGTATGTGTCCTGTAACACATTATACATAATCTCATTCATAGCTAATCTCATTTACAAAAGATGATACTTGCAATACTGGCAATTACTGAAAGTGTCTTCGTTGTTGTCGTTGGTGAACTACTGATCTACTGATCCATGAACAATCCGTGATGTAGTTTTACAGAGCACTCGATGAAATAGTACCAAGTGAAACAGATCCCTGTGACACACGAGAGGCTTTCACAGTGGAAGGAGTGTTAACATAATTAAGTCAGATATGATGAATGAACCCACATGTCGCACATGTAATCCCACACAGCAGGGTGGGAGATCTCCAAACATCTGGCTGTACCACCAGTAGGTTCACCTGGACCACTCATTTTTACTTCAGTTGACATTTATTTCCCCCAAGTCCACCATTAATCCACACTCTGTGCATCAGTGCAGGGGTCATCCAAGTAAGCATGAAAATATAGCATTAATTAGGTATGCTTAAGGTCTAAAATATAAGTGGAATAGATCTGGATTATCCTGCTGGTTTATTTGAAATGCCACAGTCTAGTGCACAGAGAAGACACGAGACTGCCAGGAACTGGTTGGTGCAGAAGAATGGGAATCTCAACATCTCAACATCAGATACATCTTCCATCTGCTCATCATGCTCCTGACTGAACTCAGGTAGAAGTCAACAGATTGGCAGGAAAGGGTATCATTCATCTACAGTATATTCAGAACTTGAACAAGACATGCATCATATTCTCATAACCATTCCCACAACCATCGTCACCTCAAGGTGATTTATAGCTATAAAGACATTCTTGAAGTTAGCCCGTAGCCCCCCCCCCCCCCACCCGAGTCACTTCACCTGTATGGAGGAACTGCATCTTGTCAACTATGGGATTGGTCAAATTCATCAGAGGGTGGATTTTTCGTAACTGCCTTTTTTCAACCATTGACTGAGTTTTAGCCTGGGGACACAATTGCTTTCTAAATAACATAATCGAGTGTGCACTGCATTGACCTTTGTATTTTTGCTGGGTTTGGTGGGTGACAGTACTCCACAACCATGTGCTCATACTTTCCTGTATCTTTGCATTCTTGGCTGCTAATATACATTCAAGATATATCCTAGAATGAAATCGTGTTCCAGAACCTGAAGGCTGCCTAAATATAGCAAGCATATTCGTCTGGCTGTGTTGGAAATAACATGGGTGCACCGCGTAGAAATCTAAGCTAAGGTGATGAGTCAGAACTGATTGAGTCGAAAACAAATTCTCCTTCCTCCCCGAAGAACAAAAACACAAAGCATTCCCCTCTTGCATGCACGGCGTCATGGAGTACACGACACTCGTCCAAAAGAAACAACCAACAGAAATAGGTTTTGGTCTATTTTGGTTTTCTGCAGTACTTATTTTTAGAAAAAAAAGTGACACACACACACACACACACACAGCCTTGAATTGCAGAATGATAAGGTCACTACATGTGTTTCTCCAACTATTTTTTTTTTACTTTAGTCTTTTATTCATACAGAGTATGTGATGACGTTACTTGTGTTGCTAATTCTATATTCATATTTTTTTTTTATTGCCGATCAAGTGATTAAGTCAACTAAGTGTGTCTCACGGACATTCATGGTCATGTTTTGTGTAGTCTCGGGATGGTCACTAGCAGGGACATAGACATTGGCTACAATCCTGTATGTTTTCACATATCATGGGGATGAAAGGGTTTTATTGGTGTTTTGTCTGTTGCTGAGTTGTCTTGGTAATATCTATTTGGAAATTAAAATGAAAATGGAATCTCACTGCCCAGGATAAGGCTACTCAGTCCTTTAAAGATACACAGTGAAGAGTTATTATTTATTACAAAAATAAAAGTTCACTTGTGATATTTTTTTTACCTTACTACAGATAAGTTCATTTACTACCTTACTACAGATAAGTTCTTACTACAGATAAGTTTCATTTTCTGTTCATTTTCTAAGGAAGTGTCAGGCAAGAAGTGCTCAACCAACACATGCAAAAGTCAGTGAGGTTTAGCGAGGTCCGTCAATGAGGCTGCTGTTACGCCATGGGCGACTGCTCCCTGTCATTCTGAGGCGTGTGTTTGACTGATGCAGTCCTGGTGCTTCGACGAAACCGGTGGCTGAAGTAAGTTCTCTGTATTTGAAACTCTAAAAGTAATCTCTGTTTCTTTTTTCTATGTGTAATATAGGAAGGAAGTGGGTTACCTTCTGTTGTTTCCGAGGCTGTGTTCTCAGATGGGTAGATGAACAAGTGGTTCATTTGTGATTAATGATCAAGGTGTAACAGGCCGCCCGCAGCTGTTTAATATAAGAGCCTAGATAGGACTTGACAGTCGTGGGTGAGTAGAATTTTAGTTTGTCGGTTACAAATGAAAACGTGCTCGATGGGCTAACAGTGGAGGGACTGGAGATAGAATGTTATCGTGTGGAAACATAGTGTTCTTTTTCATCCAGTTAATTATCTACGAGTGAAATAAACATATAAGGCTAAAACGATCAAGTCCTGAAATACATTATGAAACTAGGCCTCCATCAGAGTATTAAATTAAAACAAGTGAATCCAATTTTAGCTAATCAAGAGCAGCTGTCAGAGCTGCAAATGTACAGCACAGAGGCCAGACAGAAACACAGGGAGGCCCTTCGTGTGTGCACAGCTGTGTACCAGCGCTGTATAACGTGGGGGATATCACTCTTGTAATCTCAGCCATGGGCTTGTATGATCATACAAATACACAGTCCCGTACACGCAGGTTTGCATGGACGTGCCAAATTCGCATTGTTGCCCTTCGGTCGTGTTGCGTTGCTTCATGGCCAGTGAGTGATGTGCCGATGAAACAGTGGATGCTTTCCGTAAGTGAGAGAGCAAAGCTACAGCCACGCTGAACGTCTCGCGCACTGCTCTTATCTCCTTGCTTATATACAGCCAATACGCTCATTTGCAACACCATTAAAGTGCATTTTCACTGGATAAACAAACCATTTCAAAACATTTGGATTCAGTTATCAGGGAGATATAAAATCTCCACAAGTCCATTAATAAACATGACGTGAACAAAGCCTGCTGAAAGATTGCATTTTGCAGTGCTGTTCTGTTGTGTTTGATATCATAAACAGTTTTGTGTTGTTACATGTGGATTAAGCGTACTCACAACTGTAAAGCCCTCTCCTTTGTTGCGACATTTCTGCTAATTTTTCATCTAGTAAATGACTTATCAGGGCCAGTGAAATATCCTTGACTTTACAGTTTACACTTTACAAACAAAACATCAGTCAGGAGTGACCCAGAATCTCACCCATGGAGCTCTCTGTGTGGATTCAGGCATTATCTACCCAACCACAGAGATGAATATTCTTGGTCTTTAATTGATTCCAAATCAGTGGCCAAAGAGATCAAAATCCAAGCCATGAACGTCTATCGCCACTCTGATGGGCATAAGTATGAGGGATGAGATCAGTGGCAGGGGTGAGTGATCGTGATGCTGTGCTTTTGTCGTCATATCGTGGGGTGTCAGGAATGAGTCCTCTTACAAGAATTAGCTCATGCCTAAGTATAAAGAGGCGAGACCCCTTTGAAACATCCGCGTGTGAAACGGCAGCCCTGTGGAATGCAAGTGTCACCCCAACGCTGACCGTAAGAGCAGCAGATCGGGATGTGTGTGAGACGTAGGCGACGTGGCGAGAGATTGTTTGTTGCTCTGTCTCTCCCTCGGGGAGTCTCCAGTGGCTCCACCGATCCTCTGCGGATTTGTCCGTTTGAGTTACTGCCCATAAATTCCTGCGAGTTGAAGTAACAATACTGCCCCCACCAACACTATCCACCCTCCAACTCAAAAATCAGGCTAAAACTGAGGAAGGACTGGCTCAGGGCATTACCATTAAATATAGCCATTAAGTAAAGAGAGGGTTTTTTTTTTGCACGGGAGCTTTTTCGAGACAGGGATTCACCTTGGCTTCACTGAAAAGCCCTGCTTGGCTGCACTGATGGAAGTGGGTCGAATCGACCGGCAAGAACCTTTTTACGGGCGATGGGTCATTGAAATGGAGCACACGGATGACTTCACGCTGCACTACTCATCTCAGTTGTGGGTGATGCCTGTAAAGATGACCCACGCCATCAGCCTGTGTGCACGCACAGTAAATAATCAGAAACATTTGCAAGTGGGCGGGTCGAGCGGTCGGTCCCCCGTCACGCACGCCTGCCGTTCTAGCAGGCATTCCTAGTTTGAGCTTCAACGTGGACTGTCTTTTTGAAGAGCTTGCAGCTCGTCAAACTGCCAGTTTCATTTGTTTGTTTACGCATCAGCAAAGACCTCTGGGTAACCGCTTTGACATTGATGAAGTGAATGTCATTTTACCACTTCCCTCTGCATACTGTTAAATGCAGCACTGACGTTTCCTCTTTATCATTCTCGCTGAACACACTCACACACACACACACACACACACACACACATATGGGCTCACGAGCCAGGAGGCGAGCTAAGATAAGGCAGCAGACGGTCCATTCTCTCCGATTCCGATTCCAACTCGCCTGCTAGGGTTTATTTAACCCTCTGAAGCTTCAAAATTGTCAGTGGTTAATCAGCCATGCACATTCAGAAAGGTCCAGCATACCCTTGGAGAACAGAGTAATGAAATATTGACTTATTTTGCCTCTACACACACGGCATAATAAAGATGAAGTATGTGCCTCGTCTGCGAGGCTGCAGACTCAGTGGCAAACATCTTGAGTTTGAATCAGTGTCGTGTGAAACCTTGTTGATTCAACCCATGTGGAGCGGAGCAGGTTGCATATGATTGACTGCAAAAGAAATACTTTAAAGTCTTTTACACTTGCATGCTTGAGTGTCATTTCACAACAGCTCGTTCCACACTACATCTACTCCTCTCAGTTCCCCATCATTTGTGTTTCCAAATGGTGATGTCCTTTGTTCTAGTTAAAGCAATTTGCCAGCGTTTGCATGTAGGCACAGCATGCACATGAACACTGCTTCAGCAACAGCCCTCAGGCCCCCACACAGGCCCTCCACACAGGCCCCCACACAGGCCTCCTCACAGGCCCCCACACAGGTCTCCACACAGGCCCCCACACAGGCCTCCACTCCACACAGGCCTCCACACAGGCCCCCACACAGGTCTCCACACATGCCCCCACACAGGCCCCCACACAGGCCTCCACTGGTCTTCACACAGGCCTCCACACAGGCCTCCACACAGACCTCTGCTGGGCTCCGCACACATGTCACTCATTCCACAGGGTTGGTGATTGGTGCACGAGGAACACTTCAAACAATCTCGTGCTCATTTTGTGCAGACAAAAGGCTTTTGTGTGTTCTAAATGCCACGGGAAATCAGCTCGGAGGTGGCCTAACGTGCGGCTAACGCACCGTCTTGGAAAACCTCGGGGAGAGAATTATGAACACAACAGCAAACCCAGTCCCGTCCGCAACAGGACAACTGTTTCTGCATGTTTGCTCACTTTATTGTATTTGAAGAGCCATCCTGCAATTTAGACCTTTGCACTTAGAAACATCGTTCGTTAGTATTTTACAGAGAGTTTTACAATGAGATGAAAGCTTTGCTGGTATTAATCATCAGCCGTGATGGACGGGTCCACTCTGAGGTGCACGAGCACATTAGTCATTCTTGAATCGCTTTCCTTTCTGGATCAGACATGGTCTTGCAAATGTTGGAAGAAGTGGTGAAGATCTGGGAAAAACCTCCAGTTTTTTTGAGGCTACTTTAATTGGCACTGACCACTGTGCTGTCTGCAATAAGGAGATTGTCCATTTGCTGAACACTAAGATTAATAAGTGTTATATGCATAAAATTACATCATGGTCCAGCAGCTTTCTGCTTCCACCTGTTTTCTGTTGAATGTTACTTGGTTCCTTTGTGACTGTGGTTGTGGTTAAATGTGGTTGTGGTGTTTAGGAAGATACAGCCACACCAGTCACTGAATGCATAAAATACTAACTACAAAAATGAAATTGTGCAGTCTAAAAGCAGTTGTCAAGACTTCACATGGACATCAGTATACCAACCGATTAGCTTATAGTGTCAAAGTGACTTTTAGTTGCAAAACACTGAAGGTTCTGATCTTGAGGGGTTCTGATCTTGGTGGGATTCTGATCTTAGGTGGTTCTGATCTTGGGAGGGTGGTTGTTATCCTAGGGAGTTCTGACCTTAGCAGGCCTGGCATGCTACAGCTAGGCACATTATACCTCTGGGACAGCTTCCATTTAAGATGCTGTTAGTGGTAGTTGTGAGCTGTGGTCCCTAGTTTGGTTGAATTAGAGAAGAGGCCTTAGAAGGATATAGGGGTGACGTTGGCCCAATATATGTGGTTGATCTGAGAACATTGCAGGCAAATGAATGAAACGCAAAATACCAGGGAGCACACACCTTTACAATAATGCGCTTGCAAAGCTGCTTTGTAAAAATATGTGTTGTAAAAAGTGCTATATAAGTACATTTGACTTTGACAATAAACCTGTTTTCCTCTGGTGGCGATCCCGCCTTCTCACCGTGACAGCAAGAG
Source organism: Brachyhypopomus occidentalis (assembly GCA_020368025.1). Lineage (NCBI taxonomy): Eukaryota > Metazoa > Chordata > Actinopteri > Gymnotiformes > Hypopomidae > Brachyhypopomus > Brachyhypopomus occidentalis. The sequence continues at coordinate 3,768,197 of JAGXOD010001383.1, forward strand.
GGCTGATATCAAGGATTTATACTCAAATTATAACAATGGAACATACCAGTATAGATAAAGTTCAATTAGGCTGGGAGAAAAAACTCAAAAGAGTATTTCCCAGTATTCAGATGAATTCCTCCTCTTCATGTGCCCCCATAGATTTGGTACAGTTCAAAGCAACACATAGAGACCATTATATAAACTGAAATTATCAGTTTTATCTGGAGAAACCAGAAGAATGTGACAGATGTGCACAGTCTCTAGATAACCTGACACATATGTTTTAGACTTGTACCAAATTAACTAGATTCTGTATGTATTTTTTTTAATTCAGATACAGCCATCAGTGGCCCTAGCTACATTTGGCACCCCTACCAATGCAGGTCTGTTACTTGCTTTCACCTTTCTTCTAGCTCATAGGAGAATTTTACTGCACTGGAAATCTCATGATTCTCCTCAAATCTTGGACAGTGATATGGATGTGATTCTGTTCTTTGGCATATTGGAAAGTTTATGAAGTTTATCAAAGATTATGAAGTTGCATGTATGCATTAATGCATACAAATTGTATTAATTGTTAATCTGTCCAGTTACTCATTGATTACTTTTTACAACTTATCTGAATGCTCCTGTTGTACCAATTATAAAGGGTTACACAGAAGTGGCGATGCAGACGTCTGTTAATTTATCACTTATAGCTAGCAAACAGTGACTTAAAGTAAAGTTTTTTTTTCTTGATTAAATAAAGTTAACTGCATTGTGTGCTAGCTCCAAGCTTTTGAGAAATTAGATGCAATTTCTCTCCACAGCTGCATTGCTGTGGCTTTAGTAAACAAATGCTGTCATCAAAAAATATCTTGGCAAAATGTCACTTTGCAGTCATTTCCCCTTAAACTGTTTTAAGGAGCCCTTATCACATGGGAACAAGCTTATCTGATTTTATGGCATCGGTTCCACGCAGTCTCAGTCATCAATGTGATGAGGAGAGGAGTGTTTCAGCAGCGAGAATCGAAAAAGAACAGAAAGTCCACAGAAACAAAGCAGCACTCATTTCCACTATATCTACACTCTGCTTTAAACTCTAGTGCAGGTGGTAAACAGCAAACTCAGAAGAGCAGCCAGGATGAATTCAAATCATTACAGACAGCGACAGCTTCAGAGCTGGTAGAGTTGGTCTTCTTTTCCCAACTGGCATTCAGAAACCTCTTCCTCAGTTTCATAAAAAGCTCTCGTGTTGCGCGAGGCACACAACGTACGCTGAGTCTTCCATGGAAACGGGGGCCACCCCTCACACTCCTCCTGTGTCTCGCTGAAGAGTCAACTGTTTGTGTTGGCATCCCAGTTGATGGATAGCAATTATGTGAACTCTCCGATATTGGTTGTGTGAACATTCTTAGCACACTGCATTATCTTAATTGCAGCATTATTATTAATTATTTGTTTTTCCATGAAGATTTGAGGATATTAGCATGGCTGTGGCTACAGAGCTAGAGAAACAAAGGCTAAAGTTGATTAGACTCAGCAGTCTGCAATTCCTGTTAGGTCTGCACGATATGGACAAAAATAATTTACTACAGTGACATTGTTACATATTACCAATATTACATGTGCAATACAGCTATAACCCAGGAGATCCTTTGACGTGACACAAGGGATCATTGTTTTGACCAAACTGATTTGGATTAATTGTGCCATGTAGATGAGGTGATTGATTAAAACCCATATTTCTAGAATATTTTCATGAATTTCTGAGATTCTTATATCACTATAACAGTTAACAGTTTTCATGCAACTGCATGCTTCCATTTTTTAGCCTTAGCTGTGTCATTTTCATGTCAAAACAGGAGCTATGGAAAATGACATTTTACCTTCTACCTTTCCAGTGTGATTTTTCGATTAGCGTTCATCCCTGTCAGGGTCAGGTGACTTTTGCCATGTGTAAGCTCAAACAGCGGTCACGCTTTCAGACTGCTCTGCATCATGGGACCCATAACACTGATCCAGACCCACTAGGAACGTCTCTCTGGTTTCTCTATGTCTACTTTGTTTGCATTTCCCAGATTCTCAGCGATGTAGCCGGTCCTCAGTTATTAATGTCAGTCTATGCTGAGTGGAACATGCAGAGTTTTCCTTGATCTCAAAGGTTTCAAGGACTAGTGTCTCTGAAGACCACACCACAGAGTAATCGTTCGAAGGAAAATTTTGTTAGACAACAACCCTCTACACCAGCAGGATTTTTCAAGGTTGTCCAGAGACAAATGGAGAGCGAGGGAATGTAGGAATGAATGTCACTAACTCCCAACCAATAATGACGGCATCCAATGTTCTGTCTCTAGAATGCATTTGGAAGTAAAGAATATCCTGCTTTCCTCAAATGTATGCCTTAAGACTGCACATAGGTAATCAGAGTTTTTCAGCGTGTCTGTATAATCATTAGTTGTGTAGCATTATGTAGCACTATCATACTTCTGTGAAGCTGTGTAAGTGACCATTAGGGAATGGTCCTACCTAGCAGAAAAGCTTTCTCTAAATCCTTGCATTAATCAGGCTAGATTTTTTCAAGACTAAGAAAACATATGCTCAAGAGGAATTCTTTAAGACCCATTTTTAAGGCTTTGCATCAGGAAGACTGTAAATTGCACATTGCCTCATATAGAGTCATTAAATCCTACATTAAATCCATTACACATTTCTTAATTTATAATTTAAAATAAAAAAAAAACCCCAAAAAACAAAAGAAAATGAGAGGGTGCACAAAAATGAGAAAACTACATCAGAGAGAGAGAGAGAGAAAACAAGTTTAGATTCTAGAAACTTTTCCACTGATCATAAAGAGCCTGACGGTAATCTAAACACACACACACAGTGTACAATATTCAGCTTTGTTGTCCAGAGAAGAAAACCATTCCTCTGCAGTGGTTTATAGTAAGAGAAACAGAATAAGCTGGCGGAACATTCCTCTCTACTTAGCTGAAGACAGAGAGCGTCTCTGGACATGTCAGGTAATGTCTGCACTGGATTTAACAGGAGCACCACTTGTGCCTTTGGTGTGCTTTGATGCAGATTTATTCCAGTCAGTCCTGTCAGTTGTGCATCACATCACTTCGTGGTGATGTAGCTCACCAAGTCAGTTGCATAAAATTCTACCGATCCCCATAGAAATTTTTTAAGACAGGTCAAGGATATAGAGGCCCTGTAAATAACCCAACCCTGCCTTTCAGTATTGCTGAGCGAAGGAGGCCTGTCTTGCTGTTATGTGTGACAGGTGTATCATGGAACGCCTTCAATAACAAGATTCAGATGTTCGTGAGCCAATAGTTGGAAAGAGAGATGCAATTCAGAAATGCAATTGGTTGCAGGAGGTTAGGTCCACAAGAAAAAGCCTGACAGAAGACACAGCATGTACTGTACTGTAGATTGAAGAACAGCACGCTGGACAAAGTCAGTCACACATAAATCTACAGACACTACCAGAACAAAGCCCAAAGCAGCAAAGAACAAGAGGCCTAAGAGTGCTTTGGCCATCCAGTAATTTGAAGAGTAATCGAGTGATGCCATAGTTTACATTTGAAAATTCTGAGCATTTTTCCAGTTAACCGCTTCTGTGATGTGTGTCATAGCCTTTATTACAGTGTCATTTAACTATGGAGGAGATTGTTTATAGCATAGACCTCTGCTTTTTTTCTTTTTTTTTTCTTCCAGTATTTGTATTATTTTATCATGTCTTCTGTTATCTACTGAACCGTCATTTTTCAATCTGGATCTTCCATAAAAAGACATAAATGCATGACCCAGCATGTTTAAAAGCATACTCAGCCATTAAAGAGGAGATATGGCATAAATTCTGTCAATTTTTCCATTTTATCAGGCTTCTCTAGAAGGCCTCTATGTATCTGGGCACGACCTGCCCACCCAAGTCGCCTTGTAAGCTGTGACAATCTGGGACTCTTGTCTCTCCGGTATATCTTGAGCAACCTCAAAGTAAATACACTCCCTTTCTGGGGAAGCATGGAAACTTATTATTACTCCAGATGCCGAAGTCATTCACTTCTTAAGCCCACGAATTTAGAATCCACATGCACGGCACAACAGTGAATTATTGGCCGATTATGAACAACTAACTGCAGTGGAAAAAGGAACTTGTAGCCAACTGATACAGCCTCATCACAGCAGACAGCTTCAGGTATAAACACGTGTGTAGGTGAACCCAGGTCTAATGTTCAGCAGGTGTTTGTCGCTGACTGGCAGATGCTCTTTCACCCTGACATTAAGATGCGTTTGTTTGAGACGGGCCACTGAATCTCTTCATGGCTGCAGGTTCTGCGTTGTAGTCTGCGTTCATCAGCTTCTCTTCTAGGAGCCCTGATGTGTGAACACACACGAGCTGTGGTCACTCGCTCTACTCTCGGTTCCCAGGGAGATTTGTGGAATATCTATGGATATTTGCGTGTTGTCAATTTGTTTGTTTTTAATGTTTCTATGTGTCTTTATTCACAGAATGTTATTGCACTTATGTTTGTACTTTTAACTCATGTTTTGGGCCTTCATGCAGAAGTATTCATACTTATAATAATATTTCACTTTATGGCGTAAAATGTTAAATTCCCATAGGGACCCTTTTGGCTATTACAAGCACAGTCAAAATAGATATTTACATGCGTCTAATTTTTTTCTCAGTTAAATCCATGCAGACAGTTTGAAAAGGTTCCCATGACGGAGCCATTCCAGCCATCTGGGCATGTTCTGCCTCTCCTTCATTTTAAACCCTAAACTCATGGGAAAGCTATTCCTGGTCTTGTTCCATTGACACGGAAAACACTGCCAGTTGTTTATTAACAGGTGCAATGTCACATCCAACCAAGAATAGCTTATAAAGTAAACACATGTTAAAATAGATTCCATAGGAAGGGATTTTGATATTTTTGTTTCACTTTTTGCACCTCCACTGCCAGTTATGAGTTAATGTCATTTCCAGTTTCTGGTAATTATCTGTTATATATAAATTTGGCACTTTGCTGGCACTTTATAAAATGATATGCCATCATGTTATAAAACATTTATGTAGTGGACGGTAAGCAGTCAGAGGTCTCGCCGCTGCTGAGTGAGGTATAAAGTAGAGGCCACTGAAGCCCGGTGACCTTTGCAGGATGGGTCGGGGAGGACAGGAAGGCTGTCTCTAGCTGGAACTGTAAACAGAGAAATACCAGTGTCACCACAGCAGGACGCCTGCACGCTTGCTGACCCACACGTTTAAGAGCCCAGTTGAAGAAGGCCGCCACGCATAAATCAGCCCTGCCTGCCGTCGCCTCCGTGCTCGTTTGGGAGCGGAGGAGGTGGGGTGTGTGTGTGTGGGGGGGGGGGGGGGCACACGCAAAATCTGCACACGCTGCTTAGCCTCCTGCAACAGCGTCCGTGGAGCGTCTGCATGTAATGTGTACACAGCTGTTGACTAAAGGAACACTTTTGTATATTTGTGTGTATCTTAGCCATGTGTCTGGAGAAACACACGAGCATTTATTTGAGGTCAGTTTTATCAAATGTGTGTGTGTGTGAAATGTTTGTGATGCCCTTGGCGTACCTACTAGGGGAGTGGAGAAGAGAGTGAGAGGAGGGGAAATTGAGAGAGAGGGACAGAGAGAGATGGACTGTGTGTCTGGGAGCTGGCCGACCCATGTGACACTCCCTGATCCTTTTTGTTTTTCCCACACAGACAGACATGACATGGGCTTATTCTACACTACAGCACTTTCAAAACAAGAGCTTTTCAAATTAATAAATTGTTTTCAAATTGTTTTCAAATTAGTACTTATCCAGAGTTTTGATTTGTAGTTCAGATGGAAAGGCAGGATTTGTTTATAAGGTTACCAGTCATTCATGGCAATATTACAAGAGGTAGAAAGGTTACTTAAACAAAACACTGTGCCACAACATATGTCCTAATAAACTTTACAGAAGGCAGGTCCTCAGGACCAGCAGTTTGCATTTTCGAAGGTTATCGAGGTAAATATGTACCCACAACAATCATCAGCAATGATATTTTAAATGTATATTAAAATATTTAAAACATTTTAAATATGAGATGCAACTAATGATTTTCATTCCAACCCTCCCAATCATTACATTTAGTTACCTCAAAATGGGACCACACATTTACACAAAACAGGCAGCTTCCTTTCCATATCCATTTCCCTGAGAACGTGAATGTGTGAAAGCAGACTTAGCCTCCCCTTGAGACCGTAAATATCACTCTAATTTTAGTTCCCTCTAACACTAGCTAGATCTGGTGAAATGATAAAACTGGTTTGCTTTCTGCTGGTCGGTACTGTCTTCCATGGTCTCGGAGGGCCTGATGTGCCAGTGCTGGCATTCTGGTACTCCACCCCCCCCCCCCCCCCGGACCCCCCTGAAATGGCCCATCTGGGTTTGAGCTCCCACAGGGGGACCAGAGAACCCAGGTCCTGCTGGTTTCCCAGCTGCCAGTCTCAGACACTGAGGGGGACTCTGAAGGCTCCTCCCTAGTCCTGCCCCTTCGTTGCCCAGCCCCGTCTGTGAGCTGAAGGGGTTTCCCCCCACCGGCTCCGTCCCCAGAAGGCTAGCTTGGCGATGTTCCAGGGGACATTTGTATCGTCCCTTTTTTTCCCTCCCTGCTATCCGTAGATTCAAGGAAGCTAAAAATATAGTGATCGCACAGCGTGAAGGATCGAGCTGCCCTGGAGTTTACATCGGCCTGAATTAAAGCTGATATGTGAGCCGTGATTTGTCGGTCCCTCGTCTCCTAGTCCTCATAGTATTGTCCTCCCTGTAGAGAATAATGATGGGAATTCCCATACATTTAAAAAACCCTCTTGGAGGCAGATAAGACTTCATGCAATACAGTATACTGCAAACGCGTGTTCACTGTCCCCAAGAATTTCTCCAATGATGGATGTAGTCTAAGAACTATTTACCCTACTCATATATAGATTTCACCCCAGATGGCTGATAGTGCATGGTTGTAAACACGGTTCGCACTACGCCCAGAAATCTGGGAACAGTTCAGAGCAGCTAGAAAGCGCGTGTCTTTCCTGACAGAGACAGCGACATAAACCTCCTGCTGGTAGCTCGTCAAGTCATCACAAACGCCACGATCGCTCGCGAGCCAGAACCCGGCCTCCGATTCCCCTCGGGCCAATGCGCTCTGCAGACCACCGAGGCAGACGATGGGCACGCAGAGCCAGCCGGAGGAGGTCTGTGTCCGTGGGGCTAGGAGCCATCGGTCTGCAGGGCCCCGGCCCAGTGGAGCGGGCAGGCCAGTGTCTTCCCTCTCTAGGTCCCGGAGCTGGAAGGCTCCTCCGCTCCTCCGCAAATGTTTCCCGTCTGACCTGAGCAGCATCACGGCGAGGCGGCTGACGCCCGAGACTGACCTCGCTGCTGCATTTGCTCCGTATGACTGGAGCAGCGAGCAGCGCAGGCCAATTACCAGCGTACGGGAAGACAGCCAGAGTTCAGTACTCAGCCAGCGTTCAGCATTCAGCATCCATCCATCCAAAAGGTCCCTGTGTACTGGTCATCATGAGGCAGGGATTTCACACAAGTCGTCTGGCCAAAGTGGATTATATCTGCGTAACAGAATGTCTATCGGTAGATAAACAGAGCAAAGGAAGGGCCAGTTCATTTTCAAACCGACATTTTAATCAGAGTATACCTGCATTTTTCTTTTGTTCAAATGTAGTATCTTTTGGCAGTGAAAATTTGCAAAAAAAATTAGCAGCTGTTTTATTAGTTATCTACAGTTTAGCAATCTGCCACTCTACGTCCTGACTCGGAGAATGACCAGTTACATTATTTACCATGCAGTAGTAAACAAGACTCCGCCAAGCTCTCTACTATTCCTCCCATATTGACAGTAAAGTGTGCAAACATGTTTGCGTCAAACTCTGAGGGGTCCACCAGTCATTTTCGGCTGTATCGAAGTTAATTGCCCCGTTTATTATGAGGATGTCGCTGCTCTGCCGCTTACTCTGTCTTCCCCCGACTCCCTTCTCGGGGGAAAAACAGTTTGCCCATCAATTTGCCTGAAGCCTCAGCTGAGGCTTTGGGTGGAGCGGGGTGGAGTGAGTTTACTGAAAATCCTGAGGGGCATGGAGAGGATTAACACGAACAGCTCTAGCCGCTGTGTGCTCAGCGTGTGCTGCGTAATTGAATTTCACGCTTGGGCCCCCTCCCCCTCTCTGAAGTTGCGTACCAAAGCGGTCATCTGAAAAAGAAAAGCTATTAGTCAGGGATCCGTGAGGCGCAGCGTTCGCTGTAGGAAGTTTGAGATTATAAGGCGGCGGTCGGTCGCGAGCTCGTCAAAACACTGCAGCCGTGCTTCGTAAGTAGAGACAGCATGCAATGATGAAATAATAAAAATCCCCTGTTGCTTCTCATATGGTCTTACTCTGCACCTTGTATTTCTTCTCACAGCATCATCCATGTGCACAGTAACTTATATGCATTTCGTTGTGGGAAGCTCAATAAATGGCTCAGTGCAAACCACACCGTTGCGAAAAACACTTAGGCCAAAACTACTTTGCAAAATGTCTTCCTGTTCGCCTGGTTTATGGAATCAGCACGAGAGCTACTGCATTTACATGTATCGTTTCTGTTACTAGTTCACGGCAGTATGGCAGCAAGACGTAGGTTTTACCGTCCTTATCTTTTACGGGAACAGTCGGGAATGTCCAGTGAGCTGGGAGGAAAAACCAGCGCATGTCTACGAGCTTCTCTCCAGCAAAGCGTGCGTTGAGTTCACACTGGAGTAAAAGTGTCTGAGGTCCATCTCTGTCGAGTGGACACTCCGGAGCTGTCGGCAGAGATGCGATGAGTCATGCTTTTTTAAAGCACTGACATCACAATAACGGACCTCAGTGATGCAGCTCTCTCTCTCTCTCTCCCTTCTGAGGACTCTGGGCTGTTACTGGGGGGAAATTAATAAGTATTTAGGCAGTGACAGTGGCTTACTCCATAAACTGTTGGGAAGTCAGTTATTTAGATAAAGTGATTTCCATAGAACAATGCAGAATCTCCGCCCATAGGAGCCTCTATGGTCCCTTTGCTTCGGATTGGTCTACAACAACTCAGGCTCTGCCCAGGTACTACCTGTTCATAATCGTACACCTGTTCCTCACTGATGGACCAATTGGGACTCGCTCCTGGCCCTTAGTTGTTTGTACAGTTTGAAGTGCTGAAGTTCCAGAAATACTTTTTCTCTTGCATGGTTTTCCTGTTTGCTAGTCTGGATTTGCTGCATTGCTCTGTGTTCTGGCTTGATTACTTGTTTTGCTCCTATTGAAATACTAGACAAAGGTTTGCAAATGTGTCGGTGAGGGTACAACTTATAAACTGTACTTTTTGTTGCTCTGAAAACTTGTTGAGTCCAAAAGAAGCATGTGTTTCTTCACTCGTGTGTCATCTTACGGTCCTCATTCCCAAGTAACAGTACATGGATCTTATCATAATTGTTTTATCACATAAACTATGAAAAGCCAATGTATGCAAATGAAAACCCCTTTTAGGTTGTTCGTTGGACATAATGATGATTCTTCCATTTAGAAGCTACTAGTATATTTCAGGAAGCTTCCGTTATGAAATACAGATGTGTCACAGAATCGTATCTGCAACATGGTCGACACTGTGAGTATTCTTTATTTTGGCCCAGTGTTTCTCTTGTGACTAAAATTTTGTAATGATGTTAGTTTAGTTCTGCAGAATCTAAGAAAATAAATGACCATGAGATTACCCAGTCCAATTAGCTGTATTCCACAGTCAGTGTCCCATATCCCAGAGTTTACAGACTTTCAGCAGTTTATTCAGGACTTCATGCAGTAGACCACTGCACAAATAATTCAGTAATATGAAATACCAGCTATTAAGAAGTTACTTCCCTTCTCTGAGGAAGGACCTAAAATATATGACAGACATTAAATAAAAAGCTGTTGATGTAGGAGATTAGAAAACGGTATAGGACAGAATAAGGAATTACACCAGAAGCAATGTACTTAAAGGATGCTTTATAAGGGATTTAGCAACTCATGTAAACTTACATGATTTACTTGGATATTCAATGGAAAACATGAAAAAAAGGTTATGTTTATATAAAAGACTCCTGCTGAGAATTTCTTGTACATTTTCAGATGAAAAGGGGAAAAAAAGCCATTTTAATGACTAATTTACACAGCAAAACTCAGCTGTTAAAAGTCATAACATGAAAGCGGTGTATAAAAATGAAACTTTTAATGAAAACAGACTTTGATAGAGGCTGTCAGGGGGACGCTGTAGGTCAGCTGTCACCTCTTCTGTTTGTTGAATGTGGAATAATGAAATAAATCAGCGTGCGAAGCGGCCTCGCGCAAAGAGAGCCCGTAAAATCCACCACGTCTTATTTTACAAGTTCGCCAGGAGGGATCCAACTGAAAATAATGATCCTTCTGGGTCTTACACTTGTTTAAATTATGTGCCCTGTATAAACCTTCCTCTGGCCACACAAAGGCAGTGGGGCTTTTTGCAGTGGATTTAAACAGATCCTGCAGGCTGTTGTATTAGGTGTTGTGTTAATCTGGAGCTTTGTGTTGGCTGCATGGCGTTAATGCGAGCTTTCCTTTTAAACCACACAGTCCTGTGTTGGCCAGATGTGTTTTGTCATAGAAAAAAGGAGACACGGCACAACTGCTCCAGACTGATGCGTGGTTCAGCCAATTCTGTAGTAACGCGGAGGCCTGTTGTACTGGGCCGGCTCCTGTATGACACTGTATACTGTTCCTGAGTTTATGCGAATGTGTGTGTGTCACCACCTCAGCTCAGTCCCCTCACCTCAGTCTTACCACCTCAGTCTTACCACCTCACTTCAGTCTCACCACCTCAGCTCAGTCCCCCCACCTCAGTCTCACCACCTGAGCTCAGTCTCACCACCTCAGTCTCACCACCTGAGCTCAGTCTCACCACCTCAGTCTCACCACCTCAGTTTCACCACCTCAGCTCAGTCTCACCACCTGAGATCAGTCTCACCAACTCAGTCTCACCACCTCAGTCTCACAACCTCAGTTTCACCACCTCAGCTCAGTCTCACCACCTCAGCTCAGTCTCACCACCTCAGTTTCACCACCTGAGCTCAGTCTCACCACCTCACTCTCACCACCTGAGCTCAGTCTCACCAGCTCAGTCTCACCACCTCACCTCAGTCTCACCACCTGAGCTCAGTCTCACCACCTCAGTTTCACCACCTCAGCTCAGTCTCACCACCTTAGACTCACCACCTCAGTCTCACCAACTTCTTCTTTCTAGTCTTAATAGCACTGCTAATTATCCTTTAGAAACCACACTGGTCTGAGAACAGCAGCAGCAGTTGTTTTAAAGGACATCCCTCACCACGTGGTGTTCAGATCTGCATATACTGTACTTGATGTGAGTGGCGGTGGGATTCCATAACCTAGTACTGTGAACCTGACATAGCAGCACAAGACATTCTATTAAGTAGTTAAAAGCTTTTTTATCAAGTGCTGGTATGTGCATCAGGATATTTTATATGACAAGACCACCGGCTAGAGAGGAAATACCCAAAACATGTCAAAGTCGAGTACGGGAAGGTGCTTTGATGCCATGCTACAGCAAGATAACTGCTAGCATCTAGTCAGTGGAGGGCACTGTGTTGACGCGTGTCGGCTTGGCCCCGAGGTTCCGCGGAGCGCCGTGTCCTAAGTCTGCGCACGCCGCGCTCCGACTCCTCCGAGCTCCAGGGGCTTCTGGGGCGCCAGTGCCTTTCCAGCGATTTCCAGTCTGGCTGCATTCTGCTGGCGGGAGACGTGCTTGTGTTGGAGGTTGAGCACAAATCATGTGAAAAGAGCAGGGAAGATAAGACGGCTCTACACACGTCAGACCGTTCTTCGCTCTCCGCAAGGAGAGCACGGAGCATGGAAACCACCGCCGTCGCCGACGCTCTTTATTGGCCTGAGCTGATGATCGCATTTGCCTGCGAAATGCAGTGGAAGTCGTGATCCTGGGTCACTCTCGAACTCAGTGTTCTTTGTTTATTTGGCTCGGCTGGAAGTGATAAGTAGCGCAGAAGACCAGATCTATAAGACCATACACTTATAAGGAAGTCCAGCATCAGATGTGCACGTGCGGAACTAGCCTGCATGCTATCAAACAACAGAATAGTCAACATGTAAAACTTCTCCAGCGAGAAGTCTTTAACAAACACGGCAGCGGCAGCCGTCTGCTTGCTGGGTCTCCTCAGGAATGGTCCATTTTTTTTTTTACTGCATACTGATCAGAACCATTTGCCAATTAAACAAACAAACTCGCCATATTAGTACTGATGTATTTAGGCCTTTCTAATTTTACAATTATAAATCTCTTACTTGGAAAAGCAGGCTGTGTATGATACACTTGAAACAACATGCTCAAATGATCATTACATCATTAGCTCAAACTTCCGTGAAGTCTATCTGTGCACAAGCAAAACATTCCTGGAGTAATCAGTGAAAATGAGGAATATGACGAAACTGTTTACAAGCTAAACAGTGAGATTCCAATTTAGCGTTGAATGAAGGATATACTTGATGTTGTAGTAAAGTTTTAAGTAAGCATATCACTGACTTGACAAACTGTTTTCTATGAATATCTAATGTTACATGACACGAATGATTGAATGGAATTCTACAATTCTCCAAGAAACTGGATGCAGATATCAAAACAAGAAAGTGTGAGAGTCAGAGCACCTGTGAGTGTGTGTGTGAGTGTGTGTGTGTGTGTGTCTGGGGTGGTGGGGTTATACCTGACCACAACAACCCTGTTCAAAGAAACAAATCCTCGGGCCAAAAAACATCTGCACGTTTTGATTTTTACACAGGGAGGCCGCTAGTGAACCTCGTGGCCGCTCCTGTCACGGGCTGTGTCAGAGGCGCTCCTGAAGTCCTCGGGGAGACACTGCTGCATTGTGTCATAGAAATGTTTGTAAATGTTTGCTATAATACAATGCAGCGCTTCGCCATAATGCCTGTGCTTTTCCATCCCAGCACACTGGGAAAGCTCATGCCAAGCTGTGCTCATGGAAAGTGTCTGTGATACAATTCCATGAAATGCAAGCACGCACACACACACACACACACAGCAAGGCCTTGATGGTACAGAGATAAGTCTTCACTTTTTGCCTTTAAACCTAGACTTCTGGATTTACATCGTTATTATTACATAATCTCTAACAATGTTAGCCACCTACTTGTGATGCTGTGAGGAATACAGCAGTGAACTGCTAGTCAGGTTCAACTTTAAAGGTTCTATCATTTCTTTCTGTGTTGCTAAAAATGTGTATTAACAATGTTTTACTTTTGATGAAGGATTTTTGTGAGGATAACGTTTTATAAAGTTAATTAATTCTACTCAAACCTTGGCTACAACATTTTAAGGTCATTCAGATCTTTTATCAACCACTAATTAATAACATATCTGTAAAAAAAAGAAAAACTGATAAATACAGCTTCTGCCATGAAATCTCCAAAACTTTGGCTAGCAGAACATGTATATTCATCTGCACATCCATCTCTGGCACTGACCTACTGACAGCAGGGATTTTTATAACTGGTGAAATACAACCACAGTGTGCTATGGTCACTTCAGCAGATCTCTGAAGAGCTGGGGTCATGCTAGCCTGAGGCAGGATGGGTGAAGCACCAGGTCCCTCCAGGATGTGCTTCATGTCGTGCATAATTATGATCACAGAGCTCCTGTTCCCCGAGCCCGTTCTGCTTTATTTATTTGAACTGAAAGTGGATTACTTCACCAGTTAAAGCTGGAGTCTCATGGATGTAGGTGACGCATAGACAGTGACAGAGACGGTAGATGAGTCAAGGTATTTACACTGCTCTGGGGTGAAATGTTTATATTGGTCTTTAACAACGATAAAACGTCTTTGATAATGGGCAGCCAAACAGACTGAGAACGGCAGGTCATGATATGAGATGTAATATGATTAGATCGATCATATGATTTCCAGTTTAAAGGGTGACTTGTTGAAAACTATTGCTGGGAGTTACATTTGACCTGCAGCTGTGGTACAAGAAGGTCACAGTCTCATTCTGCCTGACGAGCTTCTACTGCTAACAAGCTGACTAAAATGGACACGTTAACTTCAGGATATCAGGTCTCTCCAAAAGCATTCACTCAACATTAATCCCATTTACAAACCAATACCAGGGCCATTATAGGGCCATCAACCCAAGGTTGTAATAAACTCCTTACACACACTTTCCTGTCCATCGCCACTATGTACAGCTATACGGAACATATATTATGTTTTGAGCTTGTTTCAAGCCAAATGAACTGTATTAATTTTAATTTGGAATCAGGTGTGACATGATGGCGTAACGACTGCTTTAGCATGTAAATGGTAGGAATGACATGCTAATTGTGGAACTCACGTATTTACACAAGCATGTGTGATCACTAAAGCATGAAAGGCTGTCTGAGTCAAACCACTTTTGACACTACATTCTTCCTCATGAGAATCGTGTAAATGGTGTGGATTATGTCATCACAGACAGCTCGCTAGACAAAGGGACACCTTTCTCCTTCAGGTTAAAAAGTATCAGGAATCAAAGGTAATTCACTGATTGTCTACTGCATCGCTGTTGTTGTTTTCTGCTCAATCTTCGCTAAATTACACAAGTTGCTAAACTAAGAAGCTTTTCCTGTAGTGTTCAAAATGTAGACGGCTTGTATGTTTTCAGCAGTTGTTTAGATTGGCCCGAGCCTGTGCAGGTGCACTGCATCAAATGTTGCTCCAGACTGAGCATGAAGAGGTAGAGACAGACACTGCACTTCCTGTGATAAGAGAGGCAGCAAAGGCAATTACCACTTCCCCTCTTATGCAGAACTGCACATCTACTACTTTTACAAACAGAATGTTTAAATCTCACCAATGTCTTCTAACCGCTGACCACAAAGAGGAAGAATAGCAGGCTGTCGAATGTAGATGACACGCATGCCGAACCAAGTCAAAAAGGTACCGGGAGCGTCCGGTCCAAACCCGAGCGATGGAGACTCGCTGCAGCGGAAGATTAGATGAGATTGGAAATATGTGGAAACGCATGAATGGAAATTCATGTAAAAGATTGCAGGGAGGTCCCCTGTGTTTTGCCGGTGACGGTTATGGTGCGCTAAAGGTTGTCACACAAACCTGAGGAGAAGTACACCCACTATAAACTTTCTGGGAGCTTTTTAAACACTACATGTGCCAGCCCAGAGAGCCAGAGCCGAACCAGGGAGCTCCAGCAAAAATGTCTCACACACACACACACACAACGCATGTGCACGCACACATACACACACACATACACACACACACACGTGCGAGCACACACTGCTCACCAGCCTTGCTAGAGATTATATAGTTTCTTTGTATTTACATTGCTTTATGTATTTAGATTACATGGCTTCTCTCTATTTCATAAGTTAAACACACACAGCATTATTCATGGTGTTGGAGGGAGACCTGTAGTGTACCAGGGTGATTGGTGGCCACTCTGAGCCAGCCTGTGACGAAGACTCTGCCAACAGAGGTTAGTACAGGACAGGGCAGTATCAGTGCACCCAAGTGTGACCGCTATGTTTCTTATGGGTAAAATCAAAACACATCATTACTTACAGCAAGTCGGTCAAGACAAACCATACTGATATTATACAGTACATCATTGAAAGTAAGCACTGGAAATGCCAGTGTTTTAACTAGGATCACGAGAAGCTTTTGCCTTTAGTTAACCAAACCAGGGCACAAATGTAGTACTTAGCAGTTTCGCTTTGATAATTGTGGTTTACATGCCAGAAGGTCTTTAGCTAAATCCAGAAAGCATACCGCATAAACGAAGCCAGAACTGTAAAACAGCCAAACAAAAAAGTGGAAGAAAATGAGTTAATGTTCTCGTAAAATGCGAATTGTGCACCTAGGGTGGAGATAAACGTGGACAAGTTCAGGACGTGGCATGCAGCTCAAGGTGAGAAAGCCTGCTGGTGCTCACACATCACACACGCTGAGGAGAGCCCCGCCTGCCCGCCCCGCCTGCCCGCCCTGCCCCGCCTGCCCACACTGCCCGCCCGCCTGCCCGCCCTGCCCCGCCCGCTGTGGCAATACGGAAAGCAGTAACTGAATGGACAAGGTTTAAATAAAGACAAGCGTAGCAGGCTTGATGTGCTTGCTGGCACGGCCTCTTCGACCTCACTGAGCAGAGTCTTCACTCTAGCTTAGCAGGTAACACTTCAGCTGTTGCATTACGCCTGCTTACTTATGAGGAGAACTGGAACAGATTTCCCCAATATTGAAATGGAAACTGGAAGTGTTAAAAAACAAATTTGTAGCTACACGCCAGTTGTAGCCGTGACTTTCGTTCAACTGTGATTTATCGCAGCGTTAAGAGTGTCCAAAACCGCTTCGCCAGCCAGACCTTTGCAACAACACGTGTAAAAGTATTACGCGCTATGGAAGTACAACGTGGTGAGACATGCCTGCAGGAACATTATGGGCGATACCCACACACGCTTCACTGCCCTCTTGAGTTATGAAGTACCACAGAGTTATTTGAACAATTTGTGAATTAAGTCTGATTTTTTTTTCTTTTTGGTAATGCCATCATACTAGAGAACAATTCCATTCAGTGGAGGTCAGTCACATGGAGGCTAAGCTCCTCCCCTCATACATGCAAACAAACACATACACAAAATGATAATAATAATAATAATAATAATACACAAAACTTTAATGTAGCACATTAAAGGTTAATTGAATTCCAAAATGATACAAGTGGTGAGGGTTGTGGTGAGGCCAGCAACCTCTCATTCCAAATTTTGTTATGTCCAAAGCATGGCGGTGTCATCCGTATTTAATTACTTTTTGGTTATATTTGCTCTCCTGACTTGAACTCTTAGTACCTAGTTAAGCACTGTTAGGATACATCTGGTGAGCAGTGTAAAATTCACTCTCTGCAAGTAATATCTTAATTTGTCTTGGCATCTCTGGTCAGACAAGTGTCATGTTTTTGCTCTGGAGAATTTGAGTTATGTTTGGGTTGAACTAAAGCAAAAGAAGGTTTGGAATTTCTTTCTTTCTCTCTGTGTTCAAGTGTTGATGAAGAGCCAAAGTCCAGTGACTGACTCCGAAGGATGTGGGTGCCGATTATTAAATATTGTTAAACATTTTCAACAACCACGAGTGGCTCAGCTGTGTTATTTGAATGTGTATTCACTCAAGAATACTCTACTGTCAACATGACGTCAGTCACGGAGCAAAGCTGAGCGATCTAAACATTTATGATGCTTGTACTTGGTACATTTTACTTGAATAGGATATGTGCAGGGTTTAGCAGTTGTAGTTAAGCTAGATCCCAGGACTTACACAATGTAAAATCTAAGCGACGTTTATAAATGGATGTGTTCAATGCACTCTCCGCAGTAAAGTAAAGGCATCCACAGAAATAGTATTTGTTTAAAAAAGGGAAAGGCATTTTAAGGCAAAGTCTACATTCTAAAGCCTAGAAATGTAAACTGTTTTGCTCATTACCGTTAGTTAAATTTATGTTTTGGCAAATAGTAGCTTGCAATGTTGACCAATTCATTTCAAATGCCATGCAGGGTTAGGTCTGGTTGTGGCTTAGGATGTGATGTAATGAGACCCGGGTGAAGCTTTTACCGACCACGCACGAGCTACAAACACTGAAACTGTGACTCTATATCATTCTTAAGTTTACAAAACATCCCTGCGACAATGTACTCAGGCTAACGAGTTTCTTCCAAGCCAGTTAGCTTTAATACAGCAGTCTGCACAAGGCACTTCAATCCTAAAGGAACATGGTATCAGATACATCCACGGAGATACATTTTTGTCTACGTTATCTATGTTTGTTGGGTAGTAGGGCTCATCTCCCATAGGTCACAGCATTGTGCTGTATGTGTCACGTGTCACACATGGCTTTTAGGAGCCATGTAGACTAAACCACATTGGTCATAAAAAGGTAATTGTCACAAAACCTCTCTCATGTTTAGCACATTCTACAACTAATAACACTAATAATGCCAAATGAATCTTCCTCAAGTAATCTTCAGGCTCATAAAGCTTGTGCATGATGGTCCTTGAGTTGTACAGAGTATGATTTACCTTACGTACCACACACATGCGTTGATTTCGCAGAAAGATGACAAATATGTCAGCACAACATTTTGGCCATGACAGATTGTAAATGCAAATTGTTATTTGCGGATGTTGCTGCAAATACCTGATCAATCTTTCAAAATGAACGTTTATCGCTGTAAACTGTGCAAGACGTCCAAGTGCAGGTAACTTTTCTTTTTTAGACTGCTCAGCTTTTAACATTGTTTACTAGGTATGAAAAGAGCCTCTGACCTTTGCATCTGGAGCCTGTAGTCTTTTACAACACCGTCTTGTCTGTCACTTGACAGTCGACTCCTGTAGTTCTTGCAGCTTAGCCCCAGCTTAGCAAACACTTGTGTTATATTTTCCATTAGAAAAACCTGGGGTCACCGGTATGTCTGTCTCTGCTAGCCAAAACCAGATGGGGTTTTCCTATAAACAAGTGTACAGAGAATATTTATACAGTCTATGGCACCTGACGCCATAACACTCATGACATTCTGTTTAGTAGCCCGTGTTGCTATAAGTCACTTTAGAGAATTAAGTAAATATTTTTAATATAGCCATGCTATTGTTTATTATAGAATGGCAAAAGCTCTAAATCTTGCCAAATCCTCTGTTAAAAAAGTTATTTAATAACAGCTTGTCGTGTGGTGTGCGCTGTGTTTTGTGCCGGCACCTTTTTGTTATGTGTGGGTCTATTTACTGTCAGGTAGATGCTAAAAGACCTTCTAATGCCAGGCGTCCGGAACACTTCGCACAAACCAGTACTCGCGTTTTTCGCCTCTGCTAGTCACAGATGCCCCGATTAGTGCATCCGCACCTCATTTGTTACGGTATCAGCGCCCGACATTTCAGGTTTACTTCCATTCGATTGTTACCCATCATCACGCTGCACTCACAATTGTCGTTCGTTCCTTGAGACTTCTGTTGTCTGGATACAGCATCTCCTCGAGCACATTTTAATATCTGGATATTTCTGAAACTCCAATTTGTTATTGCTGCAGCCATAACTTTAGGTCAAGTGTTCTTTATGTTTAAGAGCTGTCATGAGATAGTTTGTCTTATTAGCTATAAGTGTTGTAAAATAATCCTCACATTTCAACAGCGGTCTGAATGGCAGACAAGGACTGTTATATAATAAAAGGGAAAGGGATTCCAGTGTTAATTTCTCCTCAGACTCATCCTGGAAGTCCTGGAATGACCCCAACATAAATAAAGAAAGCAACGAAAGCTCCCATAAATTTGGCCATGGCACAACTCAACTGGTGGTCAGCAAAGGAAGAAAAAAAAATTGAACAAAGTGCGAGAGGCAGAAGATTAAAAATGACAAAAGGAAGGAAAACACACTACATAAAGCTGCCCCGAAATTAATTTATCAATGAAAATGGCCTCCTGCTGAAGGCGGCGGTCTGGGGGAGCTTTGATGTAAACCTAATGACTTTTTACAATTCCATTCTGGAGTTGGACCACCCTGTAAACGTGCAGGCCGATTAGATCAGCTGCCCTTTATAATACCGACTCAAAGGACACAAACGAGCCCATCCCACCTGGGCCCGCGCCCTCCAGCTTTAGACCTGCCCTTTCACTACCAACAGCACGCAGAATTTACAGGCGATGACATTACGGATACGGTAACGAGTGTAACCGATAGTCACAAATGCCGCGGTGCCTCTTAACTAGCTGTAGGTAGGACGAATTATGAACCCTGGATGTCACATGTTCAGAGATGCTATCTGAGGCTTTGATGATGCCTCTCTTGCTATTTTACTGCAGGGCTCTGGGTGGCACTGTCACAAAGTCCCACCTATGCGAAGACATGGCGCCCATCTGGCACGCGTACCCAGCAGTGCTGTGGTCCCAACTGTCACCGGCATATAAATTGCCAGGATTCCATCTGAGGAAGGGTTTTTAAGTCCTGCCCATCAGTTAAGACCTCGTTAAAAGCTTTCTTCTGGAACACAGGGATAGGAAAACGTCATCCACTCAGAGACTTTTTTTTTCAAATCCTCTCTTCTTATCTAGGTGTTGTGTTTCTGGCATGATGGCTTAGCATGAAGTTTCCCCCCCCCCCCCCTTCTTTCTTGTTTTTACTTGTTTATGATCTGTGCCTAATGCATAGCAGCAAGTGTTATCAGCAGCGTGAATAGGATCCTTCGAAGGCTTGTTTCTGTACTAGGACCACGCTGCAATAGCCTTATGCTAGCAATGGTGCAAATTAGTCAGATCAGATCCCACAGTCTTTTTGCAATGATGTGGTATAGTTGATTAATAATAATATCATAAACCTGCTATGCTGGTGTTATTAAAAATAATCTTGGAAAACAATCTTGTAAAGGGGACAGTTGCTGTATTAGTGCTTTCTTTTTAGAATTGTATTTGAAATACGTAGGCATGATATCTTGTGGTTATTTAATAATAATAATAATAATTATTCAGAAGGCTTTTAAAAATGTAGCAAGACTTTTTAGCCTTCCAGATGAGCAATAAATTGACAGCAGGGGCTTTGATAACAGTTTTTTATAAGGAGTTATATTTTGAGGGAATGGATGTCCTTCGGTCATGTAAGCGGCTTTCCAAACACAGCTTATTAAAGAAAACAGGGACGTGTGTTTGCAGTGGAATATGCGGCTTCTGTCTGCACTTGATGTACTGTACATACAGAGGACTTGGCCAGTGGGATAGGGAGTGAAGGCCTCGTTTGTCACCGGGACACTCTGAGGAGGCTCTCCAAGCTACTGCATCCTGAACCAGCGTCCGCGGCGCTGTTCTGAAAAAGCGAGGCCCCCCACAGGGGTCTGCACTCTGTAGTTCTGCAAATTAATAAGTTGGCTGGCGCACCGTTCGGGAGACACATTTGTGGACTTTGAGAGAGCTTACCGTTCGTAAATAAACAGACCCGTCTCCCCGTGCTGCTGAGTGTCTTCCGGCTTAAATGGGTTTTAACAAGAATCAACAGAGAGTTTCCCCCGTGGATGAACCAGACTCTCCGACACGGACTGGCGGTTGGCTGCTAAACAACACAGCGGGTGCTCCGGCGTTTGGCAAACACGTTTGACGCCGGGGTGCGCCGGCGTGCCGTTGTAAGGCGGAGGCACTTCCGCTCGCTTGCCGCGGTGTTAACTGTGCTCAGCTTGGCCGCGGTGTCCTGACGAGTGTGTTTTGGCAGGGCGACAGGCTGTGATCCAGAGGGTAGGGGAACCCCGCCAGGGCCATGAATGCGTTGAAGAGCGTACAGAAGCGTCCCGAACAGAGCGTCCGGAGGGACTGCGGGAACGACGGGACGCACAACGGCCAGGCAACCCCCCACTCTCACCCCCATGCCAAGAATGGTGAGTAGGGACTGGAGCTGCGTCCTCCCGCAGGTGGACAGTGTTCCAGTGTGTGGATAGTAAACCACATTAACCAGATGCCACACACAGAAACCAGGAGGCTCTGATAATAAAGTCTGATGCTAAGCCTGCGATCATGTCACACACAGCGTATGTTTCTTTTACCATCGAGTGATAAACTGCACTGGTAGCTTGTCACACACCGTGTTCCTATACGCTTAACAGTGAATACAATAAATATGGCAAAATGTCTATATAAAAGAGAATTAGATGAAACTCATAGCTTTCACAAGCTTCGACTGCAGAATGGGCTGTGCTTTTTTAATTGGGTTTTAATTTTAAGGTCTTTACATTTGGCCTTGTGTCTCTTTTATTTGCACTTGTGCTTGATAAGTTTCTAACTTTTTTCTAACTTTATTGTAAACATATCTGATGTCTTGTTTGTTTAATCTCTAGCTTCTCTAGTGGGTAGTCACAAAACTTTACAGTTTACCTCAACAATTAACTACTTGCTTAACTTACTTTAACAGCTCATAAATTACTCAGTAGTTTACTTAAGTAAATGACACTGATTGCTTGCCAGGTGTACTAGCAAGCAATCACTAATTACTCACTACTTATACTACTTAATTAGGCTACATACTAAGTCTTGCTGTAAATTTAGTGACAATCTCAAGTTTCTTTAATGAATGCCCATGTATGAAAATGTATCTCATGTGTAGCTCGAAGCTCTGATTTGATATCAGTCCATAACAATGCATTTCATCATTGCTTGTAACTTCTCAAACTAAGAATATTCCTCTTTAAGAAAAGCATCTCTTTTTTTCCAACATACATACCAGGTAAATAGGTAAGTATGCAAGGCGATGTTTAGCCAAGTACCTCCCCAAGCCAGATAAAACACAGCTTTTTGAACATTTTATTAGAACCAGCTGATGACTAATCCTGTGCTGAAATATCAGTGCTCTCCACGTTTCCCCTCCATAGCCTAATCAGACCAGCTCGTACAGAACTGGAGTCACAAGGCTTTTCGAGATGAAAGTATGTGCGGAACGCTGCGATAGAACCAGTATTTTTAGAACGACGGATCCCTGCACTCCCAGCCACAAGACGCGAGAAATCCACCATTTCCCACTTCACTTTAAGAGCTGTCTCAGTTTTCCATGATGTCATGCGCAGTGCCGGATCGAAAGGGACGTGTCGCCGACCTGTAGCCGTTCCCGCGTTTCCCCCTCAATCTTTTTGGGGTTATTATTTCTTGCTCTCTACGAACGCCCCTAACGGCATAAGAACTTGACTGTGGACAGCCCTGTGCTCTTGCCAAAACTCTAAAGCCCCCAACAAAAATGAAGATAAGGCCCACGGAGTCCCACCCCCCTTCCCGTGGTTATTTCCTCGAACTCTCTGGCAATTGAAGGAGATCCTTTCTGCCTCCCCATCCCCATCCTGCAGGGCACACCAGCACAAGCTTGCCTTGAAACGGTACGACGCAGTAAAAGAACATCTCACTGCGGAGACTGCGGAGACATTACAAGCCGTCACCCCGAAGAACATCGGCCCTGACAACTATTTTGGTAGGGCGTGCGCCGTTCCATGAAAATAGCATCTTCTTGCTCACTGACGCCTGAGCGCAACAGTATTTTGATTTGGGAGCAGCGTTCTTGTAAATGTTTTGTAAATCTCTGGGCTCGCCTAAACTGACCGCCTTGCTGGTTGCGTACAAGGCGCATGTGGCTGCGTGCTGCATTGGAAGCCTAAATGATGGATGGCGGAACCTTGCTTACTTCACTTCACTGTCACGCGGCTCCAGCTCTTTGGTTTGCTGGCCGGGCATTAACCCCGGCACATCAGAGGCCCTGATCTTGGCCTGGGGCCAGAGGCCCGTAAGCATCCTAACAGCTCTGTCATGTGAACTAATCTCTCTGAGCTGGAGAAAGGGGCCTCTCACGTGTGATTTTAATGTGTGATAGAGTGTGTCTATAGGGTTATCCCAAACACTATATAATCATCAAGTCCTCAGTACCCCACAGTGGGTGGATGGCAGCAGGGTTAAATCATCGTCTATGTGCACGCGTCACATTCACTATAAATCTGACATGCCCGTGGGGAAGGCATGGAGAAGGTGGAGATATTTTTTACTGGCAGTTGCCGTGTTGAGGAAACTGTGTAACACTGGGGCGACCATAAATGTGTCAGTGGCCTGATGTGCTGAAAGTGTCCACGTGGCAGCGTCACTCACGCGACAGAGCCGTCAGAAGCCTTCGGATGTGCTCAGGTTTGCGTGACACGTATACCGCTGAGGAGCGATAGCCTCCATTTGCAGAGCTGTGGACACTTCTTGTTGAGAGATTGACACATTTACGGCTTTTTGTTTCTTAAATTGGATGTCTCCCGTACAAAAGTGAGGTCATCTTTCATCCGATTTGGGTTCTATGAAGTCAGCGGGTTCTGAACATGTGGTTCGGATCACTGAACGGTGCCCTTGTTTTCTGATCTGCTGCTTTTTACTAAATGGGTTTTATGTCGTACAGAAAGTGGGTGCTGTTCTTTTGTTACTGCAATTGTCAGTGAGATATTGTGAAGAGACTGTAAACCAAACTAGACACAAGCTGGTTAGTAGCTTATCCAGGTGTTTCAATAGCATTGTCTTCATTGTCTTTTGAGGGGCAAGTTGAGTAAACACAAACAAACCCTGGTTCCTGTCACTGCTTGGACATGACTATCAACCATTATTTGATGTCTTTTTAAGTATAAAATTCACTTGCCTTGCTTCAGGCTGAGGTACTAGTGTTTTGGTATATTGTGGACATGGTTGCAGACATTTAAACCTTACAAAGAAAAGGGTAATCCTTCGAAGCATACCACCATGTGAAAACATGCAAAAAGCAATAAATTAAATAAAAAAACAGTAAACATTCAGGAATGAATTCCCAGAAACAGACAATCAATACCCCTGGCCCAGCATCAAAGACTCTGATTGTTCTGCGGCTTTAACAATTATGAGTTAGCTTCCACACAACAGCCATATTGTTTCCCCTTTGTTTTATAGCCATTTCATGTGAACCACAATGTTACCTGATCCTATCTTGAAAGTGAAGCGAAGTAAAGGAGAGTCTCTGACCAGCGTTCTGGCTTTTATGTTCGGACCAACACCTGCTCTAAAAAAAAAAAAAAAACAACAAAACAAAAACTTTATTGTTACAGTCTGGAGGAGGCAGCATGCTGAGCTGAGATGCATCCTTTGCCCAGGCAGGAGAAATAAATATTCTTTGCTCTCCAGGGTTTTGAACAAAAGCTACATAAATTGGCTGGGTGTAGTGATAGTGACAAGATTTGCTGAGGAAGATGAGGCAGAAGTCATTAGTATAACTTTAGTGTGATATCGATAGAGTGAGAGTGAGTTCTTTCAGCTGGGAAATGGCGTTGAAAATCCCATCAAAATCTTTTGATGTACTTTACAGCAACACTGATAAATGTTTTGGGCTCGATACCGACTAACACCCTCGTGCTGGATTCGTTTTTTACTCCAAAGGGTCTCAAATCATTTATCAGCTAAGAAAATACAAAAATAAAAAGGGAGAAAAAAGGAAAATAGAGAGAGAAAGCTGTACTTTGCCAAACGCATGGACTGATACAATCACTGCAAAATAAAAACTAAAGCCTGCACCCAGAACTTTCTCATTAACGAACAGGTGGAATGTGCAGTAACGAATTAAGCCTGCCGTTACTCTGGGGCTCCAGGTCATCCGTGAAATTACTCACATGTATATCCATCATTTGATTTAGGCTTCGAAGGAAACTGGTAATAAGGATCATTGGACGGATCAGTCCGTTTGGCAATTGGTGCCACGCTTTTGCATCCATAAATATAAATAGGTATTCATGGCCCAGAAGATTGAACGTTGAAATGGGATAAAGGCGGGGGAGGGGGGAGAGGGGAGGTGGGAGGGGGAGGGGGGGGTTAACTTTGAATTTAGAAAATGAGCAAAAAATGTTGAAGGGTTTGTTTTTGGGGCCTCCCAAGACTTTCATAATTGGTATCATATTGGATTGTATTGTAATGAAATGTTATTGCAAACTATACCGGCGTCTGAGCTCAAAAGCATAAATAAGGCATCATTACTTTTGTTGCTTCAGTGTTTTGTCCATATGGCATGTGCTCAGTTGACTGGGCATTGATAAGTGATTTTGTTGTCAGCTTTGAAAAATCCAGCTCTAAAGCCAATGGTTTTTCACCTGCCTGGAATGTACAGTGGAAGTTTTGTTTGCATCTGAAGGGCACTGATGGTGCATACTGAAGTCATGGCAGCTTGCTGCTCTACATCTCAAACCTTTACACGTTCACTCTTGAAGTAATTACGAGGAAACTAGATCTAGGCATAAGATGAGCTCATACTGAGTAAATTATTCTGACAGGTCTTCTAACTTATCTATTATAAAAATAGCTTACTACAGTGTAATCTTGACAAAAGGTTTCAGGGACAGTATACATGGAAAGGAACATAAAGGTCCCACTTTTACAGGCGATCATCCACTGCATGGACATATAAGTAATAAACAGACAACTAAAACCACACACACAAGTACATGCACACACCAACTCCTACACATTCTACAGAGCTCATACACTTCCTCTTATGAGCAGTACCTATAAGGTTCTCAATCCAGCCATCTGAGGAACAATGTTTATTTTATATTGATCAAATCTACACAAAACCGTAAAGCCATCTATTATTCCAGTCCACTCGCGACAGTGATGATAAGGAATGTTGGCTATTAAACATCTCCAGGACTCCAAACGGTGGAATCAGAAAAGATGAAGTCATTACACACTGGCACCTATTTTTAGATGTTTAACGGCTGCATGTTAAACAAAGCATTCAGAATTTCAATTAAGAAACCACTCGGTCACAGTGACCCAAAAATAACCCAGGAGGGTCATGCTAAAGCAAAGTGCTGTGGTGTCTGCGGTATCCGGCCATTGGGGAATTCATGTGACCAAGGAGCAGAGGACTTCAAACCATGGATTTTGGTGCGGCAAAGATTAATGAACAGTTTCTTTTCCCAGGTGTTGTATTGTGGATACAAGAGATTTGGGTTGTGAATTATACCAAGGTAAGAAATCCTGTACTTGGAAATGAAAACAGTAACACAATGGAGAGGCCTAATTCAGCGCAGCTAAGACACAGAGCAGACTCTGCAGTCCTACTTTAAAAATACTCCAACTTCTGTATTTCTGCCTTATCAGCACTGAGTTTAGTTCAGATTAGATATATATATGTGATAATCCTGGGCGGTGAATTTAAAGTAAATAGTAATTTCAAAAATGCTGACTATGTGTAACTAAAATATTACAGGTTAAAAGCTACAACCATCTCCACATACCTTACTCTAGACAAAATGAATACAGTGATTATTTTGATCACAGGCTACACTCTGTGCTGACATAAAGATCTATTATTTGTTAAGAGTGCTATGAATGAAAAATCTTCTTTTAGCAACACAAGAAAGAGACACTGTTTGGAAACATTAATCCAGTTAAGAGCTTTGCAAAGATGTTCTTTGAGTCCATCAACCTATGCCCTGTAAGATGTTATCACACTGAAACCACCAGTTTCCCCTAGTCTTAGCCAGCATTAAAATTGATAGCATCTCAGGTAAAATCACCCTCAAATTCCAACCCTTTGCAACCTCTTGAATGTTCTGAGCAAGAACAAATAAATAAATAAAGCTAGCGAAAGCCAAATTAATTTGGAACTGTTCTCAACAGCGGTTCAGGTCTGTATCATTCCGAGGCAGAGGTAAGTTAGAACCACATGGTAATTTGGAGAGAAAGCACCTGGCTGTGATTAGAGGCACGTTATCGACGGCAGGAATGCAGAGGCAGTGGCCTGAGCGAGGCAGGAAAACACACTCGTTTAAAGAAAACAAGGCCATGTGAATGCGCAGAGGGCCACATGAGCAGATATCCCCCAGAATGCTGCACGCAGGAGTGCGGGGAGTGCAGACACTCGAGGAGTTTATTACGCACTATCCTAAATCCTCTCTCCATCGGCTCACAGTCTCAAAACAACAGCCCACTTCACTGTTCAACAAAAACACAATACAGTGGTGCTTTTTTTTTTTTTCCTTCCTCATGAGTGAGGGTATGTTATCTTTACACGTTATTTTTTCAGGCACTGTGGTGGTTTCTTTGGACTAATAAAGTCCAGTAGTAACAGCCAGAGAAGACCCCCCCCCAATGCCTAGATATAATAAGAGGATAATTTTGTAATGCTTCATTTGAAAACCTCTTTTACATGGGTTTATGAAAGCCATAAGAACTTCAAAACCCTGCCAATAAACAGCACACTTAAGTCAGTGGTCATGAATACCCACGGTGTGTAACTCGTTTGGTATGTCATGACACAGTTTAGGTTGGCTGATACTCTGGTATTTCTGGTGAACCTGCTGGGTGATGTAAGTATTTATGAATGTTTATAATACACATGCAAAGGTGACGTGTGTCTTATCGATGATGGGATCGGGTTAACAAGGGAAGAAATGTTGTCCAATGTTCATTTGACTGTTTCCATGTTCTCGGTTTTGAAAGCAGACGTAGACTTTTTGATGTGCGTTTCTGGCGACCGTGAGCTGCTGATCTGCTGAGCTGTAGGTTGTGTGCTTTAAGGCTTAGGTGCTGTAACGATATGTGCTTCTGGAATTCCAAAGATGATGGCTTGTTGTTTGGCCAATTACTTTTTGTTCATGTACTTTGCATTGCTGCATACCATACCATATGTATTGCCAGTATTAATCAAGATTCATTGGAAGGGAAAGTTTACTCAGGATTCAGAATACGTTATACATTAACATATATATTCTGAAGAAACACTTCTCTGTCCTTATATGAAAATTCTAAACAAAAATCTACAAACAAAACATTCATAGTCATCAGCCAGAAATCAGAAAATTGAAGGAAGATCAGTCATTTTCCTTATTGTGCTGCATCTAAATCGAAAGTATGCACTTATCAATTCTGTCATATCTTCCATTAGTAAGTGATAGTTTAAGTAATATAATTGGATTACTTAGTTATCTTCAAAGACATTACCACAAACAGCTGTCTGACAGAAAGCGCATGCACTGTAACTGAGATCTCAGGGTTTTGGATTTCTAGAATCCAATTCTAGTATCCAGCTGCCCTGTATTGCAGTTGGAATCAACTGTGGTGCAAGAGTTATCTTTGACATTTCTGTTCATTTGGTTGGATATTGACTTACAGATTCAAGCGCCAAGACTTTTATGTTCAAAAAAGCACAATAGAGTCAACAAATCAGTTGGAATTATAACATGAGAGGAATTATGACTGTTATTTAGCACCATAGCCCACTGCTGTTTCTAAAGTAGTTATTTTTAGGCCTTCCTCCGGCTTCTCCCGTGCCAAATTCATAAAAACGCTACAAGAACACAATAAATTATCACCAGATTGAGATGGTCATTTTGGTTTTAGAATTCAGGGGGACCCTCTTACTCCTCTAAAGTTAGCTTGTGCCTAAACCGCAAGAAAGGCTGCACTAGGATGCTGCTGCTATATCTACCATCCTTGTTCAACTCCAAACCATCCTTGATCAATTCCAAACCATCTTAGTTCAACCCTAGACCATCCTTGTTCAACTCCAAACCATCCTTATTAAATTCCAAACCATTCTTGTTCAAGTCCAAACCATCCTTGTTCAACTCTAGACCATCCTTGTTCAACTCCAGCCCATCCTTGTTCAACTCCAACCCATCCTTGTTCAATTTCAAGGTCTGTCAAAGAGTGATGCACGTGAACCTGAACAACACGTGAAATGGCACATGAGAAAAGTTTGCAGTGTGTATCTCCTGTGCTAGGTGTGGTATTCATTAAACAGTAATGTGGGGGAATCAATCAAATGGTGCCTTAAATTTCTTTTGAAAGCTGCCCATCCCAGAAGCCAAGTAAAACACTGGAGATGCAGTCATATTTTTAAGGTTTCAACTGACATACCAGCAGTTATGGGAATCGGCTGAAGTACAAACAATGTAATACCACTTTAATATTGAAATTTCTCAAGAGTGTATCTGAGATTCTACATCACAATGAAGAAAGTGGGATTCTGGACATTGGTTTGAGGTCTAATACCATCAGGCTTTCAGAGGCTATATCTACATGTGCTTGTCTAATGTGCTATACAGTTGTGTGAAAAGAAAAAGCATGGCAATTGATTATCTGGTTTCAGGTTTTAGCTACTGAGCTCCGTTGGTGGAATTACTGTGAACACAGGGCTCCAGTATCTTACCTGCAGGTAAGCCAGAGTAATGTTTTCCTTACCATGTAATTCATAGTCTCCTGGCCGCCTGATTAAAACAAGAGACTCCCAACCTTGGAGCTGCACCGACTGCCAAAAATGTCTTGGTTCCAGTGCATTCCACTCAGAACGCCCTAAAGGTGATTTGTACTCCCCTGTGGTAGTCACGATAGTATGGACTGCATTATGGTGATCCACCATAACACTGAGCCAAACCTTGTAGTGATCCAAACGCACAAACCAGACCAGACTGTTTTTTTCTGTTTTGGTTTGTTTTTTTTGGTACATGTCTGCATTGCCAAAGGACTTATCATCATGATTACAATGGGAAATAATGGCAAAGGTGCATTTGATGCTGAGGATGTTGATTTTGATTTTGTGACTGCATCAGTGTGAGTGTTCATAAGTGGCATTACATGTTATGTTACAAACTGACAATACTTGCAGTGTCAAAAAAGAAAATTAGTGTTTGCAGATTTTGAAGATGGAAGATTATTAAAATTATGAATCACTGTCATTTCTGGTTGCTGATAACCACTAATTGCCCATTACTTAAACAATTACGACGAAGTTTAGATCACACTACAGAGTGTGTTTGGAGTGATTGTTAACTGACTGGATTTTTAAGGAATGTTCTACTTTACACTCAAATGTTAAAGACAGACCAACTAATTAAGCTCAGATATGAAATATGAAAATATGGGCATTTTGTCTTCTCTGGATATCAAGTTAAGGATTATTCAGTGCATCAACATAAGCAAGTAGTCTTACATCTGGAACAGGACCTAATTAATTCATCCTTGCATTAGCACTTTATAAATTAATGTAATACTATTATATATCCCATTGTATCCCACCTATTTCTAGGTATTTTCAGCAAACATGGCTTTCTACAGTAGAAACAAGCGATATCTTCAAACCATTATGAGCACCAAAGTGGCATTACGGGACAGTGAAGGAGAGATAAGAGTGAGATCATCTCTGTGCGGTATGTGGCTAATGAAAGCTCTGCATATCATCAAGCGCAAGTAGTTGTTTCAGACCTGAGGGAAACAGAACCCATGACGTGCGCTAATGTCCTCCGCTAATTGGCACCTCGCCCGACAGCCGTCACCTCACACCCTCCCGCAGGTCAGACCAGCGCTGCGTCTGCTTCGCTTTGGCGAAACTTAGCAAACGCAATGTGAGTGAGCTGCACCGCGCCGGCCGCTGCTTTAATTGCGCTTCTCGAAGTGGCTCCCCGTGGATTCAGACCGCTTTGGTGTTGTTTTTTTGTTGTTTGTTTGCAATCAGAGGTTGTATCAGGTGACACGTTCAGGTGTGTTGGGGAAGAAGTGGAAAAGAGAAGAAGCTTTGGTCAACTGAGCCTGAGGAGGGTGTTTAAAGAACCAAGTCGCTGCTTCAGTGCCAAAGTATCCAATGGCTTCAGACTACCTCTTCAGGCATGTGTGTTCAAATGGCACTCCTGATCAGTGCAATCCAGTCTGTGAGTCGAGAGTTCTGCTAATAGAGAGTCCGAGAGCTGTAGTACAGCATGTCTCTAAACGTGAATGCAAATTCAGGATGTAATAATGCAGTACTATAAAAGCTTCTGCCAAATTCTGTTCATATCAACAAAAGAGGAGCTGGCAAAGAAGCTTGGTCATTATTATCAGCCCACATTTTCTCATAGGTGTAAAATATCAAACATTTGCCTCAAAGTGTTTGTTCAGCTTTTCAGTCTGTAAAGAAAGCATGCCTGTCCTAACCAAATCACCTATCACTGCAGAAACCCTGCAGATGTAATGTAGCGGATCAGGCTTGCAGAGTGATGGCCGCATGATTTCACACAAACTGCACTGAGTCCACTTGCTCAAGTTCCCTGCTCTGGACACAACATCTGCCTGTTTAGTTTGAACACAGGATGGCAGAACCTGTCATTTTTTTTCTCTCTCTCTCTCTCTTTCTCTCTGAGGTCAATTGGAGCCAGGTCCTCCAGATTAATCCCAGTTATCTAGGGAAGTGCCTGATAAGATGCAGCAGACCGTGATTATCTCTGCTCAAAATGGGGCGCGTTGGGACATGTGGCCTCATGCGACATGACCTGAACCAACAAAACCAGGGACTTGGTCTTTCCTTGTGCTCCTTGACAGCACATTTCAGCCAGGCGGCATGAAAGTGTTCGCTTCAGTCTGAGACACGTCCATGCAAATATTTTTGCAAATTCGAGAGCTTTCCATTTTGATGTATTGATAGCATGGCGGAGGTATGGAGGGATTTTGTCCACCAGTTCTCGGCCTGACAGGTTAAGACAGAGAAGCTATGGGAGACCAAACCTTCTGTAGATGGTCTCACAGAGCAGGCCAAAATGTAAGAGGTTTCCGAGTTGATGCAGGCGGCCACCTTTATGTGGAGAGCATCAGGGCTCTAGAAATCATAAACCTAGTAACTGACCCTTCTGTGTTTAATGGAGCTCACAGATGTTGTATCTATTCGTAGTTTAAAAAAGAAAATCCTAAGTGAAATATGACCAATTCTCCACTGTGAAGAAATGTGGCCTGCAGCTTGGATTCAATCCCAGCTGTGCCATGAGCTGTCTGTGTCGTACTAGGTACTGTGAATACCTAGTTAACTTTTTTTCAGAGCTGTATGAGAGAAGAATGTGACTGCATCTTCACTGTTCAATGTCTTGTTGACATTTTCACAATACACGAACTTCCAAGTCTCACATAGGCTATGGGATATTATGTCATAAGGGGGGTGTGTGTGTGGTGGGGGGTGCATCACTTTAGACTCACGAGACTAAAATGACAATGACTTATACACCAAACACACTCCTCAACGTATACAGTAGTCCTTAGACTAAACACTGATGAGTGTTAAATGTAGTTCAGAGACATTTGATCAAAACATACACAAACATTTCTTTCCATACATAAATCTAACTAAGAAAACAGATCCCATTTTACCTGACAGAAACCAACCAATTGCGCTCTTCCAAAGAACGACTTCGTTTCAATACCTGCTCTTGATACCAGACTGCTCTCATCGAAATATTAGTCATGGCCTCATATTATCTGAAATTGAGTACAGCAGCCATTATTGGATTTGAAGTGTGTTTTTGAGGTTTTAAGACTACCACTGGAAGGCCATACTGTGGTTCAGTTAATAACACGGCAGCAGCACAAAGCAGGCAGCCATGCAGCAGGGTGTCCATATACCCTCGCGCTGTGATCCTCATTTCATTTCTCTTTTCCCACAATGGCCCTGCCAGGAGTGAAGGCACAGTGCGACAGCCTCACGTTTCCACCCAGAACTATCCGGACTGGACCGGGCTGGGCCCGTGCTCTTCTATGCACGTTTGGGTTTTGAACTCCACCGTCCCTCCACCAGCTGCGCGGAAGCCGCAATCCCTCGGCCCAATAGATCTGCTCCCCACGTCTGTTCCTCCCGTCACTTTTGATTTTGACCTTCATCTGATCTCTAGCACCATCTTAATGAAACAACAGTGTGTTCAACTCCACTTCTCCCCATAGTTCTTGCCATTTTCCCTCAAAATCTGCACTCTCTGTAGAAGAAAGAAACACGATGCCTGAGAGAAAAAGCACTAGCTCTTGTGCAGCCTTACTGGATATTTTATTCTATCAACATTTCATTGTGAGAAATGTTAGAAACCAAATCAGCGCTGCCCTGCCGAAACCACGTGAACGATGAAGGTTCTCAAAAGGACTTTTGAAAAATTGTAACATAACGTCAAGGAGTCTAAACAAAAGTCTCTTTGGGGGTGGTGGGGGGGACGTTCTTCCACATTTCAGAAAGTGGACCCAATCTCCCAACCACCCCCCGAGGAGATGGATTCTCCATTTGGGAGTGTTTACCTGTGTCCTTGGTCATCTCTCTAACGCATAGGCAGCTACGACAGTAAGCAGAGGACAGTCATTAAAGCAGAACTGTAACTGAGACCAATGGGGTTCGGAAAGATAAGGACCAGCTGTTGCTGCTGCTGCTGCCTCTGGGTTTGTGGTGCGTTCACGGTCTCGGCCGCAGCCAGACAACACCATCACCCGTCTTCCTCAAGCTAGCTCCCACTTGTCTCCTCAGTCTTCATCACTTCCATTACCCCCCCTCCCCGTCTCAGGTCTTTCCACTCTGTCTTTCTCACTCTTTGTCTCTCTCCCCCCCTCTGTCTCTGATATGTCCCCTCCCCCTCTCGGTCTCCTCAGGACTACTGGATCTACTCAAGGCCCATTGGCCTGCACCTCCTCCCTGGGCTGTCTGTGTGCGCGAGACCCTGTCTGTCTGGTGTGGTCTGAGTCCTAGCCAAGAGCATGCTAAACTCCACTCCTCTTCCACACTCGTTCTTTTTTTTTCCATCCGTTCTGCCCATCACGTTGTCCAAACAGCTGTGCATGAGAAGGAGAAAGTTACGTCGTCACACCTGTGCAAAACTGTTCACTGCAATTTCTTCTCATACCAGCTTGTGTCTCTGATCACAATCAGCAGAGTATATAAAACAGGGTGGGTGTCTGTTCATAGTCTCAAACTGTTACCTCTTCCGACTTTCAGAAACAGATGTCTGTAGACAATAGAAAAACAACAGCTGTCATGGACAGGTCCATCTGGTGGTGTGTATGTCAGCGTTCGTAGTACGTTTTTAAATACGTGGGTGACCTCAAATAAGCCAAGACAGGAATTCCCTTTCATTTCTATTGTCATTTCATTTTGGAACCTTCTCATCTAATAAAGCTCATGAGTCCACACCAAGAAAACAGAACCCACAGATTTATAGATGAATTCAAAAGTTCAAAAGTGCTTTCACTAGAAACTGATGAATGATATTTTTGCTTTCTTAACACACTGAATTATACAGAGACACCAATATCGGTTAAAACTCAAGTGCGAATGTTAACAGTATTCTTTAAGCAAAGTTTTCATAAAAACTCTTTTCAGGGTGCCAATAAACACATCATGAAAGATGGTAACATTGCTGATGAATTCAATATGGCGTTAAACGCTGGATTCTGAGAAACACGCTCCCCAATCTCCTCAGGCCATAAAGCTCCGTAACACCACCATAATAACATATCCAAGATGAATTCTGTGCTATAGGACACGTGTGTGTCTGGCCTCGACACAGTGCTACATGACCGTATACACTCATTTATCATAAACCCAGAAGCGTGATTCATGTCTCACGGCGCAACTCCGAGCCGCTGTGCGATGTCTGCTCTGCCGAGAAACTGCGGAGACGCCGAGACGCGGGGCCCCCGTTATAGGGAGGGATCAGGACGGGACTCGGTGACCCTCGGAGGAATTTCGCAGGGATGCTCCACGTCCGCCTGTCAGGCCCAGGCTGCTGGAGCAGCTTCCCGTTAAGCACTTTCACCTGCTGATTAAGCCCTCCCAGCTCTGGCCGAGTCAACCTTTGGCCACGCCCCCTGCCCCCATCGAAAACAGACAGGCCGCAAGTCAAGATGTCCTAATGTAAATATTTGACTGCGTTTGTGTATTGGACGCCCGAGTCACTTTGTGTGGCGAAGAGAGTGGCTGAACTGCTGGGTGCCATTAGCGAGTTGAAGCCCTTGGATTCGTTTTTAGTCTGACCGAAGTGCTTCAGAAGTGGCGGGCGCAGGGGTCTGCGGCTTGAGGAAACGTTGGCTGGGTTTGCGGATTGGGGCAGGGGGGTGTAGTTGAGGGTTTGGGGAGAGCAGGAATAGTTCAAGAGTGACAGCCATGTTCGCCCCATACCAGCTGGGCCCACTGTGGGAGATGAAGCGGGTGAGGGGCGTAGCAAATGAAGTGTAAATAATTAGAGGAAGAAGAAAAGTGCATCAGGTAGAACACACCTCAGTTTAAATGTGTGTGTGGGGGGGGGGGCGTTCTGCTCCACTGAGCTCAGCAGCCCTGAGTTCTTCTGTAGTGACTTTGTCTTCTTCCAAAGAATCTCGCTACTGCTCTAGCGTCCTCCCCTGACTCATCGGCTGGAGGTGCTGTTGTGTATAATGGGCATGTTTGGAGTAAACACCCGGGCCCACAGGGACGGTTGGAGCTGTGCTGGGACTATGAGGTTGCAGCCCCTGCCCCCAAAGCCCCACCCTCAACTCCACCCCCATCTCCGCCCCCCACCCCAGCCCACCCCCGAGCACAGTTGTGACAGCTTGTGGGAGCTGGAGGAAAGGCTGTCAGTATTCTGAGTGGAGATTCCTGCTCTTAAGATAAGATAAGAACACAAATATACACTCACACACACAGTCACACCGACTGTATTCGAAATTCTATACCACAGGTTTTGGTTTCCCTTTGCCTCTGCTTTCTAGAGCATGTGGGGAACCCAGGTATGAAAAATGGCCTCACTCAAAATGGAGATTTCTCTAGTTCGGCTTTATCTAACATGCCATGCCCCTCCTGCCAACCGGTATCCATTAAGTCCAGATGTGGATCTGAGGAGACAGGTTTCCTTCTGCAGGGAGTTTTATTGGAGAAACAAAGGATCTTAATTCACATGCTCAACTCTCACGCTCTATAGCAGGTCCCTGTGCCTGTGTGTGTGTGTATGCGCGCACGCGCGTGCAGGCAGACAGCAGTGGCAGCCCCTCTGCCCCTGTAGCGGTGAGGGTAAGGAGGAGGGCCCAGCGCCTCCCCCTCCCGCCGCTTTAAGACCCTCCCTGCTGCAAAGCCCCTCTCAGTTCCTCTGTGGTGGAGCGGAGACCCCCACCGCTGCGTGGGACCCAAGCCTGTCTCCGGAGCCCAGTGGGCTGGCTGACTCTCTTCCCGCCCCGTCTCAGACAGCTCTGTGTCGGTCGCTGTGTTTAGATGCTCCCGAGAGGGGGATACGTCTGTCGCTTTCCGGCCGCTCGTTCGGACGCCGCGCCATCAGTGACCTTTCCGCATACCGGACCGGACTGAAGCGAGTTGACTTTCCAGCGTAATTCCCGCGGTGACGCTCTCACGCCGGACTCCCAGCCCATAGCACGATGACTCTGCTAGGCTCTGAACACTCCGTCCTCATTCGCAACAAGTTCAGATCAGGTAAGCTTGTTCCCATGGGAACCCGTCACACGCTTTCTTTAGACAGCACCTGGTGACAGTGTTGTCAGCCGTGGAAAAAAACAAACAAACGTATCATCCAAAATGTATCGGCGTGTTGCTGTTTTCTCTTTTACTTTATTTTCTGTTTTACTATCGCAGGCGAAGTGATTTTATTTATTAAGTGATTTTATTCATGGTGAATTTTATTTCCTTTATAACAACGGTACTGGGAGTAGCTGAAGTAAAGAGGATCACTGGAGACCAGGCGTGCCCTGTGTCAGTTTGGAAGTGGACTGGGCTTTTATTGGTGGTCTGCGTGAGGCTAATGCTTCTCCTCTCATCTGCTCTGAGCGTACAGCACCTGCTCCTCTTTCTCTACATGGGAAGTTACAGTCAAGCGTCTGCTTCCAATCACCCCAGCTGATTTGAGCCAGATGTCAGAGGTTATCCGATGGCAACGGTTTTGCATGACCTTACCCGTCTACAGGGCTGAGGGGTGTATTGTTTAAGCCCCGCCCCCAACAAGTGCCAGTTCAAGGTGTTAGTTTTAAGCGTCCCTGATGTCACTGTGGTGTCCTAATTGTCTCTCCGGCTCAGAGTAATCTTTCTCTCTCTGTCTGATAAGTGTCTCTCCTGTTCTCATGCGAATATACGTACACATGTAGTTCTTCTTCAGAGTACGGAAGCACTGTACAGATAAGCAGGCTCTGTGAACAACAGCGCCACCTCTCTGTCATAAAGGATACTGACAGAGGCATATCTATGTCCTGTGAGGAAGAGTAAATCTCCAGTTGGGGACTTTCTTTCAAAAAGGCAAACTGGCATCAGGCTGTTGCTTTGTTTCATTCAACTTGATACCAAAGGAACAATATTCCCCTGGGCCTGCAAAGAATCTCACTTCACAAAGTCTCTCTTTTTTTCTGTAGACTAATTGCTTACCAGAAATTACAGGCAAAATTGAGCTTTTCCCTCCTGATGTTTAGAGCGGCGGGCGGTTTGGCTGGGGGGGGAGGTGGGTTTGGGGGGCGGGGGGGATGGACACTCATGCCCAGGGGAAGAGAAGATGACACAGCTCTCCTTCACTGTGGTACGGTCAAGAGGGCTTAAAAGGCTGCTTGTTTTGAGCAGCACACATTAGCACACTAATACTCCACAGATGTGGGACTGTTTACGCATAGATGTACACATTTTGGTTCCGTATGGCCGCTGGCTGGAGCCGGTCGTCTGTGTGTGTGTGTGTGTGTGTGTGTGTGTGATAGGGATCTGCCAGCACGTCCCTTCTGGACATGTTTAGTTCATGGAGGGACTTCATTAAAGGTTGCAGGGCTCACTCCCCTACTGCCCTCCGTTATATAACTGCTGCAGCCACACCAAACGTTCAGATAAAGGTGTGCACTGGCCTTTTGCCTTGGCTTCCAATACAGATAAACCATGTTTGTGCAGCCACAGAGGAGGCTGTTTTCTTTTTTTGTTTGTTTGCATGTTTGTTGTTTTTGTGGAGCTGGTGGTGGTCAAGGTGGATGACGGAACACAAGATACTCTTGGCCATCCAGAAGATTGAGGAAGTGGTTTCTGTCTGTATCAGTCTGAAAACACACATTTCCCATCAGGTAGATGACCAGATTCTCCATTTTGATCGTGCTTTTCTGTCCACGAAGGTGCTGTCCTAACAATGCCATTTGATTTCAGTTTTTGCTGGTATGTTGAAATAGCTCTGGTTGCCGTGAGATCTGGGAGTGGGCTCATCTGTTGGGCCAGGGCCGCCAGTCAACGTGCTGGTTCTGATCCAGACAGAACCAGGCCGGGCGATCAAGGGCTGCGGCCCACAGATTCCTTGGCTCAGGTGTTTAAGGGACCTGAATCTCAGCAACCAGTGAAGGGTTCCTAAGGCCTGATCCGAGAACCTCTGCTTAAAGTGGGATTGGCCTGTGTGTGTGTGTGTGTGTGTGTCTGCGCGAGGGGGGAAACTGTTTCAATAGTCTCAACTCAGTGACAGCTTGAGGGACTTCAGCCGTCCCTACCTCCATAATCCATGACAAACGGCGTATCTGTAAACATGTTCGCTGAGACGTCGGGAGCTTGCGCAGGTTTGCCTCTCAGGCCGTGTTTATGATTATGCAGTGAATATTCCATATGCAGCAGCCTTCTCAATGATCAACAGAGCTGGCCCTCACTCACCAAACTTCACAAGCTAACCTCGCTAGTCACCGAGCTGAACAACCGTGTCTGCATCCAGTCAGACGTGCTGTTGCCCATGTTGTGAACCGGAGATGTCATGTCTGGGATGAGTAACCCTCTACAGAAGCTTGTTGTTCATATGGCCACAAATACGCCACAGACGTCTGCATCGTATCAGGAATACTGCCTCATTGTTTTTTGCCAAAACAGCGTTTCACCTCCGCAGAGCGTTCGTTTGTCCCTGCGCTCGTTAGCGGCAATAAAGACCGTGACTGGCAGACACCGGAAAATCCGTTTCATATTCGTTCAAAACATGTAATGGATTGTTCGAAGCAGTCCAGCGACAAGGCTCGGGGGGGGGGTGGTTAGGCTTTGACAGAGGCCTTAAGTACAAAACCTCTTTCCTTCAGCTTTCCTTCAGGCACGAGCTCTTCTTGTAAGTATATGGCTCAAAAACAACGAATGCAGCTAGTTAAGGCTATTCAGTCAGCTCATCTGGTTGTTATTGCTCTGAGGACTTTTTTGATCCCGAGTGTCTATGAAGCTGTGCAGGGTCTTATTGAGGGCAATTACTGTGGGCAATCTTGGAGTTTGGAGTTGTTTAATGCCCCCTCACACACGCCCACACCTCACAAAGCATGCGTAAATAGTGTGTTTGGTGCACGGAGGCAAGCTCAGACTCAAGCCTAAAGGTTTTATTAATTTATTTTTTACTTATATTTTTTTTTTTTACAGAAATCCACCTGCTGATCTTCCTGCAATAATCATACACTCATGTTCCTCTGAGAAATACAACAATGTCAGAGCCAATCGGTTCCAAGACTGAAAAGGCTTCCTGTCACCTCAGCGCTCTGCCCTGATTAGTTCCGACTGGAGCACTTCAGTTACTTTCATTCGGCCATCTAAAATAGGCTCCTAAATTGTCCAAAAAGTACTTCCAGGTAACACAGACGATCAGCACCTTCCGTCGGAGCTGTTGGTGTGTGAGCAACCGCCTCCCCGTGCCAGATCCGTGCACGCTTGCCCTGTTCCACCCATCCATTTGCCCATTAACGGTTCACGCTTCTGTGGTTGGCACTGTCCGTCCGGGTTTGAAGGACGCCCGGGGGCAACTTCTGAGGAGAATCAGATGTGCTTCATCAAGGCCGCTGTTGTGTAGGTACGGACGAGGCTCGGGGTGCGTGTCTCATCGCATGGGCATCCTCCGCACGCCACGTGCACATTATCGGGCCGGGATGTTGAGCGCCAACGACTTTTCGCGATAACCCACCACCTCAGGATGGAGCTCATCGCTGACTGACTGGGGTGACTCGCTACACAAAACAAAGAAAGCAACAGGCCCGCAAATATTTCTTAAAACAGGATGTAGGCCAATGATAAACACAGCTCCTGGCTTTTAAACAAACCTCCCTGCAGTGTGTGGTCCTTGTGGGCGTGAGGGGTTGTGGGGGCTGAGGGACAGGCGGGTGGGCGTCGGTCATAAATGCAGGAGCCGGCCGTGTTGTCACTGC
Organism: Brachyhypopomus occidentalis; assembly: GCA_020368025.1. NCBI lineage: Eukaryota > Metazoa > Chordata > Actinopteri > Gymnotiformes > Hypopomidae > Brachyhypopomus > Brachyhypopomus occidentalis. The sequence continues at coordinate 3,808,674 of JAGXOD010001383.1, forward strand.
GTGTGTGTGTGTGTGTGTGTGTGCGCTCTGTGTGGAAGACCTGAAAGGCTTTAAGCTGCCTCCATACGCCTGCGAGGATGATGTGTTCCCGAGTGCAGATTTATGCTTCATTCCCTAGTTTCACTTATGATGAGTCAACTACTCTGTCTCTCTGTCTCTCTCTCTCTGTCTCTCTCTCTCTCTCTGTCTGTCTCCCCTCCCCTTCACAGTCCTACAGCTGAGGCTCCAGCAGCGGAGGACAAGAGAGCAGTTAGCTGACCAGGGCATCATGCCTCGTGAGTAACACCTCTTTTTCAACACCGGCCCCCACGCCCACCCCGGGCCTTTTGTACGTGTCACCATGACCTCCAGCCCCAACCCCCCCCACACACACACACACACACACACACACACACATACAGTTCCCCAACGTGTTATTGGTGAAGAACTGTGTTGGAAAAAAACCCCGAAGCGCTCTGACTCTCATCAGGAACCATAGGGCAGTGACAAACGTTACGGCCCGCCTACGCTGGCCCCCAACCCCTGCCGACCCCCTGGAGGAAGGACACCGCCGCCTCCTGCGTGTTGCTGCCAGTGAAGCAGTGTCAGGACACAACGCCCTTGAGCTGGTGCCATTGGTCCAGCGCCAGCACGTGTGTCTGGCCGTCTCCATTTGGCCACCCAGGTTCTGACGTTTAATGCTGTCAGCCATCATATGGGACCACAGATCAGTACATCCACTGATATTCACACTCTGTTTTGGTGTAAAAACTAGAAACACTGCCATCCTTTGTCCCTTAGTTTAGAAAATTTGATCAGTGTTTCCATATCGTGTCATTTCAAAATCCCAACTAATCATTAGTGTTATATAAAGATACTGAGTTATATGACGGTATGAAGTAAAACACAGTAATTAAAGACACTCCTTCCCGAACGAAAGGCCCACCTGCTGAAACAGGTCTCCCTTTCAGACAGTGTCACGCTCCTGTGACCTACACATACACACCCAGTGAATGCAGCAGATGAACCTGCAGGGTATGTAGCCAGCCTGTGAGTGGGTGCATTCAGATGTGCAGTTGCTTCCACAGAGCATGCCGAGTTCTCGTGCAGACAGGCACCGGTGCTCAGATAACCAGCATGAGCGCGCACAGGAAAAGAATTCAGAGGCCTGCCCAGTGCTATCACAGTCTGGGAGTCTGCCAAAGATAAAGGCGCCAGAGAACACAATTGGCCGGCCTGCGGCCCCTTTAAAAAAGATTTCTTGACGGCTGTATATCTGTCGATTGCCGGTGAAGAGGTGGACGAGGCTTGAGATTGGGGATGGGGGTTCGAGTGCAGCTGTGGTGCGCGAGCTTTCGGAAGAGTCTGTAGAAAGACGAGCGTGAGGGTCAGAAACACGAGCGCTGGAGGCGGCAGCTGTGATGTTTCTCCTGGGATGGTTTTCCGCCGAGAAACCAGTACCCTCCTCGTGCCCGAGCACTTCCGTTACGTTTTCCTGATGGTTTTCGTGTCGGATATCCTCGTGTTCCTCACTGGCCGCACCACGGCGTCCGTTCCGAACGCGGGACCGTTCCAAACTCCCCCGCCAGGCCTGCGCACCTTGCGTCTCGAAGGGCCCGCGTGAGGCTGGGATCGCAAAATTCCCTTGGCCGGCGGAATTCCGCTGTTGTCTGGGGAGGAGGAGGGCCTGCGCATGTCCTGTGTATACATTTCCCCGGGAACATCTGGTGTTTATTAGCCACTTGAAAGCAGCAGTCAGGCCTCTGGGGCTGTTTGGCGTGTGGCGGGGGAGGGGCCAAAGGTGCAGCCGCTCTTTCTCTCCGTCTTCACGAAACGTCCAGGAACCACTTTTTTTTTTTTGGCTTTTTTTTTTATGACTGATGGCCACTGGGTCATATCTCACTGGAATGTATCTTTAAACTGAGCTTCTGCTGTGCAACTCAAAGCCCTCATATCTCTTTGTTTCTGTCAGAAGGGTAAACTAACCGCCTGTCTACATGCTTTAGGGCAGAGCAGCGATTTAGCGAATTGTGGTTCAGGACGTATGTCAAAGAAACGAAATCTCCAATACATCTGCTACTGTTCATCTGCTATGCTGTGTTATCTTATATATTTTACTGGGACATGTTAAAAGCTACACAGCTGTGCTTGGCTTCCTTATTAATAGGTCAAAGGACAAGACAAGTGGTCTGGATGATGTCTTGGACTCAGGCTTAGAACAAATCTAACACGCTTATCTTATCAGCATCGTTAGTGCTACTTAATCAGGGAGAGACCCAGGAATAGGACTGAGCAGTACAGCAGGACACAGTATCAGTGCAGGTGCCAGAATGGAGGTCATCCATTAGGCTCCATTATGTGTAGAGGCAAAGTAATAGGTTTATATTAAGACCAGAGTACACCAACGAAACAGCAGCAGGTAGAACTGCACTCTGCAGGAGAGACGCATGTAGAACGTCTGAGCGCAGACTAACTGTACTGGACATGTTTACCTGATGGTCCTAGCTAGGCCTAACAGTGCCAGATGACAGCAGACAACATTTAATATTAAAAATGACCTACATAATGCAAAAAGAGAATGGCATTTTAATACAAAGAAGAATATGAAGAAGCACGTGAAGGCTGCCTATTGATGTAGAAAATGTCAAGTTTGTTTTTTGTTTTTGGTAAAATGTCCTTAGATTACTCACCTACGATTTTGCCAGGGGCCCAAATTTGTTCCCCAATAAGTGCTGCAAATCCTTTATTGCAATCAAGCAAACAACTGCATAAGGGGTATAATTGAGCACACTGCAGTCTGGTGGTGGGGGGGGGGTGCTGGTGGTAGGGGGGTGTAGAATGGGCCCAGTGCAGGTGCTGCCAGCGATTACTTATGCAGGACTGATTGTAAACAGGAATATATCATGTTCATGTAGCCCCTTTGCATTTGGCTTTCTAGCTCTGAAGAGCCCGGCTGCATTTCATGCGCAGAGGAGAAGTCTGGAGCGATCCAAGGTGAGAACCTCATCGTTATCTGTCCAGGGCCGTCAAACAGTGGCTGGGGGGGTCTGAATTGTTGGGGGAATAATCAAAAGAATGATCCTACCCGCACGCACATATAAAGCTTTCACGCATTCAGAAGAGATTTGGTTAAACATTCAGATTGTGTTTTGACTTTAACTGAGGCCTGATGTTAACTGAGAAACTGGTGCCATTTTTCAGACTGGAGATTATCTGAAGCACAAAATCAACAGCAGACCAGAGAAGTCCGTCAGCATGCGTATAGTACAAGGTAAGACCTTCAGTACTACAGCCGCATGGCAGAATAGAAGGTCAGAAGGTGGCCGCAGCTAGCTCGTATGAATGACATCATTCTTCTTCATGCATTCCGTGGTGTGGTCTTCTCTTCTGCTGTGAATATTTGCAGCCACATCAGAGGTGAAGCATCCCCTGGCCACCGAACGCTGGAAGCAATAATAGAAATATAGCAGCCGTAAAGAAAACAAACCACACGGGTTTTTGCTTTTTGGCAGCCATCTGGTACAGCAAGACTGTGTACACAAGGCTCATTCTGACACTTTGGTGAAAGGCCTGCGTGATTGGTGCTGACAGATGAGGCTGTTGGGCGTGTCCTGACTTGGATGCTCAGACAATAACTGTTTACGCCAGCCACGTCACTGCTGCTGCGTGGTCGAGCAGTGGATTAACTCCGATTACGGTTGCTGCGTTCTCCACTCAGACTCCGCTATCGAGGGCTCTGCTCAGGAGCCGCCGAGCAAACTGAGGCGCGCGCGGCTCGCCGACGACCTCAACGAGAAGATCGCGCTGAGACCGGGCCCTCTGGAGCTGGTCGAGAAGAACATCATTGCCGTCGACTCCAGCGTTAAAGAGGCCGCTCTGAAAGGTACCCGCACCGCTGTGGTGCTCTGCAATCTCGCGGATATTACTAACAATCACCGGTTGCAATTCCCCCTCAGCCATGCTTAAAGCTCATTTCCATATCAAATCAAAGGTAAACGCGGAGGAAATGTTTTCGGGTCATTACACTCTCTGAACCTCACTTCGCTATTCCCGAAACTTTCCCACTCCCAGCAGGAGATGTTTAGCAATATTCCTCACAATCCTCCAAACCTTGCACGCTACGAACGCGGTCTGATTTAAGGGGCCGTTGGCCCACGGCCACACTCGTTTACTATGCCTTGCGGCCGTGCCACTGCCGAAGCCGGCGTTTGCGGACGCTGGCGGTAAACACTCCACGCCCGCCTAAACCCTGTGGTTCCATGCGTAAACGTGTTGCGTAAGCCGAGGACCTCCGTTTACATTACCTCTGCTGGAAGACCAGCGTGTTTTATTGAGATGAACAGCAGCTGGATTTGGCCCCGCCCCCTTGTCTCAGGAGATCAAATGAGCAGTCGGCCCTTGCTGCTCTGTTTTGACTCCCGGTGATTTATGTGGCTCCGACGAGCCACCTACATAGGTGTCTGAGGGGACCGGGGCCGCTCTGCAGCTGTGCGGCGTCCCAGGAGACCCCATCCTGCAACGCTCCCATGACCTGCTCTCTGGGTTTGATTATTAGACCTGCAGGCTTTTAAATAAGCAAAGGCCTCTGGGATTTTACAACTTTCTTTGAAGGGCAATCGCAGGCTCCCAGTAATCTGAAAGGCCTTTCGGTATCTGTATATATACACTCTGCATAAATGCCCTTAGTGCTATTTTTTCCACTTTTTCCAGTTTTTAGCTCTTTGCCCTTCCCCACCCCATCTGCCCCATGAGGTTTGCAACACAAAACACAAAACTAGGCAGGTGTCTCTAGGCCAGGTGGAGTTACAGTGTCCAGGCCAGTCCAGCACCAGCAGGTGGAGAAGAACAAACCTGTTGTTCTGCGGGACCTGAAGGTTGTGCTCAGACGGAGGGGACAGAGGATGTGCCCATAGCCCTGACAGGAGAGCCATGATTGAAACCAGGGCCCACGCTCTGGCAGTTGGCTAGTCACATGCTCAGATACTGCATGGGTCCAACACAAGCACACACACACACACACACACACACACACACGCGCCACCTCTCTCGTAACCCCTAGTCTGACCTTTGCTGATAGGACAGCATCCCACCCACCTGCCCCCCCCCCAATGCTCCTCGATATTATCAGGCCTCCCTCTAAGCTGAAGTGCCCCATCCCCCCCCCCCACCACCCCATATCACGACACCATGGAGCCAAGTGCCTCCATTAGGCGCGAGTGTGTCAGAAGACCAGCCCCGTTCTGCCTTGTCCCGGCCGGCTGGATCCTGCAGGGCTACGGCAGGAGCAGCGGGTTTCTGGCACACACGCATGCCGGCCGCACTCCCCTCCCCACGCGGACACACACGCCCGGGCACGAGGCAACCGCGCTCCAACGCGGAGAGACAGTTTCTCAAATATTTACACAGACACACACTTCAGAGCCATGCAATTCTCCTTAACTCTGCTGCGAGTGAAGATGTTAATCAGTTTTGTTTTACATCAGTTCGAACTGCAGTCTGGGGCTCTTGGTAGGTCCCCCCCCCGCCCCCATCTGTCTGCTCTGTTTTAGTTTGCCTTGTTGTGCGTTTGACTCTCTCCATAGTCCAGTCTTAAAGGAATACTTCAACATAAAACACCATTTTCGTCAGTGCTGAGAGTCGTTGAAAATGGTTTTAGACTGTTTTTAGTCACATGCCTGGTTTTGAAGGTACATATTGCACAAATATTCCGTAGATTTATCCCTGCACAATAAAACAAACAAACCCTGAAACCATTTAAAACAACTGGATACTGAATAAGGACTTTCTGAACTTGAAGGTGTTCCTTGACTTCCTAACCCCTCTTAACCTTGTATCCTTTTGTTACTTCTCCAGTGAACCATGGGAAATTCCCCAAACAGGAGGACTCGTATGCGTTCGAGGAGGACAGCGGCAGTGAGAGCCTTTCTCCCGAGCAGCCCCTCAGCGACGAGTCCCAGAGCTCGGCCGGAGTGTTTGCCGAGAGCAAGACCAGCTGTGCCCTCTCGCCCACACTCACCAGCCCCCCGCAGGTGAGCAGCCACCCGGCCTGCTGGGATACACACACACCTCCCAATGGCCAAATGACTACATCGTGTTTGCGCATTGCTGGTAGGAGTTTGATGACCTTTGCAGATTGTCACAAATAAGTAGCTCGTAGTTCTTCTCTGTTTAGTGGAGCTTGTGTTTTCCAGAATACATCAGTACCGTTACATCATTGAAGACATCAGTTGCGTGTCTTGGTTTTAAGAGAAACGTTAGAAATAGCTTTGGGAAGGGCGCCTCCTTGTGGCCACAGCTTAAACTGCAGTGTCCTGGTTAGATTCCTGAGAGACCGTTGGTCTCTGGCTCGAGGCCCTGCAGGCCAGTTTGTTTCTGTCAAAGTGCAAAGAACACGACGGCCTTTCTTTACATGTGTGTGTGCATTTGCTGTTTTTGTTTGCTTTTTACTTTTTCAATATGATGATTTAAGATGTTAGAAACTTTGTACTGTGTACTTTACTACAAATTTTAATCTCTCTCATATATATATATATATATATATATATATATATATATATATATATTCTTTTCAAAATGTTTCACATTCTTTTAAACTTCAGTCATAATTTAGGTGCAATCATAATCACTGCTTGTTCTCATGCAACGTTTCAAATCTTTATAATTAAGGCCTCACAACCCAGTGAAAGTGCTACTCAAAACCATGAAGAAAGTGCTGGCGTGCCAACCAACCAATCAGCTCCACCCATCCCAGTGCCTGCAATCATAAAGGTAGGGCAGCCTGCAGATATACAGTGATAAGGGATGCCTGCATCATTGGAAACTACTGGACGTAACAAGATTGAATTGCCTTCCATGAAAAACACACCATGTTGTTGAAGCAAACGTCCAGCATGTTTGCACATGTGAAGAACATTCAATACAAAGCAGAGATGCACTGAGAAATGTTCATGCAGAAATGTAATTTCAGTAACGCTTCACACTGTTGTTAAGGTGTAACTACAGCATCGATTTGTGTAAAATTGTAACAACGTTACAATGTAACAAACATGCATTGGTGTATGCGATTGGTACTCAGTTCCATTGTTACATGATGATTTTCACTATATTGCACTGCAGTGAATGACATTGTTACACTTTATCAGCAGTGACATGATGAATTGTATAAATACCTTAACTAACCAATCAGCAGGCCTGTTCCAAGGACGCGTTACTAACGTGTCATTCGCCATCTCGCCACAGTCCAAAACGTCGGAGAAGAGCCGGCCCAAGAAGCCCAAGGACGTCAAGCCGAAAGTGAAGAAGCTCAAGTACCACCAGTACATCCCACCGGACCAGAAGGCGGAGAAGTCTCCTCCGCCCATGGACTCTGCCTACGCCCGCCTGTTGCAGCAGCAACAGCTCTTCCTGCAGCTGCAGATCCTCAGCCAGCAGAAGCAGCAGCAGGGGCCGCACCAGCCGCCCACCTCCCGGGCCCTGTCGGCCCAAAGCTACGGCTACGGCCCGTCCCACCAGTGTCCGCCCGCCAAGTGAGTGTCCCCCCGCGGCCGTCAGGCCCAGATGCGTTCGGGTTGCCGTAGCCGTTGTTGTTTGCGGGTCGGACTGAACCTGCCCACTGTGCTCCAGGCAGACGGGCGAGAGGGACGTGCCAGGCGGCTCCGGCACCAGCGGTGTGAGCAGCAGCTCCTCGTCCCCCGTGAAGAACTCCTACTGCAGCCCGGCCGGCATCTCTCCCGTCAGACCGGGACCGCTGCCTGCTAACCTGGACGACCTGAAAGTACGTCTCGCAGTCCGGTGCTTCGCATGTCCAGATGGCCCCTCGCAGTTCGAGCCATGCATGTCCGCTTGATGCAGGGACGCGTGCAGGGATGTTGCTATGTAGGGGAGGTGAGGGGACAGGACTGTCCTCGATTGACTGTCCCCGATTTCATGCTTGCAGGTGTCTGATCTTCGGCAGCAGCTGAGAATACGAGGCCTCCCCGTGTCCGGCACCAAGACGGCCCTCATCGAGCGGCTGCGGCCTTACAAAGACCCAAGCTGCAGTTCGCCCTCCTCCTCTGGAGACATCACCACGGTGACCTTCCCAGTGACGCCCACCGGCTCCTCCTACCAGTCTCCCGGCTCCACCATGTCGCACGCGGGTGGCTACTACCCCTTCTGCAGCACCAGCTCCACACCGCCCATCTCGCCCGCCTCCTCCGACCTGTCGGTGGGCGGCTCCCTGCCCGACAGCTTCAGCGACGTAGCCATGTCCTCACCGCACTTCGGCCTGCAGCCCTCGCCCGCCCCGCCGAGCGCCGACGAGAACCTGGGCCCGGCAGCGGGCGGCTCTCGCCGCGGCGATGCCCCTGCCGGCCCGGACGCCGAGAAAGACAAGATGCTGGTGGAGAAGCAGAAGGTGATCGAGGAGCTGACGTGGAAGCTGCACCAGGAGCAGCGGCAGGTGGAGGAGCTACGCATGCAGCTGCACAAGCGGAAGCGCGGCCACGCCGGCCTGCCCGAGGCCCCGCCCCCGCACCACCCGCTGCGCCCGCACCCCCCGCCCCAGATGCAGCATTTTTTCGGGGTGTCCGTCAAGCAGGAGCACGTGGCCTCCAGCTGCCCGCTGGCCTCCAAGCAGCCCAAGTGCCCGCCCCCGACCGGCTGCATGGAGGGGATTGGTCACTGCGGAGTGGGCGGCGGCCTCCGCGGCCTGGATGGCCCCGCCTCCATGAGCCCGTCTGGCCTGTCAGCCTACCTGAGCCCTCAGTGCTCCCCGCAGGACTCCCCCATTACCAAGAGCTCCGGCAGCCCACAGCCTAGTAGCCTGCCGTCCTCGCCCAGCCCGTACCTGCTCACGCCCCCCCTGGGCAGGGATGGCTGCTCTCACACCCTCCCTCACGCTGGAGCAAGACCACACCCCATGCAGGTACCCCTCCCCATACATACACTACTATGCCTACATGTAAAGTATTCAAACATAAAAGGTTTTTAAAGTCTAATATTCACTGCTGCACTGTGCTGCCAAGACCATAAGTGTGGCTGAGGGCAACCAATCAGAAGGGGGGGGGGGTGTACGGTGGGATCAACAGCTAACAAAGTGCTGCTTTCTTTCTGGCTCAGCTCCAGCAGAAGAGTGCTGGTCAGCCTATGGGCTGCTCTTACGGACCTGACCAGAGAAGCATGCAGGCTGTCTACCCCAACAGTGGCGACAACAGCCTCATGCCCAGGGCCTCTGCCAAGGTCAAGAACCCAGACATGCAGCAGAAGGTTCGTTAGCGCCAGCCTATGATTAACCCGACTGCACCTTCCTGACACCTTCCATGCTATTTATTATTCATACTTTTTATACATCTTAAAGCTCTTAAACAAGTCACAACAAATTAATGTCCCAGACACATGGTCTTTGTCGGCCCATAATGCAGTGGACCGTATAACATGAGTAGTCACGAGTATCTTAGTGGTCTTTATTGTGTTCATGCGATTATGTCACATGTCAAAACCAATGGTAGACAGCATATAAGGAGGTGCACTTTTAAGCTACCTGTAATTGTTCAGCCAGGCCTTATAGACGATTCCAGAGCCAGAGGCCAAAAAAAAATAATCCATCTTAACCTTCTTGTTACTTCATATGAACACACACACACACACAGCCTGCAGCACATGATCGTAAGCCCCCCGCCCCGAAATCCTCTCATAGCTTCTGAGACTTCCATTGGCTCCACCTCCTTGTCTGGTGTCTCGCCCCATGTCCTTATATGGATAAGGATACGCATGCATCCTTTCTCTTCTCTGTCACAGAGCATGATTCAGTACCCATGTCTAGTTGCAATACTTAGTGCTTTCTGCCTGTTATTAATACAATTCTGAATTACACCCAAGTGAAATGGGGTAAAAAAGGTTTTTTTTTTTATGACTCATACTGTGTTTTCAGCTTCTATGTTTAAGAATGAGCTTCTAGTTTTAAAATCCTGCTGGAAATTTTTACACATTTGGTAATTCAAAACCAGAAAACTAGCATTCCAACTTGGATAAACCTCACACTTCTTTTTTTCCTGACATCACATCAGTGGTAGACAATAAATTCATTTTCAGATGGAATAACTACACCAGTATCAATTGGCAGTGTCATCATTCTGTATGCTGAATACAGGAAGATGATGGAACACTATGGAAAAAACAGTGAATTTTCACATCAACGTATGGAATCTGAGGCATTTTGGCACGACTTCTGTATAATAAACACTTACGTTTGCTCTCTGTTGATGCAGCAGATGACCAGAAGCCAGCAAATGGACGAACTTCTTGACGTCCTTATTGAGAGCGGAGGTGAGCACAGAAACCTGCAAACAAAACGAAAGGAAATCACAAGCAATTAGTCTTGCCATGGTAGACTGTAAAGTAAATGTAAAATAAACGTACAGTCAATGTAAAAGTAAACATAAACGTTCCAGGTGGTTGAAGACTGCTGTAACTGAGAACTCTGAGGGGAGCCTGTTAGATCTGTACACCCCCTCAGTGAAGGCGGCTCTTTCATTCTTAAAGGAAATCACTGTGCTCTGCTGTGACACCCTTGCCCCTCCCCTTTTTTTCAAAGAAATGCCGGCTAACGCCAAAGAAGAGAGGTCCCCTGTAACCAAAGTTGTGCCTCACCTTACAGTTTCATCCAGCAGCGCCGGAGCGGCGGCCGTCCCAAAGTTCCACAGACACTACGGCCACATGTCGGCCTCTCCGATGCCGTACGAGCACGCTGCCAGCGACTGCCACCTGGAGGTACTGCTGTGCGGCCCCATGACCCGGCCAGGCGACATCGTGCCGCTGAAGATGGCTGCCGACGACGGCCCTCTGGAGCAGGCCGGCGAGGGATTTGCCGGTCATCGCCACGACGACAAGTTGCTAGGCAACCGCGACATGATGGATACCCCATTGTCCCCCATGGCCACCAAAGTGTCGCTGGTGGCCACTGATGGCCAAGCGCTCGGGATGACATATACAGAATCACCGTGGGAAACCATGGAATGGCTGGACTTGACTCCACCCAGCTCGGCTACGGCATTCGGCAGCGGAATGCCTCCGGCTGGACCCAGCATCTTCAACACGGAATTCCTGGATGTGACGGACATCAACTTGAACACTGCCATGGACTTGCACCTGGAGCACTGGTGAAGTTGACGACAGACCTCCAAAGAATACGACAAACCGAGCTACATAGATAACAGGGCACTGTACCACAGCAATGCACTTCACAGCTCTACACAGTCAAAAATGCAGGTATCCCTTTACAGTGCTTTTCTATATATATAAACTACCCTTTTTGCAAGCGCACAACCAACATGAAAACAAAACCGCCCACCGATTGGACTGACGTGTCATAATGATGAGTCATAATGATGGGTCAACGAAGAGATGGATGCAGTCGCCAAAGGTGCCTTGTAAAGAAGATCTTCTGCCAACAGTTTTACTCTCAGTGTATTTCTTTGTACTTGCGCTGCTCCATCAAAACTTGAAAACCCTTTGGATTACGTATTCTGGGAAAGAATGTTTTAATTACTGGAAACGGGAAACCTACAAACTAAATTGCATTCAAACACACCATATATAATTCAACAGTATTAGCAGACCATTTGTAAATATTACACTGTACTGGTACAAACCTTTTTTCCATGCACTTTCATGGTGTGTGGAAACACTTATAAAGTGTTCACTAAATCCAATTTATCATCACATATTCTAATGGGCTTTGTAAATATACATTAATGTTCACACTGCACCTTTAATAGTATAGTCCTTTGTCACATTTGGCTTTGCATAGATTTTTGGGAAGCATGTAATTAACTCTCTTCATTTATTTGGATATTTTCTATTTCCTTTACCATTTAGTCATTTTAATTTATTTAGACAGCTGAGATTTCTTGTGCGAGACCGATTAAACAGATTGACCAACATGTGCCCATTTTACAACCACTGGAGCCTTACGGACCATTTAAGTCAGTCGGAACCACGACAATGTTTGAATGTTTTTCCCTTAATGAATGACTACATATAGGAAGGACAGGCATGTGTCATGTACATAGTCAACAATGTTTTTGCTAAAACCAAAAGGTTCCATCCAGCTCATTTCTGCCCCTATATATTAGTCTGAATTATTGCTGTTTATAATATGACTTTAATACTATTGACATGTGACCCATTTGGTACCTTGGAAGACCTCACTTATTAGATGTATTTATCTGGAAATTTTCATAGATATTTTTACATACAATATTTATGAGACATGGCTTTTTTAGGAATAGAATTCAGAAGTTGTAAATCCCTTTGTAGGAGCACATAATATTAACACCTGTAATTGTCCTAGGAAGGCCGGACTCTAAGCTAGTCTTTTATACAAAAATGGAAAGCTAATATTTGTCCTTAGAACCACATTTTATGTCTGACAAAACCTTTGGAACACTAAGAGCTAAATAACTACCCAAGCATCAACAATATTTAAAATATCAAATTATGCCAGTACATTAAATATTGTACTGAAAATATAACTATCCATCCATTCATCTGGATCTGCTTATCCGGGTCTGGGCCGTGGCCTAAGCAAAGAGGCCCAGGTTTCCCCGGCTACCTCTTCCTCTGGGGGGATACCGAGGCATTCCCAGGACAGTGGAGACATATGAACTCTCCATCGTGTCCTGGGTCTTCCTTGAAGTGTCCTCCCACTTGGATATGCCGGGAACACCTCACAAGGGAGGCGCCCAGATGCCTGAACTGTCTCAACTGGCTCCTCTCTGCATGGAGGAGCAGCAGCTCTACTCTGGGTCTCTCCTGGATGACCGAACTCCTCACCACCCTATGAGGGAGAGGACGGACCTTCTGTCCTCAGTCTCATTCTTTCGGTCACTACCCAGAGCTCATGACCATAGGTGAGAGTCAGAATGTAGATTCATCACATTTCAACTTATGCAATAAATTGGGATTTAATAAATATATTAAAATAAGGCATTAGATGCTTTACAATGGAAGATTGCCTTTTTCACTAATATTTGTGCAGAATGAAATGTAATATAATGTATGTTTTACTGTGAAGACAGACACCCACACTGGGACTGTTATGCAAATGTTTGTCAGGTGAAAGACCTGTAGACATTTTCTTTATAAATTCAACAGCATTTTGTGTGTTCTTAAAAAATGGGCATCTTTGTGTATTGTAAAACGACCTTAGTTGCTACTTATAAATCACAGACTAGGTAAAAAAAAAACAAACAAACAAAGAAAACCCGCCATCCACAGAGGAAGATATTTCTGACAGTGTAAACTGTGAACTGATACGTTTTGAAATTCTGATTTGTATGCTATGGAATAAATTAATTGTTCGTTTCATATTTTGGTCGCTGGTTAACCCAAGCTGATAACAGTTGTCTTTGTGTTTTATAGCTATGTGTACACATTGTTCAAATTTCAATTTAAGCATTTATTTTAGGGGAAAGCCAGCATTCTGTGTAACCCTCCAACTCTTGTTCATCATGATCTCGACTTTCTAAATCCACTATAGGGTCAAGCAAAGTGTGATAAGGACTTTCAAATGTACTTAGAAAGTAAATGTAGTACGTATTACAGTATTGCAGTACACACCTCAGTAACAAATGAAAGGGAATCTTTTTCTCAACAATAAAAAATTTTTTGGCATTTTGGATCAAGACCATGGTCCGAGTTGTTTTACTGAGATTAAAGACATAGCTGAGATTTTTGACCATTGATCCATCAGGTCCGATTTGCCTTACAAATCCTGCATAATCCTGCATATAACAGGTTCACAAGTTTTCACAATATGGTTTGTTATATCTATGAGGCTAAACAACAATACTACTTAACACAATAGTTCACTACAAGTTCTGTTCAGGCAAGAAGAATGTAACCATTAAGGTGCTGCAATGGGTTTATAAATCTATTCAATTGGGTCCTAATGTTTTGTAACACACTATTACCTATATGAAAGGTATTGTTTGTTTAAATATATGTGACACTTTTTGAGATTGCTAGATATACCAATGAAGTAAACTCCTGTAGGTCCAGTAGAGCTTCCTCTGCCAGGTGTTCTACTCTCAGACCATGTATGATATGCTGGAACGAAAAACAGAATCTATGCACAATTCCCCCGGCACAATCCTCCTGACCAGGTGTCTAACAGAGGTCTAGGCTGAGACGCACTTGTTCAGTACACACAATTGCTCTATCTTGTTGAAGAAAATGTGTTAATGTTGTTTTTGTCCATTTTTTTTTTCTCCTCAGAAAAAAAATATATAGATACGACAAAAAGCTTTTGTACTGCTTGGCCACTGAACAGCTTTACAATGTAAACAGTCTCAGTATGTCTCCACCACTGTGCAACTATTAAAAAACTTTAATAAAACACAAATTACATTTCCAAAAATGACCTACTCAAGTTTATCATTTCCTGTATAATTAACACAGCTGAGTCTGAACATGTGCCTTCTGAAAAATCGTTTTGGCATTCAACATGTCTTTTGAAGTCATATTTTATATATAGATATAACAGAAAATAAATAGAATTTCTAGAAATACCGTATACTATCCCAGGAGACAATTTAGAGACCATTTAAAACAAAGAAATATAGAATTTTATCAAACAAATAGTCTGTACACCAGAAGAGGCTAATTAATTGGATTTATTCTAGCATTTAGCCTATTTGTTTCCAGACCTTACAGAAAAATAGGACAATAAGCTCACAGTCACATCTGAATCTCATCACGACTGACCTGCAGACAGACACTTAGATCTTATCTATGTGAACACTACGATTCCATGAACTTCCTTAAATACATGAAGTGAACAAAACAAATAGCGCAGACCCATCAGAGCTTAAGCACATCCAAACCAGACACAAGGCAAGATCCCTGCAATCATCTCATCTCTGCTTTTTTGTTTGCTTTTTAAACAAGATATCTGCGTTCACAACATACACATAAAATATCTTCCCAGTGTGAACATTTCTGGAACATGTATCCCACTCTTGATAGTGATAGAATATAATGATATATGTTGCATTCAAACATATTTGCCCAATTTTTCCCTTCTAATATTAAATATGCTACTAAATCGTCATTTTGTACACTGCTCATGTTTGGAAAGCTTTTAAAAAGGCTACAATTGAATTATGATGTCCTTATTTAAAAAAAAAGATACATCGTTAACCATTCAGTCCATGTTATCTTAAATCTTAGCCAAATAATGTCTTTTCACACTTCAGGTTCAAAAACCGAGACCTGTTCAGCGGTTTTTCAATCTGGTGGCATATTTGCTTTTACAAAAAAAATGTAAAAGTGCTTTGGCAAAGTGAAGTACGTAAGCTAAACGATGACCTTTAGATGTCCTTTACATTCCATCCCTAAGTCAAAGCATCACGCTTCTTCTGTTAATCGCATGCCAATAAACGATCAAGGCAGTGGTAGCCGCTGCTACAGAGAACAGCGGGAGTTTTGATGAGCAATCTTTTCACGGGTTGACAAAGATGCGTTTACAATCGTATAGAGGCATTTCCTGAAGGTTTTATACAAGTGTTCACTACACCGGAGGCTTTTCTTAAATGCAGTGAATACGATTTGGTGGGTTAAAATTGCATAATCATGAAATAAAGCTACTTATAAAGGATAACTTGAGATTTTTTTTAACTAGACTTAATGTTTCACTGTCTTGGAAACCTTCTGCTGGAGGATCCTGTGTGTCTTTCCCACAGCCTGACCAGCATGATAGCACGCATGGACTTCAGGAATCCAGAAGCAGGACCGATGGTGCTGAAATTTCAGTCCGGAGAAACTTCAACCTGCCTAAATGACGGATATCCCAAGTAGGTGGAGCAAAAGGTCCAGCAGAAACGCTCCATCCTTTTAAGAGTCTCTGAAGTAGAACAATACTTCTGCATACTTGTTTATTTCACAAAGTGAGGCCAAAACTAAAATGTGCTTTACCTGTACAAATATTGACCTAAATGACACATCCTATTATAGAAATTATGTTACAGGAAATGGTAGTCATTTTCTTTTCTATTTGTATATCATTGTGATTTTTGTTCTTTTGGTAGGTTTTATATTGTTTATATTACTTTCAAGTATATATACATTGTAGTTATTAATTTTTTTATTCCCATCAACATTGCTTTCATGACCTGCGTACAGAATGAAGGTGTTCCAAGTTTTGTGGTCTAATTTTGGAACCAAGCTCAGCTAAAGTGTACGTGTGGCATCCAAATGCATACGACGTGTCAGATAAACGTTTAGAGCCTAATTTGATCACCTGAATGGAGCTCATTTTTTGCTGACCAATGGTAGATGGTTGGAAGATGAAAGCTGATGCTTATTGCACAACATATGTTTTGGGATTTCGATGTCTCTTCTCAAAGCAGTGTTGAAGCAGGGTAGCACAGCGCCGATGCACTCCGAGACGTTCCAGTTTCTCGCCGCGTTACCCGGAGGGGGGAGGGGGTTGGTGGGGTGAGGGTCGGTGTAATCAGTCGACGTACATGGGCGAGCTCGGGGAAGAAGGGATCTCGTCCAGAATCTTACACACGTAGCTAGCCACATCCACCACTCGCTCCTCGTACATTAGAATGAAGGGATGTTTCTGCATGACACAGAGGAGAAGCTCAAACCAAACTTAACAGAAGCGCTGCTTACGAGAGGTTTCGATTAGGCTTTTCCTGGAAAGTCTTAACTGGGAATTACATTTAAAACAAATGATGATAGCTCAAACAGGCATGAGATGTAATATTATGACACTGGATTTAATACCATAGAACATTAATTGACAGATTTTCAACCACTTCACTACATTATGAATTCTGTACATTGTGATGAGTGGCGGAGGACACGCCTACCAGAAGCTCCCTGTATTTAGGCCTTTTCGACTCTTCCTTTGTGAGGCTGGAAGATAAGAACACCAGATCACCGTCACTACATTTGTGCTGGCTGAGGGATTCTGCTCAATTCCAAAGAAAAAAACCCCCAAAAAAAAAACACGTGCTTTGAACACGACTTCAAGGGCTGCAATCCCGCACTCACCACAGATTGACAAAGTTGATGAATTTGGGAGAAAACTGCCTCTCCTCCGAATTGCTCAGTTGTGGAGGGTCTCCTTTTACCACCTGCGTCAGCTGGTCGAAGACGCTGTTCCATTTCGGGTACGGGAAGCGTCCCGTGGCCAGCTCGTACTGCCGGAGAGGAGCGTGCAGGTCATGAGTAGCATTACACTTATTTCACACTGCACGGAGTGCATTAGCGCACTGGCATGGGGCAAGGACATGAAAGGCATGCAACCGGGGTGACAGAGGTTTAGCAGTGACATACCAGAGTGATTCCCAAACTCCACACGTCAGAGCGCACATCGTAGCCTTGCCTGGAAGCACTGGGGTCGATCCTTTCAGGCTATGAGAGAGGGGGAAAAACTGCTGAACCAGTACTGCAGTGGTGGACAGTAACGAAGTAAATGTAATTCGTATTGTGTGTTTCTTTACTTTACACAAGTATATCCATTTTTTTTAAAACTTTTTTTTACTTTTTACTTTAACTCCACTACATTTAAAAGTCAAATATTTTGCTTTTTACTCCACTACATCGTGCGAAATCTGTCGTTCCTTCAGGCTTCCTGTGTTCCTTAAAAAAAGTAACGTCAAAAGAAAAGAAGTGCGAAGCATGCGCACCAATCAGGGTTCAGTTCAATGGCAACAGCAGCGTAACGGTTAGGGAGAACAGATCCCTACATAAAAATGGCAAAGAGACTGTAACTCGCCACTAAACCCATGGCCTTATCAGAGTGAAATTCTTTGAAGGCAAATTCTATTTTGATGGATTTTACATGAAAAGCACGGTGCTAAATATTAGAGCCTTTACTTTTACTTTCAGTACATTTGAAGGCCAAAATTTTGTAGTTTTACTCAAGTAGAAAACTAAAGGGAGGACTTCTACTTGTACTGGAGCAATGTTTTACCTTGGGTATCTGTACTTTACCTCAAGTATGTGGTTTGTGTACTTCATCCACCACTGCGCTACGCGTACATTTATTCATCCACTTGCACATTTTATGCATCACATTAGTGCTGGCAAGCAAGAGAGCATCACTGGTGCTGCTCTCTGAGCGGGAGGGACTGCATTGCTCTGTACCCTGTCAGTCACAGTGACAATAGCCAATCACGGATGCCCTGGGGTCTTAGGCATGCTGACCAGGGTAGTTACGCTGCCCTGTGTCGCTGCGTGGGGAGCAGTTTGAACACTTTTTGCTTGGCTTCATGCCTCTTGGAGGAAGCACGTGCTCATAGAACCTTCCAGGGTTGGAATTGCCATACCCACTAAAACAGAGGACACTGGGGGAAGAAGATCTAAGAAAGGTGTCCGTAAATGTGCCAGTAACTCACAGCCATGTAAGGCCTGCAGCCTGCATCTCTAGTCTTGGCTATGGAGTCCACCAGTTGGCCGCTTATACCAAAGTCACAAAGCTTGATGTTGCCATTCCGATCCAGGAGGATGTTGGAGGGTTTGATGTCTAGAATAAAAGAAAAAAAAGAAAGCATATTAAAAGAACTGCAGCTTTACAACTTGGCTGATAATAAGCAATAAGAAATGTGTCATACATTTTTCTATATATTTTTTAAGAGGTTTTATGATTTGTATCATGAAGTTTGTAATAAATGTAGTTATACATACTGACCACTAGGCGGCACACTGCTTGTAAAAAATGCAAAAGACTAACAACTGCTTTTAAAAATGGGCATGACTTCCACTTTGAAGTCATAAGTGTACAAAGCTTGACAGTAAAGTCCCATTTTCTGCTCACCTCTGTGAATTATTTTCAAGTTTTCTTTCAAGTGATTCAGTGCTTTCACAGTCTGTAATGAGATTGCAGAGAAAGATCAGGCAACACACTTCACAGCTGCACCACCTAAAATGGCAGATGGTCATGCACTTACCGCTAACGTAATTTTGCCTAATATTTCCTCTGGAATGACATCATCTAATGAGCAATATACATATTTGTAGAATTTGTCGAACGAGGTAGACATAAGTTCCATACATATCCAACAGTCTCCCTGTTTAAATAAAAAACAAAGAAAAATTATTATTGTTATTATAAGAGAAGACTGACAGTCCATATATCATCCTTCATGGCAATCACTAAAGCACATGTTTTTACAAGGACACACAAAATTAAAGTCTTCGCCAACTGTGTGCCAACGGCTAAACCCTGAACCTAAACCTACAAAATTCTGTTATCATTTCTGTTCTCACGTGACATTCATCTTTCACTCCTACTGTACTGGAATCTTTCCTTTCTGCCCAAGAGGTGCTCATAGGGAAGCCTGTAGGGAAGCAAGGTGTTTACCTCTCGGAACAGGGCCCCATAGAACTGGACAATATACGGGCAGTCACTACTCCTCATCACCACGTCCAAGTCCATGAGCAGCTGCTTCTGTTCTTTCTCATCGACAGTGGACCGAATCCTCTGTGAAGCAAATAGCCCATAACCCATAACCACCTGCCACAACCCATAACCACAACTAGAACAGAAACACAATGACATGTGAACAGAAAGTCCACAACACTCCATTCTTAATTGCATCATATTATAAAACATTTAATACAAAAATTATCCAGACCGTGAAACTAAGTAGCATTTTTACAGAATGGTGCACTGGGCCATCACCTTGACAGCCATGATCTGACCACTGGGCTTATGAACCATCTTGTTGACAGAGCCGTAGGCTCCCCTGCCAATCTCGCCAAGGTCCTTCAGGTCTTCGGCGGTGAAATCCCAGTGCTGATCGGGAGAAATCTTTAGCTTCCCACATGACTCGATGCTTTGAGTGCGCAGCCTCTCTCTGAAAGTCAACCCAGATGAGTCAGTGAACCACAGAGCCTCAGGTGCGCATCGCCAACTCGTAGGAAGGGGCGGAGTTATCCCACTTACATGTGTGGGTTCTGGAAGGAAGGAGTGGCTGAAACAATGGGCAGTCTTGTGCTTGGTTTAACTGGAGGGTTAGCAAAGTTTAACTTCAGAGCTTTGCGCTTACCTGAGAAAATCAGAAAATAAAACACCACTCAGAACATAACAAAAGGGACAAATGTGATGTTAATATTTTAAAGATAAGAAAAATCTAAAAAGCATTGCTCTAAATTAATATCTACAGATGAAATAGAATGGTTTCAATAAAGATTCTCTGGTAATGCTGAAAAGGCATTCCACTTTTAGATCTAATATTAGAGTTATATTGATCAAAACAATCACACTGTCAAACAGAGACTTACTCTGGGGCACACCAGACAGATTTATCTGAAACCCTGCAGTGGAAAAGGCAAAAAGCATAAGTCCAGACTAAATAAAATAAAATCGAAGGAGTTGTGGAGAAATTAAATGTATATACAATTTCCGTATATTCATCCACTGAACACAAATATCTGAATGGGCAAACACTGCATACAGCAAGACAACCATTTCTAATATTCGTTCCGACATTCTGAACTCTAAGATGCACATTACATCTTGAAATGACACACTGTCCGGCCTGTACCGCAGAGTCCTAAGTAAGTATCTGCAAAATGTGTGTAAAACAGTCCTAATTTATAAACATCTCAGCCCATATAAACAGGATGGCTATTAATAGCCTTTCATGGAAGCTGCTGCTCTGCACCTCACAGTGAGGGACAAATATAATTGAAAAGGCAATGACAGTAAAGTAAGAATACCTGTTTCATTTTGACACCTCCAGCATGTGTTGGATTCTGTGAATTTTACACATTTTAAACAGTTATGAAGCTAGAGCGAAGTGAACAAATTAGTGTTTATGGAAAAAATACATTAACAAGAATACATTGCATTTGGTTATGCCATTTGATATAAAAACTCTAAAGCAAAGTTAGTACATAAATGCATTGCTCAGTGAGATATTGTTCATCTAATTCCAAATATTCAACAATTAATGGTCTGTTTCAGAAAAATCCCTCATTATGTAAGTAAGTGGTCTGGTGTGTGGAAATTATGTTAAATGAAAGAAAATGCATTCCTTTATGTGACTGTTGACTCACTACATTCATGATCACT
Organism: Brachyhypopomus occidentalis; assembly: GCA_020368025.1. NCBI lineage: Eukaryota > Metazoa > Chordata > Actinopteri > Gymnotiformes > Hypopomidae > Brachyhypopomus > Brachyhypopomus occidentalis. The sequence continues at coordinate 3,829,726 of JAGXOD010001383.1, forward strand.
GACTTGGAACACCAACAACGCGGGAGAACAAAAACACGACTTTTAACTCAAAACCTAGAAGGACACATTGCTGCAAAGCTGCGTTCCCACACCCTCTCATTACTACCCACTAATTAAAAACAGAAATTTCAGGGCAAACATTAAAACAGATTAAACTGCACTGACATGGGTCCTCGCGGACAGTAGATATTGTCCCTAATAATTTCTCAGGGCGTGGTGAATTGAAATTGTGTTATATGTGACACCGGTGTGACTAGAGATTTTGAGGAATACAAAAAAAACAGTTTGGATTACGTGCAAGCGTTCACAAACCCACCCGTAATCCGCGTCTATATTAAGATGACTGCGGTTAACTGCCGACGTACCTCGTTAGTGTTTATGCAGCTAACTGGGATTCATCCGGACACACTGGGCGACAGAAGTCTGACCAGGCCTTAGCTACAAAGCATGCGGCAAATATGCCAAAGTCACTTTACTAGCTATATTACAGTGTTTTTCCCCCACCTTTATTCAGTTTCCAACGATTTGAAGTTTCGCTTCAAAGCATAATGGTATGAGAGGTTTACCAGAAACAGTAATATAACAGCCCCGTATCAGGGCCTAACAGTTTAAACTAGCTAGTTAGCCAGCCGCGCTCTATCAGCTAGCTGTGGTGCAAGAAATGACAGTGTTACAGTGTGTTAGTATGGCTGTACTGGAAAAGTGAAACAAACAAAAGTAACACCTCGAATTTGGTTTCTTACCCTGCATACTGCTCATTAAGTGCTGAGTCTGCATTTGATGGTGTAGCATGGGTCCTGCCGCGTTAATGCTATTGCAAGAAGTTGGTGAGTTAGTGCTGGGACTAGGAGTCGCCATTGTTGAGTGTTTATTTCAGCGGTACAGTGGCTGCAATGCAGCGAGCGAAAACGCAGGCTCTACGGACCGGACTAGACGCACCAAGATGTACTGGAAAATTTACAAGAACAGATCCCGAGCAGGTCAGCACATCGTTTTCTTAAGGTGACAGAGTGTTAAAGTTGCTCCATTGGAGTTGTTTTAGCGGTCCTAATTGATTGCTAGTGAATATGGGCAGAGAGCAATACCACGGGATTTCCAAGACGGAAAAACAACATTTTAAAATAAAAGTCTCCGGACGCGAACTGGCTACAAAATAAAATTGCTACTATAGAAGCCAGCTTTTTGACCAGCGTCGATTCTTGTTTTACAGCCGTCAAACAATATTCAAATACTCCTGGAACAGATATTGATGTCCATTTTGACTTGTATTGTAGGTCTGCACCTGCTTCTATCTGAAGAACATAAACACGATCAATTAAAAAAAAATAAGAAAATAAAAGTGCAGTGTAGTACTCAACATTCTAATGGCATTAACACAGGAGTCAAGACAACACTGTTTAAACTGAACTGACAACCTGGCCAAATAAGGTTTTTAGCTTATAATTAGTGTCAGGCTCTTCTAATATTTTCTGACTACTGACTTCTACTCAGTCTTTACCTTAGACAGTTCCTCATCAGATCTGAATGACTTTAGAGTTCTCTTGGCCTCACAACACTGCAGCCTATGAGGTAGATATATTGGTCCCACACCATTAAGTGACTTTTAGACCAGTAACAATACATTCATTGTAAGCATATAGAATGGGGGGCATGTGTTCTTTTCTTTTGCTACTACTGAGAATTCATAAAGTTCTCAGAAAGGAACTGGTAAAAATATTCTTATCTTTGACTTTACATGTCCCCTACACCCAAAAAATTATAAAGTAGAAGTATAGATGCAGAAGTCGATGTATATGTTAATAAAGCAGTACCATTAAGCCTCAATATCCCTTTTCCAAATTGATCATGCAATATACAATGTTTTCTGAATTTACCAAGTTTGTAGAAATACTGTGAATATTCATGTGAATATTCATCAATGTGCCACCATGCATGAAATATATAATTAAAGTGCCTTTATTCAAATCATTCAGTGATTACAATCAAATGTAGGCCTATTACACATCTTCACATATAAAAATATATATGTATAATGTTGCATATATTTTAAGCACATCAAATAAATTTTGTAAATACATTCTCGCATGTACAATAAAGACCACAATATTTTGCCATAGAAATGTTATATTTCGCTGCAACAACTATAATTTTGTAGGTTCAAGACACCATATAAATGAAAATATCCTTAGTATATTTTTCAATTATCTTCATAATATATCCCTTTTGTGTGATAGCATTACAACATATGAGCAACATGTCCCACTTATGCCTCACTGAAACATAAGCAGTCTGTCAGATATCCTTCCATTACCCTTGAGCACCATCTTGTCTTCATATACATACACGGTCCCAAAAGCATCACTGTCTGGTGGTGTCTCAATAACCCCCTCCAGTGTGAGGTGATGAACACCAGATGTATCCAAGTGGTAGCCCCCATCATGATCGTGTCCAGCCATGACGCACACCACGCTCTTATGAGAGTTCAGAATAGAGAGAATCTTGTCATAGTTCCACGCAAGGCATATGGAGTCAGTGGAGAGGGGGTGAACAGGAAGATGGCCTGTCAAAAAAATACAAAAAAATAAAAATTGCTACAACTGACACGCTTTTGAAATCCATAAGGAAAGTGTTCTTGATTAATCATTTCACTGGGCCAGGAGTTTATTTAGCAATACTTATGTATTTAGCAAGATCAGTACAGATGCAGTCATTAGAAGTACTGCCTATGGTGAGCACCAATGCACAAGTCAACATCAGGATGAATTTAAAATCGTTCCTTTAAATATAACACTGTCGGAGCCGGCCCGGGAAATGTATGAGAACTTAAGTTGTTGAAAGAATCTACTTACTCACAACGATGACCTTTTCTTCATTCTTATCAGCGCTAATCAACAGTTTATGCAGCCAGTCTAGCTGATCTTGGCTGAATCCCCCGTTGAATTTCACAAACCTCCCTTGCCACTGACTATAGCCTGTAAAAACACCGCACAGTCATAATTACGCAAAACGTTTAGTACCCGCAAAGTCTGGGACGTCTAACGTAAAATACTTTAAACAACACGTTCGTGTACCTGGCGGCTGATTGAGATTGTCGTTGGGGTTGTTTGCCTTGATGAGTTTAAATGACTGCTTGTACTTTTTGCTTGATTGCTCTCTTCCGATGATACTCAAGTCGTAGGAATCCAGCACGACAAATCGGAACTTAGGAGCAGGGCTAAAATGATACGCGTAGACCTCTTCCGACATAACGCCGTCTCCTACACGGACGATGTTGACTCTGCTGTCGAGGACAGACGAAAAAAGCTCGCTTCTGCTGAAATTATAAAATTCGTGGTTACCCCACACATGGTGAACTCTCGGTGAATAATTGTTGAACTCACCGATGACCGTTTGAAGGGCTCGTTCAGAAGCCCCGTACTTTTTGTTGAATCCATCGATAATATCTCCGAGCTGAAGGATAAAGCTGGGTTTTATATGCTCTTTGTCCCAGCACCTGTTCGCATTGCACAAGAGTTGGAGACTACTTCTGTAATAGCGCTTTCTCGTGCCGTGAAAGTTAAAACCGTCGTCTATATCGGCGTACTGAATATCTGCAATTACGCCGAACGTAAACACGGGATTTGAACTGTCCTCCATTTGGATGTTCTCTTGTGTTATGTTTTTAACCCCGTTTACCGACGTGTGTAAGTGTCCTAACCATGTGATGACTACAGGCCGGGCGTTACGTGCCGCAGCCAGATCTATGTTCAGTCCTAAAATCTTAAAATGAAAGCTATCGCGATATAACAATACAGACGCATGAGACAAAACATTGTGCTACTTAGCGTTAGCCCTCAAGCACTTTGTTGACGGTATATGTCGAGACCTCTGTAGCTGTACGTTTTCTTCTTGGAGTTTCTGGCGGTTGGCATTGACCATGAAGGCGCACTACCGCCACCATCTGTAACCGGAGTTACTATATTAGGAAAAACAAACAAATCCTTAAAGAAGTTCTGTCTGAAAATAATTATTTGATGTAGCATCTAATGTTGTTTTCTTCACTTGTTTTATCCACACCTCTTTAGGTCAGGACAAATCTGACATTGTCTTGTCTTGAGCAGGAAGAATACTTCAATGAACTGGCAGACAACTATGGTTGGAGAAACACAGAAGGTAATTTAATGTTAGATGATATTTCTTAAAAGTTTCTAAGACGTTATAAAGCATTGTTCGGTATGTGTCAGTTTATGTTTCAGGCATAAACCATTGCCTCTGTCAAGTGTTTGTGTAGGATAGAACAGTACTAGATAGGGGTCCCTGTACCAAACTCCTACACGATAGGAGATTATACGGTGTGTGGATTGGGTGAGAAGGGTCCCTAATGATGCTGCGTGCTCTGCCATGTTGATATGGTCATGGTGGGGAGAAGGAATGTCCTGAAGGTCCAGGAGCTCAGAACTGCTTAGGAGCAGACAGGGTGGAGACAGAATGTCTGAGCTGGTGTCAGTCGATGTTTGTGATTGTGCAGATGTTCTGCACTTAGAGGTTGACATCATTTCTCTTTTACTTTCTTTTTACTTACGTCGAGCTCAGACTTCACCCACAAGCCCATAGCTGACTAAACGTCTATTGCTATTAAGCAATCCAAATTTCCCAGATTACTCAACTGCAGGTTTTGATCATCCCTGCATTTAGAGACTTAGCACAGAGCCATAACAAGATCATTGCTTGGTGCCGAGAGATTTTGTAAGGAATGCTTGAAGGGGCTGTCATACACTCCTATGACTAACCAGGAGGAAATATGACAAAACCAGGAAAGCAAACTAAACCCTTTATATATTCTTTATCTTTTTAATCAATCATTTTCTTCCTTGTATCTCTCTTTTGTATGTGTGAGTGTGTGTTGTGTGTGTGTGTGTGTGTACATGAGCGATTGTTTTATCTGTGTCAGAGTGCCTGGTGCTCACGATTTCTTTCAGATTTACTTTCTTTTTTCACACTCAGCCGCTGGTTTCCTCGGTTACCACACTGTTAAAGTGTTCAACCCTGATAGCTTGCATATGTATCACTTTTTAGAGCATCAGCCATATGCTGTAAATGTAAAGTGTAAAGTAGCCTGATTTTATGATTTTATAAAGGATATTTCATATCCTTTATTTCAAGTGTTATTTCAATACGTAAATGTAATCTAAAGCCAGGCTGCAGTGGTGACAGCTGAAGTAAAGCGCAGGAAGGCTAGGAAAGGGGCGTATCCAGTATCGAGGGCGGGGCCTGAGGGGTGGGCGGACATCGCCGAGACACCGGGCAATAAACAGAGCAAACAGCCATGATGCTGCTTGACTGATGTTTCTCTTAGATTTTCCATCTTGAAAATATGTCAAAACAGGGACGTTCATGTTCTTTTTAACAAGCAATTCACAGACCGTTGAATCGGTTGAAATGTATGTAGTCTATTATTTGCTATGCACGAATGTCTAAACTAGATCATTTAATCTTTAATATTTTATCTTAATCTATTTTGTCCAAAAGTTTTTTACTTATAAAAGAGTTGTACAAAAAGGGCACACATGCCAAAAAGAAAGCCAAATTTAAATAGATGGTAAAAAAATACAGGGATTACAGGGACGTATGCTTGCATCTTTAGAGTAATTTACCCACCTCCGTTTTTCAGATCATTTGTATATCTTAATCTGGACAAGTGAGATGATACGAGATGAACGACGAACTACTCATTTTTAATTGAATTAAACTGAATTACTGGAACATTGTAAAGCCCAGACCACTTCACAGGAACACTGTTGACTGTAATCAGTGGGGCCATCTTGTGGACAAAGTTGAAAAGTAGGGGAAACAAACACACAAATAAAGGGAAATACATTAAGAAATATATGTAGAGATGAGTTTCAGTCGTATTCTCTTTGATATAGAAAGTAAGTATAACAATTAGGAGATTCACGTGCAGTTTATCTTTTATTAGTAAATCCATATAAAATAACAACTTTTGATATTTTTGATTGCTGTAATTAAATTTCCTATTACTCTTCTTTTTTCTTACTTGATTTTTTTTACACATTAAAGGCATAACAACCCAATGTTTGTCCTAATTTGCTCGGTTAGAGCCTTTCATCATAACTTTAGGTCTCAATGAATAAAGACAACATTTTTGTTAATGACAAATATCAGGAATTGCGTAGGCTACTTCATGGCGGTAAACAAAAACCGCAGATTACGGCGTTAGGGCAACACGCAGTAGGCTCCGAAATGGGTGGGGGCATTCACACAGCAAATTGTGAAAGTCTGTTATTCCTGTGCCATGTATTTACTGACGTTTGGTTACTACCGTGTTATGTCATACAGAGGCGCAGCGGGAACTGAACCCTTCGGTTTATGGTGCTCTATTACCAAGGAGGTGCTGGTAGCGCAACACGCATCATTTGTACGGATCCCAGCACAAGCGTTATCCACTTTTGTTATTGAATTTGTACGAAAACGGGTAAATTGATAAATGCTTCCGGATGCCATTTAGAAGAAACTGAAGATATATTCTGGAACAACGAATCGCTTTCACTGATCACTTGAAAAGTTTGCGATGTCTGGATCTTTCTGTAAAAGTTTATATGCCTTCAGCGGGGATCAGCATCAGCAGGGCTTGAAGTTCGAGGCTGGAGAAATTATCAAAATAATACAAGCTTTGCCTGAAGGATGGTGGGAAGGGGAGAAGGATGGAATAAGAGGATGGTTTCCCTCAAGTTACGTTCAAGTCGTAGAGGTAGGTCCGCGTGCAAACTGAGATTCGATATTTCTTGTTATCGACAAACGTACGTTAGGACGTATAAACTGGACGGTCAGTTTATTCGTTGTTTGGGTCTGTTTTTTTTCTTGGATATACTTAAATAACCTACTCATTTATTCTAGATTCAACAGTCGTTAACCCAGACAGTATGAAAGATATAGGCCTCGACAAATTGTCATTACGAGCTATTTTATTCACAGCTTAGTTCACGTTATCGGAAAGAACGTGCTTGGCCAGGGGAAGGGAGACTGTAGCGAAAACTCACCCACAGGACACTTAAGAAATGCGCAGAACGCGGACGTTATGAATGTGGCCAAAAGAATTTTCTTGTGGATTTAGATCTGATAAGTTAAGCATGTCCCCACAGAGTATCAGAGCTTCCACACTGCATGGCTATTCGATGTAACAATCTGGTTTGTTGCTTGTATAATATATATGAGAAACTACTTGATTCTTTTTTTGTCCCTCTATTTTCATTTAGGTTTAGGGTTGTGAAATAAAGTGTCTGGGTAAAGATACTTATCAGCACTTGGAGAAATATTCTGGGGGAAAAGTGATGGTGTGTTCTGTACTTGTTTCTAAAAAGATAATAAAAAATACAATAATTGTTACGTTGTAACAAATAGTATTTGGCTCTAGGTCCCAGTTTGCCCCAACAAGTGTTGACATGTAAAACAGACAGACAGGAAGGAATTGGTTCTGTTTCGAGGTTGGTTCGGTTTCTTCATTGAACTGTGAAAAAAATATCAATGTAATTATGTGACAAAACATATATTAAGAGCAAGGAAGATGGGTGAGTGAATATGGAAGAGAAAACAATTAGTGTAGAGGAAGTTCTGTGTGCATTCACTGTATCTTCTCAATACGTTTTATAAAACTTAGTGATGCAGAAGGGAAAAGGAACCAAAACGAGAAGAGAACCAGCCCTACATCCCTTTGAATGACTCGATATTTGCGGTCAGTTTATGCACCTAGAAACAAGAACTCTATGAGCTTATGGGTGGTGTCATGTCCTGCCTTTGGTGAGGAAAACAAACTTGTGGAAAGCAGAGCATCATGGTGTACTCATGGAGCACATGGCTCACGGTGTACAGAGCATCCATTATGTTCGTGTAGGAGACTCGTTTTGTCAGATAGTTGTGCTTTTTGTGAATGCTAGGTTCCTCGTGCTCTCCTCAGCTCGCTTGAATGTTGTTTTGGATCTAGACTTAGGAAGAAGACCACGTGTGCATCTCTGATCTGAAGGGCCACTGCAGTGATTTGGGGTTGGGCCATCAAGTGTTTTTCAGCTGAGTCACTTTTGCCAACTTGACAGGAGCGTAGGAGATGATGTCATGATGGCCATCAAAGTGGAAATAACAAATTTGATGTGTTCACGATCTGAGCATCTAAACATTTGTTGAACAAAGCTGGGATCATTGCTTGGCAACAAAAGCTGAAGTAGCAGCAAGAGGTTATAATAATGACCCATAATTCAGTCTGTTCAGAAGGTTTCTTTCAGGTGAAGACCTGATCATAAATAATGTGCACATTTTACAATGAGAGATGCTCTGTCCATTGTCGTCCATTAATAGTCCATTAATAAGGTCTACTTTGGTATGATTATAAAGCAGTGTTATAGATAGGTTTTAGTTTTTGGTTATAGATGTTATAGATGGCTTCAGTTGGAATATTGAGGTTGATTTAAAATATAACATACAGTGATATAGCCTAAAATGTGAAAGAAAAGCCCTTGACGTGGCAATACCTCACATGTGGACAGTCCACGGGGCATCAACATTTGGCTCAAGAAGTCTCAAAGAATCACATCTGGATCAATCAAGACATTGCCCACCAAATAAAGCATAACGTGTCTTACTGTGTGTTTAGGGCCTGTTCTCACCTATCATTCTCTCAGTTACTCTAAATGTGAGTCTGGGGTCATGTGTTAATGAATTCTCTATCATGCAACTGAATTCCCCCTGTCCTATTTGTTTACACACTAACAGGACCTTGCAAGCACTGACTGATTCTGAGTGTCATGCAACAGACTCCTCACATGGGCCTGTGAATAGTGGCAGCCTGTGGATGTTCTGTTTTTAGCTCAGCACTTGCTCAGCTTCAGAGACATAAGCTTTTTTTCTGCTATCTGACAGCTAAACATGATCCTACAGTGCTTTGCATTCGAATGATACCTTTGTGAGTTTGGAGTTTGAGGATGGCACATATGAAAGTCCTTGGGCAAAGTTTTCCAATCACATGAACCCTACAGAATTTAGCATAGTATATGTGTATACATATGCACAAATATCTACACTTCAGTCCTTGTTTTGTTAAACCTCTATATTTTTGTGTATTCTTTAGATTTTGTTTTGTTTAGCAAAGCTCCCCTGAGGACTTCACTAACATGTAGAATGCTTTATTTGTCATGTGTACACCTGGGGTTTACTGGCATTGAAGCTGTAAATAGGAAATATGGTGAGAGGCTACCAGAGAAGGCTCACTAAAAAGAGAGAAACTGTTGAAATATATAAATGAGTAATAGGCAATAGGTATACATCTCTGGTATACCCTGCTAACCTGAATCTGTTGATTGCATTTGAAGATAGATAGATAGATAGATAGATAGATAGATAGATAGATAGATAGATAGATAGATAGATAGATAGATAGATAGATAGATAGATAGATAGATAGATAGATAGATAGATAGATAGATAGATAGATAGATTCAATTTTATTGTAATTGCACATTGTATATACAGGCAATGAAAGCATCTACTAGAAATGTAGAATAGTAGCATTATACTGAGGCTAGGCAGGCAGCCACATGTATATAGCCTATACATATATATATTGTATTAGACTCACATTATAAATATATGTGTATATATATACACATTCTTTCCAGAGAAACAGGATGTTTCAGAGGTCCTTCATGAGCTGTGCAAGCAGAGTGCTTTAAATACATACACACACACACATGTTTATGCGCATGTTTATATATATATATATGTTATAGTACTAGAAAATTAAATATAATGTAATATATAGGTGTAGGTGTTGTGAGGAGTTCAGTAGAGATAATGGGAAGTAACTGTTTCTGCTGAGCTGTGCGGTTCTGGGACGGATGCTCCTGTACCTCCACCCGAAGGGTAGGAGGTTATAGGGCGTGTGCTTGGTGTGAGAGGGGTCCCCGATGATGCTGCGTGCTCTGTGCACACAGCGTTGATTGTGAAGGTCGTCGATGGTAGGCAGCTGTGCTCCACTGAAGAGCTGAGCAGTCTTCACCACTCTTTGTACTGCCTTCCTGTCAGCCTCAGTGGAGCTTCCACACCACAACGTCACACAGTTTGTCAGTACACTGTCCATGGTGTGCCTATAAAGGTTTGTGAGTATGAGATGGAGATAGATGGTCCCCTTTATGTCTCCTCAAGAAGTAAAAACACTGCTGCACCTTCTTAACCAGACGAGAAGTGTTGAAGGTCCATGAAACGGAGGAGATCAGGGGACTCAGCACACGTACTTGTGGCACACCAGTCTTTAAGTTGTGACTGGAGGACTTGTGGCTGTCTAGCCTCCCTGACTGGAGTCTGTAAGGACATCCAAGACCCAGTCACACGTGGAGGTGTCTGGTAGGGATAACTGTGGACAGGTGAGATAGATGTTCTTCATTATGTTGAGCAAACACTGTCCTTTTTTGTATGTAATTTTGTTTACAAAACATTATTACTCAGTGTTGTTTAGAGTAGATTCATAATGTTACATAATTTATGTTGCCCTGCCCTTGCGCAGTTTGGTTAACGTTGATTCTCCTCAGTGAACACATGTATGAAAAAATGAGATTATGGGTTATGGTGAGAATGACATTTTCCATCTGTTGCCTGTGACCTTCATCCTGGTGGACCATGGCCATCACTCTCTCCAGATGTAGTAGGTGGGGTCATGAGAGACCAAGGGCACAAGAGCCATGTTACCAGAGTCCTGCTTGGCTCAGGAAAGACTGACTCACTCAGACAGGAGGTGCGTTAGCACCCTGGATAAGGCCATTTTTCCCGAAACTCTGTGTTGAAACTTTGGTTTAGTTTAATGCAACACAGGACTGGAGAGCTGAAAGTGACTCATAGTTACGTCCATGTAAAGAGCCTACACTGTATCATGAAGAGGCAATCTGTGCAGACCAGATATTGTAATATATTAAAGAGCGGTTGTCATAAGAAATGTATTTCATCATAACTGCTGTTGAGTTGAGAGATTGGCTCTGCACAATGAAAGTAGTGCTGTATATATTTTTGGTTACATTGATCGTAACCACTTCTGTGTTACTGGTTGCTGAGATGGTGTTTTTGTTTCTTGGGAAATGTCTGAGATATTAAAACATCCAAAGTATGGCTGGCTACCCAAGAACAGTACAAACCTGAATGAAAACAGAGATCCATGGTTATAAGTGAAAGACAATTTAAGAGCTTAGTAGATCTCATCCATGCCCTCAGGTATTTCAGGCATTCTTTCCTTGGGAGTTTGACAGGTTTTTGCTGTTTTTCCAGGCAGGATGCCAGCAGCATGCAAGGAAAGCTACAAAATATTGTTTTTCCACATTAGGTAGACTTGGGTGTGGGAACCACGTGTCCTTTTGAGTGAATAAAAAAAGGGTTCAGTCTGTCCCCTCTGCATCCCTGCAGAAATTAGCTAAAAGAATTTTAGAGCTATGTTGGTGTCTCTTCCTGTTGAATTCACCATATCTCTGATGGATTAAAACTATTCTGGAATGGCCCAGAACATTTAGATCAGTGTCGGCTGTTGGCAGGACAGCTTACAAAAGGCATTTGGCTAACTGGCTGAACCAGCACATGAATATCAGCGACTGACATTTAATTGCTCTGATTTGCAGGGGCGCTGAATAATGAAGGAAGTTAGGGCCATTCTCAGAGGCTGTTACTAACAAGGGCCCTAAAATTATTACAACATTATTATATGACACCTATATCAAAATAAGCGGGCTTGGTCATTGTTAGCCACATTGATCTTTCTTTATCCTTTAAGCGAATGGAGTGATCGTTTTTTACAAAGTGGAATCATAAAATGTCTGCTTGTTTCATTTCATGTGACAGAAGTTTTATTCAACTCAACTCTGATTATCATTTAGCCCGGTGAAAGCAACACCTTCACTTGTTGACATGTATTAGTAATGTAAGAAAAGCAGTAGATCTGCTACAGGGTCATTAATAGGAGGGTCAGATAGCGAATGGATTCAGTCTTCAGCTGAGATAGCGGAGCACTCTCGTCCTACGTGCAGCTGTTCTGGAGGGAAATGGGCTTGGGTTAAAGGCGCAGTGACTTTTTTTTTTTTTTTTTTTTGTTTCTACAGCAAAAAAAAGGAGGAAAATAGCACAGAACTGTGTAATGGGAAAATGCAGCTTCGATATCAGTTCCACTCTCTGCTTTGTTTATATGTGTGCATGTCTAAGTCCCAGACCTCATGTCTATGCTAAAGACGATAGATGTGTTTTAGTATCTTGGAATAGTGAGCACACTGACATCTGGAATTCTTCACGTGGAGAACTGGTGGATGGGAAAATGTCTCTGAAGTAAGCTGTAGAAAAACATCACCAACTGCTCCAGCTGAAGAGCAGCGTGCTGGGCACATTGCAGATTCGTCTAGCAAATAAACCCAGTATAGAAATTTCAGACTCCATCCCACTGTGTGGTTTTCTGATGTCTTAGGTTATGAGTAACATCTTTGCAACATGCGGATAACCCCGTGGCAGCGAGGGTGGGGTCGAGGGTGGGGTTCAAAAGGGGTCATGGCTGTAATAAACGTTTTCTTTTCTGTTGATCCAGAAGTCTGTGTCCATGAGTGTGCTGCCAGGGGAGGAGCCTTGTCAAAGCCCCCTGCCCAAGGACTGGAAGTGCTACATGTCACCACAGGGACGGAAGTACTACGTCAACACTGTAAGCAATGGTGAGCGCGTCTGAATACACTTTCCCACAATGCAACTGTAGAATGTATAAGTTCTGAGTACATTGCATAAAAGTATAAAATTAAGTGTTTTTTGAGATCTCTTGCCACTGGAAATTTATTAGATGTACATAATTTAGGAGATGGTAGAAAGATAGATAAAATAAAAAAATAAAATAGATTTTTGCTTAAATGTATAGTTTTGTTTTTTTATTCAAATACATATAAATCAATGTTTATTGATATTTTTATTTTTACTCCGCAGTCTTTTATTTTACTATGAAATGTAACCCTTTGCTATGTTTTCATTATTACTATTATTACTAGTATTGTTACTACTGAGCCTACCCAACCTGTCTGGCCAGGGTGTCTGGATCACAGACTCATTGCAGACATCTCCTGCTCTCCTCGCATGGGTCTGAAAGACAATTAGTGTTGTGTCTGGCCAAACGTCTTCGTCGGTTGTTCTCCAGATGACTGTAGGAGGATCTGAGCCGAAAGCTTCATGGCCGTCGTTTCACTTTCGCCAAGCTCGTTTCGCGTTCCCACCATGCATGTAGTTCCCAGTCAGTATCCCTTCAGTCAAAGTAGGATTTGCACAGTTCTCTAAAGCGGCGTGTTTAGAAATGATGATATTGACGAAATGGATGAGTCCACGGACGGATTTGTGAGCTGAAGCTGAACTGAAGTGCGCTGAACAGCTCTGTGAGCTGGTGCGGCCTGCAGTGAGCAGAACTGTAGCATCATGAGTTTGGTAACCATGAAACATATGAGCACACAAGGCAAAGGGGAAATGAAGCTCTGTTGCTGTTATAAATAACTCGTATAATAACAGCTTACGGGGATTTAGGGACTGGATGTTATGATTCAGGACGCCCAGTAATGAAAACCTCCCACATGAGCAGCCCTTGGATTATGAAACTTAAGGATTTTTCACTCCTGTTCCTTTGACCCCACCGTGGAACGGGTGGTCCTGACAGCTGGGAATCTGCCTGGTGTCCACCTGCTGACCCGTGAACGCTGCTGTTCCTTTTAAAGAAATCTCCACTCGCTGACACTGTTAACATGAAGACAAGAAAATATGTGAACATCCTGACATCAAACCGCTAACTTCAAACCCTGGAGGAGGCTACCACAGCAGAAAGCACCTTTCTACACAGAGAATTATGTCATGTTTTAAAATCATTTTTAGAAGTATTTAGCAGTTTCAGGCCTCTCATCAAAGTACGGAAAAGATGCATGTGATTATGCTGTTGTGTTGCGTTGGTTGCCAAGGCGACATGATGAGCATGGTGTGTTGGTGGGGGTGGAGGGGGGGGGGGGAAGTTTCCTTCCTGTTCTGTGTAGCTTTGTGGTTAAATGGCATTACACTTTTGGGTATTCCCATCATAGCAAAATAAACACCTGTGGCCCAGGCTCCATGTTGCCCGCAGAGAGCCAACGTGAGCTGGACAGCAGTGTCCAGGGAGTCTAGGATCTGACGAACAAAATGGGAAGTGGGTGAGGAGGACCAGTTCAAATGGAAAATGCATGTTTTGATCAGAGTGGAGCTTAAAGATGCAGTCCACAGCCCTGTGTTGCTGATGAAGACATTATGTAAGGGATCCCTTTGGTCCTTTAAACATCAACAAAGGGGACAGCACTCACTGGTACAGGGCTGAGACAAAGGCCATTTAACACGGCCATATAACAAACTCAGTGCACTCACACAGTGTAAAAGTGCAGTGTCGGTGCAGTTTGGGGGAGCGTTAGGTGTTGAACTCGCTTATGGTCAGAGTAAAAGTCATAAGTCATGATTGATTGATAATTTAATTGATTGATCGATCAGTCAAATTGGTCAGATTGATTGATTGATCATATCGATTGATCATTTTGACTGATTGATTGATTTAACCTTTGCAGGTCAAACTAAAACTCTCTTATACCAGTGAGCTCTGGGCAGACGGCAGCATGCCTTTGCCTTTGTGTACACTGTCATGAAGGACCATGAGGCAGCAGAGAACATGCCACCACAGATGGTGATAAATAAAAGATGGACTTCACGAGCCATAACTAGGCCAGCCTTCATCACAGGCCTGCAGTCCCCGTACTCATTATGGATTAGAAGCAGCCGGTTCCCGCTCTGTTCCGGAGGGAGATGGAGCCCAGCGAGGGTGAAGTGGGGCACCAGCGGCGAGGTGGAGACTCCGCCATGCTGCCGTATAGCTCGCGTTCGCTAGAACGCACGCAGCCAGGCTAATAAGTTAACTCAGGCTTTTTGTTGCCTGGTAACTGATTTATTCCAAACGTCGGAGCTCCAGAGGCTTTTTCCTCCCGTCTTTCATTACATTTCCAAAGACACTGATGGATCCTGCGCAGACTTTTCATCTTTGCTGTCGATATGCGTAGACTTTATGAGGATGAATGCCCATAGAAGAGCAAGTGGCCCATCGATATTCAAATCAGATGTAGGAGAGCGACAGGAGAAGTGGGCTGGGACTGGGTCTGCATTAGCGAACAGAATAAGCCCCAATCAGGGCCGCATCACTGCCATACTAATCCAGGTTACATCACGTTATTGACATTTGCAAGAAGAAAACACCGCTACTGTCCTTTGGCCAGGCTGAATGCAATTACATTATCATCACTAGCGTAGTTGACTCCTTTCATAATATTGATTGCCTCATTACAAACTAAATCAAAGGAGCGGAGAGGAAGAGGCTTGTAAAGAATGGCCTGTTGATGGCACTGTAGATCATTTCTGAATGATTCCTGATCGCCTGCTGTCAAACGTCTTCTCTGAGAACATCATCCGAGCCCCACTGGGTGCTGTGCGTTCTTCGCCACGTGAGACACCTGAGCCAAGGCTTCTCGCAGCAGAACGACGCTGCCCTGTGTCACGGTGGCTTCTATGTGAGTCGCCTTGGAAATATGACACACGGACACGTGGAACGCAGCGAAGCAGGTGCCATGCGTGTAATGTTGTTGACCTTGATTTACACCTGCTATCAGTTCATTCCTGCTTCTTGTGTCCTGTGTTGGTGCATGCTTCAGTGACATGTCATCGTAGTTCTTAGTTCTTGCCTCTGGGTTCAGGTTGGTTCATCGCTCCCCTAGTGGCAAACCCCCTTCCGGAAGGTTCCGATGAGCTAGGGAATGTTCGCGGGCATCCGAGCTAGCATGTTGCTCCGGGCCTCAGATGATTAACCTGGAATGATAGACATATATTTAAATGGTACACATGCATTTCTATTACAGAGACTACATGGGAGAGGCCATCCAGTGTCCCTGGGACCCCCAAAGCATCACTGCGACATAAAAACTCTTTACCAGCAGGTAAGCCTATTTTCCTAATACACCTGTTTTCCCGTGACCTAGGCCCCTGCATGGCTCACACACCCACGTTTGGTCAGGTCTGCCTGAAGCTTATTGTAACTCATGATGACAAATGCATGA
This sequence comes from Brachyhypopomus occidentalis, assembly GCA_020368025.1. Lineage (NCBI taxonomy): Eukaryota > Metazoa > Chordata > Actinopteri > Gymnotiformes > Hypopomidae > Brachyhypopomus > Brachyhypopomus occidentalis. The sequence continues at coordinate 3,845,871 of JAGXOD010001383.1, forward strand.
CTCACCCCAAAGGAAAGGTTGGTTTTCCCGTCAGCATGAAACGTGGAGAAACACAATAGGACTCAGACACTGCGAGCTAATCTTAAGGGTATGAAAGGAATGTGCTCAGGGTATATGGCTACGGGCGGGAATCTCTCTATCTTTGCTGCAGAGTACAGTGAAGTCCACAGAGACCTGTGATTACAGATTTCCTGTGTTTTAATTTTATCTGTGGTTTGGAACACGGGAACCACACGTTCAGTGCGTGTGAATTCTGAGACGTCAACAAACAGCAACAGCACTGCAGACGCAAGGCAGTCTGATTGGCTAGATAAGAACCAAGGTCTCTTGAGCTTCTTTTTTGTTTTATTATGTACTATACATAAAATCATTTCAGTTTAAAACTGAATATTTATATTTATTTTATATTTAATTATAAATCATATAAAGGTATATGGGAGCGTTTGTATGCATTTCTGTAATAAATGCTTTATCATAATGTAATAAAGGCATGTGTTACAAACCTTATTACCATGGTAACCAGGATCATCAGATAAAGAACATCAGATAAACATACTGTTCTGTTTTTGGTGTTGTTGGTTTTACACATGTGTGGATGGTCAGGGTTGATGTTGTTTGGAAGTGATCAAAATAATCTTTCCCCATATTATTATTACAAATTTATTACGGCCTTCGTCAGGCCTTTGATGTAGTGGAGAGATAATCCAATTCCAAACATTGAGACTGCTGTGTAGAAAAAAAAACAAACATGATTAGGACGCAGCGCAGGACGGATTAGTGCCAGTGCTTATAAATGGGAGGAGGAAGCAGCCAATGTGATCAGGACGAGGACACTTCGACTTAAAGATCCACGTCATCACAGCCTCCGTCCCTCACGGACTGCTGTCTAACGCCCCACAGGCAGACTGCCATTGCAGCGTGGTCCTAGCACAGACCACGGCGATGGCTCATACATACAGTGACTGAAAGTACGAGCATGAGTGACTAGTAGTTGGCTTTAAGGGCGTTGTGACTGACGCTTAGAATTGCTTCATGTGATCAAAAGGCCACATTCTCCCTCCTTTCTGGTTGATTGTTCAGAGATGAATTGCCCCAGGGCACGCATTGTTCTCTGGGCTGTTCTCAGGGTTGAAATAATGGGGGATGGCCGCAGAGCTGCGTGTTATCGTGCACAGGCGATCAGGGCATGCTTTTCTCTTTCAGGCCAAAATATAATAATAATAATAAAGAGGTTAAAATTAGACACAGAAAAGTGCGTTGAAAAAAAACGCCTCTGCTGAAAATAACCCTCCCTAGGAGGTCCCGCTGGAAGCATCCGGGCCCCGGGTCTGTTATTCTGTGCTTTGGGGTTCTGGTCCATAGATACTGATTGTGCAGCTGCAAGTTCTGAACTGCTCCGCTGTGGAGGAAGTGTGCTCGTAAAAACCTGTGACCTTGTCCCATTTTGCCCTCCGCTGTGCCAGCCACGCAGCCCCGTGATTTTGCCCCACACAGGTCCTAGATCAGTTCCTCCCGTCTCACGCCCACTGTCTCCCTCTCTGTTCCGCGCAGTGAACGGATTTCACGGCAGCGGTGGCCCGTTGCATCAGCCCGATCAAGGCCACGTGCTCCAGCGCAAGCCGAGCACTGATCAGCAGGTAGGACCCGTCTCGCCTCTGCACCTCGCACACGTGGGCTTCCATCGGTCCTCAGCAACGCTGCAATTATACACATGCATGCAGATTTTATAGCAGTCAACACATAATTAGAGCACTAAAGACATCAGTGTCCCAAAAGCTCCAGACAGCTCTTTATAGACTGGGATGATCTACCCACCATCTCCTCCCACTCGTTGGTTAGCATTAGCATGTGTACCGTGGGGAGCTAAATCTGTGCTTTTTTGCACGGCGGTTGCACACTAGGCACAGTGTGGATGATGAGTACTGAGACAAGAGAGGAGGAGGCAGAGGGAGAGGGAGAGGCAGAGGGAGAGGGAGAGGAGGAGGCACGCTCCTCTGTCGCCAGTCTCTCCCTCCTCCCTCGCTACGCTGCATTCCTTCTCCCCCTTGTCTCCCTCCCTATCAACCCTTGCCTCCTCCCACCTGATCACCCCAGAATGGAAAATGACAGTGACTCCACAGAGCGTGCTCCTCGTAGCTGGGGCAGCCTGTTTCGCCACGGTGACCACGGCGCCGCCGCCGACGGCAGCAGCGGCGACGGCGGCCGCAAAAACAACAGTAGCACTTGAAAGAATGTCTTGTGTTGAGGGGGCTGTTTTGGTGACGTGTGTCCTGTCCACCCACAGAGCCCTGGGTCTCCATCACCCAGAAGACAGGAGTATGAGACTTCAGTCACCGTGAGTATACCCACAGACGAACGGCCGGAAAGGGGCGGGTCACTTCCGCAGAGGTGACCACACCCCTTGCGTCTTTCACGCCCGTCATGCCCGTAACGCCTGTCATGGCCATAACGCCCGTCATGTCCATAACACCCGTCATGCCCGTAACGCCCTGTAACGCCCGTAACGTTCGTCATTGGATACATGGCATCTCCTGTAGATGCCATGGATCCATTCTGCAATATGATGCTGCTAATGGAAGGAAGTGTTTGAATGGCTCTAGACCCACCTGACTTTCAGGAGCTACAGGCAGTCCCTGTGTTCACCCTGTTGCTTTCACCCAAGCGTGTAGGAGAGTCACAAGGACAGTTGGGGGGCTGGGGAGGGTGCATATTATGTTGCCATGGGAACAGGGCCAGCAACTAAAAACACTGAAATGTGAAGGGCCCAGTGAGAGTGAAACTTGCTGCTTTCTGGGGTAATTTCATGCATGACAAAGCCCCATTGCAGGGATCAGTGGGTCCGTTGGTGGAGCTGGGTGATTCAGTTGTGACAGTGTTCAAAGGTATTTGACGGATAACCTGATGCAGTTAGGGCAGCGGTTTTATAAAGTTGATCATTTGTTTATTCAAGTAGCTTTTAATGCAATGTTTGCACACGTTTGCATGTTTACAGCTATGTAGTTTCAGTCTTTACTGTGAGAATACAGTAACTAATTGTGTATGTTGACTGTGAGTTAACCTAAAATCTCAGCGATAGACCAGTGACTAACTTCTCAAAGTAGTAAAAGTAAGCACTTTAGGTGTAACCAAAAGTCTAAAAAATATCAGAGTGTAAAAAGATTTGTGTTAAATCTCTGCTATATGACCCATTGTTTTAACTATACCGTAAACTTTTTAATAACCACCCTCTGGAAAAATAAGCAAAACTAAGCATTTAAAGTGTCTCAGATGTATAATCAGCACTGCTGAACTTAACAAAACTGCTTTCTGTCTGCCCCACAACCCCAGTGCTTTCACTGTTGTTGTTGTTGGTTTTTTTTTTTTTTGCTTCATCTGCTGTTCCCACTAGCAAAATCCTCTCAGGACAGGCAGACAAAGGGCGGCTTTGACGGGGGCCGTGCCAGGCTCTCCTATCCTGGTGGAGGTGGAGCGTCCCTGAGCTGGAGTAGCACAACGAGGGCTTTTTGACGAGGAGTTTCCTCAAAGTTCACGCTGCATTTCGCAGAGGCAGACAGCTAGCTTTGGGAGAGACTGTGATTATCAGCTGGAGTGTGTGAAAGTTCTTCGGCGTGAATTTTGTTTGTTTTTGTTCTTACTACAGACAAGGGCAATGACATCACAGTTGCCGGGGTGGTGTTTTGTGTCTCGCCCCTTGCCCAACTCTCTGTCTACCTCCACCTCCCCTCCACCCCGCTGCTTCTACACCCTCCCTCTCTCTCTGCCTCTCTGCCCCTCTCTTTCATTACAAGAAAACAGATATGCAGCTGCAATCAGCACCGTGTATTTCCGAGGAAATTTGCGCTAAGAGCAAGTCTGTCTGTATTTATACGCTTAAATAAGAAACCTAATCGTGGATGGCCTTTAATTGTCTCTGACCTGAAACATCTAGTGCTTTTGCTGGGTCAGAAATGTGATAACGACACCTCCACCTACCATTGTACAGCCTTTCACGTGCAAACAACAACACTGGCTGGTTGGTTAGGGTTAGGGTTAGGGTTAGGGTTAGGGTTAGGGTCAGGGTTAGTTCCTTATTAGCCTGGTTGTTCTTAAAACGTGTTGCTGTTTTGATATCAAATCAAAATAAAGAAAATTGATATCAGCAGTATTTTGTGGCACTGTGTTAATGTTCTGCAATGTTGACCAAATATGGTTTTCACTCAGAGACAATGATCATGTAACAGGTTTTACTAAAGACTAAAGGATGCAGGTTGTGAGTCATCATATTATTGATGTTTCACTGTCAAGTCTGCAAGTCTGCCAGGGCACCAGTGTGCAGTAAAGGGTGTACACATGGTGTAGGGTAGAACCTGCCCACAGCTTTTCACTGTAAAACCCATTTCAGACTTTATGAGTATTCAAAGACACAACACAGGATTGTTTGTTTGTTTCAGTCAATGGCATTGGACATAAAAAGAAATTCTCAAAGAAAACACAACCTTAAAAAAAAAGCTTCAACTGTGTGTTGGTTAAGAGACCCTCCAAAATAAAGATTTGGCCAAACTGTTTTATATGTTTTATTGAGCTTATAAAGGGCATTAAATATGCAGGCATCATAGACGTATCCTAGGGCTTTAATCTTGGCACTTCTTCCTTCTCTGCTTTCAGTGCTGAGACAAATAAAGGGAAATACCAAAATTCCACTGTGTTCCAGTGCACATAAAAGAATTTGGAAGCCCCAGAGAGGGTTTAATGGCCAGGCTATATCCATATGGTCTCTGCTTCCAGGCTCCATTGTAAACGGTACCCAGCTGGCTCTTGTGAACACTTCCTGAGAGCTGTTCTTGCTCACTCTTAATCACCGAAAAGGGGAAGACAGGCGACACATAGCTGTTCCTCAGGCAGAGCTGTTACACAGGCAGAGCAGGTTTGTAGATATAGCTGTTCTATAGGCAGAGGTGTTCCATAGGTAGAGCTGTTCTATAGGCAGAGCTGTTTCATAGGTAGAGCTGTTCTATAGGCAAAGGTGTTCCATAGGTAGAGCTGTTCTATAGGCAGAGGTGTTCCATAGGTAGAGCTGTTCTATAGGCAGAGCTGTTCCATAGGTAGAGCTGTTCTATAGGCAGAGCTTTTCCATAGGTAGAGCTGTTCTATAGGCAGAGCTGTTCCATAGGTAGAGTGACTCCCCCACCAAGAGCCATATGTTTTGGAGCCATAGATAGAAAATATAACAGTCCTGCTGTGCGTTGTTGGTTCAGTGAACATCTGCACCTCAGGTTGTAACACAGCCACTCTGAGCTGATGGCTGTTACCCAGGATTAACTGATCCCCCCATCCAAATCTCACCTGTTCACCAGACTCTCTTTACTGTACAGACCTCTTTTCCTGCTCTTACTGACCTAACGTGATGTCTGTGGATGACTCTGTTCTGCAGCACATCAACTCCGTGACGTTTCCCCTCCCGATGCATGTGTCAGAGCAGCAACTACTCAAACCGGGCGAGTGGAGCTACTGTGATTACTTCTGGGTAAGGGAACACTGTGAGCAATCTTGAAATCATTTTGCATGTTTGGAAAGTTCAAAAACAAACACTGTCACCCATAAATATCTCTTAAGTTTCACAAGGCATGGTTGTGTATATAGTGCTTAGCATCTGAGTTGTTTAAATATTGTTGCCGTTGTTGTTTTAGTTGTAATTCGAGTCATGCATGGCTCCTTGTGCTGTTTTGAACAACTTTCACCATTAAGTCTCAATTCTATCATGATTGCACAGACTTTCATAGGTTTCCAGAATTGAAAAAAACTGCTTTTTCTGTGGGGCAGAGGGGGGGCGGCACATGGCCGCCATGATGGTGTTTCCCTTTGTTGTGTCTGACAGACGCCTCCCTGCGTGCTGCCAACCGCTCGTGTTTTGTCTCCCGTCCTAGGCTGACAAAAGGGACCCGCAGGGCAACACCTCCATCACGGGCTTCGATGTCCTCCTGCAGAAACAGCAGAAGGGAAAGCAGATGCAGAAGGAGATGGCAGAGTTCATGAGGGAGAGGTAGAGCTCGTCCCACCGTGGCCGCCTCTGTCCCGCACGGCAGGACACACCCCAGCCGCACCCCGAACGCAGCGCCGACCGCGGGATAAATTAGCATGGCCCTTTGTGTTTTCCATCACTGGTGAAAGACTGGAAATTGCCGATTTGTCGCACAGTAGTGAACGTAGCAACGTCCCTCGGCAGGGCTGTATGTTCAAGTGAGCTTGCGTAACGCTTTTATAGTTCCCCTCTACAGTTGCCATGAAAACCGCACAGTGACAATTGTCGCATCTCCCGAGCAGTTCCCCGTTTCATTAATGACAAATCTCTATGTGGTGCAAGCTCATCATGGGAAACGAGTCATTTCCTGCAGCAGTACTTTCTGCCTTTCAGAAATGGAAAACCTTCCTGCAGAGTGGCCTCAGTAACGCAAGTCTGTTAATGATGATTTGTGCAACTCATTGGAGATTTTTCCCTTTGTTTAGTGGTGACAGCGCTGCTTGTGCCACCCGAGCGCTGAGCATCAACTTAAGAAATAAAAATACAGACTGTAAATGACTTATTCAGTACACTGGAATTACTCCCTAACTTTTAGCACAATTTAAAAATTAATATGCACTGGGTATTGAAGAATGTTTTACATGGTGAAGTCAAAACTGTTGGTTTAAAACTGACATAACACAAAGCCCAAATGACCTCTCGGAGAAGCTCTTTTCACTTCTGTAAGAGCTTGTTTAACCCTTTATGGGTTACAGCTGACAGAAAGGTCTGGGAAAGGGTTCGCAAAACTCCGTAGTAGAAATATGATGTAAGGGGTCAGCCAGAGTAACATTTCCCTTGGGGGTGAGGCAGAAAGTGTCCACCCTGAGCAGGAAACGACCTTTGCGTGGGAATTTCAGGATACAACAGATGTGCTAAACCCTCTTCAGTAGGACATTGGCTGATTCAACCCAAGTCGTCTGAACTACAGCGTAATTAAACATTTATACAGCACTCTTAAAAAATGCAAACAAAGATTATAACTTATGACTTTTGTTATGACTCGTCAGGATCAAGATTGAGGAAGAGTATGCCAAGAATCTCTTGAAGCTCTCACAGGTCCCACTGGCAGCACAGGAAGAAGGGTAGGTTTTCACTTCCATAGTTCTTGGGGGTTGGGCTGGGGTTTGCGGTGGAGGAAGGTGGAGGAAGGTGGAGGTGGCGGTTATTGTGGTTGAGAGAGAGGGTTAGTGTGGTTGAGAGAGAGGGCTTTCCTGTATGCTGGCTCTGCACTAACATCTTCTTATCAGGCTTGTAACCAGACACATAGATACCTCTTTAAGGAAGTGATGTCATCTCTTAACCTCAGTGTGAAAAAAGAAAATGTTTTTAAAAGGACCCAATACCTAATTATTTTTACTGGGGATTTAGGGCTCCCTCGGTGAACAATCTTAAAACAATACTGTTAAATGTAATTGTAGTTTGTCCTGGGCCTACACATATTCCAAATACATGATACTCAAATTCTGACAGGTTTAATGATAGGTTTCCTCTTCGGACACACATTCCACATTACATTCCATACTTTAAAATACACTTTGAATGCATTCCATTTATGTCTGAACTGAATGTTGCTTGACTGCACAATGGCAGTGTGGCATTTACTGCTGTGTTATATCATTTTTTCATATGACACAATGAAACATGAGCTATACAAAACCTATAAATGATCTGACTTTGACTCTAAATCAGTGGTAGTGGTAGATCTGTAAGTCTCTTCTTAGGCTATAAACACATCTGTTCTTTGACGAACAGAGGAAATTTCTAGAAAACCAAAGGAAAACATTCTGGTCCCAACCAGCTACTGAAGTAGCAAATGTAGAACTAGGGCGGAATTTATTGTTTATGCTATTTGGAAGAGTTACCCAGACAGCCTCTAGTAGGCTGGGGAGGTCAGTTTGCCAAACCGAAAATGTCTGTCAGTCCTCCTGCTTTAACTGCATAGGGCCAGTCGCCCTGTGGTCTTTGGCCTCTGGGCTTTTTAGTCACGCAGCCTGACAGAACCTGCCACTCGACATAACCACAGAGCACTTTTCCAGTGACCACGGCAGATTGATAAAGGGGGCTAATTGTTTCCAACAGAATGTACATCATGCCCCACTGGTCTGCCCACCCTCTCCTGCGCAACAATGTCCTCATTATTGTGCCTCCTAGCCCGCCTTCTAGCCTGTGATGGCTGTTGTGCCCCCCCTCCCATTTGTGCAATGTGGATGGCATTGTTGCCGTGGTGGCGCGGGCTGCGTGACCTTTCTCCACCTCACTGGCCAATCACACGGCAACTTTGAAACGCTGCAGATTTACCAGCGTTGACAGGCCACAGGGGATCGATCCCTCGTTCTTATTCCTATCCGATCACCGGCTGTAAGTGGCAAGGAAGGAGGCAAGAGTCTCTCGGCAGCCGTGGTCCCCGTGGCCCCTCTCGCCGAGCCGGCAGCGCGAGCAGAACGGCAGACTGATGGAATGCGCTAGAAAAGCAGAGGCCACACATCCTCCCATTCAGAGCCGTTGCTTTGAACCGGAGCGGCGTGCCGAGAGGGGCACTTTCACGGACACATCGGGGGTCCTCTTGGCTTGCGCGGGAAGTGCTTTAGAAAAATATACAGCGAATGCCTGTAATACGGCAATCAGGTTTTAGCCTCACGCGATCTCTGCCTCGCGCTGTTCGCCAACTTTTCCCGCCAAAAAATTATGGAAACCTTCCACTGCCAAAGTGCTCATTCTACAGGTCCTGAGAGGAAGGGAAAGGCTTCTGGAAACGCCGCGTCCTCAGGACTCGCCCGTGTTTTGTCACGTGTGCATAATGTGTCTGATTGAGATTGACAGCCATTAATTAAGTTCCGCCCAGGGTTGTGAATGACTTACACTATCAGGGCTGTTAGATCCCCAAGCCTCTTGGATTGGCCCCTCCAACTTCTCTGAACTCCAGTTTCCTGTCTGTCCTCAGCACGCTTGGAGAGGCCTGGGGTCAGCTGAAGAAAAGCCTGGCAGATGAGGCTGAAGTCCACCTCAAGTTCTCCTCCAAGGTAGCTCTCCGACGAGTGTGTGTGTGTGTGTGTGATTTTGACATTGCTTATGTCCATACCCTATGGCTGCTATAGACACACGCTGTCTGCAGATACTTCTGCATTTCTCTTGACATTTAAATTCTTTGCGCCGATTGCTTTGGGTCCTTGTTCGACTTAAAATGTCAGCATGGAAAGGCGCTTGCACAAACAAGTCTAATTCTTTCCTACACAGAAATTAAGTTATATTTAATTCTATATAGTATAATCTTAGACACAAAGAGAAATGCTGTAAGTGAGTATAAAACGTTTAGACTCTGCCTCTCTCTCTGTGACCTGTGAATGTGTGTGTGTGTGTGTGTTTCTGGTGTCCAGCTGTTGGAGAATAAGAGAGTAAACTTTTTGCAGGCTGTGAAATAGCTCAGCAGATGTGTCTGAAGGCCAGCGGCCTGCACACTCCCACACTAACTCCCTCCATGCAGAGGCCACAGTCTCCACCCAGTTGTAGTGCCTGACAGTGTATCACTATTAGGGTTGTTTGAGACGCACTGTATAATACACAGCAGTATAAAGACCAGATACTGAGTTATTCAGTCTGAAACGTTGACTTCGTCCAGCCCCTAGATTTGTCCTTGCGGGCAGTGTCTGTATGTTAGAACTGCTGCTTACTGTGCTTCACTCCATGGACTGGTTTGAGTGTAAATATGCATCAGAGTGATTATTTTTCTCTTCAACTTTCCAGCTGCAAAGTGAGGTGGAAAAGCCTCTCATTATGTTCCGTGACAACTTCAAAAAAGACATGAAGAAGTTTGACCACCACATCGCCGACCTCCGGAAACAGCTCGCCAGCCGATTTGCTGCTGCTGAGAAGGTAGAGTGGTAGAGAGGGTTATTGTAGAGGGTTGAGAAGGTAGAGTGGGTTACTGTAGAGCGATAGAGAAGGTAGAGAGGGTTATTGTAGAGGGTTGAGAAGGTAGAGTGGGTTACTGTAGAATGGTAGAGAAGGTAGAGAGGGTTACTGTAGAGGGTTGAGAAGGTAGAGTAGGTTACTGTAGAACGGTAGAGAAGGTAGAGTGGGTTATTGTAGAGGGTTGAGAAGGTAGAGTGGGTTACTGTAGAACGGTAGAGAAGGTAGAGTGGGTTATTGTAGAGGGTTGAGAAGGTAGAGTGGGTTACTGTAGAGCGATAGAGAAGGTAGAGAGGGTTATTGTAGAGGGTTGAGAAGGTAGAGTGGGTTACTGTAGAGCGATAGAGAAGGTAGAGAGGGTTACTGTAGAGGGTTGAGAAGGTAGAGTGGGTTACTGTAGAATGGTAGAGAAGGTAGAGAGGGTTACTGTAGAGGGTTGAGAAGGTAGAGTGGGTTACTGTAGAGTGGTTGAGAAGGTAGAGTGGGTTACTGTAGAATGGTAGAGAAGGTGGAGTGGGTTACTGTAGAGTGGTAGAGAAGGTAGAGAGGGTTACTGTAGAATGGTAGAGAAGGTAGAGAGGGTTACTGTAGAACGGTAGAGAAGGTAGAGTGGGTTACTGTAGAGGGTTGAGAAGGTAGAGTGGGTTACTGTAGAGGGTTGAGAAGGTAGAGTGGGTTACTGTAGAATGGTAGAGAAGGTAGAGAGGGTTACTGTAGAGGGTTGAGAAGGTAGAGTGGGTTACTGTAGAGTGGTAGAGAAGGTGGAGTGGGTTACTGTAGAGCGATAGAGAAGGTAGAGAGGGTTACTGTAGAGGGTTGAGAAGGTAGAGTGGGTTACTGTAGAGGGTTGAGAAGGTAGAGTGGGTTACTGTAGAATGGTAGAGAAGGTAGAGTGGGTTACTGTAGAGGGTTGAGAAGGTAGAGTGGGTTACTGTAGAGGGTTGAGAAGGTAGAGTGGGTTACTGTAGAACGGTAGAGAAGGTAGAGTGGGTTACTGTAGAGGGTTGAGAAGGTAGAGTGGGTTACTGTAGAGTGGTTGAGATGGTAGAGTGGGTTACTGTAGAGTGGTAGCGTGCTTCCCCACTGCTTCCCCTGCCGATCGGATCCCCAGGGCTGAGCAAACCAACCAAGACCCCACCAGGGGCTCCAAAGAACTGCTTGGTATTCCCATCATGCATCCTGACTCCAGTATATACCCATCTCCCAAAGGCAGTGAAGTTAAGGTGGCACCCACTTGTCCAGCTTTTCTAGAATTTCTAGGATTCCTGTTCATATATTATTAAAGATCTGCTCCATTTCCCAGCCCTGGAGTTGTTCCAAGCTCTATAAATAATCACATGGCCATGGCCTTCACACATGACCCTGAGACAGTGAGCACTGTTAAAAGGGCCTGAAGACTTCAGGCTGCAAACAAGCCAGCACTGACAAACAATAATCTACTTTGAGCATCGCATATCTAAATGTGCAAGTTCAGTGGGTATTCTTAAAAAGGAAAGTGGCAGGGCAGTTTAAAGCGGTAGTGATGGGCACATCAGCGCTTGGGGAGGATGTGTTCAGTTAGTCTCTTATCCTCTTGTTCACAGGCTCGTAAAGCCCTTGCGGAGCGGCAGAAGGACCTGGAGATGAAGACCCAACAGCTGGAGTTGAAACTGAGCACCAAGATCGAGGAAGACATCAAGAAGGCACGCAGGAAATCCACACAGGCAGGTCAGTGGCACCGGAAAACGCCCCACTGTCCAACAGCCTCCAGGCTCCGGACCCAAGCTTGGTATCAGAAGCTTGTTAATGGTGAGCTGGGAAGGAGTGTGGGCGTGTGCCCTGGCACAGAGCCAGAAGGGCCATGGGCCTCATTTCTAAATTTGCATGGATTCTAGAGTGTTAATGGGGTGCCACAGGAAATGGTTTGCATGCACACACACACACACACACAAAAATCTGTTTTATAAAACCTCAAGTGTGCACATCTGCATGTACGATGTGTCCTCTCTATAAACTGAAAATGCACACAAGTGAATGAATCTTATATCCCGCCCTGTTACCGCCCACAAGTCTATAAATGGTCAATGCAAATAACTTCATGAATACCCAAATACTGCATGTCCCACTCTTTCCCATGCTTGTTACCGAGATGCTGCCAACAACTGCAGAGCGAAAGCCAAAAAAAAAAACGGGCATGTTGCCAAACGTGAGGAGGAAGACGAGGAGAGGTGTTTGGTGGCCTCGGCAATGTCAGCGTGAAAACGTGGTCAGATTTAAGCGTTGATGCCAAGACGCTCTGTGACTCTGCGAACATGGAGCATAAGCGCGCCTGGACGAAACCCTGCACTGCCACAGACTTTTTCCCCCTGAGATTGCAATCGCACCCCCTGACGCTTCGAGACAACGCCAGCCGCCTTTTATAAGTGCAGTGGCACACGGAATTAAACGCACCTGTGTGTGCGCATCACTGTAGAGTCCTCTGTGCCATGTGGGCACAGTCATCTGGAGCGGCGGGAGTTTTAGTAACGTGAGTGCAACCGATTGCTCTAGTTCCTACCATTACACTTGGGAAACCGGACATTGCTGCAAACTGCACTTTGATGACGCCTGTTCTCCCACTGCATAAGGAAGTCCAGTGTACCGATATGTCAGTGTAATTATGCCAGTCAGAACAGCTGGGACCGAATTGGAGATCCCTGACTTATCAGTGAATTCCTTGCTGGGAATCCGAAGGTCGTTAAGAGCAGTAAGTTGACAGGTATTGCCAGGGTGTTGCAGTCACTCTGTAAAACTGAGCCCAACTCTACATAGTTCTAAGAGAATAACTCGAGATTGACTGATAACCAGTCACCATCCATGACAAGAATGTCTTTGTCGTCTTAGCTTGTTCGGTGCTGTGTTCTTCTCATCATGCCAAAAAGAGATCACAGGCAATGCAGCATCCATTCTAGCCTTTTTATAAATCTGTGAATGTGTGCAGTTCGTTTACTGATGTCTGCACCCTGCATTTATCCATAACTTTATCCATCAGTAACTATTACCAAACGAGTTACCAAACCCACAACTTACAGTATAGTTTCATTGAAATTGAAGGCTGCAAGTAGTTATCTGGAGATATGAATACATACAGTAAATTAACTGGTCTACACAAATGAATGAAGAAACACATCCGAAGAAACACTGGTTAGGCTCGAAAGCTTTTCATGAGTAAGTCATCTATATGCAACAATTGTGGAGCTGCATAATATAATATGGACTTACATGTGAGGACAGAGATTTGCACATTTTGCTGTGATTCGCAACTGTACTCAAGGGTGTACTATTCCTACTCTATCAAGGTTTCCATAAATATACATTCAATTTCCCACTAAGTATTTCTCTGTAAACACTAGCTTCTGTGTGGGAGGCTGTGGACACACTATTCAGAACTGTTTTGTGTGTAAATAGCATTTATAAATGAGGTCCTTGGTCTTGATGTCTCCCGAAGCTGTTTTTTCTGAGACGATTAATCTTTAGAATTAGGGCAGGTTTTGGCCTAAGGTGTTGGATTAGTGTAGCAGTGACAGAATTACCAGAACACTTGAAGACAGGAAGAGGGGGAGAAGCACAGAGAATAACTGAAGTATCCAGAGAAACAGTCTCATGGTTCCATGTGGACAACATCACACCAAGGTTAGCAGTTAGCACCACTAGGCTGACACACTGGATGATGAGAAAGGAAAGGCAGAGAGGGAGCTCCCTGGCATTTCACTCAAAATGTGGCTGGTTACATACTTGAGATATAACAAATAGACTTAAGCCCTGTGTTATATGCATTTTCCATGCATAGGGCAGTGGCTTTTGTGATATGAAGCATTATCGGTTGTCGCCCTCTAGTGGTAGACGATGCTCATTCGTTCAATAGTAATGGTATACTTGTAAGTTGATAGTGGCAATTTTATACAGGTTTATTTAGGACAGTCTAATCTAATCTTGTAAATGATTATTTAGAATTGACCTCTTTTATAAGTAATACTTACATAATGACTTGTCATAATAACATTTCATTCCTTATTTATTTATATTTCTTCATTTCTTTATCGTCACATGTTCAGTGTGTAACAGGTTTTTTCTTGCAACAGGGGATGATCTGATGCGATGTGTGGATCTATATAATCAGTCTCAATCTAAATGGTTTGAAGAGATGGTGACGACAAGTCTGGTGAGGCCATTTGCTTAGTGTGTGTAACATTATAGTATATAGCACCTATTAATTATTATTTACCTAATATGACAAAACAATTACAAGCGAAATGCTCCAGTTGATATGATCTGTGTTTGATGTCTTTATTGGTTTGTTTAACTGGAAGGAGTTGGAGAGGTTGGAGGTGGAGCGTATCGAGATGATTAGGAGCCATCTCTGCCAGTACACCACGCTGCGACACGAGACAGACATGTTCAACCAAAGCGTAAGCCGACCTCGTCCGTCCCAGCACCCGTTAATCCAAGTCCGTCTCGCATGCCCGTTGGTCTGGAGAATGCATGCAATACCAGGGGCCTGTGTGTTTCTCCTGCAGACCGCAGAATCCGTGGACAAACTGCTGCAGGTTGTGGACCCAGCCAGGGACAGAGAGCTGTGGGTGAAGGAGCACAAGACGGGGGAAGTGAGACCAGTGGACATGGAGATCTGATCCGTAGACCGCGCCCCGAGGACAGAGCCGGCCACGTCGGGTCGTGCACAGCGTCTCCTTACAGTGCTGCGGGTGAACACCCGTCCTGGATGCTTGAGTGCACTCCCCCTGGTGGATGCTCTGAGAATGGCAGTGAGCTGGTGAACGGAAGCACTGTGTGTGAGGAGGTGCAGCTCTGTTGCCCACAGCAGCTTGCTGTAGTGTATACAGGAGAAAGCCAGATGTCTCTCAGGCTGACCCACTGAATAGCTACAGGCTCTGGGCCTAGACAGACATGCAGAACTTTCTGTTTTTCTTTATTCTTTCAGTTTGTTTTTTCTCTCTCTCTTCCACCCTGGGTCCCCCATCTCTCTCTCTCTCTCTCTCTCTCTATCTCACACACACACACACACACACACAAACAAACACAAACCTGGAATATAAAATATTTAAAATTCCCACTCAGAATATGAGTTTACAGATATACAGATCCAACATGTATTGACCAGACCTGGGTGGTTTAAGAGGTCAACCCATACCTAAGGGGGAAGTTTACAAAGACCAATTTACATGTCCTAGTTATCATATATTGTTGCTGCTATAGAATTATTGGTAAATTATTTCCTCGGACACAATTTATTTATCAAAATGTTACTGCTTTCAGACACTGGTTAAATAAAATAGAGATGAGTCATATGAGATATTCAGTTTCAAGAAAACTGTTCAAAGTTGCATACCCTGACAAGCTAGCGGTGCAATTTTAATTTCACACAGAGTTGTACAGTGTTTTACAGGGACAAAATGAACACACAAGCGGTGTGAGGTGTGAGGTAAATTTCTAAGTTCTGCTGTAATTGGTACCCATTGGTTTCCATGTAGTTTGGACAGTAATCTCCCTCTTCCTGTACGGTTGGAACGTAACCTGAAGTGACTGGCCATGCTACGCAGACCGTGTGATGGTTATAGGGCAATGTGTTGTACCTGAGAATGAGGTACACACAGCTCACAGGTGAGTCATACCAAATCAACAATCAGAAACACAGGACAAGGACGACCTGCTATAGGAAGTGTCCATTCAGTATATTTAGGGAAATGGATCTGATATTCGATATTTCTGCTGAACCCACTGTGAAAGGAAGCCAAAAAATATATATGAAGCTTTGATCAGAGATGCACACGTTGTTGCAGCATATTGGCTCTCTGTTTGTTTGCTGTTTTATAATTTCTTTTTTTTTTAATTACACTTATGTTCTCATACATCATTACGATCCTCCTGAGGATGGGCTGTCCAGTCCAAGTTGGTTCTACTTTCCACGTTGTTATTAGGAATCTCAGGGGTTGAGAAAATTCCGTAAAATCACCCTTAGCTAAAAACAGAGCACAGTTAAACGAATGGCTGCATGGTTGCTGCTTCTTAATCTGCGTATTTTCAATCTTAAAAGGCATGATTTTCTGTAACTTTGATAATCCAGTCCTCGTAACCAGAAAGGATCCAGTAAAAGACGGACCACAGCATCTACCAAACCCGGACCAATTATGTAACAATAAAAGAGGTACAGATAATATATTGTTATTTTGCACAATGCTTATTTTATACCAAATGAAATTAACACTGTCTTGTTTTTATTGTCTGTAAGACATTTTGACTGGATAATTATTACTTTTTGCTTATTTTATAGCTATACGATCATAAACATGTAGATGGAGGATAATTTTGATAATTAGCAATGTACGTGACATTATCATCCTATTTCTCTTACTGTTCCAAGTGTAAAGTTTACTAGAATAAAATAAAATATATATATAGAGAAGATTGTAAAGGAATAACAAATGAATACTCTCTGTTGATGCCTTTCTTTTAATGTTGCATAAATGTATTAAATTTTATGTTTAAGAACGCAGATTATTAGTGTCTGTCTATGTCTTAGTCATTGAAAAAGTAATTGTGTTGACATTTTTATTGTAAATTTTTTAATGTATTATGGCTTAACATACAGTAAACATTTTCTTATACTGATACATTTATAAAAAGTCAGTTTCTAATTTATTTCCAGACATTGCAGGGGTATATTTGCATTCAATTCAAAGTTTACATAGAACTGGAATGTAACTGAGTATATGGCCAAAGACTCTTTCAGTGTTATAAGTGATATAAGTGAATCTTTAAATAATCACTTGGTATCTTTTTTATTTTGAAACAAAGCCCCAAATGTTTAATCTTGGTTAATCATATCCGTATCTAAACTTACAAAACGACAATACTAACACTTTTTCATAATGTTTTGGAAAACAGAAAACCATTAAGTGCATTCTCTCAGTTACTGGACAGTTTTAGTTCTTCAGTACATTGGGTTTAAAATGACTGAGGTCAAAGGGCAATGTCAGGGTTGTTCATCCTGCTGCTGCATGGCAGTCAGTAACTGTGGGAGGCATACACCATCCTGCCACCAGGGGTCACTAGTAGTGGGCTTTGTGTTCAGTGCTGCTTTACCCAACCTTCCTGGTGGTTGTTGGGTTGCTTCTTCTGAGATCACATTATTCTTGCCGTAATGGCAGTCCTGGTAATGCCTGGTAAAGTTCTGGTTAGTGTTCTTGATCTGGTGGATGTCTTCTCTTCGTATTCTGGTCGTTCACCACTGTTGTCATTTACAAGGTTGTCTGTTCTTGCTTCTTGGCCAGTTTCTACTGGATTCTGAGACATTTAACGTATCATCTCTGACTGATTTGATTTGACTAATTTGATACTCTGCTTTACCAGCATTTCTGGCAGCGGATGTATATACCAAATGTGTGTGTGTGTGTGTGTGTGTGTGTGCGGAAGCGTGTGCACGTGCATGTGTACGTGGGTGTGTGTCTGTGAACCATTGTTTCAAATCAAATGTGCTGAAGAACAAATTCCATAACAGGAAAGATTATCACTGTCCAGTTACTTATGGGTTTAATTATATGTTTCCCACAAATGTTGCAGTGAAAAAGAGAATAATACTGGAAATAAATGCTTGTGGTGACCAAAGTTTATATTTTTGGAGCATTTGGATTCTTTCTTGGAAATCTTGAATCAAAGAATTCATTCCAGAGGTCAAGCCAGCAGTCCACACTCCTGTTAAAAGGCTCTAGTCAATCATCAGCTTCTTGAGGGAGTTGAGATAGGTGGGAATGAGTGAACTGACCGACTCATCATCATCGGTGAGAATCTTCTCGCCTCTGCCTTCTGACCCGGCAGAGCTGGGTGACCTTACCATCCCTGGGAATGGAGTACTATAACCCTGCAGAGAATTAAACGAGAGGCAGTCAGTGCATGTGAACTCTACGATCAGCTCCAGACACTGAGGAACTGGTGATGCAGGCCCCAGAAGCCAGCGTGATGATGGGACATACCGATGAGTAGCCCTTGCCGAAGCTGCCTCTGTTCTTGCTCCTGATCTTGGTGAGAGCGGACTCTGCTATGTCTGCTCGCTCTTCTGCATCGTCCAGTTCATGCACGGTCTTCCTGTACTTGGCCAGGTTTGCGTTGGCCTGCTCCTCCTGCAAGAATGGACAGATATCTGTTAGCTCTCGATGTCAAAAGCGTCATATACCCCCACTAGCCCAAGAACAGGAATGTGAGGTTGCGGTGGTATCTGCATACAGCCTCCTCCACTTGTCTCTTGTATGTTTTCATTTTGATCTGCAGCCTCTCCACCAGCTCCTGCATCCTTTGATGGTTCTTCTGGTCCTCCTCGGACTGGAAGACCAGCTCCTTCAGACGGCGTTCGTTCTTGCGCAGTGTCTTCACCGTCTCGCCGTTCTTCCTCTGCTCCGTTTCCAGAGCCAGCTCCAACTCCTTCACCTGAGTGAAAGAGTCCAGTGAGTGCATAGGTAAAAAGCACAGCAAACAGTAGGCGCAGAGGTGTAAGGTCAAAGGTTCCGGTGAACGCCGCGGCACTGATATTGCACAGGCTTCCGATTTCCCATAGTTACCCTGCCTTCCAGCTTCTGGATGATCTTCTTGCCTCCTTTCATGGCCAGCTGTTCGGCCTCGTCCAGCCGAGTGGTCATGTCCTTGAGCTGAGCCTCCAGGCCCTTCTTCACCCGCTCCAGATGCACACTGTGCTCCTGCTCCACCCTCAGTTCCTCCGCCACCCGTGCGCACTGCACGGAGTAAAGAGGCGGAGTCCGGGTTCGCCAAACAGCTCAAGTCTTGAGTACGATGGAAGACGACGGGTGTACACGGCCCTCCACCCTTACCTCGCATGCGGCCTTCTTGACCTTGTCGCTGGCTCCTCTCAGTTCGTTCTGCAGTTCCTCGTGTTCCTGGCTCAGCTGCTGAAGATCCACCTCCAGCTTTCGCTTCACGCTAGAGACAGACTGCATCTGCAGAGACGGGGTCAAGGGTCAGGGGTCAGGGGTTGGACTGGGTTTTGAGCGGCGGTGGCGTCGTCTGCGTCGGAGATGCACCTGGTTGTTGATGTCGCTGTACTTCTCGAGGGTCTCTTGGAGCTCCGCCTCCAGGGTCTTGCGCGCCCTCTCCGTCGCTTCCAGGCTGGCACGACTCTCCTCGCCGTCGGTGACCAGCAGGGCGCAGCGGCGCTCCAGCAAAGCCTGCTCCTCCCTCAGCTCCTCCTGCACCCGCGCCTCCTCCTCCAGCTGTGACTGCAGGTCCTGCAGGAGAGAAAGAGAGTGCAGGGAGGCCAAGTTACAAAGAAGAGGGTTACAAACGAGGTCACACGCCAGACGGGCGTGTGTTACACCGCAGTCCTTGAAAATATTCCACTCAAAGAAACTGGCTAGTGTATGTGTGTGTGTGTGTGTGTGAGTTTAACCTTAATCTGCTGTTGTGTCTTTTTCAGAGTCTTCGTCAGCTCGCCGTTGTTCTTGGTGAGCAGGTCCACCTGCACTTCCAGATCATTCAGCTCACTATCCAGCTTCTTCTTCAGACGAGCCCCTTCCGCTCGCCCCTTTAACTCCACGTCCAAGCTGGCCTGTAGTGACTCCAGCGCCCTCTGGTGGCCTTTTCTAAATGTAGACCAGAGAACACAGATGTTTTGCTATTTAGTTTCTAACTTTGTAACAGTTCATCGGTATTGTAAGAGAAACAGAGAAATCTGGAGGACACAAAACGATATCAGAAGGAGTCATAGTACTTACCTGAAAGCCTAATATTTTAATTGCGAAAGATGAGATGGAAACAATTAAGAAAAGCACAGTTAGATAGCAAGAGAATGCAGCAACAAACAATGAAATCCCAGTAGACGGGCCAGCAGAAGGTGAGCAGATACCTCCCAGCCTCCAGCTCCTCCTCCTTTTCCTGGAGCTTCCGCTCAGTTTCCGCTTTGGCTTGAGTGA
This sequence comes from Brachyhypopomus occidentalis, assembly GCA_020368025.1. Taxonomy (NCBI): domain Eukaryota; kingdom Metazoa; phylum Chordata; class Actinopteri; order Gymnotiformes; family Hypopomidae; genus Brachyhypopomus; species Brachyhypopomus occidentalis. The sequence continues at coordinate 3,865,770 of JAGXOD010001383.1, forward strand.
GTTCCAGCTGCAGGCGAAGTACCTTGGTCTCCTCAGCCTAGAGGCAACATTTACATGGGAAGAGATCAACCTTCTCACTGACAGGACTGCACATGCAGTGGCTAGTGGGGCAGAGTGGTCTAAGGCGTGTGGTTTCAAATCCCATTGTTGCCAGTGAAGCTTTGACAAGGTGTCTGTTGCTGAATCTACATGCTAGTTGTTAGTGATGCGTGTAGACAGATCTCATGCCACAGCACATCATGTTGACAACTCTGAATAGTGCAGTGAAAGCCTCTCTTTGCTTCAAATGCCCTAAAACACAGGTGCCTTTGAAGACTCATTAGGCACCTTCTAAAACAGAACACACACTCAGTCTGGCAAAATGAGACATTTAATGCTGCTAAACGTATTCCACACATGTGGGATCAAATCATATTTGTGGGATGGCTATGTTCAAATCTGATCCTTCATTGATAACCTAACCCACAGCACCTTACAAACAGCTCTAGGAAAGGAACAGAGCCTTAAGAGCTCACACACACACACACACACACAGCTAAATGGACACAAACTAGAGGCACCTTAATCCAATAACAGGTGGAGAATGATAAGGCACAAGACAAGGATGGAGACAGAAACCAAAACAAAACCACAGAGATCACCATGGACACAGAATTAACAACAATGAATGGAATGATCCTTGTTTTACAATCACATTTTGCAGCAATTTGATTGTACGGCTCAAACAGGCTTCCTAGATCACCTTGTTGAATGGGTTTGGTGGACACCCCTGGCGTTAACCTTGGCTGAATGGTTTACCTCCATATGCCTTATAAAATTGTCTCTTAATCCAGTCCTTAGAATGTTGGAGGTCAGTTTTAGGGCACCACCGGTTGTCTAAAGCACATTTTACCTCAGAAGGGAGACAGTAAACATGACTGTTGCTGCAATGCTGCAGTGACAGCTGCTGACAGGTAGGTGGCATGGCTGAGCAGTCTAAGGCACTGGATTAATGTTTGAGTTTCTATCTCAATCATTACTTTGATGTTCATCATTTTTTAAATGAAATGTATTCAATAATTAGCCTTCAGCAGCAGGTATGATGAGGCATGGCTGTGGTCTGAGGTGATGGTTTAATGCTCCGGTCTCTGGAGGTACAGGTTCCACCACTGCCACATATAACCTTCAGCTGATCAGCCTTGAACTGACTTGATTGTTAAAATTTGATATTGACAACTTTAAATGCAGAATACTTTTTCTACATGCAAATAAGATGTGAATAGGTATTTCTTTACATATTTTGTCATTCTAAATTCTAAAATGTATATATAAATGTTAAAATATATATCTAAAATATTTAAACTCCAAATGTTAATTTAGTCCACCTTTATTACATGACAAATATCTTGGGGTAATTACTTTAAATCAAAGTTACATCCAACCCACAAACCAAAATCCCATTGCTGAAATCTCAGTCTGTTCAGAGACTGCCAGCGTGTGCAACGCACCAGACCCACCAGCATCCAAACTCCATCACACGGCAAAGCCTCGCTTCCAACACCACGACCATCCCCAGCCTTTCTTTACAACTGCGCCAGCGTGGCAGACATGTATCTCCACCCATCACCTATAGCAGGAGTGCAGCTGGGAGGTCAGAGGAGCCTCCACCCGCACCACAGGCAGTAACCCCCCCATCCCTCTTCAAACGCACTTTGAGTTGCATGTATGCATGAAAGGTGCTATACAAATAAAGATTATTATTATTATTATTATTATTATTAAACGTGTCCCAGATTTGACAGCTCACAGCACATAGCAGGCTTGATGGAGGGAATCACGTTGGTAGCTGAAGCCTCACAGACCATGACAGGTCTTATTTCAGTGAAAGTGGAGCTTCTTGACAGCAGTTTTTGGACTAAGAGTCCAAGACCTGACAGGTGAAGACCTGGTGATAATAGCTGAGGCTTCTACAGTAGCTTTTTGGTAATCATCTCCTCTCCCTGTGGCTCAGGAGATGTTTCAGCAGTTTATCAGACATTACGACCTGAAAGAGCTGTGCATGTAGCCTACGAAGATCTTCTGTCTGTTCTTCATGCCTTGCAAGCACGGCTGTTTCTCTGAAGTTCACGGTTTTCAGGCTGTACCTCTAGTGCTGCCTCGGACTCCTCCAGCGAAGCCTGCAGCTCGTCTTTTTCCATCTCCATCTTCTTTTTCATCTTCTGGAGCTCATGGACACTTTTCCCTCCATCCGAAAGCTGGTCAGTGAGGTCGGCAATTTCCTCTGAAACAACACCGATCTTCTGTAGGACAGTGATGCAGCAAGGTGGACAGTGGACTGCGCAAGTGTTTGTGTCTGACACTGTGTTGACATTGTGTGGGTGCGTGCATGAGTGTGTGTGTGTGCGTGCGTGTGCGCACGTGAGTATGTTTGCTCCGTGCGTGTGTGTATGTGTGTGTTTGTGTGTGTGCTCCGTGCGTGTGCGTATGTGTGTGTGTGTGTGTTACCTTGCAGGGCCTTGTTCTCCCTGCGCAGGGCCTCGCTCTGCTCCACGGCCTCCTCGTGGGCTGTTTTGAGCTTGAAGACCTCGGCGGCGAGCTGCCTGCTCTCCTTCTGACATCCCTCCACCTCGGACGCCAGCTCCTCGCCCTTCTGCCTCCAGTCGGCCAGCTGCTTGTCCAAGCCGCGCTGCTTCTTGTCCAACACGGCCGCCGCACCGCTGGCCTGCGGACGTATGACTCGTGCGGTTAACGGTCCGCAGCCTAGAGCTAAAATCCGCCGCTGCCCACTGCCCTCTTTACCTTCTCCACGTCCAGGCATAGCTCCTCCACCTCCTCTTGCAGCCTCTGCTTGGTCTTCTCCAGGCCGGAGCACTTGGCCTGCGTGGCCTCCACCGCCTCCTCCGCCTCCTGCAGCCGGGCCGACAGCTTCTTCCTGTCAGGGGCGCGGGCGGATGAGAGGGAGCCTCCTCGACACTCGCACCAAGAGAGGCGCTAGCGGTGGGGGGCACCTCAGCGGGCCCCGTGCACAGTGTGTTTAACGAGGGGTACGTGCGTGTGTGTGTGTGAGAGTGGGAGTGGGTGTGGCTTCTGTGTGTGAGAGCGGGAGTGGGTGTGGCTTCCCGTACTTGATCTCCTCCATCTCGTCGCTGTGCTGGGCGGCGTCGGCCTCGTAGCGTCCGCGCCAGTGCGTGATGTCGGCGTTGAGCTTGGAGACGAGGCGCTGCAGCTCTTGCTTGCTCTCCTGCTCCTCCTCCAGCTGCTCCTGCAGCGCCTACACACACACACACACACACACACACACACACACACACATACACATACACACACACACACACACACACACACACACACACACATACAGATACACACACACACACACACACACACACACACACACACACACACACAGGCATTCACACGCACACAGCCACATACATTCACATCCACATACACACACACACACGTACACACACATATACACACAGGCCATAATATACATACCTGCCCAACACAAAGCACAAAAAAACACAGACAGGCCCACAAAGAAACCAGTCCAGCATGCAAACACCTGTGGAAAATGCCTGAAAGGTTCATGTCACTAAAAAAAAAACACTAAAAAGATGCATAAACAAACACTGCCGTAAACACTCCAACGTTGTCAACGCGTCAGGTCAGTGCCAGGGCTTAAGAGGGAAGCAGCAGAGAAACAGACCTTCCCCTCCTCGTCCAGCTGTCTGCGAAGGTCGTCCTGCTGCACCGTGAGCAGGGCTTTGCAGCGGCTCGTCTGGGTGACCTTCATCTCCGTCTCCTCCACCCGCCGGCTCAGCTCGTTGTTGTCAGCTGCAGTAACAACAGGGCAATGGGCTCCGGTTACGCACTGTGTGCCCTGCAAGGAAACCTCCCGGGTTCTTATCAGACCCGACTCATTCTAGCAAACACCACATACACTGAGATGGTCGAGAGTATCTGAGGGTACAAGTTAAAGAACTTCATAAAATATTCGCATAGCTAACGTCCCTGTATGTCCTATGTAGATAACCATGGATCCACACCTATCAGTAATGTATCTGACTGTCAGTAACTCTGCACAAAGTGCCACTTAGGGCAAATAAACAAATTAGGTATGTGTTATGAATATGTATGTGTTTAGGTCTTTAAGCTGGCAGCCCAAACCAAAGTGAACAAGCCTTTTCCTGCCCTATTCCTCCCACCTGTCAGTCTGTTCTTGGCCACCGTGGCTTCGCTGAGGTTTTTCTGCAGCTCCTCGTTCCTGGAGTTGGCCTCCGCCAGCAAGTCCTCCAGCTTCTTCAGCTGGGTGTCAGTGGATGCCTGGTTTTGCATAAACCATGTGCATAAATTACGTCAGTCATGAAGCGAGTGAATGAATGACATAAATCACGTAGCATGCAGTTAGCTCTGAGCAGACGTCCCCTCTCTGCGCCTCGCTGCGGGTTGTCTGACCTGCTGGTGAGGTCGGGCGGAGCTAATGAGAACAGCAGGCTTGCAGGCTGAAGGCCAGACTGACCAACATTACCACACTGCTAGATCAGATCAGGTGAGGACTGGGGAGTAAGTAAGACTACAGTTCCCATAATTCTAAGTCAGATAAACATGGCCAGATGCAGAGGTGATCTTAAAACCAGCGGATTTGTAGTGAAACTCATTTCTGTACCCCAGAAGTCCGGCATAAGTCCAAACATGGCCCGTCGGGTCTACGGCTGGAGCCTCGAGCTTCAGCCGCTGTTCGGGGGAGGGGGCACTGACCTTAGCCTTCTGCAGGACGTCCAGGGAGCTGGCCAGGTCGTCCACCTCCAGCCGCAGGTTGTGCTTGTCCTTCTCCAGCTTGGCGCGGGAGCGCTGCAGACCCTCGCACTGCTGGCTCAGCTCGGCCAGGGCGTCGCCATGGCGCCGCCGCAGAGCCGTCGCAGCCGCTTCCGCCTGCACGGCCGCCTCGTCCAGCTCGCGCCGCAGCCTCTGCAGCTCCGCCTCGCGCTTCTTTGTCATCTCCATCTACACACACACACACACACACACACACACACACACACACGCGCGAGGCGGTTAGACGGTGGCGGGAAGCAGGACAGGCAGGGGCGGCGGGGACTTCGGCCACGGGGCGGCGGGCACACCTGTGAGGCGGTGGCTCCCCCGGCTTCCTCCAGCCTGTCCGTCAGGTCGTCCAGTTCCCGGGTCAGCTCGGCACGCTGCTTCTCCACCTGCGAGAGGAGATGCAGCACCACTGAGCTAAGGCGGGTCTCATACACTGCGCACGGACAGGCGTGTGATTAAGGAACAGCAGGTCTCCCTCGAGTCTTTACGGACCTTCGTTTATTCCCCCTATACGCTGCTGACCTGCAGATGTCACAAACCTTGTAGATGGTGTGAGAGCAGACACAGTCTGCACTTGTCAGCGGTGGATTACTTGCGTGTGGGACCGTGCGGGCACCCTGACATTGGTGTCTTTGAGTATAAGTCTCTGGCATGTGTGTCTGAGATGTTTGAAAGGAATTTGACAGAGAGCAAATCGAGCCCCCAGACAGACATGCCAAACGACATTAAGTCTTCTGCGTCCTGTTTCTGTGTGTGTGTATGTGTGTGTACGAGAGAGAGAGAGAGAGAGAGAGCAGGAAAAAGGGAGAGAGAGAGACAGGCAGACATTCCAGACGATGAAGATTATGGTTTCTGAGGGAAAACGCAGGGAGGCTATGGCATGGACACACTAACAGTGCTCCTGCTGATAGACGGGAGGATGTCATTGGGGCTTCATCGTAATAGCATGCTTTACTGGTGCTGGTGGTGTGGGCAGTTAAAGAATTACCCAAATATATACTGACTCAACAATAAATCATTTTATGCATATGCTAGATAATGCTTGATTAAGAACATTGATAAACTCTTTAAATGAGATACTGAAATAGTGTTACAGCCTCCGAAGCACACTCCCAGACACTTTCCTTTCAAAGCACTCTACGTCTAAAGTTAAGGAATTATTTTTTTGTTTTCAAAGTATAATGCAAAGCTCTGCTTCAAGAGTATGACCTATTTTAGTACCATTAAACTCTTCATTAAAAAAAATCTTCATATTTCAGAATCTTGAAGTGCACCGCGTCCTCATGTCATAGCTGTTAATTGTAGAAGGCAGCTCAAATATATATGCCTATAAGTGTAATGCAGTCCTCATAAAGGAAGCGCTTTAGCGGTGTGCTCTTCCCTGTTGGAGCATAGTGGGGCAGTTAGAGGAGGACTGCACCAGTAGTGCCATGACCTGCACGACCTTTAAGTCTTTAAACATGCCATTAAAGCCTAAACTGCCCAGGCAAGTTTCACTTCACTGCCATAAACCGATCGATCCTACATGACTGGACAAGAGTGATGACTGCTCATGCCCTTTGACCCCTGAAGGGTCACAAGTTGCCCCCGTCACTAGCTCAGTGCACCAACGGACCACAGTGTCTACTGTCACTTCAGTTTACTCGCCTATCAATCTCTTTTTTGCGGGATAGAGACATAAAAATCCATCCACAAAAAGACAAACGCGAACACGTGATTTAGCTATAAAGAGAATCATTAACTGTGTGTGGCTGACTGAGCTTTTAACTTTTCAGGCCCAAGGATACATACACAGCTGCCCATCTGCACATTTCTTAGCAGAAGATCTCCAGACTGCACTGGTATCTACCACTCCTGATGCTATCTGCGAGGGGAGAACAATGAGAGGACTGTGTGGGCTTGAGGTGTGTGCTCAGTGAGACTCAGAGAGCGGGGAGGGTCTACAGGGGCAGCACCATGCGTGCCTGGGCATGCCTCTCTACCCTCCGCTCCGGATCAGCCTCGGCACAATGCAGAGGGGTGTCCCATTAGGAATGCCACCCAGCACGCAGAGAGAGAGAAGGCGTCGGCCCAGCCCGGGGGCCACGTCACTCCCCGACAGGCCGGGACTCCGGCACCTCAGGAAGGAGCGGGAGAGTGTAGCGTTTAGAACGCTGGTGAATTTTCACGCTTGGGGTTTGGAACAGCACTTGACATGTGTTGAGCATGTGCTGTGGAATGTGAATATTCTTAGTCCATAGCCACTGGGAGATTTAATTGCATTGTATGATAAAGATATTCAATAAAGATATGACAATAGACAAAGATATTCTATTCTTTTCCATTCTAAAAGGCTGGTTGCTAGGCATTGTAGCATCACTACTCCTGGAATTAATGAAAAGAAAAAAATTTGAAAAGAAAAACTTACATGAAGAGTATTTCAGTGAAAAGTTCACAATTTTAGATTCTGTTTGAAAACCTCCATCATACATAAGACCCATCATAATAAACCACACCTTGCTCCGTCCTCTTACGGGTGGGTGTCCCTCAGAAGGCTCTGGGGGAGATACTGACAGACAGGACGTGGGCTCTGAGTTGGGCTCGCTAAGCTGTCCCCTGATTTAAAAGACGCCGGGTTTATTATTCCAGGTGCAGTTCATTTGGGCTGAAGCGCAGGGAGTCTGGCCAGCCTCTTCCCTAGCCCTGTCGGGATGCCCGCTCGTGGGCTTCTAAACTCATGCCAGACGTCTTCCGCCCAGCATCTGGACACACCCCGCCATCCACGACCACCCCTGTGTCATCCGATAGTCACCAGCTCTGCTAAGGATTAGGGACCTTACACGAGCGTGTACGGGTGTGTCGTCTTTGATCAAAAGCTGACAAAGTTCTCTTCTGGTGCGAAAAGCATCCAAAAAAACAGCAGCTCTTTTAGAATATGCTGCAACATATATTGAGTGCCCTGTAAATGACTCCTGATGTATTTGGAGAGAGGTTTGCGTAACCTTATAATTACCTGCAGGTGTTTTCGACAATGTAAATATCACTGTTTGGTAAGGTCTGAGGTGACATTCCAGGAGGGCCAGGCTTTGTTTTCATGGTCGTTAACAAAAATGGAGCCTTTAGTAACCATGGTGAACAAGTGCAGAAAAGAAGAGAATAAATAGGAGGACAAAATCAGAAATGAAAGGCATTCATATGTGCGTAATAGCCGGTAAATGGGAGGAAGTTACCTTTGCCCTCATAGTTCTCTCTGTCTCCAGTTCTTCCTCGAGTTCCTCAATACGGACCTACAGATCGGACAAAGGAACCATTAACCGAATCTACAGAAACACTGAAGTTCCATGTCACATTGTGCAAAAGACGATCAGTCAGCACAGTGTGGTCTGGTGTTTACTGTATCAGTTGTAATTACCAGTCTTTGATTAACACGTCAGTTTGCATCTCTCAGTTTGCATACATTTCAGGTTGTTCGAGTTTAAAATAAAACCCAGCTGAGTAAACTATTGCCAGCTAAAAAGTTCTATTCACCATTAAAAATTATTCTTCACCTTTGCCAAATATTTTCCCTGAAAATGTTGTAAATGGTTTGCTATATAAAGACAGCAGTGGTGTGGTGAAGAATGTCTTTTAGTTGGTAGGCTGGTGGCTTTTAACCAAGGTAGCAATTTAGAGCAACATGGATGACCACCATTATTATATGTACAATGACTCAATGTCAATATCTTTTCTTCCTATATAGGCCATCATAGTAGCCTCTATCATACTTTCCATTAGTGTACTCCGTTTGTAATAACCTTTCTAATCCCCCCCCCCCATCTTTAAAAACCTTTAAAATATCTTTGCATCTGTTTTTTTGTATGGTCAGTACTAAAAATATCATCTTAAAAAAAAAAGTCATAGTAAGGGAAAAGAAAAGCTCGCTTTTGTTACATGTCCATGGTAACCGCATCCAGTCGTATGATAAGGTTGCCATTTGCAGTGGCACTATAATTACACAGCGTATAACCACAGAGGAACAGGGAGCTGCACAGCCAAGACACACACTGCACTTCTCATGGAAATATCATACAGTAAATGCACACGGTCCTGTGCACACGACTCCCCAGACCCCATCGCACCCTTTCACAACCAAACCCGCAAGGTAGAAGTTGCATTTTGAGTTTTCCTCACTATTTTATTGAGTGTGTAAAAGTTTAATGTCCTATCTTATAATTTACATGAATGTGGAAAAAAAGCCATATACAGTATAGTTAAGCCCTCCAGCATTTCAGATGTGCTGCGAAGTAAAGCACCCTATGATTATAATTTATGGCAGCAAGTCTGATAATTATTAGCTTTCTTTGTTGTGTCTTGTCGCATAATATAATCCCTGTGTTGTCTTGCTCTGCTTATGCAGGAAGCTCATGTAGCAAACTATATAGCTCGAGGATGTTGCATACATGTATCCTGACGACCTCAGATCCGTGGCCACACTCTCATCACCCCTCATGCATGTACATGCATGCATACCCACACACCGAAACAGACACATTAGTGCGTAAACTAAAATCCCAGAGTCAAGCCAGACTCATTCCTAAAACCCGACCTCATTTAAACAACATAACTCAACCTAAGAATACTGCAGTTTGCTTTCAGAGTATCACAATAGAATCCCAGATAAAGACATACTCCAGCAACACGTTCACATTAGAAGACGTCACACACCACTTAAAAGTCGCTATAACACACCACTTAAAACTCACATGCCAGCGCAGGACGTCTGCAGAGAGTACAGCCATGTCCGAGCAGCAGTCAGACGGAGCCAGACTGACACACACACATGCACACACACAATCGCGCGTGCAGGCGTCTACCGAGACACACTCGCGTAGCGCTCCACTGCTCAGTGAGAAACTGCATTTCCCCTCTCCTCTCTTCAGTGAGGCAGAACCCTGAACTTTGATGAGCCCACATCATAATCCTCTGGACTAAAAAACTGAAGAGTGTCCCGAACTGTCCTGGTGGTCTGACCGCAGGTGTTGGATCTTAATCCATAACATGCAAAAACTCATGCAGAAACTCACTGTTATGGTAGGAATAATGCAAATTCATCTATATTAAACAACTGACATTTCTTTTGTCACCGTCACTAATTTCACATTCTTATGGGTTTATCATATCAGCTGTTACTCTGTACTCATAACTCTCAAAATAAGTACTGAGAGTTTTCTGAGGGTATATGAGAGTACTCAGTACTGAGAGTATGTGCGAGTACTCATATACTCTCATATAGGTAATAATGGATAGTATATGTGAGACTGTCTGATGGGTCCACGAGATATTTCATAGCGTAGGTAGCACCACCTTAATAACTCCACACACTCACACACTGAGTGAAGGTGCAGGTGGGGGTCCTGAAACCGTGAGATTACACACATATTTGCCAATGAGTCCACTGAGACCTGAGCCATATGAAACATGTTCCATCCACACACCTCCATAAGTGCTCATCTGCACTGACCTCAGTGCACCTTATGGCCCATGGACTCTTAACCATGCAGTAAATGCCTGCATCTGGTGCACAGAGCATAACTTTTACAGCATGACAGCAGACAACTTTCCACCAATCAGACGAGAGCTGAATGGAAGAAATTGGATATATATTTTCAAGACACATTTCGGAAAGAAGTAAACAAACAAAATTAAAATCTGCTGCGTCAATCTCATGAACAATGTCTGATGCACAAGAAAAAAATGATTGCATTACACAGAAAATTCATTGGTTTAAATGCAGCTCGACTTTGGGGTGATGTTGCAAAAGGCTTTGCTGCAAACTCTGGCTGTGCCCAGCGTCCGTTTGGAATCAATCACCCGAACAAGAAAGCACCATCCGATCGAGTCCGATCGGCCGATCCACTGAAACAACATGGCGGTGAGGTGCTTGTCAAACCAACTTTGCTGTTGTTCCCAGCTCGGTCAACCTAAGCTGTGATTAATGGAGAGTGGTCCATAAAGCCTGTGTTGGGGGGGGGTGGGGGGCACACAATGAAGGGCTAATCGCACAAACTCGTCTGGCTTTGCCGATGTTTGGATCCCATTTCAGACTCATTGGCTCACACAAAAGAGCCTCTGTGGTATGACTCAGGGAAGGGTGGGGGGTTTGAGGAGCTCCTAGACTGGGGAGAGACACGTACGTCTATACACCTTCTCCCTTCAGGTCGGTGTCTGGTCTGCCGTGTCCTTTGCTTTGGTACAACTCAAAGTTCAGGAGCAATAAGGAGGATAAGTCCAAAATATCTGCACACGTACAGTGAATGTACAGAACGTACAGCTTTTACCTGTTCTCAAATGACCGAAGGCACCTTTAATATTTGAATACTCATATTTTCTAACCAACCAAGAAGAAACACAATGTTGTACACACAAGCCTGTGCTGCTTAAACATCACAGTGTATAATCGACATTGCTGACTCTCAAATACCATTTACCCACGATGCCTTAAAAGGCACCAAAACCACACCATTACCTTGTTGGGTAGGCCTGGCACGTCTTTAAGTCCATTACACTGAAGTTCTCTAAGGTGTCTAACCCTGTGATTAGTCTCATGCTCATAATGTCCAGCTAGCTTGCAGCAGAATCAAAAAGAAAACATGTGGGTCTGTTTGTTCCATGACATCATGCTGAAAGGAGAAGGCAGCAAATCCATAAAAGCTGCATCCCACCTGCACACCACACAGCACGAGTGACAGGGGTCAAGCCCGTGCGACCTTTGACACCTTTTACATACCTGAATGGTGATCGACGTCTTCTACCTGCCTATTTTCCAATGGTTGGGGGTTGCAAGGTTAGCACACCAGAGTGTGTGTGAGCCATGCAGATAATATCTTGCATTCCGATTTGGGACTGACATCAGACAGATGGTTATCGGTTTATGTTCTTAGGGATGTTTTGCCACCCTTGGGGTGCTTTGGGAGATTTTGGGGAGGTTTTTTTTCGGTGGGGTGGGGGTGGGGGGTGTTCAAGGCTGCAAATCAGAGTTCTGGACCCCAGCAGTACTGAAAGACAGGAATGTCCAGCCCCACCTCACGGCCTCACCTGTAGCTCCTTATTCTTCTTCTGGAGGCCTGAACTCAATGCTTCCTCTGCCTCGAGCTGGCTGCTGGTGGCACTAATCTCCATATCTTTCCTGACAGGATACAAAGCGTCAGGGAGAGACAGACAGAAGAACAGAGAGACATGACAGGGCTAATCTAGCCCATGTGTTTGATGTGGGGAGCACGTCATGTCTGAGTTGTGTCATCCGCGTTTTGGTTGTGAGGTTATTAAAATGTCACTCAGAGGCTGCACATTAGCAAGAGGGGATTTATTCAAGTAGAAAATGTCCATCGATCCATGTTGCTTGAGTAGGACATTCATCAGTTTCAACATCGTTTGTTTTGCTCTGTCCCTTAAATAATATCATTTATAATGTACAGTAGGATCATGCATAAACAAAAAGATAGTTTTATAACAAATAGTACTGAGTTGCTTACTGAAGTCAATGGGCACTTAAGTTGGAATAGATATGTAGTAGAGCTTATGTAAGTCCAAACAAGCCCAAACACCTCAGAGACCATGGAGGCTTCCAAACGTTCAAAGCTTAGATAATGGCACTCCAAGCAGATATCATGATATGACTTCCACAAGACATCCAACCATCTGTTTTTCTGCAGAACTGGGACATCTACGTCCACCATCTGGTTATGTGCAAAAAACATCTCTAAACTTCAAACTTCAACAGCATTGCTTTTTTTCTGCTAGAACATGCACTTTTGTAAGACACATATATTCTAAAATAAGTCCCAAAGCATGTCATTGGTAACGTATACCATTTATCCGTTACACTCAAGTAACTTGGCCGTTGGTCCAGATTCTCATTCTTATTAGGATGAGGATGTTGAAGGACTCACTTTTTGATGAGCTCCTCCAGGCTGGACCTCATCTTTCCCAGCTCATTCAGGTTCTCCATGTTGCTCCTGCTGTCTCCCTCCAACCTCCTCCTGCTCCTCTCCATCTCACCACGCTGCTTCCTCTCCTCCTCCAGATGGTACTCTAACTGAGGCAGAAGGACGAGGATGCCCCCTCACACAGATAACTCAGAAATCTCTAGGACACAGGTTCAGAGCTGGCTGTACCCATAATGCAGTATCGCACGACGCAAGCTCCGAGGCCGGGAAGGATGACCAAATTGTTTGCGAGCATGAGCAGCGAGGCGTGAACAAGAAACGTTGGCTCGCCGCGGCCCGACAGAGGGCAGACGGAAGGGACGTGCACGTCGGGTTTTACGGGAAGCCACAGCTGTTGGCGCCTCATAAATAAGCCATACTCACCTCCTCGACGTGCTCCTGGAGCCTGGCTTTCTCCTTAGTCAGGAGGTTGACCTTCTCCTCCTCGCACTGCAAGTCCTCGATGGCTTGCTGTGAAGCAAAAGAAAAAAAAAACTCAAAAAAAAAGAAAACACATGGCATGGGTCTGTGGAGCAGATAAGGCCCCCTGCTGACTTTCGGCCATCTTCACGCCACAGCTGGGACGTGTTCATTCACCTCGAGCATGGAGTTTGTCAGAGGAAGTCTGCAGCTTCATGGTTTAATCAAATCCAATCCTTCGTCGCAAAATCCAACTATATTCAAACCATCTGACCTAATCAAACCCAATCAGCTCTACCTCCCAATACGTTAGTAGTTCTTCACAGGACACAACGGAGAGCCTGGGGAGGGCTGTTTTAAAGGGTTCCTTCATGAGCATCACAGGAACAGACACCTTGATAGTGCATTATTTAAACCCTGTTTTCTCTCTACTACTGCTGTTCCTCTTTATCATTAAATGACAAACCAATTAACATAGAAAATGATGCCTATAATAAGGATTCATAACACATGTGTTTATTAACACAATCATATTTCCAAACATCTTTTTGATTTTAGGCTCTTTGTGCTTTTCTTTTTGACATTAAAACTTTTAGTTCCTCAATAATAAAGACAATGAAGTCAGCAGTCTGGACCTTGGAAAGTTCCACTCCAGAGCGCAGGGCGGAGCTGGAGGTTTGCCAAACGGATGTGCTCTCGAACCCCAGCAGACCCCGGCTGCTCTTCCAGATGGACCAGGGCCCCACCACTCACCAGCCAGTAAACGGCCAGGACGTCCACCATCCCAACCACCGGGGCGACCCTGACGTGCAGGGTCACCAAGTCAAAGCTGCTCTACCTCCCGGGTACAGTGTAATGCTCCTGAGTCACAGAGATGGACTGGATCAAACGCCAAATCACTTCCAGTAGACAGAAGGTGAAAATATAAGATCTTACTGAGGCAATGTCATTTTCCATTGTATGATAATCATTATGGATCATGAAATGAATTTCTACTACAGTTATCAGGTAAATAAGAAACAGAGCTCCATGGTGGTTGAGATTGGAAATATTTGATAAATATATTCGATACTATACCATCAAAATAAAATTACATTTTGTAATTAACAATAACATAAAAAGGATGTACATTTAAAATTAAGTCATTTTTTTAAATGTAACATGGCATTATAATAATATTCTAAACCTCAAACTTAAACTTCAGATTTACTATTAATTTATCAATCACATATTATTCTGTAACTAAGCTGAAACTAATATGAAGTTTCAGTGACACTTGTGAGATTGAGAGTCTGGAACCACCAGTTAGGTCATGGAAGAGAATAAATGATAAAGACGTTCTAGATAAACCATCACATGCCTTATGTATACTGATAATTCAAACACATTAACTGACACCTTATATATGTGAGAGAAGTCGTTTACTTGATTTAAAAACCATTCCACTCCTGTACACACTGTATGCAGGCACTCATGGAATAAGAGACTCACCTGACTGAGGTCCACTAAATGCTCCTTCTCCTTCTGGATCTTCTGCACCAGTACCTCTCTCTGGGACAGCTCCTCCAACAGCTTACCCACAGTGCAGTCCGACGACTAGAGAGAGAACATGAGGTGTTGAGATTAATGTAGGTCAAGCCACCGTGGATCACAAGCTAGTGTATTTAATAAGCCAGACAGGAGCCTTTACCACAGCTGGTCTTCATTAAGCTCTCTCTCTCTCAGTCTCTCCCTCTCTCTCTCCCAGTCTCTCCCTCTCTCTCTCTCAGTCTCTCCCTCTCTCTCTCTCTCTCTCCCTCTCTCTCTCCCAGTCTCTCCCTCTCTCTCTCTCAGTCTCTCCCTCTCTCTCTCCCTCTCTCTCTCGCTCCTTCTCTCTCTCCCTCTCTCTCTCTCCCTCTCTGTGTGGACCTGTCGAGGCTTTGAAAAACAGATGTAAACCAGAAGTGCTTATGGATGGGTGGAGAGGCTTCCAGAGTACTTTCATCTTAAAATCACTACTGTCATTTCACTCCTCTCTGAACTCAAAGCATTTTCTAACTTTTATAGGCTCAACTCATCACACTGTAGTATGTAAGCAGAAAGATATTTGGTAACCATCTGTATTTAGGTAAATTGAATGTAGAAGAGTCAAAATAAGAAAGTGGTCATAAAAGTGACTAAAGAATTATTGGAAAGTTGTGCACCCAGGTTGAAAGAAAGTGTCCATTAATGGCATAGGTATTGCAGGGCAGTTATAGTAACGGTGTAGTTGTAGTGAAGCAAAGGCCAGATGTATAATGGTTTTGTAAAATATCCCCATTCACACTATAGTGTGACACCAGTTCTCTGGTCCTCTATGGCAAGAAGACCATCGTTTGAAACCAAACTGCTAAGATGACACTGTTGGGGAACGCACACCATAATCTAACTTGAAGATATATGACCTTTCACCCTAACGTGCTCTAGTAACCTGAAATTGATATTTACACTCGAATGTGTTCATTTGAAGTCATGCACATTAGTGCTATGGCAACAGGAGAGCTGCAAACAGGCCACACTTGAAGTGTGAAAAAGGTCTGGTCTGTAGGTCTGATCTATAGGTCTGGTCTGATGTTTTGTTCTGTACAGGTCTGGTCTTATGATGTGTTCTGTACAGGTCTGGTCTGATGTTGTGGTCAGTGATAGGGTCTGCTCTTGTGTTCTGTACAGGTCTGGTCTGATGTTGTGGTCAGTGATAGGGTCTGCTCTTGTGTTCTGTACAGGTCTGGTCTGATGTTGTGGTCAGTGATAGGGTCTGCTCTTGTGTTCTGTACAGGTCTGGTCTGATGTTGTGGTCAGTGATAGGGTCTGCTCTTATGTTCTGTACAGGTCTGGTCTTGTCTGCTCATCAGCTGTAGGGTCTGGTCTTATGTTCTGGTCTGCAGTAAGATCTGGTCTTATGTTCTGTACAGGTCTGGTCTTGTGTTCTGGTCAGTGTAAGGTTTCATGGAGATAAGACCCTGGATGTTTACAGGTCTGACATTACTTGTCTGTATGTAGCGAATAACTTACTAGTCACTGAACACACAGAAAGAAGGTTATACATTGTTTAGTAATGGAATTATGAAATGTATAAGCAGGACAGAGCAGACAGTATTCTAATCATTCATCACAATATGATGAATGAAGAAATAGGATATCAACAATAAGAATGTGGATCTGAGGACAAAACAGCTATAAAATGAAAAAATAAAGCATTGAAAGCATTGAAGTTTTGAAAGCATTGAAGAACTACACTTTTACATGTACAGTATGTGGCATGTATTTGAGTTACATTTTCAACTGCAATTCTTATATATAAAAATGCAGATAAAATCTCAAAAGGTTTCATCTAGGTTAGCAGAAAACGCTACACAAGTCCCTGATAAATCAGCACAAACACCACCAGCCTGGAGCATGCCCACGAACTCTGGTGTGTCTGTGGAGTCTGTGGTTAAGCATGCGAGTGAGGGTCCATGGGCAGCTGTGGTTAAGTGTGTGTGTGAGGGTCCATGGGAGGCTGTGGTTAAGTGTTTGTGTGAGGGTCTATGGGAGGCTGTGGTTAAGTGTGTGTGTGAGGGTCCATGGGAGGCAGTGGTTAGGTGTGTGTGAGGGTCTGTGAGAGGCTGTGGTTAAGTGTTTGTGTGAGGGTCTATGGGAGGCTGTGGATAGGTGTGTGTCAGGGTGTGTGAGAGGCAGTGCGAGGGGCCTGCTCACCTTCTTGTCCCTCTCCACAGCGCTGAGCGTGCTCTCCAGCTCCTCTAGATCCTGCCGCAGGCTGCAGCACTCAGCTTCAAGCCGCTGGCGCTGCCCGGCCAGCAGGGTGGCGACTCCCTGCTCCTCCTCCAGCCTGCCCTCCAGCCCCTCCACCTGGGCCTCCAGCTCCCGCCGAGCCTGCGCCAGCTGTGTGCACCGCCGTTCGGCCTGCTGCAGGCCCTCCTGCTCCTGCTCCAGAGGGGAGAAGTGGGGAGGAGAGAAGAGGGGAGGAGAGGAGAGGGGAGGGGAGGATAGGAGAGGTGAGGGGAGGAGAGGAGAGGGGAGGGGGAGGAGAGGAGAGGGGAGGAGAGGAGAAGAGAGGAGTGAGCAGACCACCCTGAAGCATGTTAAAATTAATAATTTCAAGACAAAGAAAAATAAAACATACAGTGTTCAACGGTCTTGCTTCAGAGTCCTAAAACAATAGCATGTAAAGAGACGAGTACAAAAAAGTAACTTTCTTCAGACACTTTAAGCAAACTGCTAACTAACAATGCTGTCAGCTTGTATTTTAGCTGCAGCTTTCATCACTAAGATATGCGGGAAGTGGGCATTTGCAAAATAATCAGTTGACCGATTTTCCATGAGGTCTTTCTTCCATAAATGTGCTTATTCTGCACTGACATTTGTCAGTGATTGTGCGTTCCCTAGTAAATCTGCTTTCAAAACTGGCCTATCAAAAATAAAAACCTAAACATGCAACATAATCATGACCTAATCATGAGTTATGTATTTCAAGGCAACAGAATGCGTTATATTTATACATAAAAACATAATCTCTCTCTCTCCCGCCCCCCTCCACACCCTGCACCCACCCACAAACACACACACACTACTCACTCACCCGCACAAGCACGCGCACACACCTGGCGATTTTGCATAGATGTACTAAAGTTATCCCAATCCAGTTCCTCCTCTGCCTGTGGTTCATGGGCCAGTTCCGAGTCCTCTGAGAGGGAGTTACACCTTCGACGGCCTTCAGAAACATCCCCAAACTGACTCTGACAAGCAGCATCCATAGCTAAGCACCAGTTCTTAAAATAGTTGAAAGTAGCTTGCGCTAGCTATCGGCAACCTTCGGTAGGACACTAACTGTAATTTGCACTCTTGCCAGCCCCTCCTCCTGCAGGTGGGTCCGTGCGCTGGGAAGATTTCTACACACCTTTTGTTCGGATTCACCACGTTGTTGCTGAGCCCTCCCTCTTTCTACCAAACATTATATTTCGATGTCTTTCTCCGTTTCTTGCAAGACCCTTGTGCACATCCTCCATTTGCTTTCTGCTCGCAGAATAACAAGTTTGGTAAACATCCTTTGAACTCCGCTCGTGTTCGCTTGCTGGTTGCTTACTCCATAGGTCTGTCCCTCGCGCGATTTAAAGGCTTTCTAACTGAGAAACAGGTGTCTTCGTTTCTCTTTATCCTGGGGGATTCCCCGGGAGGAACAAACATACATTACAAGTTGTATTAATGGGGTTATGTTAAACTTTTCATCTTGAGTAGCTACAAGATTTACAATTCAACATAGACAGAGAAGTCATTATCACCGAAGATGAATTAGACCCCCCCCCCTCTCTCTCTCTTCTCTCTCTCTCCTTTCAGTATGTCTACGTCACATTTTCTGTAAATGAATTACTAGACAAAACATACTATGTCTTGTGTCTTGGTTGCTAAACATCAGTCGAACAAAAAAGATTAAAAAAAAGTGGGTGTACTATACAAACACAATCTGATCAAATCCGAGCAGGTGGCGAGGCATCACGGTGTGGGCATTCCTGATTGTAAACTACCTCTTTTTTAGTGAAGCTTAGCAGGAACTGAGCCATATAATACAGGGCGCATAATCAGTGTCATAAAACCCACGCTGGGGAATAGCATAAATCTACTGAGTGTTTCAGACCCAACAATGACATCTATTTTACTCTCCTCTTCAATAATATGGGGAATTCTTCATAAGACAGAGAACATTACACCCACATACACAGCACAGACAACAAAGACAAGCGTAGACAATTACCACTCATTGGCAACCCAAATGATGCTCTTTAAACTTTGATATTTTTATCATGGCTCTTGGCCATGAATAATACAACTATTTCACATGGGTTTGATTATCAAACTTGTACTGTTTAGAAAAACTCATCACAAAATGACCATATTGATTTGATATCTTAATTTACTTTTTGATTTTTAATTTACTTTTTTAATTCGTTTTTGACATAACTTTTTTAATTGCTTTAAAATTGTCTTATAATTATTATTGTTGTTACAGAGGTTATGGGGGTCTGTGCCAATGTTCTGTGTGAAAAGCCAGTCTGGCTGTAGATAAGCAGTGAGCACCAGTCATCCAGGCCTGAGAACACGCACAGTTGCATATTTCTTGGGTTCCATTGCAAGATTAGCGTGTACATCAAGGTTCACATAGGGAACAATAAACAAGTATTTCTTTTTAGTTGGCAGTTAACATAGAGCATATGGAAATATATGAATGTGTTTTGCAATATTCGTAATTTGAAGTATGGAAGATGCACCTAGAATTTGATTTACTATCATTTCCTAAAGTTTCAGTAACTGAAAGCCCAACCTGTCATCCCTATGATGCACAATGGGTTTGATATAGCGTGAAGTGTCTTCTACAGAACACCTCCACACTCCACCTCCACTGTGGTGCTCTCTTCTAGGGTTTCCTGTAGCTGCTCATATCACATTTAAAACCCTGATGCTTGCCTACAAGGCCAAAAATGGCCTTTGCTGGTTTAGCAATTGCGCTCAAATTACCTTGCATTTTAAAGCATTGTGTTATATTGTGGTGCACCAGGTATCAAACCATTGATTCTGTCATACTTTAACGGTTTTTCTGAACTTTAACCTATTGGAACTAACTATGTATCCCTTTCTGAGTAAACAACTAATGTAGTTTTGTAAGCTGCTCTGGAGCATCTACTAAATGACATGAATGTAAATGATGAGTCTTTTAGGGACATTATAGAGCAGCTATGAGGGAAACGTCAGAAGTTCATCATATGTCCGATGATGTTTTTCATAATCAAAGAGTGTGGGGTCTGCACTGGCATTAAGTATTGTAGGAAAGCTATCTATATCATTTAAACTTTTGACCACAAGCTTGTATAGAATAGCATAACTTCTGTCATGGATTTTGAAAGTCTGTCTTTATGTTGCGAATGTCAGGATTATGTGTCAAACCTGCTTAGTCAGCCATTATAATATTCATCTTTAATGTATCTCAGTCAGTCTTGTACTAGTCTGTTATCACAAGCAGATAAGTTAAAAGAGGAAAAATTATTAATGATTTAATTAATGATTATGAAATGAAATTGCCCTTGGAATTGAACATAGCAGTATATAAGAGTCTGAGTGATTTAAGTGCATGTTTCCAAAATGAAACCAAATGTGTAAAGATCTTTATTTTTATAAATTCACATTCACATAAAATTTTATTCTATTTAATTTTTTGGAAATTGATAGTAGTCCATGTACATAATGATACTGCCATTATTGTGGTAACAGTGGTAATAGTGGTGAAATATTTTGCAGGGTAGGGTAGGACAGGCCTGCAAGGATGTGGAAGTGGCATCATACCATCCAGGCATTACACTGACAAGGCTGTCCCCCAGAACTCAGAGCAAGAAGGATTGTGACAGACATCTGAGCTGCATATTGTAGCTAAAGTATTCAAGTATTCAACCTCTCCTTAAAAATGACCCTTTTTAAGCACTCACCAGTATTAGATTTGACCTATGAGCCAGGGACATAGCAAAGGGGGGTGGGGGGTGGGGATTTTTGTCAGATTAAAATGATACTAAAATATGCTACGCATGCTATGACATCCCAGAATACCCCCACTTTTGAAAAGCCCAATACACCCATGCTGTAAGCTATTAGTTAATGCCCGATATAAAACATTGCTGTGAAAGTATACAAGAGATGTGTGTATATCTTACTTCACTTCTGCAGGCTTTGAAAGAGAAAGTGGGACTAAGTCACAGTTCTTGCCGTGGGCTTTAACGTAAGACATTAAAGTTTTCTAAATGCTTTCGAAGGGCATTTGGATGTTTCTGGGAAAGTGTCACATTTATTTCACATTATCGATCGGAGGCTAAACACAGTTCTAGGCAGAGATCTCCATAATGAATCAACAGAGAGCTTTCTCCAGGAAACAGCCAAGAGACGTCATAGGAACAGCTGAGAAGAATGGAGAAGAAGGCAGGAGAATGCTGGGAAGAGTGGGTCTTTTTCCGAGCACACTGGAAACTGAAAAGCAGCCAGTGGAACCTGACATCGGATCAACTGCTTTGCACGAGTCATGAAATGTTTAATAAACACTCTCTGGATTTGGTCATGTGTTCGTTCACTTTGCCTCAGGCTGTGGTCCGCTGTGAATGTTTCGATATGTATAGAGGAGGCATCTATTGACCATCAACCAATAAAAGTGAGCACACTTTTATGTCCACACCGCAGCATCACCTGAGTCAATCCACATGTCTCTACAGCCGTAGTATTCAGGAAGGGAAATCAATAGTGAACAGACACCCGGAGTTTCATATGAAATCTAATGGAGGGGAATAAAAGGATGCAGTGCGAAGACTTCAGACGTCGGCCCATCTCCACACCGCTCCACAGAAAGGAACATCCAGCTGATACGTGTGTCTGCAGTCTAGTCTGTCTGCAGTCTAGAACTGAATGGTTGTGAGGTTTGTCTGTAATTGTGCTTCAGCGGGACATGGAAAACTCAGATGAAACCGATGGTGCTCAATATCAGGTGGCTTTTTTTTTTGCAATGAAGCCGCATGAGCCCAACCCAGCGCGCCAGTGAAATGACCCATGGGGTACAAAAAAGGACGGAGCAGAGCTGAAGGGGAAACGCCAGCGTGGAGGATCTGCTAATGCAATCAGCAGCAAAAGCAATCAACTGTGTAGGCCTAGCACAGCGATGCCAGTGCTGCTAACGTGGGCAGCACTCTGCCCCCGCCTGCCCCTCTCCACCCCAGCCTGCCCCTCTCCACCCCAGCCTGCCCTATCATAGGCCAGTGAGGTGAGAGGCAAGACCAGTGATCCACCAGTGATCTGTGTCACCCCACACATCATCCCTCCATCATGGAAAGAGATGAAACATGTGGCTGATCCATTGATTTCTAAAAGTTGCTACAAAGCAACTGGTTTGCCCTTGAAAGCGCAGTAAGACCAGTCACTGTCTCAAACCACGAACCTCTCTGCTCACTCTGTCACTACCTCACGTGAAGTTCTCCTTCTCCAAGAATACAGAATGACAGGTCTGCAAACCCATGGCAAGGCCCATAATCCACTTCAAATGCAAAAGTCAAACAAAACTTTAACACGTAGAACAACATGTTAGGAAACCCCAAATGCCAGTAATCCCTGCAGCAGAGTGCAGGCGGACTTACGGCACGCGGGCGGACTTACGGCACGCAGGAGGACAGACGCTTCGCTCTTGTCCGTGCACAGCTCGCCGTTCTCCCCCTGCCGCTGGCACACACAGGTCGGCAGCCGGTCGCTCTGCTCGACAGCTTCCTGCAGCTCCTCTCTCTCCCTCATCCCTGTGGCCCTGCTCACCAGCGCTACGGCTGAGCTTGAGCAGCGGAGGGATCCGGCTCCTCTCAGAACCGCCCGCCCGCCGCCAAACGGGACTGCACCACCCCTTCATCTGCCCTACACCCTCCCCTACCCACCCTCCTGCCTCTGGGGGCTCTCTGCTTGAATCACCAGGCTCCCAAACTCCTTCCACTGATACTGCCCTGCTACAATAACTCACCTAGATCAAATACCAACTCAAACCTCCACTCCATTCCTGAATCTGCAGTGACTGAATGGGAGACCGACCAAAAATGCACAGAAAACCCAAACCAAACATCCATTCACTGTCCAAAGAAACAAGATCATCTGTTAAAGTAATCAGGTTCTACTCATAATAATATATAATATGTACAGTATAGCAGGAGAGCACATCGCTTTGCCGTCTGTCCGGGGGCTCTGTCTTTCTCTCTCTTTCCTTGGAGACAACTGTAGAGGAAAAAGCTTATGCCACTAACTTAAACAATTCCCACATATGGCTCAATCAAAACCAGTCCAGCCCCACTCAGCTGACAGCTCACACAGCCCTGGCAGACGGGCTTATCCAGTAAGGCTGAAGCTGGACTCAGCACCAGGCGGGCCTGTAGCGATGGAGCAGGCCTGTGGCTCGAACGGGCAGAAAGCAGGAGAGAGTGCTGCTCTTGCCCATATCACTCTGGTGCTCAGCGGATGGTTTACAACCTTCCAGAAGCCAGAGGTTTCCTGGTTGCGCAACTGCACATATGTGTGTGAGCCGCTGCCTCGACAGGTATGAGAAACAAGTCATATTTAATCACGCCGTAAATCTTCAGCAAAGCGGATTCCAAAGCCTGAACCTGTTGGTATGAGAAAACAACTGTGGAATGCCTGTTTCATTATCTATAGGTTCCTCTGGGTGAGACTGAAGACGCAACGTCAGACGTTGGAGGACTTTCAGAGCAGCGCAGGACACTGTTCTTCTTTTGTTCATTGCAGTGTCAGTTCCTGGTTAGATTTGTATCGATCTTGCATCAATTGTCAGCATTTGGGAACATGAAACCAGTCTGGGATTGTTGCATGTCTGTGAAGATCCAATTGGAATTACAGAATGTTATTTAGCACACGCTTGGTAGATATTTGAAAAACTCGTTTTGACCAAACTTCACATCAACCACAGAGTCTTTTATTAGTTGCTCTTCCATCCTTGTGAGATTCAGCACACAGTCTCATCTCCTTCTGTTGCGTCCCTGCGTATGGGAAACACAGCAACTTATTTTGCACGAGTCTTTCAAAAGCATTTTAAGCGCAACGTCATGCTGAAGCCCAAATGACTTTCTGACGTTAACAAAACCACCCTCGATGTTCTAACAAAAAAATATTTTGCAGTAGAGTATTAACAGATGCTCGCTCAAGGCCTGTGAGAATGCTTAACAAACACTGGTATACCTGTACTGAGAGGACAAAAGTATAAAGAACACAGTATGCTGTAACTGAAACATCATCTTTAGATAGATTGTTATATGCTGTCTGACTATAATACCCACTTTTTGAAAATTCACACAATCCAGCATTTTTATGAGTCATCTGATCCCATATGAGACCTCTCTTCACAGTCAGCACAATGTTTTGGTGAGAATTCTCTTCCCAAACCCTGACCGTGGTTACAGTGTATCTTCCCTAGGGCTTCGTGCATGGGACTGACAATGTTGCAAAAGTGTTCGTGCCTCAACATGACCTGAGAGGATGTGTTATACACAAAACACACAAAACGCACAAATATGCTATTTGTGAGCTATGACTCTTGAGGAAATAGCCGATCCTTTTCAGAGCGACTCAGGGAAGATTAGAGACTGTCCTTCTGGGAATGGACATTCCTGCTTTCATACTCAATTGTTCAAGACTCACATCATGAGCTGTACTTTCCAAATAAATTTGTTCCCTTACACTGCGTACCAAGTGTGCAGAAGTGACACGGACACAGAGGAGACCAGACTTCCCTCACAGTCACTTGAACAGCTGTCTGTGCCTTTCCCATTCATTCGCAAAAATGAATAATGCAATTCCCCAAGCCTGCAGCTAAAATACTTTTACTTGAACTTTTTATAATGTTCACATATCATTATATTTAATAAATATCATATTCAAATATTCAAGATCACAAGTACCTATAAGACATATCCACATGTATTATCTCTGTCTTTCTCTCTCTCTCTCTCTCTCTCTCTATATATATATATATATATATACACACACACACACACACACACACATATATATATATATATGTGTGTGTGTGTGTGTGTGTGTGTGTGTGTATATACAGTATATAGTGAGTTCAGATTCTGTTGTCTCTCACTGTCACACCCACAAACACACACACAAAAAATGAAAGATTCAAACACGTTTGATTCCTGGACACAACAGCTGACTGCGGTGCAGAGGTGAGTCCTGTCAGTGGAATACGGACATGCTGATCACACACAGGGGACTCTGGACACAGGACTGGTGGGAGTGGAGGGGGCTGGGTGGTTTTCCCTCCCATCTAAACTGGTTCTATATTGCCTGACTGGTAGTGTGAAAGGAGTCTGGCAGGCATCACAAGGGTCGGAGCAAATCACTGAGATCAACCTGGAGTGCCTGCTTCTGGCATGTGAAAGGGCAGAGACTGTGTGTGTGTGTGCATGTGTGTGAGAAAGAGACAGAGAGAGAGAGTGTGTGTTTTATCAAAATCAAGATGATATTAAACACATTGCAAAGATATATATCATGTCTGACACACACACAGGAATACGTGAGCAAAACAGAAGGACGCTTGCCAGATAGCACACTGCAGGTCACCATCAAATGAAGCCCTCGTCCATATTGTGAAAAACTCATATTGCTTCGCCTTCCTCTCCAGCGATGTACGAGAGCAAAGCAAAAGCCTCCTGCACAACTAAACCACCAGCACCACAAGAACCGCCAACATCATCTGAACACACAGACTCTACTGGTCTATGGAGCCTGCCAAGTCTATTCCGCCCAATTCCATGAAGTCTCGAGTACAAGATGCAAAGGAATTGGGAAGTTATTATAACTCAGACTTGTATCTGGAGGTTTTACCAGTCTGAAGAAGCCTGCTCCTTTTTGCTGATTTCTGACCTCCTCTGAAATGTTTGCATTCCTGAGACTAGTGTGTGAAGCTGACACTCGCGTGCACATGCGCCTATGTCAGCCCAGACAGCAATCTTCAAGTAAGCACTCATAGCTCTTTTAAATTTGGCCTCTACAATGGAAAAACGGAAATTCCCCATTCAGTCTGGGAGAAGGCTCAAGTCCTGTACTGAGTGAAAAAGTATAGTGAAAAATGGGTGTGTGTGTGTGTATGTATGTGCACAGAGCAGGCCTTCCCAGATGCCTGAGTCATGCTAACACAAATGGGGCAGGATTACCAGAGTGAGAGTAAACCTTGTGCTTGACTGGAAAAAAAAAGTTATTCTGTGCCTAATCAACATGTGAAATTACCTTATCAAAGGCTAATCCGAAGCGCCTAGCAGAGAAGCAGAGGTTGTGTCTTACGTGTGCCGGGAGCTTGCCGTTAATGCCAGAGAGGGGTCTGTACTGGTGGAAGTCGGTCTGGATCACACACACTCTCTTCTCCATCCAGGCTTGTCTAAGGGCAGCCTCTCCCCATCCTGTTATCTCCTCCGAGCTCCCAGAGGAAGAGAGGCATCTGTTACCTGACCCCGAGGCATGCTGTGAACACACACACACACACACACACACACTCGCTCTTGCTCGCAGGGGGCGGGAACTCGGGTGCCAAAAGAATACATCTAAACTCTCTCTGACACACAACTCCACCTCCCCCAGCCAGCCAACACCACCCACTGTCGGACATGCAACAGCAAGAAGACCATCGCGAAGCCAGGGGGTTAACCCTCTCCCTGCTGGGTGAGCCCTTCATCTGAGCAGCACCAGGGACTGTAGCAATGTGTACACATATACAGTACAATACGCACTGATTCTACTGGAGCATATAATTCATCTGCACGATGTACAAAAACTTGTAATCAAGAGTAAATTGGTGAATGTGCACCAAGGTGTTGATTTTTGCAATGAAGAGGGGAGTTAAACATTTTAGAAGGTTCTGTAATTGGGAATGTCCATTGATTGTAGCAAATAAAACCACTGTTTTTTTATATATATAAAAACATAGTATAATGTACATAATGTATACTGGACGTGTTTCCTAAGCTGTGTTCGTTGAAAATAATGCATGGATGTGACAGGCAGAGAGTGCAAACTAAAAGGAAGCGATCACGCCAAGTCTCAGGTTAAAAGAGGGGTTTAATGAATAAAGTGTGCAAACCAAAGACCCGTGCACTGTTCCAAATTAAGGAAACAATAACCAGTAGTCAACTGGTACAAAGACAAGACATATACAGACAAACAAACGACCGTCAGGTGAAGGGGTTAATAGGCCCCGGACAACTGGACAACTGCCGCTGTGATGGAGTGCGACCGGTAGGGGGAGCCTCCCGTACCGTGACAATGGAACTGTATGATTTCTGATGTGTTGTGATTTAGTAGAAAATGCAGACGCTGCCTTCCTGTACTCCTGCCACTCCTTGGCCAATCCTACCCAGCTTATACTGTCTTAACAAAATAGCTTTGGGGAAGTTCTAATCAAGCGTGAAATTGTATTTACTTTGTCAGCAAGGGTATTGAGATTTTCCACAAGCCTGAAAGGACCAGAAATCCTGGAGGACTTATCACCCTAAGATTCATCACGCTGATGTGCTCTGACACAAAGGACAATCCTTAATGATGCATAATATTGTCACTGATGACCGATTGCGTGCAGTATGGCCACAGAGTGCCTGTTTGGACTTCACAAGTCCGACTGCACGTCATACGGCTCCCCTGGTCAGCCTAAAGTACCTGCAATGATGCAGATAATCCACATGCTTCATCTCTGATTCCTACTGTTAAATCAATCTGCTTTACAGCCGTCAGCCAGAGTGTCTGTGACAAAAACTAAAATCGGTTACCCAGATTCCTTCATCCGTAGCTTTACCCTTTGTCTCCCCTGCTCCCCTGAAAGCCTCCAACATAAACGTCTCTCTCAAGGGTCAGTGGGTGGAAAGAAGAAAGCAGATCCTCACAGATAAAAAACTAAAATTTGGCAGGAACTCGGATCAGGGACGAGTGGAGAACCATGTCCGAGCCCTACCATTTACAGTTTAAATCAGCATGATTCATTACGAAGCTTAAGCACTTACTATCAAGGCACGATACATTTCTCATATTTCCTTCAGACAGCACAGACGCTCTACAGACCAACAGCTCTGGGATTACACAGTGACATTCCTTTCGACTTTTATTATAACCTCCTTAATTGTGCTCGCTGAGACAGACTACTGTGTAGTTTGTACAGCTGATGGGATTTAATGACCCTTTCACTCTCTAATCACTCATCCACGTAAATCAAACACCCAAAACAATGAGCAAAGAAGGAGCGTCTGCCAAAACAGCAGTTAGAGGCCAATAGGCGCTTTATTGAACGTGGCCTTCAAGGTAGCACAGCCTGTCAGGCAGAGATTGCTCCCTGGAAGGGCGCCATGACTCGGTGAATGGTGCTTTTGTTTGGATGACCGCGTTAAATAATAACCAGTATGTATGCGTCTCAAGCCATGCCAGTGGGGTTCTATAGTCCCGTATAGAGACGCACGCAAACACACACTCGCTCGGCCCCTACTGCACTCGTGCATTTCGACTACGCACTGATGAACAGAGCGATTATTCAAGAGGGGGCTTTGTATTGCGAGCACTTACCACGACTCACGTCGCCACACAAGCATGTGGGCCAGCTAATATCCGCGCTCCCACGGCGATGACAGCTTTTGCACATATCCCTTTCCATCATGGGATGGATCGAGTTTAAAACCGGTATCTGATAATGTTCCCTTTGAACCCAAATATTACGCTTTTCGGTTCTGGACCATTTCTGTAAGACCTCTGCGTGTCTGCGGATTTGGGCAGATAGAGGTAGGAGGAGGTAGACAAACTCCTTGTTATGTATTCTCTTATGACTGTGCTTCACTGATTTTTTGAAGGAACACATTCACAGCCTATTTTTCACCAAGCATAACAGCAATAAAAGCCTTTTGTGCCTTATTTGGTTTTCATTCATACATTCATTCATTTCATTCTCTTGTATTGAGTGTAATCAGGTACATTCACCTTAGTGATTTCTGTTGAAGGTGTGGTTTCCATGTCTGACGCACCTCAGTGGAATCTGATTCATTCAAGGTGTGTGAAAACTTATATTTCCCTTCAAATTCTGTTGACATTACTGACAACTTTGCTGTGCTGTCCTCTTAGTGTTATTCTTCATGACACACATTCGCATACAGATTCACAGCAAACCTTAGGACCTTTCAAGGTAAAAGCAAGACTTACAATTTTAAAACAAAGCCAGAGCTCCCTGAATTATGGTCTGTTGTGAGGGCTATGTACATTTGTGTCAGAAGACATATGCTCATGTTTGATCTATATTCAGCGTGCATTAAGTGTTCACACTGCAAAGCAAATGATTCAATTTCACAACACCACAATATTTAAGTTACAGCTCAACATAAGGATGAGTAAATGCTAATAGTTGTCACCCTTGATATGCTGGCAGGTTTCAGGACATAACTTTTTTTATGAGAATTTACTCCCCTATCACTGATAATCTACATGTTTGAGACATTCATATATTACTGAAAATTTGTTATTTCTTGTCAACATGATACATGCTTTCCTCAAGAATGACTTCAGAAATGTAGTGGAAAGCAGACACTGCCATAAATCTGGAACAGTTTGTTGGCAGGGTGTTCTATCTCCAGTGCCGAAAGTCATTTTAAGCAGGTTAACAACAGCAAAAAAATGGGTGACTGGTGTCATCAGAAACTAGATTTTGAAAAAAAAGCTCTCTCAATTTAAAAAACATACCATCAGACATAAGAATTACGCATCAACTCATTTGTTCCGCCACTGGAAAGTTTTTATTTATGAAGCTGTAATGATTGTATTAATGATTCTGTGCTTGGGTTCCAAATCAATTCCACGATTGCCCCCTACTGGTAGCAGAAAGGTTGTCACCCTAGAGACGCAAAACATTCTCTCAGCATTTAGTATATTTATTAAGAATGTAAACATGTTATCTCAAGATCTGTATATTTAAGCATTTATTAATTACAGTGCATTTTTTTATATCACATGACGCATCAAACTACACAATATTTTATAGACCTTTCATATTTTGTACTAACAATGGCAACGAGAATAGAAATGAGAGTCAAAATCTAGAAGCACGAGATCGGCTTGCCGGGGTTGAACAGACTTTGGTAATTAATTCGGTAAGATTTTTGTGCCCTGCAAGCTCAGTATTTAATAGGATCAGCCTCACATGGTCGACGTCTGAGCCACTTTCTCCGTGCCTTCCGTTAATCCAATACGGTTCACTCCACAGCAGGTGCCACTCTCATTCCAATCTAATAAAACGTGTAACCGCTTAGATTTAGGCCACTACTTACTCCCAGAGACGTGCGGCTCTACTCCCCTCTGTACACAACTGTACTCTTCTCCGTCTCGTACACCTTCACCTCGTAGAGCGTGTCGGGGGGGAGACGCTTGGAGATGCTGTCCCAAACATACACGGCCAGGTTTTCGCTCGTGCTGCGCGATAAGAAACGCATGGGTTGCTGGGACATCTGGGCATGAGCACCTGTGGCAGTAGGTGTTACGCACCCGATGCGTACCTGACTATATTTGCGAAGTAAGGAACATCCAAGTCCAGGTTTTTGTGGTCAAGCGATTTCATGACGGTCTCCTGGAAGGTTTATTCATATGGCCATTGGGCGATTTAAATACGCAGGCACAGATAGCCTTAACCTGATAAACTGTAAAAGAAGCTCTTACCTCTATATGGTGTTGCACATCAGAGAAGTTAATCACCATTCCTGTGATTGGGTTGATCTATGCGGACAGAAATCTCAGTCTTTTATCATTTGCAAACAGTTTATTCACACTGTGCACTATACAGCTATACTTAATGGCTTTTCCATACATGTTTACATTTCACAAGCAAAATTTTTTTTTCCACAAGGCACTATAAGTGAAATTCTGCCTACCTTTCCTCGTACTGTAACTTCAACTGAAAATACAATGTTAACTTGTTTAAGTGGGCAAGGGGGCGTGAAAACTTATACAGGTATTTAAACATTATGAAGTTAATATTTAGGTTGGTGTTCAAGAACCGACAGTACTGTAAACTCACCTTTGTAGTTGTGGCCATGGCCATTGGGATTGTTGCATTTTTCATAAATCCTCTTATTCTCTTCATCGCTTAATAATTTGCTAACAAAACCGTTATTATAAACGTTATAGGCAAAGAAGCGCTCGTAAAAAATCTATTAACTACCCTTTCCATAATGTATTAGAGGGGGCAAACAGCACAAGTTTTTTCTTTTTGTTTGATTTGTAAGCAAAGTAAAAATATCTAAAAGCTATATTTTGATCCATCGCCAAGTTGTCTTTGGGAAGTATGCAACTATCTTAAATATTTATTTAATATATGCACACAAAGACGTTTGATGATTAATGATTTACCTGTGAAGTCGATGGCAAGCGCTGAAACTCTGCACTCGTGTGATGTATGCGATGCGTTCAGCTGCGTAGTTGCAACAGTTCATTCTTTTTCTCCGGTAAACGATGCCGGTGCGACAATGAAAGCAAATTTCCAAAGTACACTGTCGTTCAATATTAAACTGGAATATTTTATATGCTCTCAGCAGAGGTGTGCTTTCATTGGTCCGTTCTATGCAGATGCGTCTTTATCCAGAAGGCATAAATACCTTAGCGTTTAATCCACAACGTCCAAACTCAACATGAACGTGTAAAAACGTAGTTAATGGCATTTAGTAATTGAAGGTTTGAATTCGTTTTTCTTTTTTTTCGATTTTATTTTCAAGAGAAATTTTAATTTTTACTTAAAGAATATGCATTACTAATAAAACAATGGGAAAACCCCCAGAGGATGAAAACAGAAAAATGTAGAACTATTTCCAAGATCCTTTACTAAACACAATATAATACAGAATTCTTTTAAATACATTGCAGTTTATGTAATGTCTCTTAAGCCTGTCATATAGCACAGATGGTCAGGTAGCACAGGTGAAGAGACTGAAATCATGTCAGGAGAAATCTGAACAATATGGTAAACACTGTTAATTTGGCCAAAGAGTTTTTGTTAACCATAAGCTCCATAATAGCATCAGAGTCACATGGTTGACAGCTGAGCCAGTTTCTCCGTGCATTACACTAATTCAATAGATGTAGACCACAACTAATCTAATACAATTTAAAACTCGTATCTACTGACGTGCAATCCGCAGCGTTCAGCCAGACGTCAGCCGGGTGAACCAACCTACTCCCCTCGGTACACCACGATGTTCTTGTCCGTCTCGTACACCTTGACCTCATAGAGCGTGTGCGCAGGAAGGAGTTTGGTCATGCTGTCCCAAATGTACACGGCCAGGTTTTCAGTCGTGCTGCACGGCAAACACACAGGGGCTGTCAAGGCATCTCTGTTGGCGCCGCACACGGTAACGCTTACTGTGGGACGCCGTAGCTCGTACCTGACAACGTTTGCAAAGTACGGGATGTCCAGGTCCAGGTTTTTGTGGTCAAGTGGTTTCATGATGGCCTCCTGGAAACAAGTTTGTTCAGATGGTCATTGTAGGTGCAACATGAACTGCAACTGTGCTGTAGCAAGATGAAGTGGCCATTTTATATTAACAGCTCAGTAATAGCTTAATAAACTTTTTTTAAATGGTGTCCTCGTGGATTTCCTTAACCTACTGAACTATAGGGAGCAACGCCTGCTTACTGATTTCTGTTCCATTCCATCATAACTTTATGCAGTGGATATTTTGCAGAAATGCTTGTGAGTGTTTTTTGTAGTCTGGAGAGGAGAGATAAATGGCACATCTAAAAAGGCCAAGTATGATCCTTACAGTCACACGTGTAGACCTTTAAAACCAATGAAGCTGAAATCTCAAAACTTATATGGATAGACGATGACACATAGTGGCAAGACTATGAACCACAGGCTGGATGCACTGTATTCAGAGAAAAAATAAAAGTCTTCTTAGTACAAAACCACTCTGTAAGTGTTTTTTTTTAGTGTTTTTAATGTTTTTTCCACACTATCTGCCTCGCGAGTTCACAACGGTGTTCATCATTGCTGTGTACATAGCGCCGGATGCTAATGCTAACATCGCGCTGAAAGAGCTACACGACAACATTAGCTCACTACAGCACAAGCATCCGGAGGCGTTTTACGTGGTGGCCGGGGATTTTAACCACGTAAACCTGACCGACACCTTGCCGAGGTTCCACCAGCATGTGAACATCCCGACGGGGGAGCAACACCCTCGACCGTGTCTACACCAACCGGAAAGACGCTTACAGAGCCGTACCCCGCCCCCACCTCGGACTCTCCGACCACATCTCCGTCATGATGGTTCCTAAATACCATCCCCCACTGCAACGCTCCAGCCCCACACAGAAGACCATCACTGTGTGGCCCAATGATGCAGATGCGGTGCTGCAGGACTGCTTCAGCTGCACAGACTGGCAGGTCTTCAGAGAGGCTGCTGAGAATGAGGGAGAGCTGGATCTGGAGGACTACTCATCCGCTGTGCCAGGGGCATTTCTCCTCCCAGGATCCACGGAGCATGTGGAGGGGCATCAAGTGTATCACTGACTACAAGGGAAGCGATGCACAGTGCCCCAGAGATCCCTCCCTGCCTGAGGCCCTCAACAAATTCTACGCCCGCTTTGAGGATCCTAACACACCCCCCCAGCTCCAGACTCACCACACCACCTGGAGAAGTGCCCTTCAGTGTGACCCCTGCAGACGTACGGCGGTCCCTTAAGAGGGTCAACCCCCGGAAAGCTGCTGGCCCGGACAACATTCCCGGACGTGTGCTAAGGGGCTGTGCCAACGAGCTATCGGAGGTCCTGGCGGACATCTTCAACGCCTCCCTCATCCAAGCCTCTGTCCCCACATGCCTGAAGCCACCATCACCCGGTCCCAAAAACCTCGGCAGTGATGGGTCTGAATGACTACCGGCCAATAGCCCTCACGCCGATAGTCACTAAATGCTTTGAGAGACTGGTTATGACCCACATCAAAGCCACCATCAACATCACTGGGGACCCACACCAGTATGCTTACAGAGGGAACTGATCCAGAGAGGATGCGATCTCCTCCGTGGTCCACACCACCCTCACCCACCTGGAGCAGAAGAATTCATATGTCCGTCTGCTCTTTGTGGACTTCACTTCTGCCTTTAACACCATGATTCCCCAGACCCTGGTCAACAAACTCTGGACACTTGGGCTGTGCTCCTCCACCTGCAATTGGGTCCTGGACTTCCTGACCAACAGGCCGCAGTCTGTAAGGATCCACAATGTCTCTTCCTCCACCTTAACCCTCAGCACAGGCTCCCCCCCAGGGCTGTGTGCTGAGCCCTCTCCTGTTCACACTGCTTACATATGACTGCTCACCCGTCCACCCAGGCTGTCATATTGTGAAGTTTGCGGACGACACGGCAGTGGTTGGCTGCATCACACACAGTGATGAGACTGGCTACAGGCAGGAGGTGGAACACCTGGAGGGTTGGTGCAGGAAAAACAACCTCTGCATCAACGCTAAGAAGACAAAGGAGATGATTGTGGACTTCAGAAGGGGCAGACATACCCACCCCCCTCTCCACGTCGGAGGATCTGCGGTGGAAGTGGTCTCCAGCTACAGGTACTTGGGTGTACACCTGAGCAACGACCTCAGCTGGAGCAACAACACTTCCAGTCTGGTTAGGAAGGCTCATCAGCGACTCTACTTCCTCAGGCGGCTGAGACGTGTTGGCCTGGGGAGCACTGTCCTCGTCTCCTTCTACAGATGTGTGGTGGAGAGCGTTCTGTGCTCCAGCATCAGTGTGTGGCATGGTAGCTGCTCTGCTGCAGAGAGGAAAGCTCTGCAGAGGGTGGTGAAGGCCGCACAGAGGACTGTAGGGGTCAGCCTCCCCTCCACTACGGACATTTACACCTCCAGATGCAGGCGGAGGGCCACCTGCATCATGAAGGACCCCACCCACCCAGCACACTCACTTTTCACCCCACTCCCCTCAGGCAGGAGGCTGCGGAGCATTAAGTCCAGGACTACCCGACTGAGGAACAGCTTCTTTCCTGAAGCTGTGAGACTCTTAAATCACTGAGACCAGCACTCAGCCGGACCCTGGCACTCTTTGCACGGCCACCTTATGCACAGGACACTTATGCACACCCACTTGCCACTTTATGTCTACAGCTGAAGCACAGCCACTTTCCAGTGTCTCTATTGACACATTCAGTACTGTAGAGTGTCCTTATTATTATTGTATATTTTTATATATTTTATACATTTGTATATTTAGTATATTCCATGTATATTTTAGTCTATTCTATGTATATTTTAGTCTATTCTATTTTTTTTTTATCTTATTCTATTTATGTCTTGGGGTTAAAACCGGGACCTTGGGTACATAATTTCGTTCCCACCTCATGTACGCATGTGTGTGTGAATGACAATAAAGTGTCCTTGAATCCTTGAATCCTTAAGTCTAAAGTGGTCATCCTGTTTGTCTCAGGCATGCACTGTCCATGCTCTCCATCATTTGATGATTCGGGACATTATGTTCTATCTGTAGAACTAACTGCCCTCTCTGAGTTTACATTGTACTTTATTTACCTTATATCAGCAGAGCTTATGATAACCAGTGGCACTTGGCACATCTCCAACTGCCACCAACCTGCTCTATTCCTTATCACCCCCATGAACGTCACACACACTGTTCACCCCTATATGCACCTCTTCCCTTTTCCTCACACACCTCACACACACACACACACACACAGACCTCACACCTCCTTCCCTCTTCTGCTTTTAAATTAGACTTTATCTGAATACAACTGCCCCTGGTCTCTTGATTTGGCGTGGCTTTCCGAGCTCATGGAAAGAGCAGACTGGACAGAAAGGGAGACTGTTGTTCTTTACCTGGACAACAAAGTAAAAACCTTACATCTGGTGTGGGGAAGAAGCCTCTAAATACAATGAAATAAAGTGTAGACATTTTCCATTTAATGTATTTTCTGAATAATCAACCTGAAAATTCAGGCATGTCATTGCAGGCAGAAAGAAATACCCTGAGAAAACAAGAGTGTAAAGTTAGTGTAATGCCCTTACCTCTATATGCTGTTTCAGATCAGTGAGATTCATCACCATTCCTGTGTTATGGTCAATCTATATAAAGACAAATCACGATGTTCCTGATATTCATAGACATCTAATTTCCAATGTGTTGTATGCAATATTACTTTGAACAATACAAATACTTTTTGCATTTTCTAAATTGTTTAAATCTTTACAACCGTAGTATGTCATAAGTCAAGATGAGCAGAGTGCTGACTACCTTTCCACGTACTGTCACTTCAACTGAAAATACAAACAACAAAGACCTGTTTAAGTCTGTGTTGAAAATAAGACATTACGAGTCAAATCTATGGGTGCAAAATCAAGAATGGTGTCTGACCTTTGTAGTTGTGGCCATGGCCATTGGGATTGTTGCATTTTCCAAATATCCTCCTATTCTCTTCATCACTTAATGATTTACTAACAGAAATAATTTTTGTAGACTTTACATGCGAATAACAGGACGTAAATCTAACACAAACTGTATAACACAAAAAATCTTATGAACTACAATTCCCATAATTCATTTGAGTAGGCGCGCAGAGCAACAGGTTTTACATGTTTTATCTTCCGTATAGAGCAGATCACAGCAACTGTGGTTTAAAACGAATTTAGAACTGAATATGATTTAAAGAATAAGTCGAAATAATTCAAATCTCTCATAGCCAAATGGGAGGGGTCAGATGTTCTAATCTACCACACGGTTTGTAACTATGCAACTACACAAAATATTCGCTTAATACAAGCAGACAAAAGATGTAACTCGACGGCACAACGCGTTCTACCAAATTTCAAATACAGACCAATCGTGAGACAAAGATCTGAGTACATTTTATGGTAAAACAGATAACGGGCATGAGTGTTTAATGATTTACCTATGCAGTCGATGACAGGCGCTGAAACTCTGTACTCGCGTGATATATCCAATACGTTCTCCTGCGCTGTGGCTACAGGTCATGTCTTTGTCCATTATAAAAATATTTGGAAATCGTGGCAATACAGTGTAAGTGTAAATATGACGAGCATGCAGAGCGAAAATGAACTATAGTTTAATAGGAATATGGTGTATTTCTAAGCGCTCGGTAAAGGCGCGTTTTCATTGGTCAGTTCTGTGGGTTGTGTGTGCAGCTTCTTCGTTATCCGGGATGGACGAGCAAACAGTTTTAATCGATTCCAGGTTATGGAGATCTGGAACCAAGGATTTGTACTCACAAATCTTTTCCTTCGTTGGGCCAATGCATTTATGTTTCAAGCGACTTTGGATTTTAGAAAAGGCATTCGTTACAGAACAGAAATCAACTCTAAGGCGGACGTTGACTAAAATGACCCATTACGTTTTGAAAAACCAAAAAAACCGAATTGTGCCAAAAGCGATGTCGGCCAGGTTAGGTAGACTTTGGTGTCTGGTGTATTGTAGTCTCGAGTCATTTGTACGTGTTTTGATTGGTTTATGCATGATTTTGATGCCTGGGTACAGCTTCGAAGCAGTGTGGAATTACATAGAATTACATTTTCAGCTGTTATGCAGAAATAGTGAGAAAGTTTTAACATGTTCCTCCCTCAAAATCAGACCTGGTACATTGAGAAAAAGTGTGAGTGTAACATTTTGGAATACTGGGAATTATATTTGTATCATGCAGTTACACATTACCACATATTTATATACAGTATCACTACTGTTCTAATATAGTTCTAATGGTTATAAAGCCGTCAAAATGTAAAAAGTATTTCTATGATGAAAACTGACATATTTGAACAGTAGGGAACAGGGACCATATTTGCACTAGACGGGTAAGGATGGACATAGACAGAGAGAGGAAGGGGGCACTTCCAGGTAATACTGATACAGCATGGAGATGGTGCTGGAGCACACGGGTACATTGGGTGTGACTGGTGATGTGTATGTTCGGGGGAGGGATGGACAATAAGTAAATTTTAGGCTCATCTAGTGTGATGAGCACCAGAAGGTCAAAAACAGCCTGACGGAAAAGAAGCAATAAGATTTTAAAGTGGTCCTCAGTAATCTCACTTTTCTTTTCTGAAAAAAAGTTTATTTTTCAATTGCTTTTATTATGCAATTCTGAACGGCCACCAGGTTTACCCCTAAAGTTGTCATTATTTACTATGCAATTCTAAATTTCATATACAATGGAATGTATGAAATATATTTATTATGCAAGTCATTTTCAGACTTTATAAGAACAAACACAAAGTTATAAAATGGTGTATGGATACATTAAAGTATTACTTTGTATTAGTTATACAAAGATCATTTTTAGAGGCTTGATCATGGTAAATGAAGGTGCTCATGACATGATTCATACAGTCCATTAAAGTAACCACTTAAACATGTATATTCACAGTTTGCAACAATGACCATTTATAAACATTTCCACTTGTTTATCTACCATTATTCTTATCAGATCTCATCTCTTTTGAATATTATATTTGAATCCTTTCAGGTCACTGAGAGCTATGGAATTTGTTGTAATCATAAGTGCCTTCACATTTGCTCAATACACATTCAGTAATCACTTTCACACTTACTTTGAAAATGCCCCTAACGTGCATTCTGTAAGCGTGCAATTACTGACTTAACACAGCAGAGACACTGACACTGTAGCATAGCTGTGAGCGATAAGCTGGTGGGAGTTTATCGGGCACAGCAACAGTGCTGGGCCGTTTTTACACAACTGTGGGCCGCCATCCAATAATATCCAGCCACATTGGTCCTGTTGTCAGAAAATAACCGGCAATGAAGGACTAAAGGAAACACACACTGTACAAGGCAAAATATACAAAACATAGTCAGTACTCGTGAACCTAATCAACGTACCTGCCTGGTGTAACTACCTACGGTACTTTTAACATATTTAGTGAGTGTATATTTCAGTCATTACAGGATTTCTGGCCGTTTGGTGAAACATCTAGCAACTGAACACAGTTTGTCCTTTCCATAAATATATACATGCATATTGAACATGGGGCAAGCAGACAGTCTTATGTCTTACCCATTTATACTGACATTCACAAAAATGTTAAAAAGTACAAATTTATACAAAAGCACAGCAATACATCTGTGAAAGAGAGTCAGGAAGAGGATATTCAAATTAATTTGCCTCCAGAATCTCTTCCATGGTCTCCCCCAAAGTCATGTCTCCATCACTGCTAGACAAGCTCTTCCTGACGCAGAACTCTACACCTGTGCACTGAATGAAAGACACCTCTGCTGCCGACTGCACGGTCACTTGCGTCAGCTGGGCTTGCATGGGTACATGGCTCCCGCCATCGTATGAATCGCTGTGGTCTGAAGGGTGATTCGGTCCCTTCTGCGAGGTCTTCCATAGGTATTTGGGGTGCATGCCAACGAAGCAGTTGTGGACCTCAAAGCGGTTGGCGAAGAGAAACACACGCCACCTGTTCTTTAGCTCAGCTTGGACCTGGAGATAAAGGAAATGCAGCATCACCCTTGAAAGCATGGAAGTTCTTATGAATGAAGTCAAAGTGTTGTTACATTCAAGTGTGTTTTTAACGTCCTGACTCTCTGAAGCTTATGAAGTGACGTGAATCATGCAAGAATACCATAACATTTTGCAATGGTGAGTTTCAGGCTGAGATACCATATCAATTAATTGAAATGAATGGGACGTTGTACCATTTCTAGTAACCTGAACTTGGTTCAGGACCACATATGCTAAAGTTAGTGACTTACCTCTCCATTGGCAAAGCAGTACAGGAATGCAACCAGAAAGCCCTAGTGTAACACAACACTATGGTCAATAACAGACAAGAAGGATCATTTTGCTGGGCAGACAAAGGCCAGTGTCGTGTATTACCTGGAAAGAGCTCAGGATTAGATTGATGAAGTTTCGCGCATAAAGTTGACTCCCCTCGATAGTTTCATCAGTGATTATCATGAACACGATCTCATGGATCCCAAGCAGAGGGATCAGCACCAGTGTTGCTCTGGCTAAACTGCAAGGACAAATAATCGATGGGAAAAGATCAAAGAGAAAATCCATAAATCTATCACAGAGTCAAGCCATTGCAGAGAACACCCGTACCTGTATCTGTAATCTGTAAACTTTAGTTGGTCAGCTTTTAACTTTGACAGCAAAAGCTTTATGATTCTGAGAAATATGCAGAAAACAACCTGAAAAACAAAGAAATAGCTGACCAATCTCATCACTTTACAAGCAGCCTGAACGGTTTATTAAAGGTGCAGTTTGTAGTTTTTTTAAGTGTTACCTACACCTATATAATCATAATAATGGACCCCTAGAGAAACTGGAATCCACAGGGTTATAATGCAGCGGCTTTTCATGTACACTTCTACGGCACTGATTTAGGTTCTGTCCCAGCTGGAATACAACCACTTAGCTCTGCCCCTTGACCCTGAAAGCAACCCACGAACCATAACAAGAAACTAGCTAATTCATCCATAATGTCATCATGTTGCTCAACTAATATGGAAATGAATGATTAGCTCACAAAATTTTAAAAAATGACCAAACATTGTTTTGTATTCAGTTGAGCTGTTACACGCAAGATTGCAAAGCTGTGCAGTAAGCTGATTGTTCATCACGTTGTGAACTCTTTAATGCATCTTTCCCTTTGTCAATCGTGTACTTGTGTTATGACATGGCTGGAATAGATTACTGTGATCACAATGACCAAGTAGTGTTAATAAAACTTTATAATGACAGTATGAAAGGCATGAGACATAATACTCACAAACATTGTGAGTGTAATTGGACCTCTAATAATCCACCAGATCCAGCTGTTGGTAATGAACCAGCAGCTTTGGGAGAGAAAAGATCATCGGTCACTAATTAAAAATACTAGAGCTACATGAAGAGTAAGACCTTGAAGTACAGTACTCATATATTGTGTCTTATAATGCACATTGTGTTTTATATCCTGTTATTCTTATTGAAAAATGATTACTTATATATGTCCATATAAGAAACTTACCCTTTATTTTCATATAGAACTTTTAGAACTGTCCATGGTATCACAAACAAAAATGGAGTTCCTGAATGAACACAGTCACATCATTTAAATAACTCGATGGGAAAATCCCTTAAAACAGAAATGAATTCTGAAGCAAAAATGCCCTGAAGGTCTAATGTACATTGTACATGTACAGTGATAACCAATTCAAATGAGCCATTCGAGAGTGTATGGATCAGAGACAGGCCTACCCCATCCTACCAGCATGTATCTCTTCAGCAGACGCCTCTTGGTCAGTACTGCTGTGAAGAGCAGGGTGTGCAGAAATATCGCCTCCACCAGGAGCCAGAAATAATTACACCCCACAAAATACTGCATGGACACCTTGGAGGCCTTACAGATCACTAATATCTGGGAGATAAACATGTTTCATTAATGCCTTTTCTCTGATCAGTTTTTGAACAGCTGTCTATTCCAGTGCTGCTCATCCCAGCCCTCGGGACCTATTTGACAGAACCACAGCTTTGTTCTGTCCATGTTCCTCACACACTGGACATTAGAGCAAAAATGTGGACCCGTCTGGAGAGCCTCAAGGACTGTGTTGAGAAACATTGGTCTATTCCACATGCAGTACATTAACCAGGCTTGTAAACACATTCAGAGAACATGGCTTTCTGTAGTACAATTAGGAGTACTGTAATTTCATTTGAACGATTCAACGTCTTAAATGGTCTCAGTCAACAATAATTATGACAGCAAAAAAATAATTAAAGAGAAGATGAAGTACTGTGGAATCTGTGTAGCTGTTCCATCCGCTCTCATCCTTGGGCACGTTGGAATACATGATGTATAATACAATTTCTTTGGCAATGACTGCAATTGCTCTAAACATGAATGACACAAATAAGTTCATGTGGATGTAATTCCTTGTGCAGTGAAGCTTCCTGAAAGTCAGAAATAAATATTATTAATCATGTGTTTTGGCTGTGGTCAATATACGTAACATACTCTAACTGTAATCAATATAAAAAGCAAATCGGATCACTGGAGCCAGCAATTCAAGAGAGGAAAGGCAGTATTTCATCAATGTGACCAAGACTGTGACACCGGAGTCTACTCAGAAACATTTCCAAGCGATAAAGGTAAACATAATCATATTTTCACAGTTCAATTGATAGGAAATACTAGCTCAGATGGCAGCTGCAGATGGTGGACAACAATGATGCTTCATGCACAAGTGCTCAGAAACGTGTATTAGGCAGCATGGACATGGTGAGAGTGAACAGAAGCCTGAGAGCTGAACCCCACTCACCTCAACAGGCCCATAGTAACCATAGCCAAAGAGAGGGAGGTCAAGGACAGCGAGTAGCCAACAATGGAGAAGATCCTCAGCACAGTCTGTCGATACTCTTCATCCTCCTGCATTAGGAGATGTTCAAGTTGCCGCATTTTCCAAACTGATGTAAGGAGGAAACTGTGGTTTGATATGCTAAAAGTGTACCTCAGCTTTGAAAAAGTGAGCTACGTCTTTACACTCGGACTGATTTTGCCACACAGAATCCCCCTCTTTCTTCCACGTCCCATTTTCTGTGCATATCTTATACACCCTTCCTGAGAAATCTAAACAGAACAGGCATGAAATTTAATATAAAACACAATTTGACTCAGATATGCTTTTTAAATCTAATTTTAAGCTAGTAATTTAATTACTTTAATTACCCTTATTCATTGTCCTCAGCACTGATTTCTCTTTTTAACTGACTGAAAAAGCTTCATGATATTAACAAATCTCCATCAGGTTTTGAGGTCAGTGCCTAGTCACATGGCTGACTTTGACCTAAGAGCCTTTTCTGGAAAGCAGTCATGACTCACCTCATAGTGGCAGCAGAGCTGCCCAGCAGTCTCAAGGATGAGGTGACAAAACAAACCAGACCTCTGTATGTACTAACATGTGTGTGTGTGTGTGTGTGTGTGTGTGTGTGTGTGTGTGTGTGTGTGTGTGTGTGTGCGTGTGTGTGTGTGTGTGTGTGTGTGTGTGTGTGTGCGTGCGTGCGTGTGTGTGTGTGTGTGTGTGTGTGTGTGTGTGTGTTTACTTTGTGTTTCTCACGATAAGATGTCAGTTGTTACAGGAGAGCAGAAAGGATGTGCACCTTCCTTGATCCATGGCAAATATGGAGGACACAGTACTGATACGATCCCAGGAGATGAATGTGGCCAGCAGGCGAACACATCAGACGTACCATTGCAGTATATTCCTTTAGGATACATATGAATGATGACATTAATCAGATGTACCACTGCAGTATATTCATTTAGAATATATATGAATGATTATGTTAATGAATTAAATTAGATGGAGAACTTTTATTAGAAGCAGTGTTGACTGTGGATGAAGTATGCAGGCGTTTGGAGGTTTCTGTATTTGTTTGACGTACCAGTTAGAGTATGCAGGGTAGCTTCCAAGGTTCTGGTGCAGTTTTCTCTGTATTCGGCACGTTTATGTATCAAATCATGGAGCACAGAACCTGTCACCTTTTAAAAATAGAGTTAAAAAGCAAAGCAAATTAAATTTAGGCATATATATATATATATATAATTATAAATTCTCTGAGTCACATTTCCTGACATCATGTATCATTATTCAATTAATGAATAACTGACAAAAAATTATTGGTTTGTTAAGGTTGGTAGGACCACATCTCACCGAGTCTAATCACAAGATGGCAGTATTTAAAAGGAATTACTCTAAGGCGCATTATATAAGCAATGGATATTATCTTCACTGTGGAAGTAACTTGTAAAAGCATTTTTAACTAATACAATTTATTAAAACTAATACTAATGCATTTT
This sequence comes from Brachyhypopomus occidentalis, assembly GCA_020368025.1. Lineage (NCBI taxonomy): Eukaryota > Metazoa > Chordata > Actinopteri > Gymnotiformes > Hypopomidae > Brachyhypopomus > Brachyhypopomus occidentalis. Next base: position 3,909,384 of record JAGXOD010001383.1, read on the forward strand.
GAACTAATTTATGTCAAAATTCGATATATTCTGTATTCTGCATGCAGTTAAAATATTCAAAGTAGACTTTCTAGACTAATTATAATCTAACATCTGAACAGGTAAAAAAGGTGCACATAGTTTAAAAGTCTGAAGAGCTAAATACAGGTGTAATTACATGTCTAAATAGGTCAGGTCAAAATACAGCTTTAAATACAAGTCTAAATACAGGTCTAATACAGGTCTTTCTGAGGTGAGTAACTGCGATGTTGTGTACACTTGCTGCCTGCCCACAACCTAGCAACCTTTTTCTCACACATCATTTACTAAATATTTACCAGACTGCAGATTAAAAAATTGCCCCTTTTTGGTAGGGAAAGGGGTGTTTGAGAATCATTTACACTTTTCAAACTTGTTTTCCACTGAATTGTACCTTTTATTACAAGATGTACTTTTTTATATACTTTATATAGATACTTTAATACATGCAACAGAAATATATAAAACATATTAGCACGTTAATATTGCATTACAGATTTATAATAAAAGCATAGTAGTAATACTATAGTTTATTTGCGTTTTATGTAACTCAAAAAATAAAATGATCATATCTGGGCTCCCTCGTACAGGGCTGCCTTTCTTCTTCCAAGCAATCATAAAACTGCTGAATGTGTACGACAGATAACATTTCACATGTACATGAGACCTGAATTATACCTGCACTAAAACCAGGGACGGAACTTACACAAAACTCATTTACTAATTGTGTAAAGGATGGAGTCCGAGTGAAAGAACACCACCCCACCCATCAGCTCTTTCGTATACATCCCTACCAACAGAAAGGTTTTGGAGGAATACTTGGCCGCCTGACGTTGGCTGGACGTTGCGGGACAAGATGCAGGTGTTTGCACTTACCCGCGTGTTGTGAAGCAGAAGAAGGAGAGCAGAGAGCAGCGTGGTGCCCTGGCCTGCCAGTATTGCCCCTGGCCCTGCGGACAGTCCTGTGGACATGGTTCACCGCTCCCCTTCCCGTGTGGCTAACAGGACGCTGTTACATCCCGCTACTTCGCTGAGGCCCCTCGGCGGCTCCCGCGTTTGCCTGTCAGAGGGTCCTGCTAAATCAGTCCCGAGGTTGCCGTCGAGCAGTATTCCAGTCTGTCAGGGCTTCACCTAAATAACCTTAGTGGGGAATGTTCTCAGGAAGAAGCGTTGTCTTGTGGTGTGGATGGGTCCGGGGAGGTCTTCAATGCTCAGTGGCCAGACGCAACGTCTTCGGCTCCAGTCTCGGCAGGCAACCAGTCCTCAAATGAGAACGCCTGTGCTGCTCCGTTTGGGTTGCTCCCCTCCCGGCCCTCTTCAACCAATCAAGATGAGGCAAGAGGCAAACCTTCCATTACTTACTTTCTAGTCGCTGGGGAATTAGACCAACAAAAAAGAAGCAAGTCTGGATCTTGAACTCATAACTGACCCCAAGCTCACGTATCAAATCTAAATCACATTCTCAAAAGGGATTTTGACTGCAAGATGGCACACAGGGGTTATGAATACCCATGACTCATTTCTATGAGAGGCTCTTGACTCCAGAGATTCTGTGTCTCATCCTACTGTGATAAATCAATCTAAACAATGTCTTTATAGTTGATGCAATCTTAACTCAATGAAGCATTTTTTTTAAATGCAGCCACGAAAACACTTCTAATCTTCTTAAAATTCCTAGACTATTTTTCATTTATGATGTACCAGTAAAAATAAAAACTCGCATAGTTTAAAATCATGATAAGATACGTTTACATTTCACTAAAATTTGATTTGAATACTCTATATCAGAATAGGATTAGAATGTGAATGCTGAACAACAAATATAACAAAAGTGACCATGACCCACTGTTCTATATATGAAACACATAATGTATGTGTTCAAAAAGACATGAATTAGATTCCACTTTACTGTATTACTGTCAACTCTCCTATAGCTTTTACCTGGTGATAGTAATGGTAGACTATAGTCATCTTATCAGAAGTAGTATCTGCACCACTGGAGACACCGTCTTACTCTGTACCACTGGAGACGGCCGTCTTACTCTGCACCACTGGAGACACCGTCTCTTACTCTGCACCACTGGAGACACCGTCTTACTCTGCACCACTGGAGACGGCCGTCTTACTCTGCACCACTGGAGACACCGTCTCTTACTCTGCACCACTGGAGACACCGTCTCTTACTCTGCACCACTGGAGACACCGTCTCTTACTCTGCACCACTGGAGACACCGTCTTACTCTGCACCACTGGAGACACCGTCTCTTACTCTGCACCACTGGAGACACCGTCTCTTACTCTGCACCACTGGAGACACCGTCTTACTCTGCACCACTGGAGACACCGTCTCTTACTCTGCACCACTGGAGACACCGTCTCTTACTCTGCACCACTGGAGACACCGTCTTACTCTGCACCACTGGAGACACCGTCTCTTACTCTGCACCACTGGAGACACCGTCTCTTACTCTGCACCACTGGAGACACCGTCTTACTCTGCACCACTGGAGACACCGTCTTACTCTGCACCACTGGAGACACCGTCTCTTACTCTGCACCACTGGAGACACCGTCTCTTACTCTGCACCACTGGAGACACCGTCTTACTCTGCACCACTGGAGACACCGTCTCTTACTCTGCACCACTGGAGACACCGTCTCTTACTCTGCACCACTGGAGACACCGTCTCTTACTCTGCACCACTGGAGACACCGTCTCTTACTCTGCACCACTGGAGACTGCCGTCTTACTCTGCACCACTGGAGACACCGTCTCTTACTCTGCACCACTGGAGACACCGTCTCTTACTCTGCACCACTGGAGACACCGTCTTACTCTGCACCACTGGAGACACCGTCTCTTACTCTGCACCACTGGAGACACCGTCTCTTACTCTGCACCACTGGAGACACCGTCTTACTCTGCACCACTGGAGACAGCGTCTCGTAGTCTGCACCACTGGAGACACCGCCTCTTACTCTGCACCCGTCTTACTCTGCACCACTGGAGACACCGTCTCTTACTCTGCACCACTGGAGACACCGTCTTACTCTGCACCACTGGAGACGGCCGTCTTACTCTGCACCACTGGAGACACCGTCTCTTACTCTGCACCACTGGAGACACCGTCTCTTACTCTGCACCACTGGAGACTGCCGTCTCCTGCCTGCAGCTGCGTCTTTTCGAGAGGAAACGTGAAACATAAACACATAATACATAATGCTTTCATATATTACCACTTTGGTTAATTAACTCAATATTACCTTACCAACAATGCTTTTTGTCAATTATGTAAAAGAAAAAATCCAAGGAGACTTGATCTGGGGAGACAGGGCACAGCAGTAATGGATCAAATGGAAAAATGATTGGCTTCATAGGTCTGCACAGTCTTTTGTCATTAGAACATTTGTCAGCTCTTCGGTTTATGGCAAGCCAGTTTAATCATAATCCAGTGAGGGCAGTACAAACATCAGCTTATAACTCCCCCCAGCTCAAGCAGGTGGCACGTTCTCACTCATTATACCTTTGTATTGGGCGTTGAGGTTTAGTAAAGCAAATCAAATACTACATGATACAATGACATAACTATTATATTCCAGCATAGCAGAAGGGTGGGATATATGTTATTACATTTTAGTGATATATATTAGTACTATATTTCTCAGTTGCTGTACAGTATTGTACCAAAACTCAGGTTTATTTTATATAGACCAGCGTGCACAATAGTGTCTGTCTAACCCTGCTGAGTTCAGTTACAAGTTAATTACCCATCTCCAGGTCTTTCATCTTGTCTTAAATAAAACACATCTGTGAAATGTTAGCTCATAGTCCTAATGCTGTTAGACGGAGGTACAGTGAATAATTGTCCAAAATCTATCATTTAAATGGTGAGTGCGATCAAAGGCACAGACAGGAGAAATAGAACCATGCGTCTCTGTCTGTGATTCAGTAGGGCTGACTACAGATAACGATATGAGCTCTGAAGTGTCAATTTCACCCTCATTTGAAATGAGTTTGATGAGTGATGAGTTTTATATCATATCTGTCTACGCTCATGTTTTATGTAAAAGTGGCCTGGCCATATATTATGCACTGCATATATGATATTTCATATTGTTCATTAGTAATAATTCATCAGAAATAATCAGCAAACAAAGCAATGTTCATACATGTTGGTGCCCATGTCATTTGAGTGCTTGAAACTGGAAATGACCACTCACACATTAACGAATCAGCTAATTCCCATTTGTAAACAAAATGGATGCTGCACTTGTACAGTTACTGCCTTTCTTTGAGGAGAGACTTAAGGAACTTCCCATGATCTCTGTCTTGGGGTCAAGATGTGTAGCAGATACACAAAACAGAACAAGCAGCACAAAAATGGGGGGTGGGGTGGGGGGGGTCTTCACCAAAGGCAACGCCTCTAGATCAAAGGTTGCAACCCATCTGCCCATTGCATGCCATACCTAAATAGTCAGAATATGCATGGATGGAATGCAGCCAAATGTCTTTAGTCTGGGTCATGACAATCTTCATGTTAAGCAGAAACTCAAACTTTCTTTACTTTCAGTCTGCACAAGTTCCTATTAGGTTCTATTAGATTGAAACTCTCAATAGTTTATGAGGGTTTTAACAATAGATCACTGCAACATAATCGGTGCTGTGGTAAGAAAGCCTTCCATCAGCTTTTTTCCCCCTTCATACAGTTTATTCCTCCCCTTAATAGCGCATTAGAGTTTTGGATGTTTACCGTTCTCAGAGTTGCCTCAGAAGACCGTAACATGGCATTACCCGTGAGTCAAAGTGACACAGAGCGCCATCTGAAACATCTGCAGAGGTGCACCAGTTCTTGGATGCATGCAAACCCCTTTCAGCCCACACTGCACCCACATATCACAGTGCAGCCCATGTTAAAGCTTCAAGTTGTTTCTCTAAAACCAAAGTAAACCAGGATGTCTTTAAATGAATCCTTGCTGAGTGTGTTTCACCACTGTTCCGATCCCTTTGTTTACAGTCCTCAGCCTAAAACTGACCCAGATGACCCACAGTAAACTAAACGAGAATAAAATGGCTTTTCACTTGCCATTAAACAGTTACTCAATTATTTTTGTATGTGTGTGTGGTGGGGGGTTGAGGACATAATGTGGTTGTGTGTACTCTTCAGCACCTCTCTCCCCCATATGGTCTGTGCTCATCCACAGGATTTAACCAAGACAAATGGTTGCATTAGACCATATGGGGAATGTGGCAGTCTGCAGCACTGAACATATGAGGGTGAAGACTTGAAGGCAGGTGTCTGACCTTGGGTCTCTGATATTATTCACACTGTACAAACATTATGTCACATTAAACTATTTATGGTTTGCAATAAATAAAACATATTAGCCATTGGTTTGTCCTGAGGAGAATCAGTTCGGTGTCTGACCTTTAAAACAACATGTGGCCAGTTTAAAATCTTGGAGCATTACATTTAGTTCTGCAACAGGTTTTGGACAAAATGCATTGTACTTGTCAAAACCCACTCCAACTCAGAACCAGCTTCAATGGATTTGCCATGGCACTATTTAAGCACAAGCATGAGTTTAATGCTGTGCTTCAGCAATGGGTTTCATCACTTCACAGGCAAATCACTGCACTGATGAAATGCCAAGATCCAGCAAAGCCTCTGGGGCCCTGAAGAGTGTTCAGCACTTTTGTCATTGCACCTGTTCACAGTGGTTAGTGACTCCTTACAATCACACAACAGATATGGTGCAGAGTTCCCTGCATAACTACACTGTTTACAAAGCACAGAAATCACACACATCATCTTATGGGGTTGTAGATAAGCATTGATACCAGAAATTAAAAGGGTAACAATGATCTGTTCAATGTGAATTTAGTCATTTCATTTGACTAGTAAGGCATTCTGTTGGTGGCTGAATGGTATATACTTATTAACAAATATCTGAATATCTGAAATACATATAATGCTAACACACGTAATGCTAACTAATATAATGAAAACACATGTAATGTTAACACATATAATGCTAACACATATAATGCTAACGCATATAATGATAAAGTAGGGAATCAGTAAGGTCTGTGGTTGAACAGTTCAGCTGATGGCATCAGGCCACTGCTTATTCCTTTATAACCTCTTATGAATATGTCTAAGGTGCATATAACCATATTAATGACCATTAATAAACATTTAAACTTTTCATACACCCTCTACAGGATGAAGCTTGTAAAGTGGAGACATGTTATCTTTAGCTCTACACCACTGTTGTTCCGTTTTCCATGTCCATGTAAAATCCCATGATACGGACAGGAAATTCTTTGGACATCCCATAAATACTATAAATCGTGGCAGCACAAGTGCATCATTTTCAGGTCATGTTTCCCTCCAAATTACCCCACAGTGTTGAAAGCATCCGTACATCAAAGCATCAGAAGAGTTTCTCACATTTAGTAAACAACTGATTTAGTGGGGTGAGAGCCGAGTTGGGGGGGGGGGGGTGACTTCTCAGTGATCCCCTGCTGCATAATGTTTATCACAAGCAGTAAATGGGTGAGTATGTTTGGTAGTCCAAACAGGTGGTATCTGTGAAATTTAAAGAGTCTGCCTGTTGAATGCGTAAATTGTTTGGTTCAGTCAGTCATTAAAATGCCATTTGTGTGTTTTGCTTACTTTCTTATTGAATATTTTTTATTTTGTTAAGTGAACTCGTTGACGGCGAGACTCTGTCCGTGCTGGCACCATTGCTGCTGCACAACAGTGCTGAACATCGCTTGCTTTTGTCTCCTTTCTCTCCCCTTTAATTTGTTGCCAATGTTCTACAATTATTGTGTGGTAATGGTCTCCTGGCTAAAGCATTCCCAGTCTGAAAGGGTAAAAGAACATACTTGCCTTTGGTATCCACCAATCCTGTCAGAACATGAAGAAGTCTGCAACTTGCTTGCTTGCATGTCCCAGCAGATGTCAGGATTATCTAACAGCTAATTATCTAATAGTGAGGACACAGAACAGAGGAAGACTGCCAGTGAGAGCTGGTTCAGTTGTACTGGATCCCAGACCATGGTTGTAAGTGGCATGGATCAGTACTTGGATTCAAACTGGGGTGCTGTAAACTGTAAAAGGTTTTTAATTTAAGCACTGAGCAATAGCGTTCACGTTTGTCTTGAAAGATGCATTGAGATGATCGTCTCTGATGATATTTTATTTTTATTAACATTTAATCAAGTTAAAAGAGAAAATACACTCATAGCGTAATGTAATGTAACTTTAATAACTGAAAAGATATTTTAAGGAATGACAGCCACCTGCCCTAGAATCATCTGTACACAGGTGACTTTCATCGGTACATAGGTGACATTCAACAGTTTTGCTGTGGTGAATGGATTCGCCTGCTCCAATAAACAGATGAGGCCCCACATGGATGTTTCGGAGGCGTGGAGCACAAGGCAGGTGATCGCGTGCCTCCCGGCTCTGTTTACATCCAGAGAGCATTGGCGAGCCGCGGCCGGCCTCAAGGCAGAGAGCGAGGAGCCAGGCACGTCCTGTCCGAGCAGAAAAAACAAACAGGGCCTCCGGACATCGTGTCCAGCATCAGTCAACACGACACGGCGGGAGCTTGGGTCATGAGCTCACAGGTCGAAGACAGCCCTGCGGGCTTTCAGCGAAGCGATACAGGTGGGTACCTGTATGCTCCACCCATGACACGTTGCACGCAGGACTTCATGAGTCAGCTTCCACGGCTCACCCGTGTCGGCTGATCGGCGGCGAGCGTGAATCCAGATGGACGCTCTAATAAGGAGTCGTGGGAAAGGACTCCGAAACTTCGATTGTCAGCCAGTTGTCACGGGGAAACGAGATGAGTCGCTCAGGTTGGAATTACCCAGCTGTGACACTTCTCTCACCTCCGCTCAATCTCGTTAGCCAAAAGGCCGGCTGTCCCTCAGGCTCAGAGAGCCTCTGTGGCTGCGCTCAGCCACCATTGCCGATAGCCCACAAACATGGCCGAGATGGATCTCTCTCTGGATGTGCTGCCAATTTATTATTCACTTAGTGGCAAATGAGTTTGTTTCCAACCCCTATGTGGATGGCAGGGCAATCTGGAGAGAGTGATTTATTGGTGTTGCTGAAGATACAAGGAACCATGATCTTGTTTGGTGCTTCTCGGCCTGATGAATACACCCCGCACTGGACACTGGGATGAGAGCCCATTCGTAGCTGTTGAATCGTGAAGTTTGTTAGTCTTGGTTGATGGATTTTATATTTGGACCGTCTCACACACATACTAAAGCCAGACATCTAAACATTGTGTGTGAATAACTGTGTGTCCGTGTCCATCTAACCCTTTACGGTAATGTTTAGGGTTTAAATTCAGCACTTCGGTTTTGTTAGATATAGCGTGTTTCATCATCGATGTAGTTATCGGAGCGTAGGCTTCATCACGGGGTGATATATTTATTCAGTCAACTATTAAAACGGGCAGAAAGGGAGTGGTGAGCTTCGGAGAGGGGTTGTCTTGGGTACTGGGGGAGCTGATTTGACTATCTAGCACTATTATTTATCAACAGCAGAAGCAATAAGCAGTGGTTGTTTATATCTGGGGAATTTCTACAGAGGTCAAGTGGGAAAGCAAAAGAAAGCTTGTTCTGGTTACATAGATGAACCACTCCTGAGAAACTGAGAAAAGGATTGTGGTTAGGGTTAGGATTAGCGTTAGTTTTTGTGGGTTAGGGTTAGGATAAGGTTAAGGTAAGGGTTAGAGTTACTTTTAGGATTAGGTTTAGGATAGGGTTAAGGTGAGAGTTAGGGTTTGTTTTACGGTTAGGGTTAGGATAAGGTTAAGGTAAGGGTTAGGGTTATTTTTAGGGATAGGGTAAGATTAAGGTGAGGGTTAGGGTTAGTTTTAGGGATAGAGTAAGGTTAAGTGAGTAAACTACAGTACAGTGCATTACTGTTCAGTCCTCACTCACGTTTAGGTCAGTATCTTCAAAACTGAACACAGAAGTGCCTTTCGAGAGTAGCAGTACTTGGGTCATTTGCATCAGTGTTTCAAATGATCCTCTCAAATGAAGAACATACCATATCCAGGACTCAGGACTCATGTGTCATAACATTTTCTTTCCAAAACATGAGACAACAAACAAGCTTTTGGAAAGTGATCTTCAGATCTCCAGATCTTCCAGATCCAAACAGCTGACGCGAAGTTCTCCTCCAGATGCCTGATAACCATCAGGTCATTAATATCTCAAATCTCTGTGCGTTTGACAGAAAAAAGTATACAAGGAGTGGGAATAGCAAAAAATTGGCAGAAATTTGAAAAAAAGGGGGGAAGATAAAAATCGCATGTTTAGCATCACAAATTTTTGAGGTCTTTGCAGCAAGAGTTCAGAGGAAGATCAAGCTCAACACTGGCCCCAAAATCGTTCAGGGTTCCTGCTAAATGTTTGCCTAATCTTCAGGCAGAAAGCGTCGCCGCTAGTCACATACTTCAGTGATGGGAATTAATGTGAGCCCTGGGCCCTGGCCTGTGAGGGTGTGAGAAGGCCTTTATTATGAAACGATTGCTTATATGGCTGTGCGCTCTATGATTCATGATGTGGCTTCCAGTCCAGCTGCCGGTCTTCCTGAAAGAAAGCAGAGCATCCTTGTCTCTTCTATGGAGTAGACTGAGCTCAGGCCCCGCTCATGCCTACAGAGCGTTCCTCATCGCACACGGCCACGACGAAGGCAAGCAGCCTGAAGCACCACAACACGTAACCTGCATCCAACGACTCAGGACTCAGGGCGCACCGATGAGCCCTGGGAATGGGTTCCGCACAGCCTTCCCAACAAACGATCACGGGGAAATCCTGCTACGGACCGATATATTCTCAAAGTTAAATAGGACCGTGGTTAATAAATCACAGCGTTGAGCTAGCGAGAATTTCTGTCTGAGTGCTTTCAGGGAACTCTTATGGTTTGTTTAGACAATGTTGCCAGGGCAACAGAAGATGCCTGTGACCAGCTCATGCCCCTGCACCACTTGTTGACCGCAGCATGTTCCGTGCATGTGCGTTCCTGTTTCGAGATTTCGCTGAACCGGCCCCTCACCCCTGCCCTTTGTGCATCTTATTACCTCACGGACGTCTCGGATGATGGATGTGGCACTCAGAGCGGAGCAAGCAGATCGAAATCAACACATCTCGGCTCAAAAATGCACACGGTGTTTGCCCGCACGCGCAAACAACATAAATCTCCCCACTGGGCTGAGGCAAAAAGCCGTGGAGCCCCTCCCATTATGACCATATTTGGCCTCATCTGCTATGTCGTCCTCCACTCAGCACGCAGTGGGCTGGGGGAGTGTTGTAGGCCTCTCTCTCTACCCCCTCTATACCTGCGCACGGAAACACACGACAGCCGGTAGCTTCTCTACTGGGATGGATTATAAGCACAGCGTAAGGCGGGAACTTGAGCGAACGCTCTGGGGATTATGGGATGGCAGAAGCGCAGTAGCCATCCACGCCTCCTTCTGAGCACGGGCAGAGAGCGTTACGGGAGTGAGGCATGAGCAAAAGCAGAGGGCAACCTGATGAAAGGCAGCCCCACCAGCTGCCGGGGGAGTGAGGTGCCCACCAAGCGCACCTCCTCCTCCTCCTCCTCCTCCTCCTCTGCGGTTACGGACATTCGGCTCGACTGCAGATGCCAGCTGCACTGTCCCACCCCTCAAACACACACACGGCCCAGCAAGAATCCCGAGCGCTACACACACACTGCCCCAGCACACCAGTAATAAGCCACTGCTCTACTGCATACACGGCCAGTTCGGTGCTGAAAGACCCTGCTGCCCATCCCTTCCCAACATGCTCCATGCTTCTCCTCTTCACCTCATGCACAAATCTGCCAGCATGCCTGAGGTGCACCAAAACAGTGCCACCCAGTGGTCTGCTCAAGAAGTGCAGACAGCTCTGTAACCTGGCATTCCTGAAGCCTGTTCTACTACATTCCAGAGTATAGTTTAGCCTAGGCATAACAAACCTGGCTCACATATCCAGATGCTGCTGATGCCTAATCTTATCAGATAGATTGGGCCTGTTAGCTTAGCTATGGCACTGCACAGAGGCATGTATCCATGACGGGGTCAAAGTGTTATCCAACGATTTAATCCAAAATCAAAACTCATTGTTTATGAAAATTATTATTATAAGTATCACTGTACATTTACATGATTAATCACAGACTAATTCACTTTTAGAAGTGAATTATTTTGAACAAATAACTTTTTTTCTGTTGTAGTCATTGGTTAAATATTTCAGGTGAGAGAAAAATATTTGGTAATCTCCAAAGGCATTATCTGCACTTTACCATACTGTTCACCAGAGGGCAGTGCAGACCACAAAGGTAACCGAGACATTCAGACAACCAGCTACTACTGTAACATAAAATGCACCCTGTTCAGCATGCAAAATTACATGAGAACAGATAGAAATTGTAATTAAGTTCATTTAAAGCTTCTGTGAGACCCTGTCCTGAGCAGCACGCAAACGTCGTGACTGTCATGGCCAGCCATAATCAGATGGCGACAAGCATATTGAAGGTCGTACCAAGTCATGGATTGGATCATAGAGGGCTCAGCAATGATTAATCACAGACTAACCCAAATGGGCAGGCTTCAATTAACACCAAGGCCTTGCCGTGTAATTACTGACCCCCGTCTGGAGTCAAGGGGCTGAAATGAAGCTGTAATTTATGGTCAGTGAGATGGCAGCAGTAACACCGAGGGCTGTTTTGAAGAGCTCGTAAAAAATAATCAGGCAGGCATATCCCTGTGTCTCCTGATGACAGTGCTCTTGTAGCAGTGGGTAAATACTGTATTGCCTCTGAAACCTCAGATGGAAGATTCTCTAGACGCAGGTTCTCGAAGCTGAAGACCTTTGGCCGTTATTACTGAAACCACTTCGATGTGCTATGTCTGCTGAGCCAAAAACCTGTTCACACATACAAGTGGCGATTTAGATAAATGGGAAGAGTACGCAGTGATAGTCCGAATGAATGGAGCAGTGAACTGTCTTGAGGATGTATATATAATGAATGTGTGAAAGGTGCACATGTGTGTATCAGTTATAGTTTTAGAGTCGAACAGTGTTATGTTTGGCTGTTCCTTTCACACCTTGTATTCAATTGGGCTACTAGTGTTGGTCTGAGACACTGGACCTGCATAAATCCTGTTACAGACAGACTGAGACAGAGACAAAGACTGAGACAGTGACAGACAGAGGGAGACAGAGGAAAAGAGGAATAGAGAGGGAGACAGACCCTGAGAGAGATACTCATTGCCATTGCTGTGTCCTTGTGTATTATTTCACGTCAGCGCGTGATTCCTTTCGATGAGATTGAGAGAAAAGCTTGTACTATATGTAATGGAACAAGAGAGGACTGTGGCAGTAGTGGACAGAAGCAGAGACGGAGATGAAGCCGAGGTAAGGGCGGGCATACGAGGCAGACGAGGCAGACGAGGGGCTCAGAGCCAGCAGGGAAAACTAAATAAAAGAAGGGATTAAAGGGCATTACTCTGGTCATCACAGACAAATGAAAAATGAGGGATTCTGTTAGAGTGCTTTAAAGGGCTTTATGAACCCTGAGCTGGACAGGGTCTGACTGTGTCATCAGGGAGCATTGGTAGCAGACCGCCATAATTCTATTAAAAAAACAATTAAGCAGACCTACATTCAATTACAAAGGCACAAACCAATCTCTTTTTTTATCTCACTTGCATGCAAGCAGATACCAATAGCCTGCAGGGGCCTTGCTGAAATATATGTTGTCAGATCATATTCACTCATATCACGGTTATGGCCCACCAGTGAACTAATAGGAGAAGGCTAAGCTAAGCTATGAGAGTACAGAGTGATGGAGTACCAGCGTCATCTCCCGGCACACGGAATTTGTCATGTGTCGAGACAGTAGATATGGGAGATGAAGCGAGGCGTTACCTTCTGGAACAGGTGCACTGCATCCACCGCCCTGAGAAACCTTGCAGATAAGTATCTGAGGAACCTATTCATCATGATACTGATTATTATGTAAAAGATAGCACAGACTACTTACTGAGACTTATTTCATCCATTCCTATTAACAGAAATCAGAAGAAATTTAGAAAATTCGATAAGCACTCAGTTTCTGACCTAGGAGAAAGGACATCTGTTTCAGAGCTTTTTTATGACATAAGAGCATTATTCTTTCATAAAGCGAGTTGGGGAGGGGGCATAATTACGATGTTTTTGCATCGTTGGACTCTGGACTTAAGACATATCATTTATGGATGGGTTCTTTCCCAGTGAAGAGCTGAACGTCTGATGTTGAGCCGAGTTCCTCCACGCTGGTTCTGAATTTTGAAATGGTGCTCATCAATTTTGGAGAGTGGTCCCACCAGAAGGCTCCTCGAGTCTGTGTGAGCACTGACAGCGATCTCTCCGCTCATTACTGTCAGGAGGACATGCCTAATACCAGTCAAGTTTACACACTGGCTCAAGAGGGCCGAAACTCTCTCAGGTTTCCTAAGGTTTTTTTTTCTGGTATCTACACAGCTAAATGCAAAAAGAAAAATGCCAGCCTTCTGTAATCTAATACAGTTTTACCACTTACTCACATTAATCTGACTGAAGACATTTATACCCCAGAGCCACTTGACAGCAAACATTGATGTATTCAAACTTTAAACTGCAGCCACTGTTATGTTTAGCAAGATTATGTATGCTCAAGGTAATGCAATATTCATTTGCATTCGTTCCATCAATACATATTGCATTTTGTCAGTTAAGACACCTGTACTTTAGCTGGTCAGGACACTGGGGACCATAGTTGTGCCATTGTGAGTGAACCCTTATCTCTTTGTGCTTGACTTGTTGTATAAAGTTCTTTATACCTTTATACTTAGGATTTATACATCTGGTCTTGGGAAACAGGCTGTTACTGTTACTGTTACTGTTTAATTCATTTCAAGCTGTTCCTGTGCTTTTGAATGTAATTTCACATATGATTTAATGGCACTGCATTTGACCCAAACGCTGGGTCTTCACGTTCCTCACACCCGAGAGCTCTGTGAAAAAAAATCAAATCAATCACGAGACCCGAAAATCCGCTGCTTCCGAACGGATGTCCGTTACCATATGCCGCTTTTTCGAGCTCTGGCCATGCTTCAGTAGCGCCTATTACCATCTGTTGCATCATGGGATCTTTCAGTTGCAGTGCAGAGTAGTGGGCAGAGAAGTGCTGGCACCGTGTGCTCTGACATACGCAGACTCTTCGTCTGGGCTAACGTGGGGAAACGGGAAGGAGGTAATAAATAATGGAGCGCCAGATTTACAGAAAGAACCGACACTAAGACTTGAGTCATAATCTCAAGGATTATCGAGTATTGCTTCAAACTGAGACTCCACTTACAGCAAGTGCCCAGACCCATTGCAGAGCATTGTGAGAAGCTAACTGACTGTGTGAATAGCTGTCAGCTTGCAGAAGATACCTCACGATATCTGGCAACTGTGAATCTCAAGAAAAGTGTTTGCCAACAATCCTGAAAAGTCTATCTGGAAAAGTATGGCTTTTACCTTTATCTTTGCCCATTTCCCTATTTTAATTAAAATTATGCAGATTGCAGTCCTGTGTTTCTAGAACTCTGTGGCAGTGGACGCTGCCTCCAATGCAAATGACGTGGCACCATATCTTTGCAAACTACATGTAAAAAAAGGGACAAACAAAAAATAAATAAACTAACACACACATAAACAAGTCCAAGAGCCAACTAACACATAATTATGAACACAAATCCTCCCACAGTGTCAAATTGCGGTGTCACCCAGCACGAAATTCGATTTACAAAATCTGTAAAACCACTGACATGTCATCAGAACATCTGACAACTCAAGGGCTGAAAACACATTTTCTGACAAGACATTTTGGAGGAAACGCTCATAATGAATTGAGCGTAATATCGATGTGGACCACAACATACAAATTATACGGTGGACCACAGTTAGCAAAGTCCCAGTTCCTGGCGTAAGGATATTTATTTAGTGAAACATTCTTTGGGGATAGTCAATAAAAAAAATGATATATGTACAGGAGAAGGTGACAGGCCAGAAGGCCTCCTGGAAGATTTAATCATACCTCCGGTTTTACCAACCAGTTGGGTCTCTTAAAGGGCCACTGCACCAGAGTTACCAACACCAGTGCAGACAAATACACTAAGATGGCAGTCATGTCCCATTCACACTAATGTTCTAAGACCATTGCATAATAGGTCAAACCCACTGAGTGGATTTTCAAACTCACTTTTGAAATATATATAAAAAGCAGCAGAACTGCGAAACTAGAGGTTACATGTACAACACATTTTGAAAGCCTTCAAGAGAAATATGAAAAGCCAAAATATTTGGCTTGTTGTCACGTGACACGCATTTCCCACGTTTCTCGGGCAGTACCATGAGGATACAAAGCTGCCGTTAGCTGCCAGCCTTAATCACATCAACCCTTTTTGATCAAATCCACTGCCTGGAATCATTCTCTGGGATTCAAATGTTGTTTGCCACGTTTGTAGGAGATGGAGAGATGTTGTGATCTCAGCATGTGCCGCTCAGGAAATGGCAAGAAATCTTCGACAGTAACTGGTTCAGTTGTCTAAAATATTCACACAATGTAAAGGGCAGCTGTTGTTTTTAAATGGTTTTAAAAAAGTAAATAAAATAAAAAACGGAAAAAAGGTTTTCTAATAACAGTGATAATACTAGCTGACTTCATCAAATTCTGTTGCACTCTCTTATGAAACCCATGAGATCTGAGGCCATTGTGTATTACATATTCTGCAACCTCCAGAAAACTTTAAAAATTAATGTGTTAGCTAAGGCAGAATTGTAACAGATACACAGACTGTCCCTCCCAATATGTGAAAGCCATCCTCCAGGGGATCTGTTAGTTTACCAAGCATCAAAACACATTTTGACCTTGACGTTTATCCATACTGCGAGTCTGCAAACTGGATTTTATGAGCAATATCATTTTAGTCTGAGCCCAGTTATTTTTTACCACAAACCACCAGCAGAAAGCTTCTGAAGCACACTTAAAAGAGATATGCCCTTCCAAAGGGAATTCCTGAACCCACCAGCACTGAGGCAATGAGGGAGAAAGCAAGCCGTCTCATTAAAAGCTGGGACATGATTCTCTTTGTGCTGAGATTTCCAGTGTCTTGACGTTGTCTAAAAGCCGGATTATTTGTTTGAAACAGTGCGAGTGATTCTGTATGCACACTGAGGGCTTCGCATTAAAGCATCATTTTCGCGGTGGAGTTCCAACAAAAGAAACACCACCCTTTTGGCTCCTGAGTGTAAAGAAAAACTGGAATCGTGTCCAAAACAAGTCAACTTTGGTTGTGCAGTGAACATCCCTGTCTTGTTCTAATCCTATTAAATGAAAACAAACCCCAGGAGAAATACAATAATCACACAGGTTTCCTGCTGTGATATGTCAGCTGATATAAGGCACACTGTTATTCAGGCTGTTGTCTGAGTTTACATGGCAGGTGAGGACGTTACCTGGAGAAGGTCAGTGTTAGGGCAAAGAGTGTCACAGCACAGCCCCGACTCCTCCCACGGGTGTGTCTGTGTGCGTGTTCATGTCTGTCCGTGTCCATATGTGTTTATGTGTGTGCGTTGCAGTGCCAGCCATATTTGCCGCTAGTGGATTGCTCCCCCGCAAAGTAGGAAGAGCGTCTGGCTTAGGCTTAACCAGGACTTCTCTGCTCGGGCAGACAGAGAGGAGCCTAGCTAGCCAGCGAGGGAGTCTTCCTCTCTGCACCATGGCTCTCACCGTGGTGGTCCAGTCCCTTCCCTCCACAGCTGGCCACGGAGGACCTAGAGAACAAGGGGGAGGAGCACATGTGTGCTACCCAGTGCGCATGGTAGGGAAGGGGAGGGGCACGTACACATTTGTGTGTGTGCCTGCGTGTGTGCATCCCTGTGTTCCTCCATAACCCTTTGTTCCCTCTTGTGCCCATGATGTTTTCTGTTCCCGTGTGTGTCCCCGTAACCACCTCTGTCCCTGTGTTGGCCCGTCCTTGTCTTCCCCTGTGTTCCCAGGGAGACTGTTCTAGGCTTCTCCTTTGGCGAACTCTCCCCCAGGGGAGGGGGCCGATCTCAAGAGTTTCCTGGTTCCGGCGGCTCCGTGCTCTGGTCCTGCCCTTCACCGTGGGTCTAGGGCCGAACTGCTGGTGCTGGGTGCTTGGTGAGGATCTGGCCTCGGTGGGGGGGTCTGTCATTCGATTCGCATTACCCGTCTTTTGTCTCATTAATGTTTTGTGTTGCATATGTGTCTTGTTTATATTTGTGTATTTAAGTGTGTGTGTTAGTCTATGTCCTTTTCAGTTCGTGTTTCAACATTGTCCCGCAATTAAAAAATACGTTTGTTTGTTAGCGCTAAAGCTCTATTTGGCTAATAAACGTAAAGTAAAGCCTGCTGTTGACATCCTGCTTTCCTCGCACTGTTACGGGAATATAGAGAAATATGGCTGTGAAGTATTTGCAGCCATGCTGGAGTCAATTCATCACCCAATGGGGATTATAGCACCTGTGAGGCTGACCTGATGAAGTTAGAAATCTCAGTGTCAAAAGTCACATGCCCTAGCTCTGGATAAGACACTAATAACTAACAACATTTAGAATGAGATAACAGGTGGGTAACTGACTGTGGCATCTGAAGCCTGACTCGTTGTCCTTGATCAAATGCAGGGATCCCGAGTGATATTCTCAGTACCACATCCAATTTTCTACTTTTCCACAGTTTTCCATGCCCAGTTTATCAAGTAAATTAAAACTTTGCAAACTCCTTTGACAGCCCTTCCACCAGCTGCATGTGAAGCTGTCACGCTTTCTGAAGGACAGAGATCAAGAGCATTATGTTATCCGTGAAGGTCCTGGTGCCTGAAGCAACGAGGCAACAGCTGCACATTAGCTGAAGCTTCCCAAACATCTGCTGGGAATGTAAAGACTGAAACTGAGCAATACAACACAACTGAGAACCCATCCACATACAGCCTAACGCACGCCTTATCCTGTCGAGCCGAACAGCATGCGGACGCCCTGGAGAGATCTGCTTTGGTGCTAAACCATGCCAGTTACACACTTGGGTTCCACTCTCGGGTTCCCCCGATTTTAAATAATGTCAAGCGTAACCAACTCAATGTTGGCCATGCGAGGCCACATCACCGTTAGTGTCTGTGACACCTGCTCTGAGAATCGTTCCGGTATCGTTCTCGTTCTGATGCACGATCACCCTGGCTCTAGGGGACACGTAGCGCGGGAGACATGGGAGATCTTTCTCAGGCTTCACACATGCCTTCTGCACTACAGATTCAAATGTTTTGCAAATATACACATGATGCATCAGATGTTGTTTCGAAAGATTCGCCAAGCTTTGTGGGGAATGCAGTGGCAGCAAAGCAGCTCCTCTGATGTATGCGCTCCCTAGTTGAAAAGGATTATTTATACTGTGGGAATGCACAATGCGAAGACTGCCAGGCCTTATTCGCTTTGGTGTTCATTTGCTGCTTCTCTTTTGTATGGGTAATCAATTACAATTTCCCCACAGTCACCTGTCTCCTCTATCCCCCCGCCAACTGATAGAGAAATCGCTTCAGAAGCCGCCATTTGTTGAATACCGACGCGATTCTACCTGATGACACTCTGCCTGTGCTGTTTGAGTAGTGATCACAATGCGCGAACGCAGGGGTCAGTGAGCCCGGCTCAGAAGCACTCGGCGGCTGGATCCGGCGCTAAGAGGCATGCCTGGTGCTTGGCCTTAACCCGTATCCTTTGATTTATTTAAGCCTTTATCATTCCGCGTGTGCCCTAGCAGCCGGCGGGGAAGTGACACCGTCGCCATCTAATGTCGAATTGTTACAAAGGGCGGCACCGAGTCTTCAGCGTGTGGATGGCCTGTGAGACCCCGAGAACGACAGCGACTCTCATTCATTTAGAAAGAAATGGATTGCATTACCTTCTGAGTTGAACTATGCCGTTGCTGGAGCCTTCTCATTTCAGTCACGTCGGGTTAAAATTATTCATTAAGCCCGCAGTGACAAAACTTAAAAAAACATGGTTAGAAAGGATGATTGTATTATACATGTATTATATTTGCAAGAAAGGAATATATATATGAGTAATTAGATTTCGAACGGGCCCCTTTATCTGTGAACATGGTGTATCTCACACTAAAGTGCATATACATAATGTATTGTGTGTTGTTTTCCTTTGCCCCATCTGCCAGGGAATACCATTCACACAAGGTGATGTTTTTCTTCTCGCTTGTACTCATGCAAATCAGACAATTAAAATAGCAAAAAACCTTCAGCATCTTCTTGGTGACTGCATCATCTCATTACACTAGAGGCAACCTACTGGTCACTGAATAACACAAGCATGAGTTGTTGACAATTCATAGAGAGGATCAGAAATCCAGAACAAATTGAGCTTTAAAATGATGCAGCGGAGACGTGATAAGCATGTTGACATCCCCTCAAATGTCTGTAAGAGCGTATGTCTAGATGCTCAAATACAAACCTTTATCAGGCATAGGTTCTTACAGTGTACCTGGATTAAGCTAACATATATACATACAGTATATATCACTTCAATAAGAGCAACAAATTCATGGGGGACATCCCGATACATCTATCAAACGTTCCTTCACCAATGGAGCATGTGGAGCTAAACTAAAATGGTGAAGGTTTGGAAACTGTCAATTCATTTTTAATATGGCTTCTGTAGCCTCACCTCTGAAGCTTGAACTCTTGGTTGTGGGGCTTTCCTCTGTCATGTCTGTGTGGTGTGAGCTGCAGTCCCACGTCCGTCTTCTTCTTTTTTAAACCTATAAAACACTCCCGTTCATATCTTCCTCTGCTTGTCACACATGAACTGAATTTTGCTAACTGGGGCTTTCCAGAGGTCATTTTTTTTATTTAGCGTTTTGTTGTTGTTTTTTTTCTTCCCAGAATGTGTGCTGGTTCATTTGTAGTGTTTAAAAATTGCCATATTGTGTTATTAGACTCATTACATTGTAAAAACTAAATAATAAATATCATATTTAAAAATGCTGTGTTCTGTGTTTTAAACAGTCACCAGTTTTGACTTCTTCAAGCAACAAATTTGACTTGAACAGTCACTAGTGTGATGGCAGCACATGCATTTACACAGAATCTGAATAGTTCATCTGTGCATGACTGCTTTCTTATCTGGTAGAATTGGGGTTTTCCATTTCCTTGGTGCAGTGAAAGTAGGGAACTCAGGTAAACAACTGCTCCTGCGTTATCTGTTGCTATGCACTGGTCACTGAATCAGTAAAGCAAGACAGAGTAGGTCTGATCCTGAGCATTCTCAGTACTCAGAGGGCAGGACCCAACACTTCTTCCCTAGACATTTATTGGTTTATTGGAAAATCAATCACTGTCATCACAAATTAGCTCATCTGCCTAAAGCTGTCTTTGAATTTGCATTGGAAGGCGTTAACTGCACATCGCTACCAGGGCTAATGTTCTGACAATGAGAACTTAGGAGAGATCCGTATCAATATTGCATGACTTCATTTATCCCGACTCAATAGTGTCAGCCGCTTGCGATCAAAAATTGGACCCCGGAAATTTGGGCCTGTTTTCATGCCCCCTGGCCATAGGAAACGTTGAGCTATTCTCATCCCAGCATTCCCTGAGGCGCCGAAGCTGGTTGTCTCCGTCAGGCGGAAGCGTTGTGGTGCCTCCACTCCTCCTGCCAAACGACAAGCAGTGAAGGGATGAGTGTGCAGGACCTGGTGCAGCCTCAGCACGGCCAGGCTCGGGTGGAGGGACACCAGGTCACTCACAGTCTCGTGCCCCGCCGCCAGGCTTCTTCCTTGGGGCTCGAGCCAAAGGTAATAGCGTCCACGACCACATGCACTTCTGCTGCGCAGCTGGGTGAAGCCACTGCCTCCGGAGCCATGGCGACTGACCCCGCCTCCCCATCCCCCACATGTTCACGCGGGGTCCTCATTATTACAAGCATGCACTGCATATTGGGCATTTGGTTTTGCTCATGGTTCCATTGACTACAGAGTCATGGCTGAATTGAATCGAAATGAAGTGTGAAACCGCTCAAAGGAGCGTTTGAAATGAGTCTGCATGAGCGGGAATGCTAAAGCAAACTGAGGAAAAGCAGCTGTGTCGATCGGCTGTCCTGTATTCTTGCATGCCAGTGTTTGCAAACACCTTTTTTATATTGTTGCATTCTCTGCTTTGTGACATGCTACAGGTAAACCACACAGGCCAAAATATGCATTTCAAAAACCATATTCTGGCTTTCTGGCAATAACAGCACTGTAGCAGTTTGTTCTGCCCTTATTGTGACTCTTCTGGCCTTTCGGTTAATGGCCTATATGTGTGTGCCAGGCTTGAGGCAAAAGTTCATATTAGGTCTTTATCTGAGCTCCATAACAGTGGATGATGATCTATGGGTGGCATCGAGGGTCATTCCTGTGACACATCTACCCTCCAGTCTCTCAGAAATGGCGTCGGACCGACATAGTGTTCGGGGTCGCGTGTGGTGCTTCGCACCCTCCCATTATCCTTCATTCAATTCAGCTCTGCTCACTGCATACAAAACGCCGTGATCTCTTCGCAGACTTATGTTAACAGCAGCCGTGGCTGCTGACATGTCCAAGGCGAGACACAGCCTGCAGACAGAGAGGCGGCGGTATGACGGTGGATTTCACTGCCTTGTAGGTCAGAAGACACATCAGCAGGCATTAGCACGCAATCCTGCCATTCCTGTGGATGATTAGTGTCTTAGCTGCTTAACTATCGTCCGTTCTGTAAAGGATCAAGCAAGACAGAGAGCCTCATTAGTGCCGAATGTGTGATGTGTGAATAAAACACCGGAGGGTCTGACGGTCGAGTTAATGCCGGCGATTGAAGCTCTGCTTCCTCCAGCATCGGCTGCTCGTTCAGCATTAGCCACTGCCTGCCAGGCGGTTACACTCACTACTGCCTTCCAGGAAGTTGGGCTCGATAATGCCTACCAGGCAGCTAAGCTCGGTCAGCCTGCACTGAGCAAAGGAGAAGCCTTCCAGTGTGCACCGCTAATGGCCAACTGCGTCCTCCGACTCCTGCCAGGCACACGCTGCCGCGGGGACCTTGGAGTGGGGGGGTTGGTCTCTTCAGGAGGGGCCATTAGGAACGAGGCACACTGTGCACTTCAGTCCTGAGGACAGAATGGTGGTGTGGCTGCCAGGGTCACGGTTTGAGAGATGGCTCGGGTACGACCTGGCTCCCCTCTCAGCCAACAGGGTCACTGGCGATCTGCATGGCTGACCCGCTGTTGCCCAGACCCTACCTACACCCTCCCCCCTCCCCCAACACGGGCCCCTCCCATCCTCCTGCACGCTCTTGCACGACCCGCGACGACAGCCTCCGATTGATGGCAAATCAAGGCCAAGCTAATAATAGCAGGTTAAAATAAGCCTCTGAAACTGAGGGCCATAATGCCACTCTCTCCCTTGTTTTCTGTCCTCCTTCACTCTGTCTGCCTCCTTTTCTAATTCTGGATCAAGAAAAGAGGCCGGACACTGGTTTACAGCAATGTGTATGGAAACGAGGATATGTGTTTAGAAGAGGATCGATGTTTAGAAGAGGATAGAGGTTTAGAAGAGGATAGGTGTTTAGAAGAGTATAGATGTTTGGAAGAGGATCGATGTTTAGAAGAGGATAGGTGTTTAGAAGAGGATCGATGTTTAGAAAAGGATAGAGGTTTAGAAGAAGATAGATGTTTAGAAGAGGATAGATGTTTAGAAGAGAAGAGCATAGGTGTTTAGAAGAGGATAGAGGTTTAGAATAGAAGAGGATTTGTGTTTAGAAGAGGATAAGTGTTTAGAAAAGGTCAGATGTTTAGAAGAGGATATGTGTTTAGAAGAGAAGAGGATAAAATGTTTAGAAGAATTGTTCAGCTCCATCTGTGCCATGTTTTAAGGAGTTTGTTTGAAAATGTCTAATAAGTCTTCTATCTTCTAGTAATGTACAGTACATTATCAATCAAGGTGGTGGTCCCCTACCTTTTGTAAACATTTCATATTGGTAGTGTTATTCGTAAATCAGTGGTGGACAATAACAAAGTAAATGTAATTCGTTACTGTACTTGAGTAATACTCAAGTATTTCCATTTTTGTAACTTTTTACTTTAACTCCACTACATTTCAAAGTCTGATATTTTACTTTTTACTCCACTACATTATGCAAAATCTGTCGTCCCTTCAGGCTTCATATGTTAAAAAAGTAAGGTCAAAACAAAAGAAGCACGAAGCACGCGCACCAATCAAGGTTCGGTTCAACAGAAACGCAGCAGCGTAAAGTTTAGGGAGAACAGATCCCCACATAAAAATGGCAAAGAAATTAACTCGCCACAAACCATGGCCTCATCTGAGTGAAATTCTTTGAAATAGTCGAAAAAAAGACTCATTCGTTGTCAAGTGTCTTCTCTGCCTGTCTCAAGTTTAAGGAAACACGTAGAGGTAAGATATTTTCATGGGTCTACAGGTCACTTACCTTAGTGAGAAATGTAACAATATCTTTCAGCAAACCGTTTCTTTGTGTATGTTAAAATAAGTCCGACATTATCATTGTATACACGGCTAGTTATCTATCTAGCTAGCTAAGTATGCTAATGCTAGTACACAACCGAAAACTGCCTTAGTAACGCACTCGGCGTGTAGCTAGTTAAGTTAGCTAGCTAGCTATTTGTTATTACAATAGTTCGTAGTATTTGGAGCTTCCAGCTAACTAAGTGCGTTGATATTGTGAAATAATAAACATTCGAACGTAGCACTTCCCATTAGAAAACAACTTCTATTTTGACTTGTTTTACATGCAGAGCATGGTGCTAAATATTACAGCCTTTACTTTGAATACTTATGTACATTTGAAGGCCAATACTTTTGTACTCAAGTAGATGACTAAAGGGATGACTTCTACTTGTACTGGGGTAACGTTTTACCTTGGGTATCTGTACTTTACCTCAAGTACGTGGTTAGTGTACTTCGTCCACCACTGTCGTAAACACAGCATGAAATAGCACTGAAAATCACCATCTATTAGCACAGTCAGTACCCGTTTCAGTAATGATTAATGAACATATATATACTGTGTGTGTGTGTGTGTGTGTGTACATATGTGAGTGTGTGTGGCTGTGTGTGTCTGTGTCTGTGTCCACATATATCTGCTCAAGCTGAAATCTACATCCAAATGCACTTAATATACTGTTCATGAGAATTCACCAAAGTCAATACTAGGAGTTTGTACAGGCAAAGTGAGCTAATTCACATGGACAGTAAAGGCTTACTGAACCTAAAGCCAGTCTCTAATGGGAGAATATAATTTGTTTTTTATTCTGTACACACTTACTAATTTTTCGTCGGTTAGTTCATTTGTTGATGTTAACGACTGGCGGAGACATCTGTTCATTGTGCTCTACCTCAATGGGAGCACAGAGACAGGACTGCCCCTTCTACAAAGTGTCTTTTGCTCTCCGTCCAATGAGAGTTAGTTGCCGGTGCGTCAGGGCCGTGTTCTAGTGGGGTGGACGCTGAAGCTTGTGGAGGAGGACAAACACATATGAGAGTCAGTTGGGCATGTGAGCTGTAGCCCAGACAGCAGCCAGACTAACAGTCCAGAGCACTGCTAATGAGCAGGGAGAGCCAATCACAGGCCCCCGCACGCACGCACACACACACACACATGCACACACACTCACACACACACACACGCACACGTACACACGTACACACACACACACACACATTGCCAAGATCACAGAGCCTGCCACTGGGCTGTGCTTGCCAACTTGCAATAAAATGACTTCAGTAGAATAGTTTTTTTTTTAGGCCATTAGTATGATGTGGAAACTCATGTCACAGACTGCAATGCCTGTTTTAGTGGCTGGTATAAATTTGCACAACTGTTCCTCTGGTGGATCTAGTTTATCTTACCTTACTGCTCTACTTGCAGCAAAGAGGAAGAGCTGAAGTTCTATGGTGGCCCTGTTTTGTTGGTCTTACAATTCCTGCTGAAGATTACACCAGATTACACCACCCATCTTACCCATCCCACAAGTACTGAGATCTTACATGTTCTCCAGAGCCATGTCTCACTATCACCACTGATCCTGCCTCGTCGCTGTTGTGAGGGGACTAATAGGTGTCGAGTCCTCTGAGTTTTTCTTCAGACTTTCACTGAGTGGAGCTGGTAACTGTCTCTCCCCAGTGAGATTCCCCAAGACAGTTCTATGTCTTGGGTTTGAGGGGTTATTGTAAATAAGGGTGTTACAGTAACTGTAATTATGGACAATGGTAACAACAGATTCAGTCTTAACTCTCCAGTGAAAAATATTGATTGCTGTCAACCAATGAGCATTCTGTGGTTCCCCCACAGAATATAACCATGATCCAATAGAATATTCTGCCATATCGCTGCATGTCATTACCAGACTATAGTAACATCATTTGGTACATTACAATATAACATAGCTCAGATATGTCTGATAGGATCAGGAAATGAAACATTTTAATGCCATGATGCCTGATGATACCTGAGATTTATGAAGTTTCTAACAAACAGCAAATAGAGTGTCAGTCAGAAAGAAGACATGTTTTCATGAGGTTTGCTGTGGGAACAAACAGCCTGACTGGTGCAAGAGATCTGGCAGTGATCAGCATCATCTAAGGAGAGACTCAGGAGTGGACCGCCTACGACTGCAGTGTGAGCGCCACTTCCTGGTTTTGCTGACACTGGACTAAAGGATAGTTAAGATGAAAAATAATGAATACACCTTGTGAATCTCATCTGTCAGCATATGCAGTCACGAACCTCAGAAAAGTTTAACGTGTGCAAAAACCTGAAGGGGGGGGAAATCGTTCGAGGTGTTTGCTTCTTCCTCTTCTGCACTGCTAAAAAAATGTAGTAATGCACTGCAGTTTGCAGGAAGGAAAATGTGAGTCATTCACTGGAACGGATACTTTGGCAATGATGAATGAGCTGTCATGTCCAATTGTTCAGGAGCCTTGGTCTCCTTGACGCCTGCGTCTCTACTACCTATCTCCCGAGCGCCAGCCCGCACAGCATGGGGTCAGAGGTCACCTGAGCAGGTTAATTCACAGGGTGGCAGGAAGCCTTTGCTCCTCCTCAGCCGTTCACCATTGTTACACTTCCCTTCGTTTTCTCTTGCTCATTGGACTCCGGCTGTTGTCCTGTGATGTACATTTTTATCCTGCAGTCCAGATTTTACAGAAGCTAAATCCTTTACAGCCCAGTGGTTGCATTCTAAAAAGTAAAGGCTTATATTCCTGATTTATTCTGTCTTGTAGGATTAATTTTTCATACATGCTCATGGGGTCAAAATATGACAGTCCCCATGAGAGCCAATTTTTTTTAGCTTGTGAATGGGGACAGAGGCGAATAAACACGGAGCTGAATTCTGACAAACACTGAGATGAATTCCGATATACACAGAGCTGAATTCTGAACAGAATGCAGAGGCTCTTTAATAGTTATGGCCACAAAGTCTCGGGGACGCAATGAACCGGTGTGTGTGAGCGCAGGTATTCTACGAGACCACTGACCACAATAGCTGTTCTTCCAGGTGCTGGGAGGTGCTCTCAAAGAGAGGAGCAATGTCAGCTTGCCCGTTAAGCTGCAATATATTAAAGGGAGCAATTCGACTGCTGTCAGCTGCAGGGTGGCATCAGACCTGAACCAGCAATACAATCTGGAGGAGTTTTGCACTTCTGCATGGAGCCACAGAAGTGATTGTGCATGAAGAAGAAGAAATGTCATATCAATCTCAGAATGCATGTTCAACTATCAGTGCCCCCACTATACAAACATCTCGTTTATTTTTAAAACATGTATTTCTCATTAACCTATTTCATAATAAGTTGGTTACTGGACTGAGAGGAGCTCACATCACTCTTTAATCACGTGTTAGAGCTCTTTGAGTGGCAGTGATACTGAATTGTTTTGGAAGTGCTAACTGGGTCACAGTAGAACAGGGCTGCAAACAGAAAAGTCCTTATAGTGCACCAGACAGATGCGGTTAAGTGCCACTCTATCTTCTTATACTGAAACACAAATAAAGGTAATATCCATTTTCACTTATTGCTACTTTCTATATCCTGTCCCTCATTTCCATTTCCAATTTTGACCAAAAAAAAAGACTTTTAATATTTCCAAAACACTGAAATGTTTTAGATACACACTAGCCAGACTATACGCAGATGTTTTAGTATAAGTGTGTGGGGGGAAAAGTCTTTGTTTCATAGCCCTTTACTGAATATGCTTGACCAGGAGTGACTGGATGAGTTTGGAGGTACATCTCAACCCTCTCATACCCTGAAATATCACTGTTTTGTTCACCAAGTGGAAAGTAGAATCAGAATACAGTTAATCCATCAGCAACTTTAACATCTTAACATACAGTACCTAAATCACCAGAAAGGGCCTCCTTATCCAAGAACTAAATTCATTAAATGTGTTTTTTGCTGATTTTGTCAATATTTTGTTGAAATAAGCAAAAACCGCAATTGCGTCTCCTCGGGGTACGGGTCTGGTCGGTTTGTTTGAAGCTAGCACGCAGTGGGGGGGATATCCCGCTCTTTATGTAAATGAACTAGGTACGCCTTCCTTCCTGACTCCCACACGTACCTGGACTCCAGCAAGGACGTTTGAAATAAGGGCACGTGTAACACCTCCCACTGACAAAAATGGCTAATCCCTTTCACATGATACATGGTATTTGGCCACCATTTCCTGACTGAGCACCACCATTACTTGTCCTGCTGCAGTGCTGAAGTGTTCAGCCACACCAGTAGTGGAAATAAATAATGTCCACAGAGCAAGGCTAAGCAGATACAGGTCAGCACAGTAACCGATCCCGTTACAATTTTCGTGTCTTGCCTAGGTCAGATATGCTTGCCGTGCTAAGAAAACAGTATCTGATTGCCAGGTGCAGTTTCATTCATTCGAGGTGTGGGGTATTCTGGCCCGAATATTTATATAAATAAATAATATATAGAATTAATACATATATAAGATATAGTATTACATATTATCATATTATATACAGTATATATATTATATTAATATACTGTATATATTTGTGTGTGTGTGTGTGTGTGTACTTTTCACATCTGAATTGAAAATGCCTTCAGGCATAGCTGACCTCTACTTCCTGTTCTGAGATGACAAAGACACAGTGAACTTGAAGGTAACAGCTCTGGAGAATTGCATTTGTTTGTGCTGACTCTGAGATTAAACCTGAATAGAGAGCTTCCAGAAGGATTTGTAATGAAAAAAGCAAGCCATGTCGCATCAGAGGGAACACGTTCAGAATGACAATGATGAGCTCAGTGGAGTCGTCTGTAAACGAACACTTGACTGATGGAACGGACGGGTCCAAGTCCTTTGGCTTTTCTTGTGAGAGTGACCCTATAAACCGATGACCTGGCAGTGATGGATAATGGCTTGCAAAATGAAGGTTAAAGGTTAGGGTTAATGTTAATGTTGGCAGGGATCACAATGATTAGGTGCCAGTAACATTTTCTCAGACTTCCTACAAAACTTGTAAGTTGATTATGTTCCACTTAGGTGAAAAATAGGTTGAATTAGATACATACAGTATTCACATAATAGAAACCTTGGACTTCAACTGTTCCATTTTGCATTCTTTCTGGCATAGACAAAGCACACAATCTCTCTGTTTTCAAAGCAATTTGCACAACTTTGTTCTTATCTCTGATTTATTTTACAAACTACATGTTTGGTTTAGATGTGCAATCAGGTGCTCTCGAAATAGCCGAATTCCCAAATAGATCAAGTCTGAACCTCTGCCTAATAGATTTTGTTGTGTGCCCTAGCTCTATGAGAATATGTAGGTCATGTCGCCAGACCTCAGGTAATGTTTGATGAAGTCTGGCAAGCTGATCGCGCCACTGATCTCTGATGTGCGACTCTAATCTGTCCTCGTACATCCTCCCAGATATGAAACCCAGCGCTGCTTAGCAGTAATTACCACGCTGGCGTTCTAAATCATAATTATTCTGAGGTCCAGGTTATGGGGCGGCGAATGACATTAGCAGAGGCCGGACTGGGTCGTGCCAGTGAGGGGTGGCGGGGGGGGGCGGCGGCCCGCAGCGTGGTCGGAGGCTGAGGAGTGGTAAATTAAAGCCTCTCAGGCAATCAGGCTTCCTGTACACATGGCCACTACCCTCCGGATCTCATTCCATTCCGGTGATGGAGTGGGGGAACGCTGCTAGGCCCCGGCAGGTTCTGGGAGCGTGATGAAGCGCTTCACGCCGGCCCGAGTGCCCCTGCTCTGGAGGTGGGGGAGGGGCAGCCCATCGTTTGTTGCTGTGAGGGGTTCCAAGCGTCTGCGCAGTCCGTGCCGCCAATGTCCATAAAGCCATTTGGACATTCTAATAAGGTCGAATCTCCCTGTTTGTGAGCCCTTGAGCACATGGACCCGGTCCACATAAAAACCCATCTGTCCCAAGACACTGATAACCTGCTACACTTTGGTTTTCTCGAATGTATTACAAGGTGACAACAAACTTTATATTACATAAACACGTTTTACTTAGATGGCACTCCTGGTGACTGTTAACATACTAAACCCAGGGATGTGTGATACACTGTATTAGACATTTCATGAAGAACAACATCAGCATTTTAGTTGTCATTTTAGCTTGCAGCAGGATTTGCTTTAACCAGTTTTTTGTTAGCAACGTGATGTTCAACATGCCTGTTGCTATGTTTAGGCATTCCTGACACATGCGGTCTGGCCTGATGCAGTATCGTGGTGTTACAACAAAATGGAGCTGCTATGAGTTCTGCCTTGTTCACATCAGCTGCTGTCACTGAATTCAGTTTAATGTTCCATCCTCATTTTCGCCATCGAATGTGCATGTCATTTGTAGCCCGGTAATCTCATTTCTGACTATCACTATGTTGCAGTCTTTAAATGACAGGTGCAGAAGCAGCTGATATTCATTTACGAAACTTCTCAGGAAGCAAAGAAAAATTGTTCACTTAGGTAATAAAAATGGAAAAGTCTTCCCACACATTTCCATACATGGCCTGGAAACTTGCTTATTAAATTCATTAAATAAACCTATCACCGAAAAAACTATATATATATATATATATATATATATATATAGTTTTATAGTTTGCAAATTCAAAGTGTGCAAATCTCAGCTGTGCAAACTCTATTATCAATCAGGCAGTGATGTGGAAGACCTTAGTGAAACTTGGTGTTCCCCCCAGTACTCACTGTTCTCAGCACATGGAGCCTTCAGCTTATGGCGCCTTCATGCTTTGTACCCGCTTTAGAACCCACAGACATGATTCATGTGTTTAGTCCAAGTCTTACATTAACATGACTTACATAACACAGTAGGCATCAAAGTCCATTAGCTTTTCAGTAGGCCGACGTGTTTCATTAAATGTTTTTTGTCATGCAGAACAGGGTCATCATTTCATGTCATTGAATTGTAATTGAATTGTACTTTTTGGATGATACTTTTGTTCATCTTTTTTCCCCAAATGGCTGCTTTTCACAAAAATACTTGGACTTTGGTTTTAAGTAACAACCTGCTTTCACTTTTTAATCACATAATCACTTTTTAATTGATCACAGGCTTCTTCTCTCTGTATGTTTATAGTAGGGTGTTCCATCTCTAATTCAATCATTAAAAAGAAGTAAATAATGAAAAATATTCTATGTTGTGAGGTAAATTCAAATATTCCATAAAAGATTTACTGACGTTGCATTTACCATGCACACTTCTTTATTTAATATCCCATACCACTACTTGAATTTTAATTTGTGTTAATCAGAATCCTTCAGGACCAATAGCCGTTTCCCAGAAAACACCTTTATTTCAGTTTCAGTCTGCTTAAAACCAGTCTTATTTCTGTTTTCCCTCCCAGGCCCACAGTGACATCACACAGCCTTTAATTTAGTTAAAATTAAAAAGAAAAAATCTCAGTTAAATAATTACTGTAGCCCCTGAGCAGAGAGTGGAAGCATACATCAGCTCTGTGAGGGTTCTGCACAGTGCCTGAGAGCATCCTGATCTCCAATAGGCTGGCCATTTCTCACCAGTAGCATAAGCTAAACTGTCCATTAGCAAATCAAACTCCACTCCCTAGCAGATTTGTCAGTCTGACTTTCAGGTGTCTTACAGTGGGCACTGGTTCCATTACCAAAGTGGGTTTGGATTGATGAGAGGGCACTGAGACGCTCTGATGGAGCAGGGGGTTAGTGGTCACGCAAATGCACTTTCATGTCTTTCACTCTACAAATATTGACTTTTTTTTCAAAGTAACTTGTCTCAAGTCCATTTATTTGATATTGGATTTTAGTTTTTCATGTCATTTATGAAAAAGTGATAACAGTAGCTGGAAAAGAAAACCTTTCTTCTTATTATGTATTGAGTGATTATTGATGAAGTCCAGAGTGCATTACAATTTGATGATGTCACTGCAACATCTGGGTCATACAGATCTCTCTCATACAGAAAACTTGGGTTTTACGAATTGTTATCGTAGGTGCACACACACACACACACTTTCGATTTGTTGTATGATTTTTATCACGTGCAGCATTTCAGTGTTGCTCTGAGATGGGAAGGACCTCTCATTCCCCCTGGGCTCATATCACTGAACAGATGGGGAGGTCTGTCCGGCCACCTGTGACCCACTGCAGTAATGCCAATCGTCTCCTCCTCCTTCTATTCCAGTCCAGCGCTCTGCTCACCTGCACCCGGAATGCCACAAGTCCTCAAAATCTCACCGCAGAATTCTTTCATATTCTTTAATGTCACAGCCATCCCTCCTGAGTCGATATTCATGTCTGGGCAAATTCAGGGAAATTCTCTCTGCTGTCACAATGGAAGCCAACGGCAATGCCATCAAAAACAAATTTCATTTGCGTAATTCTCCCAGGCCATTCAGTAGCGGTAACTAACCATTCCTTGAAGGCTGATAAATGGAGAGCTTACAATAATGAGGTGCTGGGACAGCAAGACTCACGGCACATAATAATGAGTTTCCCCACCGCTGGGAGGGAGGATGAAAACAAGAACGCAGAATTTCTCCATTATTGTCAAAGTTAACGAGTAAATGACGCCCTCGTGCCATAATGACACCCAGTTAATCAAAGCTGACACATGGCATTATTGCGGATGAAGCAAATGTCCACAAATCAGGCCTTTCCTGTTGAAAATTCAAAGTGAAATTGGTTTATTTCAACTTTCAACCGCCACCATTGTCCCGAGCACGAGTGATGTACCACAACACCGAACCTTCCTCTAAAGTTCCGCCTTTATGTTTCCCTCCCTGGCTGTGGGGTAAATTGGAAGTAATTTTGTCAAAGCACTGGCATTACAGAGGTGTGTGTCATTAATGGGAGACTGTAATCATCTCCAGTAATGGGCTGTTCATCAGTACATCACAGCTATAGAGGAGAGGCAGGAAAAGGAAACAGCGCTAAAGCTGGGAGATCACTCTCATACCCAGGGGTGAAGGGGGTAGGGAGATATGAGTGTAGTGGGGTAGGGTGGTAGGGGTGTAGTGGGGTATGGATGTAGTGGGGTAGGGGTGTAGTGGGGTAGGGGTATGTCTCAGAGATTCTCAGGACTCGCACCTCACTGATCCCCTCAGCTCTCTGCTCAGACAAATGTGTGAACATTGCAAAGGGCCATTAGAGAAGACTTAAGCTGTCTAATAGAGATGCTGTATACTTATTATTCACAGAACCCCCAGACTAACTGTATACAAATACTGTTACAGTGTGTAGCAAGCAAATCTTAAATACACAATGAGCATGCATGAATTCTAAACTTGTGTCCCTACAAAAGAGTAACTAATATTTACAAATATTCAGGACAATGAATATGCAGGAGATGAAAACTATAACAGTGATTTCTAAGCAGTTTCACACGAACACACTAGAATTCATCTTGATACAAACATTTGCTCTCTCGGATACATCATTATTTTTCTGACAGTAATACCTCTGCATAAGAGTGGTGGGTGATTATATAAAAAGCAGTCTGTCATCCTCCCTTTGTATGCCTTAGAGGTATTTTCTTTTTGAATTAACACCAACTGAATTGAAATACAGAGACAACGGGCTTTGAATGTGTGTATATTAGCAATTTGATTCAGATTACTCATGTAGAACAATCACAATTTAAACAAATAAAAACACTCATTCTGAGTAATTCAAAAGTCCTACTGGGTGTCTTAATGAGAAAGCTATTTAAATTTACCAGGGAAAATGTATTTAATTTAATGACAATCACTATCTCCCAGTGCCATGTACATGTCAGGCCATTTAAAGGGATTAATTTTTCTTCTTTTCTGACACTTATCACTGGGCAATGTGAATTCAAATTTCGGAACGCGAAAACCTGCTACTACACCACGCCATTGTTTTCCCAGTACAAGAACATAATATATGAGCCGTGTGTCATGTCAAGAGAGCACAACTCAACCCAAGAAACAGAAGTCTTTTCTTTTGAATACTGAGGTAGAAACGGGTTCATTACAGTCCATTTTCCTATCAGCAGCCTTTATTCACCCTTCCCCCATAACCACTCAGAATGGGTCTCTGCACATCCCAGGCGGGACAAACCCTCATCTAAACCCCTACAGTGTGCTTCCTGATATACACCACGCCACTCACACCCAGACAGCCCTCACCATTCCACAGAGGCCAGCAGACGCATTAACCTCAAGGTGATGTATCTCAGATACACACCGGGGCTTGGGAGCTGACATTTGCACTGACACCGCACCTGATGGCCCATGTACCATGTAAGGTAAATTGGCTGCAAGGCAACTGGATTCAAATCGATTCATACACTACTCCGTTCTGTGAAATCTATTTTTCCTATTTTCCTATTTCCCCTCAATCTGGTGAGTACACATGCGTAAAAATAAAACTCTAACATGTGAGCTATATGTATTAAACGGCTAGATGTAATTTAGAGTAGAATCGCTAATAGAAATTCGGAGGTGACCTTGCATTCATTAGAGACATTAACAGCAGGACTAAGACTTTCTAAATGAAAGTAGCTGCATCTGTACACACGGGCGCCTGCGTGCCTGTGTGCGCGCGCGCATACCAATCACTCGGTTGCCACCGGTATCAATACCATTAAAAGTTTTCTACCCCTGGGTGTCATCTGTTAGAGGTCTGGACAAGCAGATCCAGTAGATATAATGCTGACATCAGACTCGAGGGACCTACATGAGGAAGGGGGGCAGCTGAAATTTTTCAGCGCAGACGATCGATGATATTGACAAGCCTGACCCACATGCGAACGGAAGAAATAAATTAGCAAGCAGAGGTATCCAATACTACCTCTACTTCGTAGCCTCGCGAATGAAGATGATACATAGTTTGAGCATTACTGATTTGGTACTATGTTTCTGCTTAGGGCGAGACTATGAGACCAAGAGACTTGGCATCTTGCAAATTTCAACGTTAAATACCACGTAGTGCGAAGTACTTTTATTGGTCACGCTTCATCATCTAACGCCTTGTATTTGTGTGTGTGCTTTTGGACAGACTAGTTAAAACAACACAATTTAGGATGGCGATGTAGCTATTAAAAAGTAAATATCTTACGAATGTTTGCGCTTTCTCCATCCACATGCACGAAGTGACTTCATGTTTTAATTTGCCTTGCTAAAATAAACACAAAAACCAAAACAGGATGTTTAGCGCACACAGAATATATAAACCTTTGCTCTTGTCAGCAAATGAAATATGAATGACCCGAGAAGAACGATGCGTCGTTGAGTGAAATGGGAGGGGGCTGAACGTTTCTCCCTCATATGAGCCACCTTTTCGGATCGTGCGGCACACGGGAGGCATTTCGCCAGTGTAACCTCTAGGACATCTTAAGGAGAAGACAGATTCCGAGGATTTGAGGAGTGTTACAGCATACTCAGCGAGGCTCTCTGGATACTGCCCTACGTACCTACTGTTTACTCTGTACTATTATGGGAATGGATCGGCGGCGGCGAGCATCTCTCGCGCTCACCTTGAACTTTATCGCGTTGTTCTTCGCAGTGTCCGCGTTGACCACCAGTTACTGGTGCGAGGGCATCCGGAAAGTTGCTAAGCCTATCTGTACTGGTCCCGTAGCTGTAAGGAAGGCACACTGCATAAGATACAACAGCACGAGCATCAACGACAGCCGACTGGTCCAGTATATCTGGGAGACCGGAGAGGATAAGTTTGTTTTGAGGAAGTTTCACAGCGGCATATGGTTTTCTTGCGAGCAGAATATCGACTTGACAGGTAAGAAGGTGATTTTGTCCTTGTAACCTTGGCATTGTTCTGTCAAATCTGCTGGTAAAGCGTGTTGTGTCCTCCCTTTAGTAGCTATTGTTAAAGCTCAAAGCGAATAAACAAAGCAATCAGAAAGTATGTCCTGGGATTTAAAGTCCTTTCTTAAAGAGACACAGGAAGAACGGTGGCTCCATATAGTTGTTGGACGTCGCTTCACATCTACTCGGATAGGTTTTGTTATCATTCTTATTAGGATTTAGACAGGCCAACACAGTGTGATAACTCGCTGTCGGATGTCCTTCTAACCTACTGAATGACGTATAAGTCATTTAAGTCAAATGTTTGACGTTTTTTATGTAAAACTCTCACCTACCACATTTTACAAGCATCTAGACTCATTTGCCACATTGTTAGGTAGGCTACACCATTTTAGGATAACTCAGTCGCAGAATGTAGTCCATCTGATGTATGCACAGTTTGTCATCCACGTTCTACCCCTTTTCATCACTGGTCAATTTCTCACCATTGCTGACTAAAGTGACCGTTCTAATAGGTTCCCATGAGGTGTTAGCTTTTCAAATTTCTCAGCCCTTTCCTAAAATGTAATTTGGAAAGGAATAAATAGTTACCAGAATCTAGTTCGACTGCACTGAACAACATGAAATGGAATATGAACAAGGAGCAGATGTATTTATCTGGAAAGCTGCATGCAGACTCTGGCAGACTGAATTGGTAGCCCACATTCACAGGACAGTTGCAAACACATTAATCCCATCCTGTATTTAAAAAACAATAACAGGACATTTCAATATTCACTGCAACTGATTTTAAATACACCAGTTTTATTTCACTTTTCTCAGTCTAAACTGCACTGTCTCTGTTGGCAGGTGAGATCTGCAGAAACTTCATAAATGTGCCACCTCCTCATGAGAGAGGTAAGATCCATCATTTCTGATGTTTTCTATGGATGTATTTGCATGGATTATGTAGGATGAACACGGTTCTTTTTAATGTGAACAGTCCCTTTAATCTCAACGCCCACCCCAGATGCCGTAATCCTCATCACAACTGTTCAAGGCCAGGATTCTGATAATCTT
This sequence comes from Brachyhypopomus occidentalis, assembly GCA_020368025.1. NCBI lineage: Eukaryota > Metazoa > Chordata > Actinopteri > Gymnotiformes > Hypopomidae > Brachyhypopomus > Brachyhypopomus occidentalis. The sequence continues at coordinate 3,945,900 of JAGXOD010001383.1, forward strand.
TGCAGCTCCACGTGAATCAGTCATCCACTCCGAGATCACTTCTGCTGCCTGGTCACACTACAGGCTATTGACCATTAGTCATATTCCTCACACTATTTCTAACATTTCACCCAGCCAGACTCTGCACTTGATAAATCTCAGCAAATCTTTAGCAGGAGAGAATCGTGTTTAGGCCCATCAGAGATGACCAACTCCCATTTTGTTTTTTCTTGTAAACAATGACAACAACAACATCAAAACAACAACCATAATAATGATTTAATAAATATCCCACCTCAGCCTATGTTGTTTTACATTTGTGATTTATCAGGAAAGAAACATTATAATCAAACAAATACTTTAGAATTTTTGTAAATGTTTTCAGAATAACAAAAATGAGAAATCCTATAATATGTGGAACTGCATTTGAATGTTTTAAGAGCTCTGGCAAGCCAAAATGTCTCTTTAATCACAAACGTAGACATTCTGCAGTACGTGTAATGGCATTCTTCACTACGTGTAATGGCGATCTGCAGTACGTGTAATGCTGGTGAGTGGTGAGGTCAGAGTGGGAGGTTTCATTTTGTTCTTTTGCATTATGACCTCTTCAGTGTGACAAGCTGAAGTAATCAGAGGCTGCAGGCGTCAGTTCAGCTCGAGTGCTGCATGCTACCATGATTTTACCAGCATGACGTGTCTGAAGTCTCTCTCTACCACCCTGCCCTGGTCCCCTGTCCAGGAGTCTTGTGGCTGTGCATCGTGGCTGAGTGTTTGTATATTCTGCTCCTGGCCACCGGGGGAATCCTCATGTCCATCGAGGTCTGCCATTTTGGGAATGTCATCGATGGATTGAAGCTTAACGCCTTCGCCGCCATATTTACCGTCCTGTCAGGTAACCGCATGATTCATTTACATGACGTCCAAGATCTTCAACTTGGATTTTTGGGACTGTAACTTCAAGGACCTGAATTCATCACCCAAAGTGTTGAAATGTGTCGTGTGGCTGTATTGTTTCAGCTGACTCTGGCTTTGTGCCGTATGTTTAACTACGTTAGTCAAGCTCTCCCAAACAAGTGGCCACGATCTGCAAACTGGCACACGCTGATCTCATCATGATTCAGGCAAATGAAATGTCACATTTTGCATATCTCATAGATCACGCTGCAGTCTGTGCTGACATCTCAGAGTGTCAACAGGCTGTAGGGGCCGGTCTCTCTTTCACAGCCAGCCTAGCCCTCAACACCCGGCCCTGGCTGTCACTTATGCTGCTCCCCAAAGGGTGCCACTGTTTGTAGTGGTTGGGGGTTGGTGGTTGGGGGGTAGAGGGGACATGTGTTTGGAGGGGTAGTGCAAAAAGGACTGTGGGGGGTGGTGGATTTTTAGTTGCTTGTGCTACTCCAGACTACTACACCAGTAGACCGTGATGCAATGTCCCAGAAAGCGGACAGACGCCGCTTGCACAAAAGACCAGCTCCTTCACCGAGTGCAGATCCTGTCAGTATCCAATCTGCTTGAAGTTCACGCCTGGAGCTTGTGGGTTTTTTTAGAGGCTTGTGTCAACACATGGTCAGAAAATGGACATTGCACTAAACCGTCTTGCGCGTGAGGTCACTTAAACTCACACGTATCGAGTGCATAGTCTTTCGGCTCTTCGGTCAAGCCCTGGCCGTGACCTTGTGGCCCCGGTGGTGTCAGTGTTACGTTGCTCCACAGGGGTAGGAGCTTTGTTAAAGTCCTAGTGAGTGATGAGCTCACCCTCCTCAGAGCACCAACTTGGTGAAACGTGAAGCCGTTCACAGTCGCTCAAGCTCCACCTAATATCCACGATGCATTCAGTTGTACCTTCTCGTATTTGAGAAGTCTCACAGCAGCAGTGTTGCTTGATACCCTCCTGTGAATGGTTGTAATGAGATTATATTTTTAATGCAGTGCCAGATGCACATATTTCTCACTGTCAGGATCATAATTCATGACCCTCATTAGAATCAGCGCAATGCCTATTCTGCTCACCAAAGTGACTAGAATGAATTTTGACCATATTTTGTATTTTGTTTCTCTGCACCTTGGTATCAGTTATCCTACAAACGATGTTATTTGTTCAGCAGACGTTTTAAAAGGTATAGCTGAAGAATGATCTGTGATTAGTGCGGTGTGTAGGGTTGTTGTGAATTTCTGGACTGGATTTCGCATACAGAGTGGACTGCTGCTTTATGCGTGAGTGTGGTCCTCTTTTGTTTAGTTCCTGCTTGTGTCCTGTCATATGATGTCATCAGAGTCGTAACCGCTTTTTTCTCCCCTTTGTCATTTGTTTATCTTTGCTTTTGTGATGGAGTCCACACAGAGCAGATTTCACACCCTGGTGGTACAGCAGATTTGAAATGTAGTCAGTGAGACATTCAGAGCAGAAAGAGAGTAAGGAATGGGGAACAAGAGAGAGGGAACACGTTAGGAAAACAAAGAGAGAGGGAGAGAGAAAGAGAGAGGGGGAGAGGAAGAGAGGGAGAGCAGGAGAGGCACAGGCAGAAAGAATGACTGTGAAAAAGACGGAGACATTAATCCATATGGACAATATTGCAGGAACCCAGGGACTAGCACCTCTCCAGCTGTTTTCCCTGTTCTTGGCTGGTATGAAATTCCCCTATAAAGAATCCCACTCAACCTTTTCAGCTTACCGTGTTTGTTTAATGACACTGCCCAGCAAACATACCACTCGCGAGTCCTTTACTTCGGCAGTGCAGAAGTCATTTAGAGGATGAGCTCCTACTTATGACTTTGCATGTTGTGAACGCTCTCCTGTCGTGCCTCTTCCTGCTCAGCTATTTTTGGCACCAAGTGACACTGATTGTCCTGCCTCAAGGTCTGACTTGCTGGTGTTATTGATTAAGCCCACATTACCATCTGGACAGAGAACTTGTTTCCCCTAACCGAGCCCATTAAGCAGTGCCCCGGAACTGCCTGACCACTACCTAGCCAGACTGAAGTGTCTTCATTAATTACCACTTTACATCAGCTCCCAGGTACTCTAAGTACTCACTGACTAGTAAAGGAACAGCTATAATGGTGACTTTGGGAGGTAAACGTTTAGAATACTTAGATGTTAGAGTAAGTATTCTCTATATAGTATTCTCTATATAGTATAGAGTTACTAGTATGGAGAATATCGATTTAGAAGCTGTTCTCCTTTAGAACAGTTTAAATAAGAGGCTGTTTTAAAGTAACCAAGACATTTAAAGCATACAGTTGACTGAAGAATGACATCTCTCAGTGTCCTCTACGGAGAGACTGTAACTACGCCGTCCTCTTTTACTGATACAGTGTAACACTGCCCCCTTATGGTAAGGATCAGTAAAGTCAGCTTGGAATTCAGAAGCGTGTCAGCTTCAACTGTTCTGAATTACAATAGGGCTGCCAAATAACTTTCTCAGGTAAAATTAACAACTCATTAGTAAATTACATGGAATAAAGTAGTAGTGTAATAATACTGCTTTATACTATTATGCTAACAGGACACTACACTTCTGTACTTTGATGTGGACTCCTGTTATTATGCCCCCACTCACATCTTGTTTTTGACATATCAATACCACATGACACTTTGCTTTTGGGTGTTATGCTGCCACAGGCCTTCTTGGGATGGTAGCACACATGATGTACACAACAGCCTTCCAGCTCACCGTGAGCCTGGGGCCCGAGGACTGGAAACCCCAGAGCTGGGATTACAGCTGGTCGTACATGTAAGACGCGTCGCCTCCGTCACGCCGGCATTCCACCGTGTTCCTTCGCCGCTTGCATGCTTTGGCGGCCTGTCGGGTCTCTCCTGCCTCCTGATCCGTCCTGTGTGCCTTCCACAGTCTGGCCTGGAGCTCGTTCACCGCCTGTATGGCGTCATCGGTGACGACCATCAACAGGTACACCAAGACCATCCTGGAGTTCAAGCACAAGCGACGTAACATCGAGAAGAACCTGAAGATCAAGCAGAAGCTCCTAGAGCTGGACACGCCCGAGCAGGTGTGGGACATGTACATCAGCTCGGTCCCCAGCGCTGCCGAGGAGATGCTGGACCTGTCCAGCTCGGGACGCAAGCTCTCCGAGAGCTCCGTCTTCCTGGACCTCAATGACATGGTGGAGCAGGGGGAGGAGTATTGCTGAAGTCAGTGCTAGGCCCCACCCATGACCCCGCCCACAGCATATGATGTAACCGCCCACTGATTGGCACTGCCACACATTCTTGACGGACTGAGCCTGGCCTCACGCTGTAGTGGGGCCTGTGACCCGGGTGAGCCTCTCGTCTGCTCTCTCTGCAGAGGTCAATTAACTGTGTACTTTACATTGGGCTTTTATGTACCGTTCTGTATGGTTTGTTGCTGTGGTTATTGATTTTATATTTATGTATTGATATATGCTTAATTATTCTTTTTTTGGCACCAACACTGGAATATTCATCTCCTTTAAAACATCAAAGGGTTTATGAAATATTTTTCCTCTAATCATTCAAAACATGCAAAAAATGCGTAGAAATGCTGCCAGATGTTTCCCCAGGTTACTCTGGTTCTGGGTGACCTGTTTTTCACTTGTATAGAGATACAGTTACATGCTTGAGTGCCTTTGCTTGTGGTATTGATCCTTTTAACCATAGCATGCCAATAACTAAAAAGACATTTCCAGTTATGTGCCAGAATTTTAGGATATTGGTAATATACATATCTCATAATGCCATATGTCATATATTCCACTAATACAGATGTCAGCAGTGTTGTGAGTACTTTTTTCTTACTTTCTTTCCTAGTAGAAATGTTTAACAATTTTGATTATGAACTGTTTGTATTGAGTAAAATAAATCTATATATATAAATTTGGGGGAGTAAACATTTAAAATGTATGCAACGTAGTATTTATTAATAACTGTGGATTGTAGATATTTATTTCAGATGACTAAATTTCTTAAAGTAATGCATTCATCAGAGTGCTGAAATTATACTCTTATAGTGTGATAATGTGGCAAGGTAACCAGTAATATTTCTACATGCGTAGAATGTAGAAGATCTGTTTTAAAGCTATTTGGAGCAAAATACTACTAAATATATTATAGGAATATTAGCAGTGTGAACTGAACTGAGCTTGGTGAAAATGTTAGAGGACATTTTCCAAAGTGAGTGATCACTATTTTTAAACGTTACTTGAATAACTTCATTGTCATACTTAACTGACCTTGTGTAGATATTTTTAAATGAGATAGGACTACATAACAAGTTTTCCAACAATGATCAAAATGTTTATGACCATCTGTACTGCGGAAACAAAACATAATGATTACATTATGTGCAGTAGTTGTGAAATGTATAATCATATGGCAAATTTTGACTAAATGTACTTGTGACATGAGCCATCAAAACAGTTGTTATGAACAACCTTTATTTGTGTTAAGTGGATGTCACCTAGTCTAACAGTGTTCCTTGTTCTTTTCTACCTGTCTCTAAAATGGCTTTATTTTGCTTTTATATATATATATGAAAAAAAGTTCAATCATTGTTTATTTTTGTATGTATTTTATGTTTTTTTATTTTGTGATTTTGTTTACACTGGAAAATTGTAAATGAAACAATGAGTATCAGATGTCTTTTCAGACATTAGTTAGGGAATACAGTGTTACAATAAAATATTTTGAGTCTTGAAGTTTACGATAATACAGGTGAAGTGATGTTTTTCCACTTAATGTGAAACTGATTTCTTTTTTGGGGGCAGCGTGAACACAAAAATATGATCTTTCTAATCAGATTTGTGTCGCTTTCATATGTGGTCATAGATCATGTACATAGGCTCTCTGTGGCATGTGCTTAGAGCTGTTGTCATCACCAGCACCCGGTCATGTACAGCTCACGCACTGATTGCTGTCATCTGAAGCAAAAAGGCCATGCATACCTCAACTACTAGGGTGGCCAATTTTAATACTGTGAGTGTCTGACAAATATGACGTTTGTGGCGTGGGCGACTATTCGGACTAAAGATGCTTCCTCATTTTACACACATACAGGTCAATTGGAATTATGGATCAGTGACAATTATGAATGTGAAGCGTCATGATACAAAATCTGAACAAAGCATCGTAATCGAAACAATGAAACTTTTAATATGGACGAAAGCAAAGAGAGATCTATTAGTGAATGACCACTAGGAGGCACTGCAGTAGAAACGTTCTGTAATTAATGAGGGACTGTGCAGTGCATACACAGCTCTGTGTGCAGTCTTTGGGCTTTTTACATTTCTTTTTCTTATTTTAACATCATTTTAGGATCATCAGGTATTTACATATGTTCTTTGACCTAATACACAATATGAAGCAGAAGGGCTTTGTGAATTGATGAGCAGATAAAAACCCATTTTGACTAGAAGCTAAGAATGGTTCAGTTTGTGAAAAGTCCAATTTCCTCAGACATGTACAAAAAAGGTTTTATTTTTCCACTCACTGGTGGAAGCAACATTTATAACAAATACAGAAGCCATCTTAAAAATAATTTCATCACTTCCTTGGCTGCATTTGAAATTAGTGCAAATTCATGCAAACAACAAACAGCTTCTGGGTTTGGCTCTGTGTCTGTCTATCGTCAGTTCCAGGGAGTTATAATGGACCACTATCTGTGAATTTACACGTTGTGAGATACAGAGACTATACAAAGACCACTTGGAAAATGAGATACAATGTATTTTTTAAGAAAGTGATTTCACTTACTGGTGTTGTTTACTAATGACCTTAATTCATTTTAGCTCCACAGCTAAACATGACTTGGTGTGACTTGAGACTTCAATTCGTGATTCTAAAAATACATTAAAATAGCAAAGAGGATCACAGGTTTGATCATAATAAAGTTGCAACCAATATATTGAAAATAATAACAATATAAAAATGGCTTTTTGGCTCTCTCGTTTCACACAGTTTGGACTTCTTTGGACCACTTGTTAAGTGTCTAGCAGCCCATAGATAAACCCAGTCCTGTCTATGCACTGTTAAGAGACATTCCGGGTTAAACTGCATTACAGTTATTCCATAACATCTCAGTTAATAGGTCAAAGTCCTGTAGAATTTTACAGTATTCCACGTAGTTCTGACAGCATAAATAATATTATAACATATAGTTTGTTCACAGCATTTCTTTTTGGCCCCTACTTACGATGCCCATTTTCTAAATGCATAATGCTGGTCATTTAATGTGCACCATTGGAAGTGGATCAAATGTTTACTTACACAACAGATTTATGCTGTAGTCATGCAGCCTGGTGTTACCAGGCCATGATCCATCAACAGCGATATTTATGAACATCAACAAATGAAAATTTGATTACACAGTCTTTCAATATTGATCGCAGTGCATAAAATTCAACCTCTCTCTTCAACTCATCCGGTGACAGTCAGCAGAGCTTTCCATCATTTGAAACCCTCATCAGTCTCACAACCATCAAATGAGTCCACATGCACTACAGATGTAACTGCATCAAATATTTACCCAGAAGTGCAGACGCACCCATTAAGAGGCCTTTTGCAGCTTTGCTTGAGTGATTTTTGAGTTCCTTTCCCACGAGGCTTCGCGTACAAAAACACATCCGTCATTGCCATCCAAAGTCCATGCCGGCCATTTGATAGAACTTCAGGTTGTGGGGGTGGTAGAAGTCACGCAGCTTCTGCACGGCCTCGGGCCGGACTTGCACGTGCATCCTGCCCTTGGTCTTGCCCAGACAGTGAGGTTTGCTGCTGCCTTCGGGCTTCTTCAGGCAGGGGAAGCCCTTGGTCTTGTTGAAGTAGAAGTGCTTGTCCGTGACGATGCGCTGCAGGCCCAGGAAGTCCTGCACGCGGCCCAGCTCGCCGGCGGGATCGCTGACGAGCCGCTCGCCGTGCACGAAGTGGATCTGCGCCGGCGGGAAGTGGGCAAGCCAGCGCTCCAGGTGCCGGGCGTACAGGCCGATGTGCAGGGGGCTCCACAGCGGGTCCACGCCGCCCGCCGTCCCGTTCTTGAAGGCCAGGCTCTCGAAGCTGGGCACCGCCGGCGTCTTGGACACGATCTGCGTGTAGTCGGAGATGGCGCGCGTGATGGGGTTCCGCACCACCACGATCAGCTTGACGTCTCGTGACATGGCGCGCACGCGTGCCGGCGTCTCCGCTGTGACGAAGTACCTCGGCGTCTTCTCCATCACTATCTGTCCATCCAGGGCCTTGGGCATCATGCTCCTAATCCACAAAGAACAAGAACCACTTTGAGAACAGGAGAGGAATATAAACTTACTCTTCCTTTTCCCATCAGTCTTGTATCTTCTCCAGGCCCCAAGATCTGTTTCCCTTAAGACTAGAGTTACCTTCCCCGCTGCGGTATTGATCAGCCAAATCACATCACTCCCCCGCAGCATATGCGTTGGGAGGGGAGATCAGGGTGACAGGAGCAAGGCTAATGAGGTGACAAGGCTTTTGTCCTCCAACAGATCCGCGGGGGGATTTTCGGGCCAGCCGTGTCACTTATTGGCTGCGAATGAGGAGTCAGGCAGCCGCCCTCGTCCCCGAGATCGGCCCCGTAAGTGCAGGAGCGGCACTGCTGCTCACGCAGATGTGCAGGCCGCATCAATCAGAGCAAGGTTAGCGCCAAATGGAAGGAGGCTCGGACTGCCGTCTCCCACCAACCCACCCACTACCCCCTGCCTTGGGTTGCAGATGGGACTCATTTGGTTTAAGTGGCTTGCAGGCCCACGAGGCTTAATGGCCCTCCTGCACCCCACCTGCTCCTGAGAATGACCACACCTCAGGCTTTTCTCTACTGCCATCTTTTCAAAGTCCTGATAGGTGCAAATATGGGTGAAGGACGAGGCAAGAGGTGCACAAAAAAGAATTGCCTCAAAAGTCATTATTTGTTCATTTTCAAGCCAGACCTCATGTGCCTGCTCCTTCGCACGGCCAGCCATCCGAGCCCCTACAGCAGACCCTGGCCTATCAATGGCCACACTGCATTATCAATGACTTCATCTGGCAAAGCACTTAGCCTGAAGACTTCGCTATTTACCTATGCCTATTAAGGGCCAGTAAGTCTATTAATTATTCACTTGTGTCCACTGCAGCGGCCTGTCCACTTTTCCAAGACCCCCACCATGCCCACCTATGGACTAAAGGAGGCGCATTTTGTGCAATTTCAGATGTGCGATCTGCGTTGATGACAAAAGAATCGCAGACAGGATATGCAGCTCGGCACACGTGGAGGAAGTGTGTGCGTGGCACAAACGGTCCCACGAGCGCAGCGATCTGCTTACGCTGAATGGGGAAAATTTGAGCTAACAAGAGAGGAGATGCCAATCAAAAGGCAGAGGCCATTAGCGGTGTCCCATACATTAGCTTAGCAGACTAAGCCACTGGTGCAGAACAGATAGCAAAGCTGTGGGCGCTACGCTGGCATGAGAGAGCTGATGTAAAAGCATCAAAGATGTTCCAAAAAAAGAAAGCAGAGTGCATCAAAATGTTAGTGCTCTTAGAGCATTTGTGCCCACCCCCCACCCCTTACCCTTCCCCTGGAGGGTTTTTGCCTATGTAGAAAAACCCTGTATGGTACCACGTAACAAATCTTTTGCACACAGGCCTACATTAGGGGGTATTGTGGTAAATGTAAGTTCGGTTCATGGCTGTTTTTGGTTACAAATTGCCAAATTCCTAGGTCTCTAGGATTAGCAGCGCTTTGTTGATTTAATTTTGGCAATATGTTATGTCTTTCTAGATTACTCAGCAGATTATTAATGCTTTTTGAAAGTCTGGTGCCAAAATGGTGGTTTCCAAAACAATACAAACAATCCCTTAGCAATACATGTTCTCCCCGTAAGCACCACATCCTCTCCATTGTTCCTTCAAGCATCTTTGTGTTGTGCTGCACCCCAGCAGGGCCCAGGAGCAGCCGGACAGGCTTCTCCTAATTGAGCTTGTGTTTTGGCCCAGTCTCTCAGAGGTACACTGAATAAACCAAATGGTGCCCCGGGTATTGATCATGACGGGGGTATGGTAATGCGGGCCTCAGCTGGGAGAGGGGGCAGCAGGTGGAGTGTGTGGACGGGCCACTCCGCGGCCTCATCAGTGTCCTGCCGCGCACAAACAGATGTGAGGCAATTACTGCAGTCTTCTGCTCGGGCAGCACCTACCACTACGGGTGGGGTGAGCATTTATCTTGTTTTTTTGGTCGTTCCTCAGGGGAAGAGCACTGTAATATCTACTGTACCTGATGCTACAGTGCATAGTGTTGCTTTAGTTTTTTTTCACTGAAACAGATGCTAAAGTGAAATGTGATCTCCTGCTCTATCTGTAATGTAGCTGGTTGTTTTTTCCAGCATTGCCTCCATGTGCAGAAGTGTTGGCAGTGCAGACCGTGTGGATGAGTCTTGGATCTGCTTTCTGCAGGAGTTCTGCATTATACAGGACTTGGTAGGGCAATTAAAACATATAGACGCATTTAAAGACAAAACCTTCAAAGTATATTCCAAATGTGGATGGTCAGTGGTGTATGGTAGGTTTAATTGACTGCATTTGATTTCTATAACGTCCCATCAGTAGTGAGAAATAAGCATATGCAAACAGTCAGACAATGGAGCAGTAGAGGGACACGTGTGTGTGCATGTGTGTGTGTGTGTGTGTTTGGATCCAGCCATCCATTTCACTGCATGGTGGCCATTAAGGGCCCAGTCAATTGTAACTGTGCCCTGACCACTTCCCATAGACATCCATCATAGAGGGGTCCAGGATGCTCCACCCAGCACCCCCACCAGCACCCCCACCAGCACCCCCACCCTCCCCTGAGACAACTAATGAGAGCTGAATTACAAACCAAGAGTCTAGGCCTTATGGTGATTTCATGAACTATAGTGTAATCCTGCTATCAAAAACACCTGGCCCCCAACATCTACAGAGGCACACAGCCAAAAGTTCTCGTTCAGTTGTATAACTTCAGGTCCTAAATTATGATGCTATAAAATGGTCATACAACAGTCAAGCTTAAATGTGTTTATACAGTTTATAGTTATTTTTAATTTATGATTGTTGGTATTTTTCATAACAATTGCAAAATAGTAGGTGAAACTCATAAATCAGTGTTTTATAGAGTCTAGATTTAGTTGAAATGTTGCAATGGGCTATGAATTAATAATAAACCATTATTCAATAATAACTGAATCATTTTTATTTGATTTTATATCTCATCAGCTGCAAACATCCTTTTAAATCAAATACAGTTACAAATATAATTAAAACAACTTGAGCTGCTGACAGGTAATAGCATGAGATGAATGTCCCATGTTGTGTAAAGGGAAAGACGATCACGCAGACCCATTCTTTCTCTGCGTCTACATATATATCTGTTTATACATTTTGCCTCATAAACAGCATGCTGTAGGCTGGCTCTGAGTCCATGGGTATGAATTTAAATTTTCATGTTAACTCCATCCCATGAATTGCAAATGAATTCTTACAATGTGATGACATTTGATGCAAATCATAAGCGGACCACTTCAGCAATCTCCCTATTAAGTGACAGAGTGTTTTTAGTGATGGTGAGAAAGCATTTTACAGCTTAGAAAAAAAAACCCTACCGTCTCATTCTAAGAGATGCCTCCAGGAAACTCAATCCTACAGGTTAAACTCCCCAGGGCCTCCAGCATGTCTAAATCAATATTATTGATGCTACAGACACCGAAAATGTATACCTAAGGACATTTGTTTCAGAACCCTTCCAGGATCTGAAGCTCTGTGCATATATCTTTCTCTACTTCAAGCCAAGAAAAAATGTACTTAAACACCCTGAAAGTCCCTTGTTTCTCTTCTATTCACAGCCACTCAAATGCCCACGTAGCAGAAACATTTCCCTGCAGGATTCCAGAAGCCGCACAAATGTCATGCACTGCTGAGGGTGACTTTATGGCAAATAGTTTCCTTATGAGCCAGGAGTGGCGATTGCCATCGGAAACATGACCCCTGTAGCTTGGGTATGTGTTGTGCCTCAGCAGGATCTAACATCATGCTAATTGTAACTGAATCTGCACTGACCAAAGCTAACTGGTTTAATGCTTGCATCAAAGCAAGGTCAAGCACTGGGGCAATCGATTGGGAACACACTATGAGCTCAGGACTTCATCTATCTCCCTGACCTCGGCCAAGATCTTATCGGAGCATCGCCAATGCTAGTTTTCCCTTTGTCAAAGACACAGAACAGTATTTTCCCTCTCCCCCATGCTCCTATAGATTTCAATCTAGCTTTGATAACAAGATTAATGGCTGGTCCACTCTATAGGGCCAGCAGATAGGGCTGAGGACAGACACCAGTTTGTGCTTGGCTGCTTGTCCATAAGCTCCCCTGACCTTATGAAGTGCCTGGCACACATAATTATCTGTGGTGGAAAAAGTGACTTGGGTTAAAGATCAATTGACAGGTCTCACAATAATGTCAAGTGGTTTGCCATGCTGTGAGGTCCATCTGTTCCTGAAGGGATGACAATCTGCCTCATCCCTGCTCCTGGAACTCCTGCCTGGACCAACGGGCGTGTCCGAACCCAAATTACAAATTTACACACGTATACGTATTGATTTGTTCCATGCAGTATTATCGCTCACTTCTCTAAGTGAATGGCAAAATAAATATAACTGAGCTGTAGAGTATTTGAGGACTTTCTGAATTAATTTGAAGTTTGCAAATGCAGACGTGACATTTGTGCATTTGTGTGTGGGGTTGACACAACTGACTGAATTATAATCAAGTCAGAATTGACAAAACAATGAATCAAACAGCTAAAAGGTAAATAATTGATCTTCGTCTGCTCACTAAAGAAGCTGAGGTTTATGGTAGTAAATAGGCTATAAAATTATTTGGCTTGGCTACAGTAACGCAATCCACACAGCATCCAAAGGCTTTTTTAGTGCTTCACAATTACTCTAAAAATCAGTAACAGTAAATAATGTTTGGCCACGCTACACCTAGAATTTGCAAGTTAAGTAACCTTTTGATTTAAATGTAATCGAGTCAGGACAGATACCTCATAATACAGAAAAACCTAAACCTGCACATAATTTATCCTCATCAGAGTGGCATTTACTCTAAAAGCATGCCCTGTTTGAAATATCATCTGTTAAAAAGATTGTTAATGTTGAGAATTCATCAAGGCCGTTTTTGCAGATTGAGGGGTTCAGGAGCATTATTCTATTCCTTCAAACGTTTATGAATATATACTGTCTTATTTATTTATTAACGACTGATTAATTATGTTTCATTACTCATTTCTAATGCCGTATGCATTCGAAATTCCTCTAAGTAACTTCGTTATAAATGTGCTCTTCCATTCAGCTTGCTGTGCGAATGTTTTAAATGTGTTTAAAAGAAGGATAACTTTTGTCTCTCTACCTGTACCAGCTGAGTCCGCGCGCGTAATGCCTGTCAAAGAAATGCGGCTCGGAGCCCAGAGCGCGAATGTCAGGATGAAGTCTGAGAAATTCCAGAAGCGCCCTTGTTCCTCCTTTCTTGACTCCGATGATAAGAGCGTCTGGTAGTCTCCGAGTGGCCGTCCAGTCCTTCCCTGAGGTGTTTGCTTCCAACGCGAGGGCATCGCTTCTCTCTTCCTCCACACTGTTACCACGCGAATTTAAAACATCTCTGAGAACGGTCCCGTTCTTCTCGTGGTACCACCCAGTTACGAACTGTGACTTGTCATAGCTTAAGTTTGAATTCTTTGTAACTTCAGATTCGCAGCACCCCGCAAAAAAGTAAAAAAGATAGATGCACACAATGCCGACTGACAGCATGATTAAAAGTTTCTGTATAAGTCTCCGAATGTCCAGTGGAGGGTTTTGCAAACTTGCCATCCCTCTAAGAAGAAACGGAAGGAGGCCATTCTATTCACGGTATAATTGGCTTTATTTTAAAGCGTTGTAAAGCTAGCGCATGGCTGACCGAAACCGAATTGGGTTTGGGTTCATGTTCTCTGAGCATCGTTATCTTCTTGCCGGTCAGGGTAGGCATGCCTCGTCATGAGAGATCAGTCTGACTCTATATGTCATAGCGCTGACATGGAGAAAGTAGATGAATTCTTTCCACGTATTCCAATACTTGCACGGACAGCATAAAAATACAGCTTTTAATATCCGCGTTCTCGTGAAGTGATCTATCTCTTCGTGAGATTACCCGATGTCGCTGCCCAGGGGTCCCGGGAGAATTCCTGTCCCGAAACAGCTCTCATTCATTCATGAAAGCGCGTCCTGCGCTCGGCGCAGTTTAAGCCTCCTTTGATTGGAGAGTCGCGGAACGAAGGCGGGGTACTTAAGAATTCAGTAGGCGCGCGAAGAACGGCGCTGAGTATGTAGCCAGAAAGTGAATTCAATAATAGATTCAGGTACGCATCAGATGACAAGAGCCGCGTTGTGAGCGCGGTTTGTTCTCAATGAATATTTAAGATATAATATCTCTAAAATGGTTAGGATACCTCCACGTCAGACACAAGACACAAGCTCAAATTTCATAGAAATGCCCACTCGTACGTTCTGAGGTATAGAGTACTTCATTTATATCTGTTTCGGACGTACTGTACAAGCGAAACACACACCAAAGCAGGTATGGTGAGCTATTTCCACCACTCAGTATAACCTCTTTTTAGGCTACAGTGATTATTAGGACAACGTTTATCATTCCCAGTTTGTTTCAGGTTCAAAATGATTCAGTAATTGTTCAGTTCTTGCTAGTATAACTTAAGGGCAATAGTCGCTTTTATTTAGGTGCTTGAACAATACGTGAGAAGTATTTACCTTTGATAAGAGAAAGGAAGAAGCAAACATGCTAGTCATTAATATCCTTTATAAGCCAAAATGATAATGTCTCTGAAGTAAATATAAAAAAAATCCCAGTTGTAGACTAACAATGTTTTGATGTTTAGGATGCAACAGAATCCTTCATGAAATGTAATTTCTTTCTTGATGACTGCATCAAAAAAAATACATTATATGGTTATTTGTGGTGATCTCATCTGCTTAACTTTATGATGCATTTTTCTCCCATTCTCTAGGAGCAGATGTGTCCAAGGTCAAAAGGTCAAATGTGAATCATAATAGTGCTGATTTTAGCCCCATATATCTACTAGCTCACATGGAGCACTTTATTGCTTTTTTAATAAATTGTTATTATATAATATTGTTTGCACATTTTTAGTGTTTTGATGTAATATGTGATCTTTAAATTAAACTGCCAGTTTTCAGAGCATGCTGGACCGCATTTGGCATGGCATGGAATAAGCTGGAAGTTTGTATTTAATTAGACACTGCCTGGACGTGGGTGATCTTTCTTCTCGTGTTACTCAAATTACTGTAGTATGAGAGGCTGTTTTATCTTTCGTGTTGTGTAAACCTGTTGGTAATTTGCTATGAAAGCAGTTGTGTGGAAGTGTGATTTACGACATCGGGATTTGTCGTCACTTGAACATGGGTGCACTGTCCTGGAGAACATGAGGTTGTTCCTGAAAAACACATAGTTGTCCTTCAAACATAGCCAGGACATCAGTACGCACACTTGAGATTAGAAGACAGTTTCTGAATTGTCCTGTTTATTTTGAGGCAGTGTGTCTCTTGTCTCGTCATTGTCATGCAACGGCAGACATAAAACAATGTCATGGGCCTTGGCAAGCTTGGAGAACTCTAAGCGCCTTACAGGCATGTGCGAGAGAATGAGGCTGACAGGCTAACAGTGTGCTTGGCTTTTCCCCATCAATGCACTGGACCTCCCAGTCTTGGGCGTCTTCTGGCGGAGTGGAGATTCGTAGGGCTGCCCTTGCTGACCCCCTTCGCTGAGTGCAGTACTTTTTCCAGATGAGTTTCCTGTTTACTTTGTCAAAGAAAGTACTTTTCAAGGATCATGGCACAAGGTCAGCCCATCGGAGCCACCGCGTTTCTTTTGTGTGCAGCACGAGAGCAGATTGTTGGATGATGAAGTATCCATCTATAAAACATGACCCTGAGGTCAGGGCCAGCCAACAGCATGGGTGATTTATTTCCTGCTGGGGCTAAACCAATGTTTTCTTGAAATCCAAATGAGCACAGGGGCTTTATTAACTATGCAACATCGCTTCTGTGCTGCTGTACTCTGATATGCAGTGCTTGTCTTATTCATGTCTTTCATTTGGCGTAAGATCCACATGATATTCCTTGGCGGGCACATGCATCAGTAGACAGAGAAACACTGTGCAGCCAGTTAATCTTCTGAAAGATGGAGCCTCACATCAGTGAGCTCTAAAGAGCAGGAAGTGTTCAATTCCAATTTAAATATCCTTTTTTGAACATTTATTCCACACCGTACTCCCTAAGCGGTCATCGTATTAAAGAAGAACAATGAAAAACATAAAATATGATTTAGTTGTTTTATGATTTATGATGTTTTGCAGAATGTGTTAGCTAATCACACACACATAGAGGATACACGAGGAGAATGCAAACCCTTGAGAACTTGCGTGACGCAGATGCGTTTGTCTCTTACCGGGCAGCATGTAATATAGAAAAGTCATTATCAGCAACCACAAATGGTGGCAACCGCGAAAGGCGTGTCCTCAGTAAAGGCTAGTGACATTCCTCGCTCATGAAAGTTTAAGACAGTCTCTGTGCTCATGCATTACTGAGCACCTTCTGTCCGGGGCCTGTCGTCTCATGCCCAGCGTGCTGTCAGGATGAGAGTTTTTTGAGCTTAAGGTGCTGCCATAGGACAGACAGCCCACAAGGCCTTTGGCCCTGTAGACGCCCCAAGGTGTGAGGTGGAAGGTGGGGTGTGAGGAAGGTTACACGCATAGGGTAAAGTCTGCACACTCTGTAAGTAACCTTGATTTCTAGGTAGCTGTACACACACTGACAGTAGCACTCATCCTGACTGGCACCTTTAGGGGAGCAGAGAGCATGTTTTAAATGTGAACATTCCTCTAGCAACTTCCATAAAAGGTGGAAAAGTAGGGTTTACCACCTGCTTTATACGTGTGTGCTCTGTGCTCGGAATTGCTTTATTCACTCCCACAGTTTAATTTTACAAGATCACGTTGTCAGTGCAGGATTCACAATAGCTGGGATTTGCTGAGATTACTGTGGATTTCCTGCTAAGTGACAGGTTTCAAATGAAAAAGCATTCTGGACTGTAAGTACACAGGAACTGCAGTAGAAGCCTGAAGTTGAAGGATTTACATAAAAAAGTATTAAAATCCTCAAAGTATCAATACTGGTGATTACGTTATTATTACTTCTATATTACTCCTAGATTAACTAAACTATTGCTGACTATTTCACATGAAAAAACATAGTCCAAAGCCTAACCCAGCCGGTCTTGCCCTATGTGCTGTTTCTACACCTATGATTCATCCCTGATGGTTATGTGTTCTACCACCGTCACTCTGATTCTCTTCTATCTGCTGATCCTTTCAGTACGACTGGCCTGCTGGACAGACTGCAGGCCACTGGCTTGTAGTGATTTTAATCGGCCTTTATACTGCTGCTCCACCAGCAAATCATGGCACCATCCTTGTCTTCAAGGGAGACGCAATCACCTTGGCCATCCCGCTGAGGATGAAAGCCAGATTCGCCCACGGTATAAACATGCACGGTTGCACTGTGCTTTCAACTTGACAAACTACTCTGAAAAAGAAACAGAATACTATCCAGGCAGTGATATTGGTGTACGTTACGAGCTGTGGGCTCGATTCTGGGAGCTGGAGCCAGCCGCACCGAGAACTGAATCATCACACTGTTTTAACAGGCAGTCGAACGCTGCCTGATACATGAGACCTGTCAAACAACAGAGTCCCTTTGTGCTAGTGTATTATTTCTTTGAATTTATTCAGTTCCAAGAGTTTGAGCCACAAAACGAGTGCGTGTGGTCGGATCAGAGAGTGCAGAGGAGATTACTACCTGCCAAACAGATGACCTGATTTCAAGACTGAGCCAGAGCACATCTGGTGTCGTTGTTTAATAGTACTGTTGTAAATAGCAAGGATTACAGATCACTTAAAGTTTGGGGAGGGGGTGGTAAAGGGGGTGAAACATGAGGACAACGTGGGTTATCCCTGTCTAATCTGGCTATATTTCTTTCAGAGAACTCAGGGATTAATAAACTCTGAGATGTGGATTGGTAATCTGCTGCATCGTTTCACCTTTTGTGCAGTGGCTGGTGCCTCTTAATATCCTGCCCAGGAACTCTTCCTGTGTCCTCACAGATGGGTGCCTCAGTGGCTCACGGTGGATTAACAGACATCTTTTCAAATGTGTTTTGGAAGGTTTCTGTTGTTGTTTTGTTTTACGTTCCTGTCTCCTGATCTCACAGTCTTTGTAAGAGAGCCACAAAGCTCAAAACCACAGAAACATGAATTATGCATATAAGCAATATGTCAACCTTGAGATATTACACTGTTAACACCATCCCCCACTTATGTCTCAGGTAAGAAGTTTATTCACATTGATAGTGGGAAATGAAATAATGCATTTTTCATTGAGATTACAAGGCATCTAATCTCTGGTTGTCACAGTTAACAGTTAGATATCTAATGTCTAACCTTTTTTTCAAGGTTGAAATAGGAGCTCAATCCTGATCATACATTGGATTACCTCACTCTGTGGCCAGTGTTTATGCAGTTTATCATGGTCATGCCACACTCACATTAGCTTTAAGCAGAACAAAGTGGGAAGGGGGGGGTACAACTGCAATGCAATAATGACACCACGGTCCACCAGCACTGGTACCATGCGACACAATATCATAATCAAAAAGCACTCACAGTATCTTTAATGAGAAACATTCGCAGCGTTGTCATCCAATATGCGTTAACCGCACATTTACTGAATCTTAACAGCGATAACACTATCACTTTGGAAAAGCTGGTGTATTAGCAACCATGCATTAGGACAGCAAGAAGCATTGACGTCCCACTAGGGAACTGAACCACCATCTCTCTCACCTCTAATGTGTGGTCTTCCCTAACTGAGTCATAGCTCATTACAAAAAGGCATTAGAAAGAATGCTGTGTGACGATACTGCCGAACGTCAACGTTTTGCTATATTTCTCACGGTGAGGAAGATCGATCGCGCGAAGGCATGTGTACAATTTGAAGCCCCCAGAAATGAGCTTAAGAAAGAACGCAGGAAGGATGGAGGGGTGCAGGTCCGGCGTCTGCCAGCCTCTAGCGCAACTAGGTCACCTATAATAGTGCTGTTTAATTGGTCCTGCCCTCCCATTGCCCCTGACAAGAGCTCATAGCCGAAGACTGATGACCCTTTTCATTTGGTGGGTCCCATGGGCAGTACGGTCATTGTTCTTAATACGATATGATCAACACCTAGGTCACTCAGCTGCAGGCAAACACATCTCATTTTCTCTACTTTTATGGTAATGATGGATGCAGAGCAAAAGTGTGTTGGACCAGCCCAGTTTTCCCCCGTGAGAACAAGCCTTCTGATTTGCTTCCATACTGTCCTGTCTGTTACATTATTATGGCTGACAGAAATAAAATAATGAATTGTTATTGTTTATCACTACTCAGTTTAATATTGAATCCTGGGCATACAGTTACAGATAAGCTACCACAGTTAGTTAAGTGCGTTTTAAAACTGATCTGTCCCTATTACGTGTCCTAGGATTCTACTGTGTCCTATTCATGCTTAAATTACAAACCAGTTTTTATAAAAGTCACTTTTAAATTCAATACTGCACCCACACACACCTACACACACATACACACACACACACACACACAGACAAACACTTAGTTCCTACATAGCCATATAAGTCTCTATGGAAGGCTGATGTAGATGGTATATCCCCTCTGAGACCCTAGTGCCATCTGACAGGGCTCTGGCGTATGCTCCTTGACCCTAATGGACACAAGACTCCTGTCCATTAACCAAACACTATCGATGACTATTTATTTGGTATAGTGGCTATTTGATCCTCCTGGCCTGTTTTATATCACTTCAATAAATGGCATCATCCAATGGATCTGAATCCCACATGCATTAGTGCTCTTGTAATCCATCCAGTGCGTTATCTAAAGCTGTATTTCAGCGTTGAAGAAAAGCACCCACAGTGCCTCTTCTCTTCAGCTTTGGGTCTTAAACATGAAGAGAATAATAATGCATTTCCTTCTGATGAGTTCCTGAAAATCCCATGATGCAACAGCAGACTACCTCCTAACCTCAGCGAGTTCTCTTGTATGTACAGGAGTCGCTTTTCAGCATGCTGTCCAAAGCCATTTCGCCAGATCTGGTGAGTAGTGACAGCTCCTACCCTCGGGCCTTTAGGGGGACGCTGGGGCCAGGACTGGGCTAGTGTTTTGTTCTCCAGCTCTGCGTACGAGACGCGTTTTTCACGCGCCCGCCCATAACAGGTCTCGGATCAGCGATCGTGAAAGAAGCTTGAGACTGACTGACATGTTTGTGCTGTCAGAGAGGTCCTTCTGGTAACCCGTCTTTGCATATGAGATGTATCTTTACCATTTGAATGAAGGTTTTCTTCTCTCTTCTGAAAGGAACCTGTGCTTGATGTGCCCAAATCTCACAAAGTCATTCATCCTCAGATGCATGTGAATTTCTATTGTTATTGTACAAGATGTCTACAAATATTGTTCACTGTAGCATTTGTATTATATATATTGTATATTTGCATATATACAATATATCGTACACACAGATTTTGAGTGAAACTAATTAATACACTGCTCTAATTACATTAACAGATTACACTAGCACACTTGTTAATTATATTATAACAATAATTTAATGCAAATTCATTTATTTCCAGTAAATAATAACGCAATTCATACTTCATTAATCCAGTAAATCCAGTATAATTCCAATATATTATTCTTGGATAAGCAGACAAACAAAAAAAACAGGTTTATCTTCTGATATTTAATGAAACACCTGCTGAATAAAATGGTTAATATAGCCCCAGTTAAAGAAATGTTCTAGCATTTTTCAACTCAAGCATCTTTTGCATTTGAAGCACATGGATGATTCTTTATCCAGCCTATTGATACAAAACAGACTTGGGAGCCTGAGGGGAGTTTTGAGAAAAGAGTTCATGACATCCAGGACATTCAGTATGTGGATGCACTTGGTCTTTCTCTATCATCCACCTCCTTCACTTGGCGTCCTTCTCATGAACCTGCCCAATCTCCTGATCCCAGTCATAATCTTCCTACCCTCTACCTGCTACCATTACACATCCTCTCTAGTGTCCCTAAACCTGACTCAATTCTCAGTCCAGCGTTAGCCATCTTACTGTCCCCAAGCCTGTCTCTAGCATGTTCTCGAGTTCACACCGGAGACGCCGTTCTAGTTTGTCTCCCCTACCCTGCACCCTGTCCCTGCACCCCTACCCTGTCCCTGCACCCTAACCCTGTCCCTGCACCCTAACCCTGTTCCTGCACCCTAATCCTGTCCCTGCACCCCTACCCTGTCCCTGCACCCTAACCCTGTTCCTGCACCCTAATCACGTCCCTGCACCCTAACCCTGTCCCTGCACCCTAATCCTGTCCCTGCACCCCAAACCTGTCCCTGCACCCCTACCCTGTCCCTGCACCCTACGTGCTACGCTGTTGCTGTGTCAGTGCTGTTTTGTTTGCCAGTGGTTGATAAGGGACACGACCTAATGATGTTGTCCTCCTTCGTGACTCCTGCAATGTCTCTGCTCTTCTTTGAGGCATTACTAAAGAAAGTGGACCTGGCATCGTTCTCTAACTCTGAAGCGGTAAAATATCTACTGCTCCTGTGGTTATCACCACACAAATCTTTATTAAGCAAATATCAAGACCCGTGACTGAAAGACTGTTTTCTCATCAGGCTCCGTGTGGAGAGCAGCGATGAGGGAAGTTTCATCACACTGTCTGATAAAAGTGAGCCCAGTCTGATCTAATCTGGCCTTCTGACTCCAAATGATGAGAAGTGTTGCACCTGCTTCCTCTGTAGAGGAGGTGCTGGCACGTCCTATTAGAATGACAGCCACCTGCTACATCGCTATTATGAAGATGTTCTGTGCCTGACTGTTCATTTGTATTTTGTCTACAGGGTATGCCAAAAAAGATACATGCATTCCACAAAGTAATGTTAGGGGGTTTGCTATAGACAAAGAAAATGGTGTAAGTGAAAGAAGGGTTTTCTGGTCTGGTATCAGGAGTGGAGTCAATAAACCAACAAGTCTGAGCAGGTCTATTCCACCACCCCAGATTATAGTAAAGATGAAAGGGTCATCATTGGGTCACCAAGACAATCACTCTTCATGAAGTCAATAGCAGCATCCAGCACGCACAGCGCATCCCTGAGGGCTCAGAACCCAAGTGCTAAAGATGAGTTTTCCTGCTACTTCGTAAATCACATCTAAAAATGCTGTTTTGCTTTTCAATTCTTCAATGGTAGCTGCAGAAATTAGATTAGAGGAATCATGATATCATGGTGCAATCCAGTGCCCTCCCACCAAATGTCAATGTCAAACTATATATATATATATATATATATAACTTATATATATATATATATATATATATAAGTTTGTGTATATATATATATATATATATATATATATATATATATATATATATATACACACAGACATACATACAGTTTTTTATATGGTAGGACAGAATCAAATCTACTTTATAGCTCAACACAGTACTAGATCAAGTGTACTAATGTACCTTCAGGCGTTTAAGTGAGGTTTTCCATACCTCTGACAATGGCAAAGGCCCCCGTGACTCACTCACTGTCCCGGGTTGTGCCAAAGCCCCTTCTGTTTCATTAGCTACTCCTCCCTTTTCACATTAAAGCCCCAATTTAATTTCGGTGCGGGGAGAACGAGCCGCTAGCGTCCCAGCATTCCAGCAGCAAAATCCTTTTATGGCTTTAAATAGCTGCGGACCTAATGACCCCCCTCTAATTACACAGAGTCAATATTGTTGCATTCTAATCCCGATCCCAGTTGCAACATTCTGAGAAATGGCCACCGAGCTCCACTGGTCTTCATCGAGTGCCAAAGAGGTTTTGATCTGTTTGGTTTTTCTCTTTCTGTGTTGCTTTTTTCGTTTTCTAGCCTGAAAATTGCCTTATCTAAGTGCCACTACCTCACTCCAATAACGTGACCCTCAGTATAAATTCTCAATATAGGTTTTTGCTCTCCCCTGGAGAATAAGTAATTATTGAACACCTGGGTGTTGTTTTGAGTTCTTGAAGCGGTTCACCCAAGTAATATTTGTGCATTATGTCAGACTCTGGTGCTTTTGACAATAGATGGTGGGCTAAAGGCACTGAACACTGCACCTTCATCCAAAGCAATGACTGATAATGAAGTACAATCAATAGAACAGACTCAAACTTTATTAATGTTACTAATTACACATAGTGATCAATGTTCTCTGCGACATTGCAACAATGACCAACAATGACAAGAATCATCTCATCCATTGACGAGCAGTGACAAACAGTCATCCAGATGCCAATGAAACAGTCGTGATGTTTCAAACACTTCAGGAGACAAAGACTGGTGAAAAATTTGTAGGTTTTTAAATGAGTGTTTTCTCATAGCTTAAAATGTCTGGTTTTGCTAATGCTGGCTATGTCTTTAAAGCCAAAGCACAGACCTGGTGCGGAGCTGTGATGATCTTTCTTGTGAGCTGCAGCCAGAAACACGATGGGATCCACTGCTGTATTGTATTAACAGAGTGAAGCACAAAAGCAAATCTCCTTTATCATGCTCTCATTAGATTTGCAAAGGATCCCCTGAAGTAACACGGAGGCATAAAGGTTTGTAGGAGAGGGAAAGGCACTCTTTGCTAGCATTAAAAGTGAAAACATTATTCTATTTTTCCCTTTAAAATATCAAGTTTCTGTTTGGAATAAAGCAAAAACTCTTTTACAAAGAAAGCACCTGAGGGTAAAGTACTAAAGACTCATAATTTAAAAATGGTTATGTTGCTCAGTGGAATTAGACTACTAAGTAGTCATACAATATGCTGCACCTAATTAGATTAAAATAAAAATGATCACAAAACACAGCTTTAAATGACAATAACAGGCATTATCAAATACCATTTAAAAAAAAAAAAACATTCTGGTTAAGGGAAGCCGAACCCTCACTATTAGGGATCAATTTCATATTGTATTCCAACAACAGTTGGAACCCCATAATACTTTTCAGTTTGGATATTTAAAATAGATTTAGTTTATATATAGTAAAAATATCTTGGATGCATAAAACATAAGTAAAATGCCAAATACAATCATAATTTTACCATAATGTTGCTGC
The DNA here is from genome assembly GCA_020368025.1 of Brachyhypopomus occidentalis. NCBI lineage: Eukaryota > Metazoa > Chordata > Actinopteri > Gymnotiformes > Hypopomidae > Brachyhypopomus > Brachyhypopomus occidentalis. The sequence continues at coordinate 3,970,176 of JAGXOD010001383.1, forward strand.
AAATTATTTATTAAACTGATTTTTTGATTGATTAATGTGAACAATCACCAACATTATGTACACTTATTTGGTGCATTTTAGTAATATTTTATTTATATCTTGGTGCTACATCTATGTATTATGTATGCCTATATATTTTGTTTATTTCAAGTGCACCATGTTAAGCCCAGGACTGGACCAACGGTAATCTCCAGGGCATGAAATGGCACTGGGAAAGCAAAAGATAAAAGTAGAAGCTAAGAGAAGAATTTGTTGTTTATGTGTTTTGACTACAAATTCTTGCAAAGTACATTAGCACACCACCAAGCCAAACGTGAAGTAAAGAGTTGCCCAGAAACCACGGGAGGAAAGCAGTTTGGAGCTTTTCTGTCCAAATGGAGTGATTTAACCGCCTGCCATTTCTGTCATAATGTCTGCTCATTAGGGTAATTAATCTCACTAATTAGTGCCCCATCATTAATACAAGTCTAATGACAAGGACAAGAACAACAGTAGCTTAAGCTCCAACATCTGCTGTCATTGTCCAAATGAATTCTTCAAGAGCCTATAGCGTTCTCAGTACTAGACAAACGGGCAAATGTAGAATAAACATCCTCTGTAAGGAGCATGCAAGCAGTAGTCTATATTGCATTAAGTATTATGATGATAATGACAGAATTTAGTTGCTGTTCCTGATTTTAAATTATGAACACGCTGTTCCTGTAGCTCCCTGTACAAAGACGTTCTCAGTCTAAAAGAGACCAGGAGACTTGAATCCAGTTAAATATTGCCTAAAGTAAGACCTGTTTCTGTCGAGTGGGGTTTAATAAATGGTTATTTCAAACTTCATCCTCAAGATTAAGTACATATCTGGGGCAAGTCAGGCGCGTGGAGCATGGCAGTGACACTTTATTTTGCCTCATGTTGTCATATGTGTCGGTAGAGCAGAACCAAAAAGAACATGAAGTAGCAGGTGTGTGATCCTGCATTCTACTTGATTTAGAGAGCTGCGAGTGGAAGTTCACGTGGCCTGTGCAAAAGAATCATTATCGTGCACCGGGAATCACCCCTGTAAATCATGAAGCTGTCAATACATGTAGGCTTTAAATATTTTTAAAAAACTGCTCACATGTTCATATGACGGCCAATCTGTGATTAAATGTATCCCTCTTGGTGCTTTCAACATTTCTCATCTCTACACCTCCAGCTATGTCACCTCGCTCAGAAGCAATCATCTACTCAGCGTTTTTAGAAGGCTATTTACCAATTCAGCAGGAGAGTAAGGTCTAATACAAAAAACTCAGATCCTGTCTTTATACTGAAACCACTATATGTTACTTTCAATGGCATTTGTCTTTAAAAATGTGCTTTTAGGAATTGTGCTATTATATGAACATCATATACAGAAGTCATTACATCAATTAGTGTTATAAGGGATACAACACAAACTTTTTTGTTGTACTTTTTGTTGTGGTGAGGATCAACGCTGTCAAACTGTGTCCGCAGGAGAATAACAGTAAGGTCTCTCTCACACCAAAACGTTGTTACAGTTTTTGCTCAATTTTGAGCTGCGCCGTCGCTCGGATCATGAATTTTGCGCGTCACAAATCCTCCTCGATCTGTGTCAGTCTAACATATCCAGCGCCACATCATAGCTGTCTTTCCGAGTCAAATGTAAATGTCCGCATGCTTAGGTTATTGGTAAATTGGCGTTATTCATGCAGCTGTCAGTTCGAGGGCTGGCAGCGGAGCAGTGAAAGCAGGGTCAAATCTCCCAGGCGTGAGTGATCTGCCACACAAGGTCCCGCGCCAGCCAGCTGGACTTCAACTTGGTCCCTTCACACGGCGGAATTTACATAACAACATAACAGACAGTGTTCATTAGACTGCGGCGGGCCTCGCGAGCGAGGAACGTGACAGTAGGAACTCGAGCTCAAGCGGAGAGCTCAGCAAGCCACCGTTGATACGCCCTATACGCTCAGCGCTGCGGCATCGATATTTTGGCCAGGGTCTTGCATGAGATATTACATTTAGGATCGGAACGGTGTATTTGCATCCTCACATGGCCTTTGGAAAACATGTGTTGTGTGGTCTTACAATGTGAATCATCAAAGCACTACACTTATTAATATTATAAACTTAAAACCAGGCTTGCAGGATATCAACTTGGTTGTGTTTGAACAAGCTCCTGAAAAAAGTGATACCCCCCCCCCCCCCCCGTGTATGTGTGTGAGTGAGAGATTTCATTGAATGGTACTGAATGCAATTAACAATTAGGCAAATAGGCAATTAAACAGTTTTCACATTATCACATTAAATTACTTAATAATTAGAGTAATGTGGTGTAACACAACATGTAAAAGATTGTCACCATACTAATCTTCACCATTATACAAAGAATTGAACACATCAGTTCTGCTTTCCGCGTTTTATTGCGTGAATAAGACATAAGTAATAATGACTTACATGAAGTAAATCATAGAGACTACTGTTAATAGGTTGTAAGCTGAACAAAGCACAATATGTGGCATTGATTCGACCTTCTCTAAATGAATAAAGGTCCACTAGCACCATCTGCAGGACGTTTAGAACGATGGGGCCTTTTTTCTGTGGTGGCGTTATCAGAGCCTTAACGGGCTCGTTGAGAAGCACTATGCGCTTTAAGTAAGCCAACGTGTCCTACTTCAGCATTTGAGGACATAATAGCTAAAATAATGTTATGGATTCTTTTAAGTTTACGTACAGAGTATTTTAAGATGCACAATTTCATACTGATATTAAGAAACCGTTTAAAAAGATTTAAGGCCGTTCATATTTCACCTCCCATGAACAAAGAGGAGAAGAAGAAAGAAGAAATGAAGAAGAAGAAAAAGAAGAAATGGAAAAATAATGTAACTGGATTTTGCTTTTCTTAATGTCTAAAGATATTAACAAACAACATTTACATATGCTAGCACGTGATTGCAATGTTTTGGTACTGAAATTACTTGAAAGGGACACAACACCAAATCTAGGGCAAGGAGTAGATGTTTTGTTTTGTTGTCGTACAAGATTAAAAAGCTCACTGTAAATGGGTCAAAGACTTCAAAGCTTCCTCCAAAAAAAAAGAAAAGACTCAGCACCTCAGTAAAGCTGTATAACACAATGTGACACCTTCTTTTTCTGCCATGAAAGAGGTGTGAGTAGAAACATGCTTTGACAGCGAGCCTCCTAGATGAAGCCTGCATGTCACTGTGCCCTTCACTTCCATCTCTCTCGTGGGGGTTTACTTCAGCTGCTCATCCATGGTGCTGTCCTTCACCCCTGCAGCCACCACGGCAAAGAAGACACTGGGGAGGAACGATCGGACGTAGAGAGCCGTCCAGGGGATGGGATGGGCCAGGAGAACCTCGCGCCTCTGCCGGTTCACCACCCTCACTATCTCGCCAGCCAGGTCCTTGGGGCTCACGCCGTGAGTGGTCAACTTGTTCAGAATGTCTAGGGGTGGAGACATGATCATAAACGACAACGCTGGTGAAGCAGGGGTTAAAAGGTCTGAGAAAGTCACGCCCCTTTTCCGTGACAGGGGCTAACTGTGTTGTGGTTGTCTTGTTTTTTGCAGGAGCTCGTGTGTCATCTGTCAGGCGTTGGAGCCTCCTGTCTGGATCGTCTAGTCTGGCCTATTTTTCACAGGTGTGCAGAGGAACCCGCGTGTGCGGGTTTGGAGAAATGCGACCGGAATGGTTGCGTCATCCAAGTTGCCGGCATGTTTTCGTGTGCTGGTGTGTAATTACTCACATGCCCAAATGGCGTTGGTAGGCTGAGGGTCGGAAGGGGCGGGGCTTGGGGCTGCAGCGTTGATGAACGTGTGGCTGATGGTGCTGACGGAGATGCCATACTCCTCCACCTCAGCTCTCAGACAGTCGAAGAAGGCCTGCACTGCATGCTTGGAGGCGGCATCTCAAACACATGCAATACAAAAAGAAGTAAAACGCGCATGTCTGAAAAACTTGTGTGCCATGTTAACACTATGACAAGATATTGTCTTACAAGTCTTACAAATCTTACAAGTGGTGCGGAATGGGACAGCAAGTCTTCCTTGGATACTGTTGATGAGTACGAAGTGACCTGTTCTCCGGGCAATCATTAATGGCAGGATACCTACCGTTCAATTAAAACATCGTTTTAACAGTGATAAACTGACCTGATCTGAATGCATCTGCATTTAGTGCATAATTATAAAATGTTTCCTTATGCAATGTTCCTCATGAGATTTTAATAGAAGATCTTCGAGAACAATCATACCCTTTGCCAAAGTGATGGGCCCAAAGTAGTTGACGTCCATGACGGTTTTGTCCATCTCCAGTGACAGAGTCTGCACTGATGCTTTGACCTTCATACTGCCATTGCATATCAGGACATCCACACACCCATAGCAGTCCCCAATCTCCGTGATCACATCTGACATGCTGTCGATATCACTGAAGTCCAGCAGCACCAGCTTGGGTGTGAAGGTCTTGAACAGGAAGAGCAGATAGCACCCAGATCAGGGGAATGGAAACCACAAACCATTGTAATGGTGGGAATGAGTCCTAATGAGCCCCATGCACAGAGGAAAATGGAGCAGTGGACTGACAGTTCATGGAAAACCTTGGCTTGGGTGTGTGGTATTCATATCATAAGTGTTCAGATGAGCATAATAATAAATTGTGGATATCACATAACCAGACATATTTTAGATAAATATGAAAGTTTTAGAACATTGAATAACTAAGTTAAATAGAATAAATAAGTTTCTTAGCAGAAGAGTCTTGACAGTTTCCAACTAAAGGTATGTGAGGTTGGATTGCACCACCAAGCTAGAAAAATCTCTTTGTTGTTGTTGTTGTTTGAACAAAAGGATTGTTCTGTTTTCATTCTTGTTAATTTCACTGTTATAGAGAATGATTTATGGTACTAGGCATCAATCTAATTTTTGTATTGTATAGTATTTTATCATATCATATCATATCATTAGGAATCCAATTCCACCAAACTTTGTTCCACACTAAAATTCCAGTGCACCCAGACATCTTTGTTGAACTTAGGAAAATAAGAATCCTAAAGGCATGAGATAGCTTATATAGTGATTGCAGGCAGTCCTGGAATACGTAAGATACCAGTAGACATCTAACTGTCAGAGAGGACTTCCTGCTATTGTGCAACACAGAGAAGGAAACAGTAAATATGGCACTGAATTGAAAACAAGCATTCAAAAAGTAAAATAAAATTAGGAATGGGCAGGACACTCAAAGCCTTCCTGCCTTTTTTCTGCTACAAAGATAGACATCAAACTCAAAGATGTGACATCAGGACTAGAGTCCATATGGGCTCTCTGAAATCGCCTACTTCACCTACTTTGCTGGGGTCTGAGTCACTGCACAGGGAGTCACACAGAGACTCCAGCTTGTCCCAACTGGGTCCACACAGCACCAACCGTGCACCACCTTCATGAAGCAGCCTGGCACACTCTGGAAGGAGGGACAAAGAGGGAGAGAGAGAGAGACAGAGAGAGAGAGAGAGAGAGAGGTCAGAAAATATTAGGCTCCCTTTGAGACAGAATGGAGGAATAGGGTTAAATAATATTAATATTTAGTAATATTTCATATTTAATAATATTCAGTTTCATCTATCCAGTTGTAATGTCAATTTGCATCAATGCAAGAATACAGAGAATGTGTGTACTATATACTTTCAAGATGCATAACCATCCTCATAAGGTCATTACCAAAAGGTCTTTTTACAGGTCTTTAACTGCTCTGTCTGACTAGTTATATTCTTTATGTTGGTATAGATATAATGCATTAAACTAACTGTTAACTATTTTTCTCCTTTGTATATTCAAAAAATTGTATAAACCATAAGTTAAAAGGCTAAATGTCATTATTCGTGTGTACTATAAAACCTGAGTTTGAGAGTTTATCTGATTTCTGGAAAACAATGACTTTGTGTTATTACAGTTGAGATACACACACACGTTATAATTTATATTATTTATCAAAACTATCTTATGACAGAACGCATTTGTTTTTCACAAATAGTTTAAAGACATTCATAAACTTGTTATACAGTAATTTATGTTCCTGCTTCTCTATTGGGTACATTTTGCTACTTTCTGTACTGCAAATATTGTACAGGTTCTATGAGACTAAATGTATACTTACACACTTCTAAGCCTTTACAGGGAGACACAGTGTACATGTTAAAAGCTTTATTGTGAAGAGAAAATTTCTCAGTTGCCTTACCACTTCCCATTCCAGATACAGCATCTGTAATCACCACCACTTTGTTCCGTACTATAGACTTGGACATGAAGTGGATGACCTCATTGTAAAGGTAGTAGATTCCAGCAAACACCACCACCAGCAGGGGCAATACCATCACAGATGGGAGACCCATCTTCAAATTATCAGAGGGGGAAAAAGTACAGGAAAATATGATGCAATAATATAATGTATAATGAATATTATGTTATAATATATAACCTTGTAAGTTATAAACTTTATATAATTAGATTTTCCAAGTAATATAAAAACATATGGCCACACAAAAAGGATAAAGTAATTTAAAAGATATTTATTTTAATATTATTTTATGCATATTCTCCTCACTCTCCTCCCTGATTTCATCATAACATATGGAAAATTTGAGTATAAGACACATTATTGCATGAAATATGACATTTGAGATATTTAAAAGATTATATGTAACATGCAGCATTATTGTAGGCTTCTGTGTGTATGTCTATGTGTTGTAGGTGAGCTGTGATCTAATCAGTAGTCTATTAAAACAGCAATACAATCAAAGACAATCACTCAAACTAGATTTATCTTAGAACACATTGCTCTTTTATCTAGGTATGACTGTATATGTCTGATAGCACAGCTGTAATTATTTCCATGTAAAGTGTGGCTGAGAAGTTCTAAATATATATTGCTCAAGGCTATACCACTGTCAAATGCCATGTTGTGTTTTAGCTCCTGAAGGACACTTACATTATATATTGAAAGAGTGAACTGAAATACCACCACGAGTAAATAATGTATTCTTTTAAAGCCTCTTAAGTATTTTGTCAAAGTCCTGCATTATTTTCATCAAAACTGTTCAGACAAACCAAGAGTTTGAAGTGTCATGAAATGCCCACAGAGGCAGAACAGCAGTGAGAGCTCCAGTTCCACTTGCTGAACACATGCATACAAACAGAAACAGTGAGCTGCAATCTGTCTTATTTCAGTTCACTTACAGTGTGTGTAAAGAGTTAAGCCTCCAATGGAAAAGTCTCTTGTTTTCCAGTTAGGTAACCAGCTTGAACCCGTTTTCCGTCTTCGTCCATTCAGAGACCCCAGACCCTCTACCCCTTTCTCTCTCTCTCAGGGACAGCTTGTCAGGGTTCAGGGTCTTTTAATAGCATGTGGCTGAGTCGGTGATTTTTCATCTGTGTTATTATGGTGCTGTGCACAGTAGCTTAGGCATGTGAATGACAACCATTCAAAAGGACAAATGACACCTAGTGCAGAAGGCTTTACTGAATGAAGACACAAATGCCCTTCTGCACAGCACAAAGCAATGAGAGACCCCTTTGTCCAGTTTAATATCTCAAACAATAAAAAATAATAATAAATACTGTATATCGTGTCCCATGTGCTTTTGTGTAGCTAGCCTCAGAAGGCAAAGACGGCTCCATTTTTAGTCCTTAAATAAAGGCAATAATGTTACACTTGTTACATTTCCAAAAATGCGATGCAGCAGTAAAGTAGGTTAAGTTTCCTAGAGCATTAGGCTATCAAATTAGGCTATTTTAGAGTGATTGTCATTTTTGAGCGTAAATCGTATAACTGATTCTCTTTTGCCGTGGACTTAAATTGTTTCAGCACAAGCCATTTGGTGGCGGGGCGGCGTTGTAGGACAGTCTCGCGAGATGATATAAAATTCCAACATGAATCTGTGAGCTTGCGACCTCCCTCCATTGGGAGAGATCGCTAACCTAAAGAGGGGAGAAAACGTATCCAGGCACGTCGTTCGTTAGCCGTGGGAACGCTAGAAACGGACATACCTGGCTCTCTGCATTTGGCTGCGGTTACAACGTTATGCATAAACCGTAACGTTTAATTTGGAAAACATGCGGTTACGGCGGCGGCTAAAACGGCACCGGAGCGGGATGTTGGGATTGGCAAATCGCTACTAGGCAACTACGAGGACAGATTTCATTAGCTTGTTAGCTAACGAGGTCGCTAGCTCGCCAGCTAGCAAAGGAGCGGTGTTCAACTTCGAAGCTAGCTAGCAAAGGGAATTTGCTACGATTGGAATTAAAAATCGGGCCACCTCGTGTTTTTTCATTACAAATGGGGTTTTATGTATCTCAACACAGATACTATATCTTCGGCTGATGGTTGAACACGCGAAGCAATTGTGCGACTGTTTTGTTTACTGCTTGCACAGTAACAGTATTGATTACAACCAAACTGGCTTGTTAATCTCTGTTGGCTTTGTGAATGCAGGCCATGGACTGAACAGCCTTCATCAGCCCAAAGGTAGCTAGCGTGCTGGCTAGCTAGCTGTCTGTTTATATCTAAAGTCAGATTTAAACATATATATACATATTCGTTTTTTTAAACTTTGGATTTCTTAACGAGCTTTAATATATATATATTTGGCGGAATCTAGCATAAAACTGCTTTGGATCATGTTTTGGATAGTCAAGTGAAGTTAACCGGATTATTCTCTTGATTTGAGTTGTCGAATTCGGTACTTTAGATAGCTGTTGAGCTATTTGTAGCGGAATACAATGTCTACTGCAAAGGAGAATCCTTGTAGAAAATTCCAAGCGAATATTTTCAACAAAAGCAAATGTCAGAACTGCTTCAAACCCCGGGAGCTGCATCTTCTGACCGACCAAGACTTGAATCAGGTAAACAGTGTTGTCAAAGATATGATTGGCCGTCATTTGTGTTTTATTCATTTCACAAGCTAGTTCGAAAGTAATAAATTCGGTTATAACATTACACCGAGAAAGATTTCAAAGTTGCGTAGACTTCAGATTATCCAGAATTGTAAGCAGACACTGGGACTACTGAATTTTTTGATTGGTAGTCATCCACCATTAGACTGATCTTAGTCGGTGACAGTTGATGTGCAGTTGAAATGTATAACATGATTACGAACGAGCATAACCTATGCGTTTTGGTTTGTTTTATTTTGGTCATTTCATTCTGTCGTTCCTTTATAGTGAAATGACAATCACTTGGTTATCAAAATTCTTTTGCAGACTTTTTTGGGGTTTTTTTTGCTAAAGTTTAATTGGTGATTTTTGTCTACCATACAGGAGGATTAGGAATAAATCAGTTAAAATACAGCATAGCATTTCATGACGATTATGCTTTCTGGTTTTCTCGTGCTTTGCACTGTATAGCAGTGGGCAGCACAAAAGTGCTTTCTGTCTTCTGTGTTATTCTTCTCATTTTAAATACTAGGCCTACATGATGTAGATGTTAGATTTTGACTCTGAAGTTGGAATCCTGAACCCATCCTTGTCCACACTAGATGCTCTTATAGCTTTAATTTTGCTTTGTCACACGTGTCTTTAAAACAGGAATTGTGGAAAAAGTTCAGAACTTTAGTTTAGAGACTCTGCCCCTACACAGCTGCTGCTGTTGTGGAAGCCTTCATGTGACACGCCACACTTTTGTATAGTTTTGGTTATGAAGTTATTCAGCCCCTTTTTTCTTATAAAAGTTGTGAAGTCTGGTTCTTTTTAAATTATAGCTACTAAATTCATTTGCAGTCTCATTTTGTCCTGTACCATTCTAGTGCTTTTTTCTTCATACAATTATGTCTTTTTTGTTTCTTTAACTGGTGCTGTGTTTATCTTTCACTAGATCAACAACCTCCCGTAAATTTGTCTCTTTTAGTAATCTGATCAGCCTTTGTCCGTAAACAAAAGTTACAAACATTTTACAACCATGTTGTAGAGCCATTCACTGAATATCTTGCCTGTCATATGTGTAGTTAAGGGGTTTAGGTGTAAGGGTGTCTCTGCCAAGTCTTTCAGTGATCGAGATACACCAAAGAAAACATTTCACAGATTTATGTCAGGTGTTCCACGACTTTGCAGTTGTCTCACCATAGTGGTCTCTACTGCTGAATTTTAGACCTTAATTGGTCATACAGCTTTAGTGCCTCTTTCCTTTCTACTTAAGAGCATTTCAGATAATCTTGCATGCTTTTAAAAAAAACATCCCCCATGCAAAAAGGACTACTTGAAGACATTAAGCATTCAACACTTGGGATTTGTGAATGAGGAGGCTTTAAACCATCAAGACCTGTTACTTTTTTTTTTAATTGATCCCACACTCTGCCCAGACAGTACTTTGAGCAGAGCTGAATCCCTACAGCAACGTCAGCATCTTGCACTGCACATGTGTGGATGACTGTGTGTGATTAACAGCTCTTAACCATTGCTGTGCCTGATCTTTGAGACATCATGAGCATTACATCACTCTGCAATCGCTGTAAAGATCATATAATGCCAACAGTTGTACCGTAGCTAAGATGTACCATGAGACTTCACACAGCCAAAGTCAGGCTTGTAACACATAGCTGCCGCAACGTGTGTATCTTTCAGTGAAGTCAAAAGTTAATGAAGCACTGGAACTAAATGATATGGTGGGAGGGGGGGGGTGTCTTGTTAAATCCATTGAGTTACACAGAACACATGTTTGGTAGTCTGTTTCCAATTAATTTCCTTCTAAGCAGAAGACCAAGTAATGCTTTCTTAAAAGCTTACGTCGTTGTTTGTTTGCAAGTCACTATCGTGATCTGAACATTTCTGACGGCTTAACTTTGCTATCCATTAATATGGGTATATATGCCTATTAGCAAAATGATTAACAGTCACTCACCTGAGGTCTATTAAACATTTGTTACCTTGCTGACAGCAGGTTAGCCAAGTAGTATTTAGCTATAGGCTAGTTCTCCCTACACTTATTTTCTAAATCATGTTTTTGTTCTTGTCTTGAACAATAAAGATAAATTCCTCCAACCCAAACCCATTGACCTAATCAGTACTGTACTTTGCCTAATAAAGGTTTGTCTAAAGCTTGCGTCATGCCGCATGTAAAGGTAATTTCTTTGTTGCTGAGTTGGTTATCCAAGTTCTGAAAATCAAATCGTGGCATGCAACCTTTTTTCTTTTTTACCCTGCGCTAGCCTGCGAAGAATTTCCAAATACCATGACACTTTATAGTAAAATGCGTTTACGTGCATTGTCGTGATTTTGATGTTTGTGTTTGTGCAGCTGTTTGCTAGCCTTTCAAGCTTTTTTCCTTTTGTGATGAGCTGCAGTGCAAGCAGATGGATGTAGGCTCCCCCTGGATTAAAGTAAAACAGCCACAGGAAGAGGATGCCTGTCCGCATGAAGCCCTGCGGAGAGGATGTATCATAAGAAGTTATTTTGAAATCAATGGAATATGCTAAAAGTATCAAGAGTGCATTTTTGCAACATACCTGCAGCTAATTTGATTAATATCAAGTCATGCCCTATAAAATGAACTTCAAATACAATTTGTCTTAGAACACAACTGTTCGCCAAGGTCAGGACCGTCGATTTATCTGTTGTATCTCTGGAGCCAGTTGCTTCAGCATCCACAGAAAATAGGTCCTGCCTGTTTCGGCTTCACCTGCTGCCATCGTAAACAACACATTTATATGCATGCGTAGCTGAAATTGGACACAGTCACTCCCTGTTTGGGGAATTTTTCTGTAGGGCAAAAAGGGTGAATGTTTGAGGCGCTTTGAAAGTGCGTGTCTTCTGGAGATGCAAACTGACTACCTAGCTACCATTTTTTTCCCAAGATTGGTGAAAAACGTATGACTCATTGTAGTGTTTGCACTTTGTACGTCTGTGTATGACATTGATATGTGAGGAGCTATGTAAATAATAGATGTTTAGTCAACTTTAGTTTGTATGGTTTTATGCGTTGTGTACACACAGGATGTTTTTTGGTAGTGGTGGAGTATTAGTATGATTTTCATTTGCTTTAGAAGCCTCTTGGCCCATGTTCAAGAGCTATAGCTCATGGTGGCCAGACATATTTATGTAATTAAACCTATTTTGCTCAAAGCATATTTACAGTAATGAGAATTTGACATGATACTCTAATGCTATAATGTTACATAAAGCCAGCTGTTTAACAGACAAACCTAATAAGTATGATTTGCCATTGGGATTTTGTTGCTTGGGTAATTGAACACCAGTTAACAATTAACAACCCCTAGTATCAAGGGAGTAGTGGCAAAACATAGTCAACAAGGAAAAACTGTAATGGCAAAGCAACAAGAAGTGAAATTCACTGACAGAATATTTGCCGGAGGAGGAAAAGGTACTTTTTAACAATGTCTGCTGTGTTCAACATTAACTTCTCAAATCAACGAGCAATGGGGGGCCAATTCCAAACACATTCTGTGGGCTTCTCTCCTACGTTCTCGTTGCTGCCTACACAGTGATGTCGCGCATGGTTTTGTCCTAATTCTCCAAAAACGTCTTTAAGTAGGTTGTAGGGCTGATAAAGCACAGTCCACCTCTGACCCCTTGTTAGGGTGGAGACCTGTAAATGTGCTAAATGTCTCTGGTACAGAGGGGCTGAAGTTGGCCTTTTGAACAGGAGTGTTCCTTAAGAAAAGCAAGCAAACCTATCTTCGTCTCTTTCTCCTGCTTCAACACCAGTGTTTTCGGTTTTTGATCACACCTGGCTGTAGGGCGTTCTCTCATTAACAGTTATCTTGGACAACCAAGAAGCCTGATATTTGGCCAAAAGGCAGCTAACCCACACATCTCGCACTCTGGGGTGTGTATGAAGTAGATTAACTGCAGTGTGCTGTAATTAAGGATGTAGTGGTAGTAAAGAAATCGCTGTAGTACAGAATGTTTCTAAACAACATTTCAGACAGCTCCTTCATCAGCTGCTGTAGCAAAGTCTGTGAAGTTATAAGAGGTTCAGCTAGTTCCTGTTCACTGTTAAAAATAGCACGTTTAAATCATAACATCCATGTTCCAAGAGCATACTAACACCCCCCTCCTTTATTTTTCCTTAAGTTTCCTAATTTTGTTGCTGCCATAGCAACAACTGGCGAGGCAAACTGTTGCATCGTTATTGTCCTCATATTGTCATGTACACACAAACACACACAACATCTAGGCAAGCCCAACATAATGGTACACACGAAGTTCTTAGATAGATAGCTTGCTCCAGGTACTGTGTATGTGGTAATGTAGTTTAAATGAGACACTAAGCCTTGTGGGATGCAATTTCATGTGACGTCATCTCATACACTGTTTAATAAGAGCTGCAGCCACCCGCAGGCTAGCCATAGTTAGCAAAAAGCTAGGGACATGGTGAAAGTCCACCTCCTTAAGATCAATTTGTGGAGTCCTTACGCGCACAAACACGCGATTTTCTAAGCTAATACACTGTATTACATCTGCCTTCCTCTTCTGCGGCCAAAGCCTTGCACATTCATTCATGTGAGCAGTAAAACTGTGTTGCATAACTGTTCAAAATAACTGCAAACTTCGTGTAAACGGCCTGTAACAGAAACAAAAACTTCAGTATCAACCTTTAGTGTTTGAAAAGAAATATCTGCTGTGAACTTCACAAAGCCTCTCATTTGGAGCTCTCAATTGGATATCAACCCCAGTGCCATCTGGGGTGTTGAAACATTGGATGAAAAGTATTATACAGGTAATTTGTCTTGTTTGCGTCTCCTACCATGTTGGCAACCCAACATGATGTGAATAGGCCAAATAAAATCCCTCAGGATTGTCGGTGTTGAAATAGTCAGGCCTGTGCGATTTTTGCAAAGCCAGTAATGATCACTTTGAGTAACGATGCGATCAGTATTGGAGTCAGCAAAATTTCATCTCCCCCAAAGTAACTTTAGGAGAAGGAACGGAGTCCAGCTGTCTTAGCTCTTGGTTACTATACGCCATTAATACATTCGGTTTTGATTCACTGCTCTTTGGCCTTTTGGTTCATGAGCACCTGTGCTGGCCCGTGGCTCACGGCACATCTGATTTAGAGGTAGTGAGGAGGAGCGTGGGCCTGTTGTGCTGCTCCAGAGGAGTGATGAGGAAAGAGATTCACGCCTGGGCCGCTCTGCCAGTCTGACTACGGCCGCTTTGTTCTTGCTGCAGACCTGAGAGTATTTGCCTTTGTGATGAAGTACATTCGACTTATAGGCACATGCCATTATTACCTTTATCCCATTGCATAAATGGATGAATTCGGATACATCACTGGTAATTACGGATTTATTTCTGACATTACTAATAAACTGGAGCTATCAGGTGTTTGCCACTTGCACTTGTGGGAAATTATATTTTTATGGCATTACATTTTACTAGCATTATTTTACTAGTATTACATTACTAATCAATTGCTTTGCATTAAAATTCCTTACAGATAACAGAGTTACTGAGCATATTATGGTGCATGCAGAGATGGGGAGTTATAGAAAGCAGGAACTTGGGAAATAGCATCTGTGAGCAGGAGGACGAAACTGTATCAAAGAGGAAGTCTGGGATCCCGAGTCTGTCATGGCAGTTTGGGAAGTATAGAATGAGCTACATATATGGTATAGAAAATGCAGCAAATGACTTGTGGTACATATATGGTATAGAAAGAAGCAGTAAGTGGTTCGTGTTTTGGGTGGAGAAAGAGGATATAAGTAACTGCTTTGAATGTTAAACTTCAGATCTTACTCCCTGGTAGAGGAGCACACTGCGCTGTGCTGTAAGATCTCCCGAGATATCTTGACTTTAATAAAAGGTCAAAAGACATTAGACTGGTGTTGTTTTCTTTTGCATTAACGAACACGCTGCGCTGGGTAGGAGGAGAACAAGGCGCAACACACTCTAGGTGAAAATACATGGTTACCTCATGTAACTTGTGAGTAGGTTGAGGTCATTGTCTGTTGATTGTGTTTTGGTAATGCCATGCGAATTACAACATGACACCATAAATAAAGTCCCATGTTCACTAGAAGCCTGGATTTGGATACCAAAAATGTACATCAGTTTATCGTATTGGCAATGAATGGCCACTCTGACTTTGACATTCAACCCTGCCTGTTTAAAATGAGGTGAAAAGAAGAAGATATGTTCTGTCCAGTTGAATTGTGTATGTTGGAGTTACAGTTAAAGCCAGCACATGCAACACTGTTCAGCTTTCCCTTGTAGGAAAATGTCCGCTTTGTTTATCTGCAGCCCTCCCGTCAGCTTGAGGGAGCCTGACCACGGGGTGTGGACGGTGAAGGCTCGGGGTGTGTGTGTGTGTGTGGGGGGGGGGGGCCTTGTGAAAGGAAGTGTGGGTCGGGAAACTGGAGTTTCCCAAAGGTCGGCTTCCACTTCAGAGGCAGCAGCGCTGGAAGGGGGAGAGTTTGTTATTGGGGAGGGTTGCAGGGCTGAAGCAGGGGATGTGTCTCAGGGGGGCGGGGCCTGGGGGTGGGGCCTGGGCCGACGAGACCCAGCGGGTGCGTCCAGGGGTGAGAGGGATGTGGGATGAGGTGGCCTGCTAGGAACGGCCTGCGCCCCCTGGTCTTCGGCTGGGAGGAAATTGGAAGGTAAACCTGATGCCGGCAGGAGGGCAGCGGGGTTAGAGAGGAGCTGTTTGGAGGAAGCAGGGAGGATGGTGCTGGGGTGTGTGCCGCACTGGCCCTGTTGACCCCCTCTCCGCTCTGGGCCTGTGACACACGCGCCCCCCACACACACACCCACCCCCTCTGGGCCTGTGACACGCCCCCCACCCCCCCTCTGGGCCTGTGACACGCCCCCCCACCCCCCCTCTGGGCCTGTGACACGCCTCCCGCTCTGGGCCTGTGACACACCCCCCCTCTGGGCCTGTGACACGCCTCCCGCTCTGGGCCTGTGACACGCCTGCCTCGTGTACAGCACAGCTATACATTGTTTTTTGTTGTTGTTGTTTTTTGTTGTTGAGGTTTTGTTGTTGTTTTTTATTATTACTCCACCTCCTCAAAAGAGGAAGGTCACTGCTCTTTTTCTGATTCTCAGCAGCCTGATGTGCTTCATGACAGCTTTACAAAATCGCTCATCACCCCTTTGCACTGTCAGCTGAAATAACAACTTCCTCATCATTTCGGGGGGGGGAAAGAATGCCAAAAAACAAAAAGAATTCCCAGTGCAGAAGACTGAATGCAGCACTGCAGAAGCCGGTCAGCTAAGAATGGCACGTCAACACCTAGCTTATTTAAAAGCAGGTCGGATCCGTTTTCTCACATTTTTGTGTGAGCGTATGAAATTCCAGTGGCCGTTAGCTGTGTGCCAGTAGCATCATGTCTTTTATATATACAGATGTATACAACTGTTGCGTTTGCACGTGTGTGTGATTGGTGGATGCACAGAAGCAGAGCTTGTCTGCACTTCTGAAGTCTCAACACACACCTGACTGGCCTACTGTGTTACCACGAGTGCTGATCACGTCCTTCTGTGGTTGGAAGTATGACAGCTGTGCTCTATGGTGATGGTGGTTATTTTTAAATAATTCAGTGCTCTTGAAGGCGTTTCAGGACATTTTAGTTCTCCTGTGTAATCGACTGTATCATGTCCTAATGGACCCCCATTAGGAGGGGAGGGGCACTTTCCAGAGATCCGGTATACCAACTCCATGATGAATGTTACTGTAACCCCATCTTCACATTTCTCATTTTACATTTTATTATGCAAACCTGTACCTAAAACATGGATATAGAGATTGTTATTGCATGCTAATTTTGCAGACCTCACCACGGGCAAATTATCCCCTCCAACAATTCCCAGTTTTTATTGTGTGCTGCAGGTATGCTGGCCGATGTCGTACATTCCACATGAGCTCTGTAGGTGTTTTGCTGAAGCACAGCATTCATGTGGTCAAGGGAAATGTACGTCATTTTGGCAAACAGGGATGCAGGCCACATGGACGTAGGCGACATCGAGGGTTCATGGTCTTGTTTTTGATTGGTTGCCAGGCATTTCACAATGTGCAGCAAAATAATTTCAATATGCTTGTTGTTTGTTTGTAGGAGGGTCCATATGGCACAGCCCTAGTTCTTACGCTTGTGGTTGGCGCTTGTGTTTATAACCGTTGCTGTTTGGCAGCAGTTCACACGTTTTGCATCTTTGTCGTGTCTTCACAGGCCAAACCCATCTATGGAGGGTGGCTGTGCTTGGCTCCAGAGGGGACGGACTTTGACAATCCGATGCAGAGATCCCGGGTGAGTACTCGGCTGTGAGAGAGGATGGGCACAGGAAGACCGGGCGCAGCGATGCGGCACGCGGAAGGGGCTCATGTTTGAGACTTTGTTCAGTGCTGCCTGGCGTTAATGCGGGCGGCGCCGCTTGTGACACGACTGTGTTCCTCCTCCAGAAATGGCAGCGGAGGTTCTTCGTCCTCTACGAGCACGGCTGCTTGCGCTTCGCCTTGGACGAGTCGGTAAGAACTTGGAACCTCGTTGTCATTCCTGAAAATGCACAACTGCTGTCAAACATTTCTCCACATAACCAGACGTGGAACGCACCCCCACCACCACCCTACCCCCACCCCTTACAAGAATCCAGCGATTGGTGCTTTCTCGAAAAGCCTGTGTTTGGAGGCCAGTCTTAATGGCTTCCTTCTCAGTAAAAAGGGTGGAGGGAGGCTGTTTACTGCCACCTTTATAGCTCCCTCGCTCATTAAAATGCACGCAAGAGGGGTCGGGCGGAGGCGGATGTGGTGTGGCCTCCAGCACCATCGCGGGCCTCGGCGGCCAGCACGAGACCTGCTCAGCCTGCTTGGCTCTCTGGAATGTGACATGGGTGACCAAATTAGCTAGCCGATCAGGGCCGAGATTACGGAGTTTGTATATAAACAGCGCGGCCCACACACGGCCCGTCGCAGAGATCGAGAGCCGAACGGATGGGTTTGGGGGGGGGACCCCTGATCTACCACGGTCAATCCAGAGCGTAAGCCCCTATGCTGGTTTACACTGCGGCAATGTTTTTGCGTGTGTGGTGATGGGCAGATTGCGTCGTGCTGGGTGTTGCCTGGCTCGTGTGGCGTTATCTTGCTAGCTGACTGGGAGGAGATGAAGAGGAGCTCTTCAGCAGCTGGTGTGGAGGGCTGACGGGCTCCAGGCAGTACAGCTTTTCCTCTGATTGTAAGACCATGACTATTCTGCCAGCCCTATTGTCTTGACAGGCTTTTTCATCTGCGCTCAGAGCCCTCAGGAAAGGCCTGGAAATTAGGTCAGGGAAATGTCTGCTTCGCACGCAGGAGTATGAACTGAAATCATTCTCTTTTTTTTTTTTTTTTTTTTTTGCCTCAGTAGAAGAATTGAGATCACATTGAAGCATGTGGCAACACAAAATTTAAAGACACTGTCATTTGCATTGAACATTTGGTGATTGTGTTTGCTGATGAATTCTGAGTTGGTTCTCTGTGTTGGATCGTCACACACTTGAACTCTGAATTTGTTTCATTTAGTTTTATCTTGAACTGCTTAGGTTTCCCTGAACTATTCTTTTTCACATAAAATAAATATTACTTTAATCAGTTTTAACCATGTCTAAATACAGTTAAACAAACAAAAAAGTTTTAAAGTGTAATAATTTTATTAGAACCACTTATTTTAAGTTTGTTTCCAAAACCTGTCAGTTTAGCTGACAGAACCTGACAGAAGATGACTTCACCTAGCGGGATGGGCCCTGAGTGCTGTAAACATTTTCAAAGGTTTTGAAGGGTCCTATTTTAGGTGGTGGATGGAGATGTTCTGAATGTGAAGTATAAGGCTCAGAGAAGCGTTCACCCTTATATGCCCATATTTGGTGAAACTGCTTAGAGGGCTATTGGTGACGTTGCTAGACTCTTAGAACATTAGCCCCCTAAAACCACATGGAAATGCAAAATATGCTCTGAGACTTTCGTTCCACAGAGGGCCCAACCACAGTACCTATTTCTGTAAGCAAAGCCTGTGTTTAGAAAGCCCAAATCAAATCATGTGGAAGAGACGGAGGGGTCGAGGGTCATCACTGGGCCGCTTTCAGACGCCTCTCTGATGTAACAGATGTTCACAGAGTTGAGGAGAGCTCAGCGTTCCAGACTGAACGCCAAGCGTAGAGTTCAGTTCTGCTGTTGTATTACCCTGCAGTATTTCGGAGGTGATTCAGAGACAGGGCTCTGTAGCCATGTCAACCCTTTTCTCTGGCCCTTCAACTTTTTGCATTTTGATTGAGGGGACAGCAAGTTGAGGCACATATATATATGCTATGAAATGTATGTCTACCAAACAGTGGTTTCCAGCATGCCTGATCAGGCTTAAATATCTTGATAGAGTTTGTTCAGGACCTTAAAATAAGAATTACTAAAAAAAAAAATGAAGTGAGTTGTGTGTTCTACTTTGAGTCGACAGTGATGATCCCCAATCTTTCGTATAACGGGGTGGGGTGGGGGGCGTTGCTGTCCAAATGATCAGTGCTTGGATTTTCTTTCCACAGTTTGTGTGTCATTGAGGATCTTTTAATTTTCCATCATAACACTTCTAAATATATCTGATAAAAAAAAAAAAGCCTGAGACAATAGGAGGATGTGAGGATATGGTGCTTGTTTCGGGATCTGCCCCCTGATAATGTGAATCATATGAATGTCAGACTTGGCAGACTTGCGCCCTTTGTGTTGGTGCCAGAACCCTTTCTTGCTCTGACAGTTGGCGCTATTTTAGCCTGTACATCACTAGAACCTGCCGCGTACTCCTAAATGCAGTCTCATTTGTTCCTACTTTCTTCCCTTAATGAGCTGCCTCACGTTCACCCCTCCCCCACCCACCCCACTAGGGAATACCCACGCCTAACCGTGACCTACTGGTGACCTCTGCCATACACACATCATTGCCAACTGTACTGGAGAGCCTGACTGTTCCACAGGCTGGGTAGTGCACGTTATCCCACATGATACCTGATATTTCAGTGTCTGTCACCTTCACAGTTCCTGCCTCTTGGATCTTTGTGCAGAGTGACGTGGTATCCTTTATTATACCCTTCTGCGTCACCTGTACTGCTGGTGTCTCATTACCCAGAACCCCCCCCTCCACCCCCAAGAGCTGCTTGGCCTGGCTAAACAGAAACGCCAGTGAGGTCAGCAACTGCGACAAGCTGTAATTGCCATATTTGGCAGTCCCTGAGGTTTGCTGGCAGCTTTTAATAAAACGGCATCACTTAAAATGGCCATAAAAGGAACCGTGGAGAAGGACGGCACCTGTTTTACATCTGGAGGCTGCAGAAGGTCTGATAACAGCGCAGGCAGCAGTTGCGCGAGGCTCTTGAGGGCGATGTGGCCACAGGACGGCTGCGCGGGTCTTTCGGCCCTTGGACGGTGGGACCCTGCCGAGAGCCCCACGTCTGCGTCTTAGGAAGCCGCTGATGGATTTGGGTTGCGCACGAGATTTGCATTTTTGCGCATTCTGTGCAGATGAGTTTTCTTGAAGGAAAAAAATGCCTGTGCTGCTCCAGAGCCCAAGGTTTGGCTTTCTCACCTGCTGTGTCCTCCAATTACTCACACTGACTTAATAAAGGAAATAATACAAAAACTTGGCAAACTAAGCCGTAGAAAGTTGCCATAGCAATAATTGCCATAGCAATTTGGTGATAACTTGATGGAATGACCTTACAGTACAGATAAGCCATTCCATTCATTATGAACACGCATCACCTTTGCCTTTCACTGTTACTTTATACACTGTTTACACATAACTATAATCTATAGCATCAGGCATATATGTGATTTTATAGTTAAAATCTTTGTCCTTTGGCCAGATGTCTTTGTATAGTAATAGAATGGTGTTTCATGCAGCAAGTACATTGTATTACATAAACAGAATTACAGATTCAGAATTATAAGCACACAACTAATTAATTATACCAGGAAAATGTATTGATAATAATGGCTTGGATTCGTTTGCCCCAGCTGTATGGTTGCTAAACCTGGTGCATTGTGATGCTTTGCTTTGCTTTCCGAAATGGACCTTTTTGGATTCAATGAGAGCAAATTTCCATCTGGTTCCCCTCACAGCCAAGCACACTACCGCAAGGGACCGTCAACATGAACCTGTGCACAGACGTGATCGACGCCGAGCCCAAGACGGGCCAGAAGAACGCCCTGTGTATCGTCACACCTGAGCAGGAGTTCTACATCCGGGGAGATAACAAAGAAATCATCAACGGGTATGTGGCTTCTACCAGCACTACTTTTTCGCCAGCCGTGGCAGGAATGCGGTAATGGGGAACCTGCATGGAGCTGTTCCCTGTGGGTGAACCTGTGTCTTCTCACCAGGTGGAGTGAACAGCTGGTTATTTATCCAAGGACCAACAAGCAGAATCAGAAGAAGAAGCGGAAGGTGGAACCAACAGCTACTCAGGTGAGGCTCTTCGGAGGAGTGTACCTAGGTCTTCATTTGCATAAGTCTTCAAGGCAGCACTGAATGCTTTACATGATGGTAATGCTTAACTGGATTCCTATAATTTATGAATTCAGTTGTCAGGAAATGTGCTGACACGGGGGTTAACGGTCTTGGCCCTGGACTACCTTCACGCTGCACATTTTAATGTTCGCACGCTTTTTCTGAGAAGCCGTAGAGGTTAAAATGTGTGTTAGGATAGGAGAGGCCAAAATTGTTCAGTACAGGGGAGTTTCAGGACCAGAACAGGGAAATGGGCCAAATTAACGTTTCATAGACGGACTAAGATGTCTTCTGTTTCCCCCAGGAGCCTGGACCAGCAAAGGTAGCTGTGACAGGCTCAGGGATCCCTGAGGCAGAGAAGGTTCCAGACTCCAGCTCCATCATATGGCAGGAGGAGCTGCACAGCCGAGAAGCAGAGGCCTCGCAGGCGTGGTCCTCCCCTGAAATGGCACCACAGGGCTCAGTGCTGCCCTCTGCAGGTATGGGGGACCTTAACAATAGAAAACAGTTATGCAACTGTAATTGGAGCTGACCAGGTATAAGCTGTACTTGCTCTGAGAACCTGCTGTGGTATGTTGTCATGTGCCAATATTGGTAGTAATCAGACACTTACAATACTAATTATATACTCTATTTTTGTTCAT
Source organism: Brachyhypopomus occidentalis (assembly GCA_020368025.1). NCBI lineage: Eukaryota > Metazoa > Chordata > Actinopteri > Gymnotiformes > Hypopomidae > Brachyhypopomus > Brachyhypopomus occidentalis. The sequence continues at coordinate 3,992,294 of JAGXOD010001383.1, forward strand.
TTCTTTCTTGTGATGCAACTTTTCCCTCAAACATTTGAGCCCATTAGTGGCCATTTAATTGAACTGGGTGTAAGACGTGAGAGCCGAGTGTAAGTGTGACACCCCTCCCCCTCTTTCCCAAGCCGAGGATGTATCGATGGCTCGTGGCTCGGACCACGGCTCGGTGAACGGCGACGAGGTGGACCGGAGCGGGTTCTCCTTCCCCCCGCTGGGCTCCCATCCCCCGCGGGACCCGCTGTCGCCCACGGGTAGCGCGTCCAGCCGGCACAGCGGCGATCCGGGCGGCGTGCCCGCTGCCTGTCTCCCGCGGCCAGCGACCCCTTCCCCTCCGGCAGCAGCCTGCTGTCCAACGGCTCGCACATCAGCGGCTCCATGAGCTCCCTGGACTCGGACGCCAGCGGCAGCACGGTGGCCAGCACGGAGGGCCACGCGGCCGACGGGGCGGGGCGAGCGCCCCCCCGCACGCGCCGTCCTGATGGAGAGGCCCGCAAGGCGGAGAAGCGCAGCCGCCTGTGCAGCCCTGACAAGGAGCCTCTCTTCAGCCCTGAGAGGAGGTGAGTCGTCGTCGTCCCCCCCCCCACATACACACACACAGTGGGAGGGGGTCCCGTACGGCGGGCGCACAGGGGAGATGAGGCCACACGTACCTTATTAGGGCTTGAGAGGGGTGAACCGGTCCAAGCAAGTCCCCACCCTCCGTTTCTGTCTTCTTCACTGCTTATGTTAGAGGTAAACACATTTGCGATAAACGGTCCTCGGCTCTGGACGCGGGGGCCGTCTTTCTGGGATTCTCCTCTCCCACAGCCAAGAGGTCAGAAGCCTCGGCGAGGAGCGTTTCAAAGATGCTGACGTGATCCTCTTTTTGTTACGAGACCAAGAACATTCCAGATTCCCTTCTCATGAAAGTCGTTCACAGAGGCAGGAGAGCTGAATAAAGCAGACCCAGACCAATAGAGAGAAGGCTTCCATTTGGTTTAATATGAGTTTATGGGAACTTTGCCACTTCGTTCCCAGCAGCCAATGATGCAGAGAGCAGTCATGTGACACAAATACCTCTCTCTTGTTTCCTTTTAAGGAGGATCGACACTGCTGTGCATTCCCCAAATAAGGTCAAAATTCAAAATGAACAATTTGATATTTTCAGCCAGTGCTTTGTAAACCAAATTCCTGTGTTTAAGGGTCAGGGGGGAAGATGCTGTTATTATGGTGTGCTAAGGTCAGCACAAAACTACATTTTTTTTAATGATTTGAATAAAGATCTATGTGTAGGTTTAATTGTGAGATCTGTAAAGTCGATCTTAAGTGCTAATCTTAATCGTAATCGTAATCTTGTCTATTCTGAGGACAGAACATAAGACTGAATAGCTCACCCACAGAGGGCCAGTTCAAACTTTTGTCTGTTTGACTCACTCTTCGTTTTAACATGAAATTTGATAGGATCAAAACATTTACCACACCCTTCGTGATGTACTACTACTGGTCGATATTTACAACTAATGTTTGATCAACTAACCTGATTTGCATGAACGCTTTGCGTAATCTGATCTGAGAGCGTTCTGCACAGCCGCGCGTCAAGACGGTAGGCTTGTAACTCCGCTTCCCCCCCCCCCCCCACAACCCCTTCAGCGGGCGCTCGAACGTGATCGAGAAGCTGGAGGCGCTGGAGCTTGAGCAGCCAGAGAGGATGGAGGTGGAGGAGCCGAGCCACGGGGAGGCCAGGCAGGGCCGCAGCCAAACCAGACGCTCCCACCGACAGGTACGGCGCGCCGGCTTTGCACGGCCTTCTGGGAGCGCTTTAAAAGGCAGACCTGGCGGCCCTTCCGTCGCACGGGCCCTCAGGAGTCACCCGCAAACACATCCCAACAGACAGGTATGCCGGGTTGGAGAACATTCAGCCTCCAACTGCACGGGTTCACTGCAAGGTTGGTGTTTGTTCTGAACAATGCGAAAGATGGAGCTTTATGATTAAGGAGCCTGCTTGCACGACTCGTTTTGGTGCTGATGTATCCCGTGTGACGTTTGCCTTTCCCTGAAAATGGGGGCAGTTGGGCAAATGGCCTGAAAGGGTGATCTCCATTGGTTTTCAATGTTCAGCATTGGTGATTATCACAAAAAACAGCCTTTAAACACGCATCGTTTGGTTGGCCTTAAGGTTATTCAGAAGTTTGAAATAGGTCAGCTGGGCTTCAAGATGGTTTTCCTTGTGTTGAGTTGCTTCATATCATATTGTTTTATGATCTCAGATCTTATGGCATGACTGAGTTTTTGTATCTCCCGAACGCATTAAGGAGCAGCACAGTGACCCGGCGCAAGACCTGGACTTTCGCCCCTCCACCCTGCCCCCACTGAGACGAGCCAAGTCGCTGGACCGCCGGACGACGGAGTCGGTCATGACGGTAAGTACTTTCACCTCTCTCCGGAACTCCCCGGAACTCTAGGCCAGGGCACGGGACCGGCATAGTTTTCCAGAGGAAGAATTTATCAGTGAACATTGTGTACCGAGGGTTGGGGGCGGAGGGAGTGGGACAGAAGGCCCTCGCAGCGACTCCGTTGTTGTCCGAGCTTTGAAGGTCAACGGGACGCACTGCTGAAGTGCTGAACTGTGTTTTCTAGGAAAGAAGGACTGCTGCTTTTCCTTCTCCTCCCCCTCCCCGGCCCTCGGTTGCTGGGGATAAGTGACTCAGTGAAGAGTGAAAAGGCTTTTCCACTACTGGTGTCAACTGAGCGTTCATTGTTTAGGTGTTGACATGCGTCGTGGTGTGTCCTATAAACGTGGCTGTTTTATTACACTTAGCTTGAAACAGTCGCAGCTTATGTAAGAGCTGTTTCGGTTCCATATTCGGTTCCTTAATTCTGGTGCAAAATGTCACTGCAGAGACTCATCCAGGTTGCTGCCTTGTTACTGTCACATCATCTTTTTCTTTTGTGTTGTTGTCGTCGTCGTCATCGCCATCGTGAGAGTACAGACGGCCTAACCCCGCGGCGTGTGCTGCTGGGTGTAGTGCACCACCCTCATCCACCCAGGTCACCTCGTGCCTGTGCTCCTCCCCATCTGGCTCTGAGTGCCCTTAGTCATGAGTGGGTGCTTGGTACTTTGGTTTAACTGGATTCAAGCGATGATTCAAGTGTGCTGGCGACGTGCGTCTGTACGTGGCCGTCTACATGTCCGTTTGTCCATGTGAATCTGTGTGTGTGTGTGAGTGCTTTCTCTATTTATTTATTTTTCCCCAAACACTCTATCGCACTATGTTTTTCCAGGCACAGAGTGCAAATGCCTGTCATGAGTTTTACGTCCACTGTGTGGTTCGCTTAAATTTATTCACACTCAGCACACAGGTTATGGGGTGCAGGTTGAGCTAGATGCATGTAGGCGGGGCAGGTGTGGGTGTGTGCGTGCGCGTTTCTGCCCATTTGCCATCGCAATAGAAATCTTTCCACTTTGAAGCTGATCACAGATCTTTTGGAGCCAGCCTATTACATCTCAGTATGTCACCTACTGGGCAGACGCTTAAAGGAAACAGCGCACCAGAGTATTGCTTGCTTTGGTCGCCGTCCTTTCCTGCACCTGTCGAGAGCTCGAGAGTTGGTCACGTGTTCGTTTTTCCTTCCAGCTGTCCGCTGTAGTAAGCAAACATCGATAAAATGCCACAGTGTTGCAGAGGTTTCGCTGCTCCCCGTTCACCAGGCTTCCTAACCAAAGGTGTTGGGGCTCCTGCTGCATGCAGCACCGTGTGACCGAGGCATCGACTGCACCGCCTGCATCGCTCCTCCCATCTGCATGCTGACTCTTGTCTTTTCTACTCGCAGCCAGACCTACTGAATTTCAAGAAAGGTTGGATGGTGAAACTGGATGAGCAGGGACAGGTAGGCCATCGTTCAAGGAGTGTTTTGGCTTCTAATAGAACGGTAAAACCTTCTCATGTTGATGAATATTCAATAACGGGGCTCGCGGCTATTTGTCCTAACGGTCAGAATGCACAAATGCACACTTCCGCATGTTAAGAAACCAAGGGGGGTTCTTTTTGTACAGTGCTAAAGCTTTGCCTTCATTCTTTTACAAGTTCATTTTGTTCTTAAGTGCGAACATTTAGGCTCTTGAACTTGGACTACAGACCTGTTATGTCAGAAGCAACGGTCTTCGGCCCTCGCCAAGGCTGTGAAACGGCTAATGGCTGTTATGCTTCCGCCTTTATAAATGAAGCCCAGCCCTTCCCCTGTAATATACGCGGCAACAAATGAACTTCGATTCGAAGGGTTTCATCGCTTTTGGTGGGGGGAGTGGGTGAGAAGTCTTTTTGTCTGCGTCGTGGTTCCTTTAAAATGGGCTGCGACGCTTTGCCCGTTTCACTCTCAAAGGTGCTTTGCTTGGCTCGACCCTTTGAAAGGGTACGGCTGGACTTTGATAGCCAACCTTCAATGGGTGAAAGTGGAAAGGTTACGGTGCCTCTGTTCTTTTTTTTTATGGTCTTTAAAAGGTGGTTAAATGTCTTGAAAAGCCTGCGTGGACTTCAGATAGAGTCAGAGTCCTGAAGCCCATTTGACACCATGTCCTGGATGTTCATTCAGTGATGGTAATTCTGTTTACCAGCTTGTGTGTGTTTTCCTTTTCAGTGGAAGAAGTACTGGTTCGTCCTCACAGACCACAGTCTACGGTATTACAAGGACTCTATTGCTGAAGAGGTAAGTATGTTCTTCTGACATTTATTGTGAGTGAAGCAAGACTGCGGACACTTTCTGCCAGGCGATCATGCCATGGCATTAGGGTTTCTCATCTGGCTGTACATTATTCTGAATGTGTCCTTTCTATTAACAGGCCTCTGATCTAGATGGGGAAATTGACCTCAGTACATGCTATAGTGTTACGGAGTACCAGGCCCAGCGAAACTATGGCTTTCAGATTCATGTAAGTTTGCGCCACCCCCTTTTTAAATGCAGAACAGAATCATTCAAATTTTTATTGGTAAAGGCTTAGTAAAGGTTTAGTTTTTTGTTCGTTTAGTTTTTTCTTTGTTTTCCAGAGTAAAGGTGTTGCTAAACATTGCCAGAGTAGTTGCTATTGCCCAGGGAATAAGGCGATAAGATGTTTTAGGGGATATTATCAAGATCTGAAGTGTTCTTGATGCTTTGGTGCCTTCCAGGTATTTTACAGCAATGTGTTCAAAATAATCGCTGTAAACCTTTTGTCAAAAAAGGACAAAAATAATTAACTTTTAATGAGAAAACACAAATGCATACTTAAATGTAGTTACCCACTTCTAATTTAAATTACCCACTTTTAAGATATGTATTGTGTAAAGAATTAGGCCAAAAAACTGAATTAAGCTGCAGTTATCAGGAGTTATTTTATCTATCTGTTACCTTGTGTGTGTGTGTGTGTGTGTGTGTGTGTGTGTGTGTGTGTGTGTGTGTGATTTCACAATTGGCTTATCAGTGGAGATCATCTGTGTCTTGAATCCTCTAATCTGCTTGCGCTGTGTTGATCCTGTGCAGACCCAGGAGGGAGTACACACCCTCTCTGCCATGACGGCAGGAATACGCCGCAACTGGATCCAGGCTGTGATGAAAAATGTCCGACCCTCGACTGCCCCCGATGTTGCTAGGTCAGTCTCGTTTATTAGCACTGAGGGAGGAGTGCCTTCATCTTCTGAAGTTGCATTTGCATTCCTCCATCTAATCATCCATTCATCCAACAACAAAACTAAAATCCATATATGTATGTGTGGGACAGCCTGGCGGACGACCATGGTTCCTGTATCGCTTTCGAGAGGCTCACGCGTCCCGACGTCACTCACGACTCTCCATCCTCCGAGGCCTCGTCCGTGGAACGGGAGCCCAAGAGGAGCCGTGCCCGGGAGCGCCGGCGCGAGGGCCGCTCCAAGACCTTCGACTGGGCCGAGTTCCGGCCTATCGCCCAGGCCCTGGCCCAGCAGAGGGCTCACGAGGCAGACGCCCTGCGGGCTCCGCCTCCGGCCGACCCCGACCGCAGCCGCAGGAGGGAGGAGAGGCGGCGGAGGTACGAGAGCGTGACCGGGGGCGCGGGCGGCGACCCTGTTGCCATCGACGGTGGCGGGATGGACGTCGAGAGCGCGAGCGTGGGGGCGGCCTTCGAGGGCACATCTACGCTCTCCGCGGAGTGCCAGCAGAAGGTGGAGGACGAGATCGAGCAGCACTGGCAACAGGTGGAGAATACCCCCATCCGAGAAGAGAGGAGGGTGCCTCTCCCCACAGCGCTGAGAAGCAGAGAGACAACCGAGCTGGAAAAGCTACTAGAAAGTTACAAAAAGGGGGTATGCGTCCACACTCCGTAGATTCATGCCTGTATAGAAAACCAATCATCAACCCAGGTGGACTTAGTGACACTTTGTGCTTGACACATTGTTCTGCTTCTGCAGGTAGAAGAACTGAAAACGCAGTTGGAAACGTGCCACCAGCACCTGGCTGACTCCAACCAGCAGCGTTCTGCACTGGAGAGCCAGCTGAAGGCGGCGTTGGAGCGTGAGCGGCAGATCCGCGCCGGCTACGTCTCGCCGGTAAGGCCCCAGCATCTCTGTGTCACAACTTTGTGCAAGAGGATGTTCAGGACGTTTTCATGCAGCAACTGAGTGCCATGATTTCCATTAAACAGACTTTGCATGTCTCGGTTTGACGAAAAAAGAAAACAACCCTTCCATCTTCACAACGCCGAAGCTGCAGAAATATGCCTTGCATGTTCAGGCTTTTGCATGTCAATGAACAGATTCTTATTTGCTTCTACCTTTACATCTGTCTCCCAACATTTTACAGGTGATGACTATTTTAGTTTGATGTTGCATGCTACATTATCCATTACATTGCTTCAAAATATTAGCCTTATGTTATGACCTTCTACTATACCCAGATATGTGTATACTCACAAAAGCCGAAGGATTTCATAAAGAACAGTTCAGTTAATTTTGCACATTAGAATTCTTAATGTTTTTGTTTTTTGGGGATGGAGTTTCTATGAACATTTGCTAGCACAAGTTTTTTTTTGTAATTCCAATACAAGATGATATTAGTGACATAAGAGTAATATAAGAGAATATGAACCAAACAAATCTAAAAGCCTAGCTGAACTTTTTCCACCCCCTAAATGTGTGAAAACATTTGATCTATCTGAAGGGTCCTGTTGCCATATCTGTACTAAATGTGTGATGACATACGAAGTGCTTATTGGTTACAAATTTGCATGACATTCATGTTCATGTTTAAGTGTTCACTTACCTGCTCGTTTTCACTTTACTATGAACGGTTGTAAACATGTTTTAAGGACAATCTTATTGACAATCTTATTGTCTTGTCAGCGTATTGTCTTGTTGGTTTGTGTATGATGATTGACTGCTCTTAATGGGCTGCAAAGAAAAGTGAGATGTGGAAGTGTTTGATATAAAGCCTTTATTGGATTCTAGAGATTTCATGGATGTGGCTGGATTTTCAGTTTGGCAGTGAATGTGAGATCCATCTGTAGCTGGAGATATTTCTGTAGTTTCTGGATGGTTGGTGATTCTGTGCACTATAGTTTTTGCTCACTGGCATCTCCACCTTACATTCCCAGATGTTCATGTACAGGATCTATGAAGAGCTGCTTGTCTGATTGTAGAATTAGTTCCATGATTATTTATTAATTTAAATATACTTTTTTTTATAATTTAATTTTTATTTTTTACATGGACAATTTAGAATACTTTGCTTATGGTAATTCTATGCAGTTTGTAGCAAATTAAACTGGCACTAATTTTGCATTACTTGCACCATGAAATAACTCTTAACCATTTAATGTGCATGCACTATTGTGATTTACTAACCATGGCCTTTAAACTTCTTTTCTACATCACGCTAATTTGCAGCATTTAATGAATGAAACTAAACATGTTCATTCTTGCTTTAACCTTTGTGGCTGGACAGAGACATTGTATTTGAATATACATTTACTTCAAATCCTCAACAAATTTATTGATGTGATCAAATGAAATGATCCTTAATCACCTCTGCTAAATGTTAACCAACTGTCTGGTCCCCTTTTCCAAGCTGGAGTCACCTTTGAGTCTTGAGACAAAGCTCCCGATGAAGAAGCCGGAACTGGTTAGTTCTCAAGCGCAGAGCTTAACAAAGAAGTACCAGGAGACCAAAGAGCTTCTCCAGCTGCAAGAACTGAGAAAACGCAACATGCAAGCACAGCTTGGCCTTTCGCTTTCACACTTGTCCACCAAGGAACCTTATTTTCCTGACACCAAAAAAAACACCTCACATGAGATTCTTCCTTCTGATTCTGTTACAAAATCTCTCACTCTCGTACTACTGGATAATGAGGGCAGGATAAGAGAGCTTGAGGACTTGCTAGATTGTAATAGGTCTTTGTCAGTTAAGGAGCTGATAAAGCTGCTGCAGACTCACAGTGATTCGGAGTCGTCTGATATTCCTCAAGATAAAAATGAACATGATGGGCCAGGTGACATAACAAAGTGTCAGAAACTTCTAGAAAATCTTAAAAACCAACAGGAAGCTGAAAATGAGACGGTGAGGCAGAGTCTTGCCAGGGCTGGGGACACCATTCGTGATTACGAAGCTCGTCTTATCACTATGGAGGACATGCTAGGCAGGGTACAGAGGCAGAAAGTTGAGAATCTGTCGACTCCATATGTACTACCCTGTCAGCGAGATGACCCTACACAAATGACCAACCGTGGTCTATCTCAGAAGGTTGAACTGTTAACGAGTGAAAACGAAGCACTAAACCAACGCTATCAGGAAATTGTCAACCAGCTGAGAGAGGCGGACGGTGAAATAGACCGACTAAAGGCAGAGCTTCAGAGACTTCAGAGTGGCCAACAGTACCAACTGGCCAGTGGAAGCCAGGATAAGCAAGAGGACAAAGACATGAATGAGCATTTTTATGAACAGGAACTCAACGATAAGTCTCAGAAGCTTCAAGAGGCTCTCCATAAGTTAGAAGTGCTTGGTAACAGTTTAAAAGAAACAGAAAAAAGGCTGCAACTGAAAGAAGCTACTCTCAAAGGTCTTGGATTTCAGCTGCCTGAAGATGACAAGGATGAGTCTCTCATTGAGAAAGAGAAGCTCAGATATCATATAGAAGTCATTGAGTCCAAGCTGTCTGAAAAGGAAAGGTTACTTCATTCCGCTGATAATTTCTGCAAAGAACTGGAGGCACAGAATAAGGAACTCCAAATGAAAAACCAAGAATGCGAAAGAACTTTTAATCAACTACTTTTAGAGGCTAAGGAGGAGATTAGAATGTTGCACGAAAGAGACGCAGTAGAGGTGGAGTCAAATAATAAAAGTGGAATAGACAGTGAATGCAGAGAGTTGGTGCAGAGTTGTGGAGGTACAATGGAGGATGTGCTAGAAGGTTTCAAGAGGCGGTCTACTGCTCTTAAACAAGTATTAGAGGTGTTGTTGAAAGCCAATGAAAAAAATAAGTGTGATTCACCCAGAATTGGCATTAAGCAAGATTGTTTGGCAAGGATCCGGACAGGGATGACAAAGGTATTATTTGAACAGGAGATTTGGAGTAGAGTTTTGGGAGGTATTGAAAATTGTGAAGGTGACTGTGAACAAACATTTGCTGCTGTGAAAGATGTTGTAGGGTGTATGCTAATGGAAAATAAAATACTGTTTTCTGTGATGAACCTCTCTGCAGAGCAAAACATCGAAACACCAGTACATTTTGAAAGCACTGAACATACAAGTCTTGTGGATCAAACTAAAGTGGTAGATGACGATATTAATATCGTCATTATGAAAGAACTTACTGAAGTAGTACAAAATAAAGTAATCCTGTTGAATCAGATTGCTTCTTTGGATAGTGAACCTGAAAATGAGCTACGCAAGTCCTTGTCTTCAATTCTCACTACCTACATATCTGACAAAGGACAGTGGTCTCAGTATGTTCATGATGCCATATTCGATGTAACTTGCACATATTTGATAATCCGACAAAGAATCCAGCAGGAGAATGAATTACAGGCAGAAGTACAGTCCGACCTACATGCGACAAAGGCTGCCTGTGCTCATTGTTCTCGGCTAAGAAAGCAAAACATGGAGCAGGAACTAAAGCTTGAACAAATGCAGATCCGATTGTCAAGCCTCCAGAATCTCGTCAGTGAGGATCCAAAGCCAGAGACCCACATCCAGATAGAGGGGGAACCAATTGATTCTCTGGATAAAGCCATTGAGATACAGGACATGGTGGCTAAACATAAAAAGGAGCTTCGGGAATTAAGGGAATTCTATGATCAAGAAGCAGAAAAGCTCAGACAAGAAGTAGCCAAAACTGAAGAAACTCTACGACTAAAATCAGAGGAGAACATAAAAGAGATTGACTCTTTGACTCGCTGCATGGAGAACCTAAAGAAGAAACATGAGATGGAGCAAAACCTGCTGGTGGGCCATTTTAACCAGGAAATGGCAGAGCTTGGTGATGCTTTGGACCTTTGTGGAGCAGACCTTCCAGATGATGGCAAGCCAAGCCCAGCTTCCCTCAAACAGCAGATCCACAAACTAATGTCACAAGTATCGGACATGACCGAAGAGATGAAGAGTCGAGATGGGGATGCAGCATTGCTCCGTCTGAAATACGAGAAAGACCTGGAAAACCTAAAGGTCAAGGTGTTCCTTGTCCTTGTTGTTCTTCATCCGTGATGGCTTGTACCTCCTTGTGGCAACTTCAGACTTGACCCTTTCCCATACTTTTCTCTCATTAATCCTACCATCCTTTCCTGCCTTACCTTTTTAATTCATTTCTAGCCATGCATGATTGTTTAACCTCCAGCATGCTTGTAGCTTTTGGTGTTGGCTGTGTTGAGGGGCTAATTTTGATAGCACATTAGATACAATTTGCTGTCAACGGAATCATCTAAAGGAGGAGGAAAAATAAGTTCCTCTGAATTAACACAGCATGCCTCATGACAGACTTAAGCAATTGAGCAGGAATTCTCAAAGTCACTCAGCTCAGCCTTTGTGAGAGGGGGGTTAAAATTTTAAAACTGTTAGGAATGCATCAGAACTCATGCATTTTACCATTATGTAAAAGCTGGAAAAAGCAGCAAAAATTTATCTTGAATGAATTTAAGGAGCACAAGGTAAAATTTGCATTACATCTAAGTCAGGCGGAATGCAGGTTACCTGACTGACTTTGATATGGTGCTTTTCTTCTTACTCATGCCTGATTTAACATCTCAGATTAACAATCAATGCAAGAGACTGGCTGAAAAGTGCTAGTGTCTATCATTTCAGTTTAAAAGGGGCTTAAGTCTTTAAATGAAATTTTCTCTGTTAGTCTATGATGGGGACCAAAAAAAACGATTGGGACTTAATTTGTGTTGTACCTCAGTCAGTCCTATCTTTTAGTAAACACCAGTCATGTTTTTGTTCTCTTCCAGCCCTGAGACACTTGAGCCAGGCAACCAGGGGCCATTGGAGTGCTGGTTGCCTGGTTCAGGTGTGCTAAGAACTGTAATTAAACAAATACGTGCACTGCCTACTGATTTTCAAAGACTGAGTTAGAACTCTTTCATTTAAAGTTTGAGAGAACACTTGGCTAAGGTTATGGATACTCTCAGTACTCTCTGACTTTAGACATTGCTGTCTTCTTTTAACTTGAGCACTTAGCAACGTCTTAAGTGTGTATAATTTAAAATGTATGGTTTTTAGTTTTGAGCCTGTAACAGTGAAGCTGGCATGAAGCATAAGTCCGTCTTTATTGTGGTATTTTTGCTTCATTTATAACTGAAGTAATTTGTATGACTATTTTGCTCCTCCTTTGTTTGATTGGCAGGTTGCTGCACTAAGGGTTTAATATTAAGTTAGTAAGAAATAATGATGTTTATAGATTGTTTTAGTTAACCCCCCTACTCTGTAGAATAGTAATACTTAAAGTACTGAACATAAAGCAGCTCCTATTGGTCTATGTGGCCTAATGGCATAGTTTTAGCTCTCATTCCTGACCAACGGAAACTAGATGTTCCACCACATGAGCCTGCCGAACAAACAGGCACAGGTGTGGCTGGGATGTGGGGACAGGAAGCAGCTCTTTACGCAGTGGGGGGCCCGGCTGCCTTTACAGCAGATGTTCCCCAGACAGGGCCATGTCCCTGGAACTGGGCCTGGAAAAACCGCCCACCCCCAGGCGTACATCCGGGGCCTGGGTGCTAAGGTTAGTGCCAGTCAGCAAGCAGAGGAAATTGGGTCACGCAGTCATAGTCTTATAAATGCCTCTAGAGTAACGCGAAACTGCTGGACCTCTGTTACTGTAAATTATGCACATTTACGGTTTGGCCTGTGTTCCACTGAGGATATAATTACGTATTAAAATAGTTTATGGAACAAACACGAAATCTCAGATGACCTTTGGACGGTGGTAGTGGCAGTTAAATCCGGTTGTTTTTGGGAGGATACCCTAACCTTTTCCCAAGCGAGTCTCCTGCTGGCTTCTACGTGCTGTCTGTGCTCAGTGAAGACTGATTTCCAGCTTTGGTGTGGACACCTCTCTATGCAGTGCTAGTTACTGTGTGTCCGTGCAAAACTGCTGTCCTTGTGCAAGAGCGGTGTTTCGTTGAGGGGGGGACGGGGGAACCTGGTGAAACGGAGCACTAAACGGCGCCCCCTGTCGCCCGATTCCTCCCCCCTCCTCCAGGCCACATGCGAGAGGGGCTTCGCTGCCATGGAGGAGTCCCATCAGAAGGTCATCGACGAGCTGCAGAAGAAGCACCAGCGGGAACTAGAGAAGCTGCAGGAGGAGAAGGAGAGGCTCCTGGATGAGGAGACTGCAGCCACCATTGCTGGTAAGACCTGGCGATGGAATGTTAATGGCCACTCACTAAACCTGTGCCTTTCTCTCCAAGCACCTGTGTGTTTGTATTCACTTCCCTCTTTATTAGAATGAAATGGACACACTTTGTAAGTGTGAAGTTAGAAACCGCAGACCTTTTTTTGTCTGCATATTTTGTCTTGGCCTTGCACCAACTCTTCAGTGATTGGTCAGTTTTCGATCACGGCTCTTGGGAAAATTTTAGTGGTACGCCACCCTTGGTCTAGCAGCAAGACTGACGTGTGTCAAACCTCCAGCAACGCTGCTGTATCTCGCACACTCACTTCAACATAAACTCACTCCTGTGTCACTCTCACCGTCACTGCTGTGAGAGTGGTGTGTCAATCAAAAACACCCAGCCAGAAGCTCACCAGTAATGAGAGGGAATCGACCAGTTACTCATGACAGCAGGTTGGCTACACTGTATACTTTTTTTTATGCACACTTTTACACCCAATTTTGTTTTCATTTATCTGTTTAATCCAGCTATTGAAGCGATGAAGAATGCACATCGGACAGAGCTGGAGAAAGAATTGGACAAAGCACGCAAGGCAAACAGCAACGCTGAAAATGCAGACATGGAGGAGATTCGCAGGCAACATGAGTAAGCAGCCCATTCAAATCGGATGCGCAGGCATCGTGCTGTGGTCCCAATTCATCTTTGAATTCCAAGAGACCAGCTGCCCCATGTGTTTCAAAAGAAACCAGTTCTCACCTCTGTCCCTTTCTCTGGACCATAAAAGAAACTGATTGCAGCAATCACAGGATTTGTTGCTTCCTCTGATGAGGTTACACCAGCAGACACACACTGCCTCCTGTACACTGGAGGTATTGAAAACATTCTTGATTGCCCAAAGTCAGATTGCATCATCCATTTTGGCTGAAAAACATTTTCTAGGGCATTAGGGTCAATGGCAGAGGTCACTCAGTTGGCCCATCCTGCTGGTACTGAGCGTTTTTGGACAGAGGCATGTTTTTGTCACCATGGCCTTTCGGTGCTGTATATATATTTATTTCGTGGCTTAGCACAGGATGATGTCCAGGAGCAGAAGAGCACCAAATATTTGAAAGTGCTGATTTGAATCCTCTCGTGACATGTGTGTGCTTGGTAGGGAGGAGCTGGTGTCCTTCCAGAGGGAGATTGAGGTGCTGTCTGAGCAGTATTCGCAGAAGTGTCTGGAGAACGCACACCTGGCCCAGGCCCTGGAGGCCGAGAGGCAGGCCCTGCGCCAGTGCCAGCGAGAGAATCAAGAGCTTAACGCGCACAACCAGGTGAGCGCAAGCGCACAGGACCCGCGCAAGTACACGAGAGCGTGTGCTGTGTCCTGGTAGTGGTCACCTGGACTCACAGGCTTTGTCCATTACGCTTTTGCGCTTTCGTGGCTGTGGATGATGCGATGCGATACTGAATGTCTTCTGGTTGCTTTGAGTGATCGTGAAGGTTTTTTTGCTTTGAGTGATCGTGAGGGTTTTTTTCCCCTTTTCGCTTGGTTTTAAAAGGAGCTGAATAATCGTCTCGCTGCTGAGATAACTAAAATGAGATCGATGACTAGCGAGGAGGGAGGAGAGAGTGGAACAGTTATTCAAGGGAAGGAGCGGTACGAACTAGAGGTCTGTAGATTTCGATTGTTACACATGCACACTTTCTATAAAATTCCCCTGTATATTCCAAACCTGACTTCTGTTCTATGCAATTGTGTGTGTTTGCTTACAGGTCATGCTGAGGGTGAAGGAATCCGAAGTGCAGTATCTAAAGCAGGAGATCAACTCGCTAAAGGACGAACTTCAAGCTGCCCAGCGAGTAGGTGTTGAATATGAAAAACCTTATCGCTCAATCGAATTCATGCTAATGAACATACCGCATTTGGACGGCAAACTTATCTGATCTGATTTTGGGGGTGTGATCCAGGATAAGAAGTATGCGACGGATAAGTACAAGGACATCTACACGGAGCTGAGCATCGTGAAGGCCAAAGCGGAGCGCGATCTGGGGCGGCTGCGGGAGCAGCTGCAGACGGCCCACGAGGCCCTGGGAGAGCCCACGCCCGAGGACGTGCAGCGCAGGGGCTACGGTAGGACCTCGGCCCCTTCCCGGGATCGACCAATGGGGTGGGGGTTGGGTTAAAGTCCAGAAGACTTCTGCATAGCTGAGGTTTCCGGTGCATTTAAATCTGATGCGAAGATGTTCTTATTACACCGTCGCCTTTCCGTGTCTTTTTCAGATATCATGAAGTCAAAGAGCAACCCGGACATCCTGAAGATGGCAGCGGCGGCGGCGAAGCGATCGGAGCGCGCCATGAGGTCGAAGGTAGGCGTCTCGAGACTCGGACATGCTTTTGGGAGGTTTGGTCAGTGAAGGGATGCAGCCAGTGTGTATAGTTCAGGTCAGCACAGCCAGTTTAACTGAAATCCTTGGATGACCTCTACATTACCTTACCACCCACCCAAATTCCTGAAGATCCCCCTCCAAACCCTTAGCGCCATTTCAGACTGCAGTGATCTAGTTTGGACTTGTAGCCTCAGGAGTTTGTGTTTCAACTTTTTCTGTCTCTGTGTGTGTGTTCCCACAGGAGAAAGCCTGGTAAGTAATGGTGGCAGGTGTGATGTTGAACCTGTCTTTGTTTAGCACACATTGGTGTGGTTGTGTTTGCGTTCTCTTCCCCCACCCCTGCTCTCAGTCCGTGGGTCGGGACAAGCCCCGGGGCTGCTAAAGACACGTGTTCACTGCTCGCTCTAGACGAACGGCAGACGTGGAGCAGCAACAGGAGGCTGTGTCTTCAGAGGGCACTTAAACCATCTCAGAATCAAATACATACATTAATGAAGTAATAGGCAGTCACTCTGGATTCATCGTCTTAGCATACTGTCCCATCGTGTGCACTGAGAAAAGGACTACTAATTTCATTCCCACACAACCCCAGTTAACCCCATCCCCCCACATCCCTGTCAACCCCATACCCCCATATCACAAAGTAGTTGAACTTTGTCTTATGGGCACAGAGAAACTCAGACATGCATACAGGTTTTGTGCTCTGTACAGCATCATGGCAAAAGTGATTAATCAAACTTGGAGAAGATTCATTGGTCATTTGTGCAAATGTCAGCACTTGATCCTGAAGATGAACTTTATAGGCAGAGTGTTCAGATCTTCTTGATGACCTTGCTTAGTATAAGAGTGGGGCTGAAGTCAAACTCTGCAGGATGTTATATCTCCAGGACCAAGACTGGGCAGCCAGCATGGGTACTTCAGTGCATTTGATTAGATCCATATTTCAAATTCTTCCACTGAATTTAATGGTTTCGGAAACTCACTTTTCCAGTTCTTCCAATCTGAAGCAAGGAACATCTGATCGAGTAGCTGTTAACCGGGAACCGGTTCATTCATGTGCACGGACAGACTTTCTCTTGTCAAGAGAACGCTTGATTCCAGCATGTCGCCAGTGCCCTTCATATGAGCCTCAGTGGTCCAGAGTGGCCCCTGGAAATGACCTTTTCTTGTCTCCTCTCTGTGTAGAGTCTAAAGGAGGGCCTGACGGCAGAGCAAAGGCTTCACTTGTTCGACAACAAGGACACTAAAGAATTCTGACACTGACCCATCAGCCTGACTTGCTGCATGTTCTAAAGGGGCCCATCATATTTTAGCCCAGTAATTAATCACTTAGAAACACACTGGTCACTGCACACAGCATATATTAAACATGGTATGAAGTTTGAATTTTATGTCTGTAGTCTGCATTTCGTGCACTTCAGTTACTGTGACTTTTTTTTTTTTATTATTATTATTATTACCATGTCTTAATGTAAATATTTGATTTTAATGAAGCATCCATCATGCATACACTAAACACGATGGTGTAAGCTACTGTTTTAACTCTTTAGTATGTGTGAATAGCCAAAGGATAAATATGTAATGGCTCAAATTATACTTAATAAAGAGTAGATACAATCATACCTGCAGACTTCCTTATTAAGATAGACGTATTCACATTCCTGCCAGCTCCACTCCTTTATCTGGATGAAACTGGTTTGCTGGCCAAGTACAATTTGACAGATTTGACACTCCTTAATACTCAAAAGTATTAACTTGTACATGATTACTAAAATGTTTTAAAAATAGGACCATTCTGAGATAATGACCAGTTATGACATGGACGTGTATCTGGGGGGGCTTTTGTTAGTGTAAAATATATACAAATTTATATAGGGTTTCCTTTGTGTAATCATGGTCAATCCACTGATTAGGAGTTTGATTTCTTCTCCTGCCCTCCCCTTTTTCTTCCCCACTAAGCTGACATCTAGTGTTGTTCAGTGGCAGTTGCCAGTATTTATTTAATATTTTTGTCATTGTTGTTTGTCTTAGTTTTTTTTGGGGGGGGGGGGGGGTTTGTTTGTTTTTTTGCTCACATTTCCATTCCACATTTCCATTTCTCTATACGTTACTGTAAATAATCACAAATGTACACCAACTGACATGTTTATTAGCAATAAATATTTTTGCACCCTGCCTAAAGGTTTTTTCTAAATCTGTTTAACAATTGAACGGTTTGAAACTTGCGTGATCGTTTTACTAGATTCATTTGTTTAATAGTGTTTGGTATGTCATCTGTAATTATACTACTAGCTAATAGATTAATTCTAATGTAAAGAAGTAGGGAAATCTTCCACTTTTTTCCAATTAATGATTTTAACGAAGAATGTTTCACTGCATACAGGCACATCCCGTTATGCCACGTTTTACTACATGTCCCATAATGCTCCATAATGGCCTCACCGTTGACAAGTACTTGAATTTTAGCACAGCTTTGACAAAGCTAGCTAGCTTTACCATGGAAAGGGGACATCAAAGTATGAGAGTCTCGTACTTGCGTATTGTCTTAACCAAACTCGGCACACTATTAAAACGTATATACAGTTAAGTTAACCAGTTATTTGGTGGCGAAATGGGGTTTGGGCTCGTTTCATAATTCTGTATATTAATCCCACTTCTCTTCTTGGGTAAGTTTTTTAATGTGCTCTCTTCTTTGTTTTAGCTATAGCTAAATAGCCACATTAGCCTCAGATAAGCGATGTCTGCCTGAAACCTTCCCTGGCTAGGATAGTAAATTCTATGAAGTAGCTAGTTATTAATTGCGTGCTAGCTAGCTAGGCTATGTGTACATTGTGTTCGGGTTACTTTCTTAAGTCGGTAGCTAATAAACTACTAGTTAGTTACTTTAATTGTTTATTATTTTCACAGGAGATCTAGTAAACCAGATTTCGTATTTTTGTATAGGATGGGATGCTAACAAGCTAGCTAGTTATCCATCTGAATAAAAGTGCTTTTGCTACAATCAAGTTTTCCTTTCTTTGCTACCGCTAACTAGCCAGCCAGCTAAATCATCTGTGAGCAAACGGTAACTTGTTTAATCTATGACTGATTAATCGGAGCGACCTGGATCGATTGGAGCTATATTTGTATAAAATGTTGCTAGCTAGCTTGCGATGGCTACCTACTTACCTAATATAGCCCATAACACACTGGTAGCCCATCTACTTTAGCTAGCTAGCCGTCCTAAATTGCTAACACTGGCCAAATCGGCTCTTACCGAAGCGGTTTCCGATCTCCGAGCTTCGACAGTGTGTGACAGTTGCAGGTGGCAAACGCCGACGCCAGGTCGAAATCTTTCACGATTTGTGACTTCGTGGGGAAAGGTGGCCAGCAACTGATGGGTATAAGACGCGTTATCTGGTGTGCTTTTTCTATTGCCGTGGACAAGCAGCTAGCCCGCTGACTGGCCCGCTAATAAGACGGTGTCCGTGTCAGGTGAACGTTATTTCGGGCTGTGTAGCGGGATGGCCAGTTGTGGTCGTGCTGAATCCGAACTAGCTGTCCAGCTGTACAGATAGCTAGACCAGATATTGCTGGCTAATGTTATTATCCAACGAGCGGTGAAAACGAAAAACAAAAAAGCAAAATCTTTACTAATTGACAATTAGTTACAGAACGACGAATACTAGATTGGTACAAATTCCTAGTGGCTTTGCTCAAATCTGCCACCCAACTTGAGTCGGCTCGTGTAGCTTAGATGAGCTACCTGGCTAACCATCTAATACCAAAATTTACGTACCCCCCACCCCCCTCCTCCCCCGGCATGTCTGTTGAAGTTTATCTGGCCAACTTATATTTTCCCTAGGCTAGATCCTTAGCTACATCAGCTTTTAAGCCCCTTCGATATTTGTTTCGCGAGAAATAATTAATCAGATGTCAGCACCTTTCTGGAATCTCATGCTGAACACTTCCCTAATGAGGATAAAAATGTGATCAATTACAAGCTGTGGTTAGCTACTTCTGGATATTTACGATTTCTGTCTAACGCTACTGCGAGTTTTAAGGGGTATTTCATGCGCTAGTTGTTAGATGTGTTACGGATAGAAAGTGTTTTATTATCACAACCCTGTGCTTATTCTTGCAGCTGATATGGAACAGCTCCCCGGGAACTCAGATGGTTTACAGCCTCAGGAACTCCCCTCTGCTTGCAACCTGCCCAGTGTTTTTGACCTGACAAGGAACGGAGAAGAATGTCTTTTGAAAGCCAACTCTATAGAGGCCTTGCACATGGTCCAGCCCCCCAATTGGTATGTGAGTTCAGGGACCAGCAATGGGATAGCACTTCCAGAAAATGACCCGAATCACTCGTCACAGCCTAATGAGCAGATACAACCAGACAATGCGTTTTCCAATACAACTGTCACACTCTCTTATGTGAGCAGGTCTCGTGTCTTTTCTACCCACAACTCTCTCTCTCAGCATTCCCAGCTTATCGGGGTTCCGATAAGCAAGACCTTCTCTCTACATCCCACCACGTTCGATGCTAGCCAGTTGGCCGACACAGATGGAGCTCCACTCTGTGTGGAGATGGACCAGCACTGCCTTCAGCAGGTCTCTGTACCTGTTGGGTTAGCAACCTGTGCCAGTTCGTTTGAGTTTGTCACACCAGCTCAAGTTGTTGAGAATGTTGCAGGGCTCTGTTATCTTCCACAGGTTCACGAGATCAGTGGCATACAGGACGTTGAGAGCCTTGCTTTGGAAACGCTTAGATCTTTACAACAGAGCAGCCCTCCTGAATGCAAGGTTCCTCTCAGCCTAGGCGAAATGCAGAATGGCTTGTTCAGTGCAGGAGCTTTTGATGGGAGTTTCCCAAGTAGTCACGTTGTAGATGCTGAGGATCAACATGGTAATGGTAACCCTGAAGTACTCTTTCTGATCTCCAGAACGGAGGAACCGCTTATTTTACAGAGCAGTCAGGGGCAAGCAGGCCTCGCCATGTCTTTAAACCAGGATTTCACTAATGCACCAGAGGATCCGGTGTCACCTGCTGTTGAGTCACAGAAGGACACAAAGGATGTTTTCATTCTGCCACAGAATGCAGAGTCTCCAAGTGAAGATAATTCATTTGTTAAGGATACTCACTACACTAGACATGAGGAATTAAGTAATGGGCGGGCATGCCCAGTGGCATGTGTGGGAGAAACAGACTCATCTGCCCTTACTGATGTCGTCGAAGGATTCAGTACCAGCATTAGTAGTGAACTAACAGGGAGTTTGGTTGATGCATGCAAGGCAGAGCAGCAAGAACAGAGCAGTGATTTATCTGAGATTAAAGAAGAGACATCAGATATTCAAAAGTTAGCAAATACAACACTTGTAAGAAAGGAACTTCCTCCAAGAACTAGAAGGGGGATGAGGTTAGACGCAATTGTTCAGAACATTTATCCTACCAGGTACAAATGTAATTATGTTTCTTCCACAAGCAAATCCGAGTTTAACACTCAGGAAGATCATACTGCTCATCTGAACTCTGAACAGCAGGCTTGTCTTGACCACAATATTCAGGATATTATGGAGGACACATTGTGCACTGCGGGGGTGGGGGATAATGAAAGGACTGCACGATTACAGGAAGAAAAAGAAGAACCAGGTGTCGCCGACTTAAACAGACCCGAACACAAAATATCTACCTCTCCTGAAAATGTTTCAAACCATTTACTAGATCATCCATCACCGGATATGTCGCTCCATCAGACTACATATAACAAGAAAGCAGAGAAACGACAAAAAGCCTCAAAGAAGCACCTGGGTATCATGGGAAAACAGCCAGAGGTGCCTGTTCCAGAGCTTTGTAGGAAAAGGCCCCCAAAGCAGGAAATGGTAAATATGGGTAGCGAAGGATTGCCAACAACAAAGAAAGTTTGTACCTCCAAAAAGAAAAGGAGAAAACATAGAGGGGCCCAAGGTTCCATTTTCTCTCCCCAGGAACCAGAGATAAAACTGAAATACGCTAATTACAAGGAAGAAAAGAGGGAACGGCGAGATGAGACATTTTCGCCATATGTACACGTGGAGCTGAAGGAGTACCCTACGTGCACGCTCGTCAATTACCCCGAGGAGAGTGCCTGGCTGAACAGGGGCAAGCAGCGTGCGCCTTCAGGGTTTGCATCGGGCACCATTCCCACGACACCCTGCCTGCAGTTTGGCCGCGTCTCCAGGGGGGCTTCTCAGCAGGCCGCTCACGTGTGCTGTCTCTGCGGGGACCCTGCCAACGCTTTGGACCTGGGGGACTTGCACGGGCCGTACTACCCTGAAGGCGTCAGACCCGCATCCAGACCACCGGACGGTCCGCCGGGGCCGAGAGCGGAGGACTCCAGTGACTCGGACTTCTCTCACACTGGTGAAGGCGGTTGCTTGACTCGAAAGACCCAACACAAGCTCCGTGAAGGGGCAGCTCTAGGGGCAGGTCCGAGATGCACCGTTGAGGGCGGGCTTTCAGTTAATAGGTCCGAGGTGGAGCCTGGCGCGGACTGGTACAGCCCGCCGGTTGAGACCCTCGACACCAGCGAGTTCTGGCTCCACGAGGACTGTTGCATATGGTCGGCGGGCGTCTTTCTTGTCCGAGGCAAGCTGTACGGGCTCGAGAAAGCCGTTAAGATGGCGAAGGAGACGGTAAGTTTCGGCCAAACGGCTGTAGCCCGCATGGTTAGACAGACATGGTTATACCACACGGTTAGACAGGCACTAACTCTGCTCGTCAAGGTAATGCTTTCACATTTAAGCGTTGCTGTTTGCATCTTTCCAGGTTTGCTCCTGTTGTTATCAAACAGGCGCTACGTTGGGCTGCTTTTCCAAAGGTTGCCCTAACAAGTATCACTACCTTTGCGCAATGCAGTCAGGTGAGTGTTTTTTTCCCCCTATCTCCCTCCCTCCAACAGTTGAACTAGCAGCTGTTTCTCTCCTGTGTAATGCACTTTATCTTTCTGAAACGCGAGTTCCGTAAAGCACCGTCTCCTGAGGCTCTTCTGCCCCCGGCCTCGTCGCCTCACGTACAAGCTGCTTTCTCTTGCCGCGTTTTCTAAGCAGACCTGTCTGAGCTTGAGCGTAGACAGAAATGCTGATCTCTTAAATGATGTGGTGGCAGAGGCCCAAATTGTTGCGATTCAAATGAATGTATCTTGAGCACAAGCGCGTACGGAACTGGCTTGATAGAGCAGGCGGTTTCCAAGTGCACTGTCTGCAGTTCAAGCTGGATATGTAATTCTGAGTAGGTCATCTTGATTGCACCATAATATTTTGGTTTCATTGTGAAGGGATGACTATTTTCAGAGCGATATGCAGCCAGTTCACCATCCACAAATGATTTGCTCTGTATAAACAGGATTTTCTAGTTGTGGTTTTGTTGAGTTTTGTTGAGCAGTTTCAATGGTGGTCACCTCCTTTCTCTGCAGGCTGCGTTCTAAATGAGGAGAACTTCTCAATGAAATGCAGAAAGCATAAGGTAAGTTTGGTTTTAACCTGTAGAGAAATGAACATGAATATGAATAAAGGCTGTATGTTGTATGTCTGATAAAAGCAAAATAAACTCTTCCATTTTATGTTTGTATATTCAATCCTGTACTGAAGGAAAGGTTTACCTTCTCCTGTCAGTGTAGCGTACATTACGGCCAGTCAGGTCAGCTGTGTCCTCAGCGCAAGGAACTTTCAGCTCTGTCAGCTTTCTTTTCCCATTTCCCACCAGAACAGATCCGTCAAAGGTGTATCAAATAATGACCAGAACAGCAGGTGACCCGAGGAGAGTCGGTCCGGCACACGGTACCTGCAGGAAGCACATGATTGTCTATGCTTTCGGTTGTCAAAAGGATATGTTTGGGAAGGACTAGTGAAATTTTTAATAACCCACAACACCTCTGTTCGGCCCAACAGCTTCTCCTCTGCTGCTCGAGCCCGTTCTGCCACGAGGCCACCGCGCTTAGACACCGCCTGCGACTCTACACTGACTGAAGCTCCTGTCTGCAATGGCGACTCTACACTGACTGAAGCTCCTGTCTGCAATGGCGACTCTACACTGACTGAAGCTACTGACTGAAGCTCCTGTCTGCAATGGCAACTCTACACTGACGGAAGCTCCTGTCTGGAATGGCGACACCCATACACCTTAATGCTTTCTCTTACCGCTGCACTGCCCCTAATGCCACTTTCCAACTTTAGCCGCACCTAGAGAGATTTTAGAGATGCCACTACGGTTTTTGCAGGGTTAAGGGCTCTCTACCGAATACCACGGGTGAAGGCTTGTGGACTGAACCATATTCCCAATGGAGAATTGCTATTGGGAATGGGACCTTCTCTAGGACATTTCTTATATACTTGTGGGATGAGTAATAAACGAGATGTAGTGTAAGAGAATAAATTGCACATTTATAGGCCTCAAAGCATAAGACAAATCTGCGACCACAGCACAAATCCGCTCTTCACATTTGGGAAAGATGTATTTTGTAGTGCAACTGCTTAGAACTTATTTATTACATTTGAGGTAAATTGTAGGCGTTCAGTTCCCAAAAACTGAAAAGTTATTTGTGTTAATTTAAAAGGAAAATTTAATCTTCAGTTCATGAAATTTGTAATGGGCTACACAGAATGTGTCTGATGTAAATTAATTGACAGTATATCATTTTATGGATGTGTGTGCAGATATTGGTTGTCCTGTGTAATGACTGGCCAAAGGAAGGTCCCTTCACAGCAGGCCTCTGCCACATTTATCACACCTGTCCAGAACACCTTCAGCTCTGAAAAGTCCTGTAGTTGTCCTTGATCTGGCCTCTGGTGAGGTGAAGAGATGAAAGACGTGTTGAAATTCTGCACATTGCCGTTTCATTGCCTATAACGTTTGTCCTTGTAGTCTTTGTAGCCTCTTCTGTATATGTAAATGAATGAATATTGTTCCTCCCTGGGGAGTGAATATCTACAGGCACGTTGCAGGTATCTCGAACAGAAGAGTGTTTAACCGTCATCAGTCCCACAGTATTGTCTTGAATTCTCTTAAGCCCAAAATGATTTGATCCCAGCACTCCTAGAAATAAAACTGGATGAAGGAGCAACAGTAAATTTGTACTATGCAGACAGAGTCACATGTAAATGTGTAGCTCATCAGGTGTATTACGTGCTGTTAGTGCATGCTGGATCCTGACAAGTGTTGAGTCTGGATAGTTCGTGATCACAATTGTCCATTTGTTTTGCCGTACCATATGTGCTGCCCTCACATTTAGTGGCATAATAGAAACTACCTTAGTGTTGAAACCATTATCGGGATGAATACGTGCGAAGCACAGAGAGTCCGCTCTAAATAACGTGAGCTGGGGCTGGGACGTTGAACAACACTGAACACATCCCTCAGCGCCTCCTGTATCAGTGTGTCCATGTCGTGTGCCATATGTCTCGTATTTACGCAAGTGTTGCTGCAAATGGAGTTGAGCTGTGAATTTCTGAGCACCACAGAAATCTTGAGCTTTACATTACCACACAACCAACCGTCCTGAAGTGTACCAAAAATATACTCTTTTGTTTTCAATTTACTTTATGTTGTTCCCTTTTTTTTAAATATATATTTCTTGTATTTTTTAAATGTAAACAATTCCGATATTCTCAGGGTTAAAACTCATTTTGTTTTCCAGATTTATTTATCAACTCTCTAGAACATTTCCACTTAGTGCCAAGTAAGAAACTGGCTTCGTTCTCTTGCTGTAACGCTGCTGCGTGTGTCTCATGTATGGGCTTCAGTTTCATCGCCATCTTCTTTTTCTTCCCAGACAGCATTTAAACACGGCGGTTGCTTGCTTGAAGCATTTTTGCATGTCTGTAACTGGAACAGTAGAGCAATATTTCTTAAAATGCTAAATGTTCCCTAAGTGTCTTTATATTGCTTTATATCAAGTGGGGGTTTGTTTTTGAGTACATAATCTAGCAAATGTTAACTAGAAGCAAAACAAAACGAAGGCAACAGCACTCACAACAGAGAAACAGACGAGCAGAATACACACATTTCACTTTTTCAGTTTTTTTTTTATTGTACCTTGGAGGAAGACTGTTGTATTGCTAAGACGGAATTGGACTGGAATTCAGGTGTTTGTCACGCACAGTGAAAGCCCACATTAAGGGTCCAGTCCGTTTATGTTCACACTGGCTGATGCACAGGGCTCTGTGTTTTGTGTCTTAGCACACTGAACGCTCAGAGGTCATCAACATATTAACATGTCTAGACCAACCATAAGTCGTCTTGTATTTTTGCCAGCAAAGTCACACAAAAACTTCATAGTGTGGAAGAAAGTATTACGTGTCAGTCCATCCAGAATGGCAAGAGGGAGGCAGTACAAAATCTGAACACTTGTTAGTTTTGGGGGGGGGGGTCTTCATTTGAACACATCTCCATCACATCTAAATTCATGCAGACGTGTTGGGAAAATAACACACAAGTATGGAAATACTATCAGTCCTTCAGTTCCATGTAATCCGACGTCTTTGTCTCTTGGGGAAATGTAGAGCAATTCAAGGTTCTTCAGTGAGGTAAGAACCCCAGATTCCATTTCATCTCAGACTTGTCGGTTTTACACTGAAACCTTTTCTAATGGGACCTGCTGTAACATCACTGCACACATATTTGAGTCCTTACTGAGTTTTGGGAAGACATTAACACAACAACAATTACAACAGCAACAGCATACAAATAAAACGGAAGAAACTAACAGTTGTCACTTTGTCTTAATTGTTTAGCCCTACAATTATTTCACTCTGGAACATTATGCAAGAAATTGTGCTACAGTAAAATCAATTCACATTACAACAACTGTCAAAGTTGACAGATTTTCTTTTTCTAGTAAAGATACTTGTTTTAATATTCATGCAATTAGTGGATGAGGCTGTGAATACCCCACTGTCCCATTTCTTCTTTTTAATTCAAATCAATATACAAAAATAAAGGTAACAGTAGTTCACTAATCGAAGGTAAAGAAAGCAATACATGAAATGAAAAACACGCAGTAGTCAAAAATACTTACGTTTGACTTGTAAGTCTTTAAATAGATCATGTTCATTATCAAGGGCTAGTAAGCAAGATGCAACCCACTGCAATGTAGTTCTAATAACTAATCTATATTCAATATTATAAGGCTTCCCTTCTAGAACAGAATGTGGCCATTTGCTTAGATTGTAGATTACAATGAGAAGATTGGTATTTTATCCATGAAAGGACTGACTAATATATCTGCTATTCACAGTTGTTCATTAACATGCAGGCTTCGTTATCTTTTTAGAAACAGGTTACAACTGTTGTTAGAACAGGTTACAATTGACATTGCAGTGGGGTTGCACAGGGATTGGCACAAGCATGTCAACAAAGTACCAAAATAAACCGGAAAACATAACCATACAAATTAATTGAAAAAATATATTTCTAAATATATAGCTTTTAAATCATTTAGATAAATCCAAAATAACAGTTGAAATAACCAAACATCTAGTCCGTATTCACGAATACATACACACCACACTCAAGCACACTTTACACAAAAGGTCATAGACATCAAACACCATACTTAGTGGTTTCTCTTCTCATCGTGTGTTCAAAAAGATTTTACTGACATCAAATATAAATTCTAGAAACACTTCATGCCTCTTGTCCCCCAAGGATTGGGCCAAAGGCTCCTTCATTTATTCCAGAGTGTTGCTTACTGATGTGCTCCCAAACTGTTCCCCAGATCCTTTTTTGCATCGTGTATTGCTCTAATGATATGTTTAGGCCTAGTCCTAACCTCCAAAGCTGCTACCGCAATCGCTTCTGTGTAGCTCAGGGGTTCTGAGTCCGTTAACTCCGTGTATACGCCTGTCTGCCTGTGAACGGAGGCCATTCCCAGTTCACCCATCTAACCTTTCTCCTGCACTACACTGGGAGACAGCCTGCAACTTCAAGGAATCAAGATTCTCCAGGAGACATCTCACTGGGGGGGGGGGACACTAAGCACAAGGAAAAACTGTAGTTTACCATTTTTACATTTTTGCTTAGTTTCTTAGTTAAATTGCACTGCATGGTGTTACAATATTCTTGAAAGATCTTATCCTATGGTTTTACTATGATTTTGTTATGATTATTATTTATTATGTGTAGGTGTGGAAACATTTTCACAATATCCATTGTTGAACTAATGTTGCTTCGTTCCAGCTTGATTTAAATGAACAGTGTAGGTGTTTATTCAGCACTTGAGACTTAGCTGTGTATTATTCACTAAAGGAGACCTCTACACGCAGATCTCTATTGGGGTAGTGACCAGGATGCGGCTGTTGGTGGCGCTGTCTCTGGGCACGCGCTCGTAGCTGTTGGTGGACGACGTGGAGCTGCTGGTGGACACCGAGGCGAAGTGGTGAGTGGCCGCCAGACCTGCCTCCGCCTCGCCGTTCTTGACTCCGCCCGCCGCCGGCGACAGGGTCTGCTGCTTCATCCGGTCCACCAGCAGCTCGTCGTCCTCTTCCTCCTCTGACGAGGCGAGCGCCACCTGGTGGCAGCCTCCGGGGCCGCCGCCCTCCCCGTCCAGCATCCAGCGGTGGCCGAAGTGGGCGAACACGTCCTTGACGGAGCAGCGGCGTTCCTGCTCCAGGGCGAGAAGCTGGCGAAACATGCGCAGCGCCTCCTCGCTGAAGCGCCTCCACTGTGAGGGGGCGGGGCCCGGGCCCCCCCGCCGCCGCTGCCAGCGCGCGAACTCTTCGTAGAAGGCGTCGGACGGCAGCGCCTTCTCCCACGGAAAGTTTCCGGTGAGCGCACAGAAGAGGAGGACGCCGAAGGCCCACACGTCAGCGCTGGAGTCCACGCGGAAGCCTTCGTGCCGCCCGGGGTCACACAGCTCCGGCGCCGTGTACGGGATGGTGCCGCTCACGCGCTTCACCGGTGAGCCGGCCCGCCGCGTCATGCCGAAGTCGGACAGCTTGACCTTGCGGCACTCCTTGTCGAAGATGAGGATGTTCTCAGGCTTGATGTCCCGGTGCACCAGGTTTTTGCAGTGCAGGTAATCCAGGGCAAATGCCACCTGGTGGACGCAGCGCTTGGCCACACACTCTGGAAGTCCCACCTGAAGGAGTAAAAACAAACAAAACAAAAAAAAACACCTTGGTCTTCCTTCTTCAGCAAATGTCACACGTGGCCATCAGGGGCTCGATTGTTGACTTAACAAACGATGCTGTTTACTTACTTGTGGAGGAATGATGTCAAAGAGATCCCCGGCTAAGGCGTACTCCTGCGCAAACACGTAGTGGTCCTCTGTTTCGAAGGCAATCCCGAGCATGCTGATTATAAAAGGGCAGGGCGAGAGGTAGAGTGAGATGCTGTACTCTCTCAGAAAACTCTTCAGCTTGGTGCTTTTCTTCTTGAGGAACTTAAGAGCCATCTTTGTGCCTAGAGTCAGAAAAAAAGACCATAAAGCTATACACGCACACACACATATATATACCCATCTGCTTGCGAATGGAGATGTTTGTCATTTGTCTCAAGCCAAGCCCAAGATTCTGATGCGGAATTCCAAGCAGGACTTCACCTCTGATCTTGTGGACGACCAGGTCCACCTGGCCGTAGGTGCCTTTCCCAAGCTCTCGGATGACCTCATAGTACTTGTTGACCTCGAGCTTGTCCAGGTTCTGGGCTGCGAAGAGCTGCAGTTCGTCCAGGATGTCAA
Organism: Brachyhypopomus occidentalis; assembly: GCA_020368025.1. Taxonomy (NCBI): domain Eukaryota; kingdom Metazoa; phylum Chordata; class Actinopteri; order Gymnotiformes; family Hypopomidae; genus Brachyhypopomus; species Brachyhypopomus occidentalis. Next base: position 4,021,158 of record JAGXOD010001383.1, read on the forward strand.
CGGACATGCGTGAGCCGCTGAGAGAGGCGCTCATCCTTCCACAGGAGCGGGGCGTGGAGAGAGCCAGGCGCTGTCGACCGCTTTCACCTCACTGCAGCCATTACAGGAGGGCGAGAGAGGGAGAGAGAGAGAAACACTCAGAGAGTGATTTAAAATTCTGCAGCTCGAGTGTTTCTCCTTTCCCCGGAGTGCACTGAAGTGCTAATGATCCGTCAGCTCTGTGTTCTCCACTGGCCGAGCTTTTAGCCTTAAGATATGTGGGCTTCGCTCGGGAGCTGTGGACTTCACGTGCCCTTATCTAGCCTGCTGCCCTGTGCTCACGTCGACACGCACATTGATGCACGGTGGAAGTGAACTGGGGGGAAGGGGGGGTCATAGCAAAAGGGGCGTGGCCATTCCTGCTCCTATTGCAAGCAGACTTTCATTGTAGCTTAATGCAAAGTGGCAGCATTTAACTAATCAACTGTTACGTAATTAGTCTCACATGAAAGGTGTTACAGGCAGCTGATTCTCCTGTATGCATAACCACCATACTAAAGGGGAGACTTTTAACATGCCATTAGTTCATTAGAATTAGTACACTGTACAAAACTTTGACAATATTGCTGCAGTGAACACCAGTTTGCAGATGACATCAAAACAAATACAAATATTTTTGGCAAAAATGTTTTTTCATTATTTATATATATTTTTTATATTTTGAATTAGACTGCTTTTTTAAATAATATACAAATACATGTTAAAGAATTATACATTTAACCAATGATTATATAAAGCTGTTGACCCAAACCAACATGAGCAAGACAAAAGCTGAAGACTAGCAGCTCTGGGAAGGTTGGCTGTGGTTAAAAAAACCCACTCATTTCCAATAAAGGCTTTAAAAAACATTTTTTCTACGTGATTCTTATATATTTCACAGGCCTATATATGTTTGTTAAATCTGTTCTGATGAAGACCCTCTCACCCACTGTTCAGAGGACTGCGGCAGCTGTAAACAGGGAAGACCGCTCGTTGTTGCTGGACAGCTCAAAAGTGTTTAGCTTGCACTGCAGATTACAGCACACAGCTGCAGCTTCCTGCCCATGTAAGCTGGCTATGACATGCCATGTACAGAGACCCTCCCTCAAGATTACAGGTCTACTACCTCACACAGGTCCCTCTCTGTATAATCTGTCCTATATGATTTATATATAAATTGGCTGATGTTTTGATCACTTTTGCATTTTGTCAGTTCTCTCACCATAGAGGTAGCATGAATCGGTGTCTACAACCCACAGAAGTTGCTCAGGTAGTGCAGCTCATCCAGGATGGCACATCAATGCGTGCTGTGGCAAGAAGGTTTGCTGTGTCTGTCAGCACAGTGTCCAGAGCATGGAGCAGATACCAGGAGACAGGCCAGTACACCAGGAGACATGGAGGGGGCCGTAGGAGGGCAACAACCCAGCAGCAGGACCGCTACGTCCTCCATTGTGCAAGGAGGGACAGGAGGAGCAGTGCCAGAGCCCTGCAAAATGACCTCCAGCAGGCCACTAATATCAATGCTCAAACCATTATGTACAGGGATGGGATGAGATGCTCAGACCCGTTTTGAGACCATATGCTGGTACAGTGGGCCCTGGGTTCCTTCTGATGCATGACAATGCTAGGCCTCATGTGGCTGAAGTGTGTCAGCAGCTCCTGCGTGATGACGCCATTGATGCTATGGACTGGCCTGCCCGTTCCCCAGACCTGAATCCAATCGAGAACATCTGGGACATCATCCATCAATTGGGACATGCACCACAGACAGGAGTTGACTGACGCTTTAATCCAGGTCTGAGAGGAGATTCCTCAGGAGAACATCCGCCACCTCATCAGGAGCATGCCCAGGCATTGTAGGGAGGTCGTACAGGCACGTGGAGGCCACACACACTGCTGAGCCTCATTTTAATTTGTCTTGAGGAATCTCCACTGAAGTTGGATCAGCCTGTCATTTGATTTTCCACTTTGATTTTGACTATGATTCCAAATCCAGACCTGATAATGATAATTTTGATTTACATTGATCATTTTTATTATTTTGCTCTCAACGTATTCCGCTATGTAATAAATAAAGATTTTCAACTGGAATATTTTATTCATTGAGATCTAGGATGTGATATTTTAGTGTTCCCTTAATTTTTTTGGGCAGTATATATATATATATGTTTCATTAACAACAAATCTACCGTAGTATGGAGGATTGACTAAGAAAGCTCCCGTAGCCGTGCAGGTGTCTAACGCAGACACTGAGAGCAACGCTGCTCTAGAATGGAACGTTGGTCTGAACCGATATGACTCACCAGGTCAGACACAGTCAGCATTCAGTGCTTCAAGGCAAATGGACACAAATGCAGATGGTGAATACATAATGGCCTGCAACTGTCTCCAATGACAAAAAAAAACATCTCTAATGTTTTTAACGCAGAAAACAGTGTTTATTACATTATCTCTATTAATAGGCAAGCAAAGCCTCATTTGGTATCAAACTGTACCCTGTTGTGCTTGAAGCATTAGTACTTTGTGCTTTCCAGTCATGTGGATCTGGTCTTCAGCTTTCATATTTCAAGTCCCATTAGAAATGGCAGCTGCAGTGGCTGTAAAGGTAGTGTACTGAATACCCATGGACAAAGTACACCGGCGTGACCATGATATATACAGCCCCGTGTATGTACCCTTTCAGCCACAGCCTCACTGCAGGAGTGGGACAGCACGTTTGAATAACTGGCCCTGGTTCCTCAGGAACTGAAGCCGCCAGGTTAGAGCTCTGCAGTTCCTGATAAACAAGGTGCATCTCCTTGAAACATCTTACTCTTATCCTCCTCACCAGGAGGCTCCACTTTGGAGCCCAGCTGCTGCAGTCGCTTTGCCAATCGCTGGAATGGGTCGCGACCCCAGAGGCACTGGGCTCTTAGTGGATGAAGACCAAGAAGAAGACCCTCACGCCAGTGAGGCAGCAGGGTTCCAGGAGAGCACTGGCCACCTCCAGGTTCAGCTTGTATACTTGACCATGAGAGCATTGGTTTTCTTTGCTCAAATGAGCTGAGCTCACTGCAGGCAGTGGAACATATTACAGTGACTGACGGTAAAACAGAAATGCAAGCAGTTGACTTCTAGTCTAAAGCCTTCGTTCTCCATTGAGGGCTGGTCGTTGAAACAAGATGGCTGTAAAACCATGACCAATTAAAAATACAGCTGTCAGCCAATCATTTGATATAGGGCTATGGAAATAAATACTGCACAGCAAAGATTAAACATGAATACATTTTGGGTTTTTTTTGTAAAGGTGAGCTGTAAATTCAGCAAGCTTGTTGTCACTAATGGCGACCAAATGTAAAAGAATAAACAAGTAACCAAAGCAATGGTGTGGCTCTGTACACTTCCAATTGAGCCATTACGATCCGCTCAAGACGAGACAGGTGTTAAACACAGCTAAACAGCACGAGGAGAGCACGGGGATAGAGATGCATATGTTGTTACTGTTCTTCTAATTTAAGAAATAATGGTGATTACTGCAAAATGCCGGACAGATGAGCACGCACCGTTATGCTGCACCGTCGAGCAGGCGTTGAAAAAAAAAAACATTTCATTCCTTTGAAAACGTTCAAAGGACCGATAATAGTCTGGGCTAGTCTTTAATCTCCTGGTGCCTCGTGGGGTTATATAAGACATTTTCAAACTATCAGCAGAAACAGAGGAGCGCATACAGTATTCACAGGCAAACATATCTGTAAATAGGGAACGTTCGTGGAGCTCGTCAACCTCCTGAATCATTAAGAGCTGTGACTCTGCCACCTTGTGCTCAGACCACAGGGGTGTGAAAAATACGCAAGGGCGCACGCGCACACGCTCGAAGCTTACAAAAAGCACAAAAGAACATTCGATAATAATAATAATAATAATAATAATAATACTGTTTTCGTGCCAGCAGTAACATCCAGGGCGCTGCGTGTGTCTTTGGAAGCGAATCCAAGTCTGTGAGATGTGAGTGAACAGCATGAGTGACCTACATCCAGAGCCAAAGCTGCGTGGCGGTATAAGCCTGTTTTCACCTCCCGCTTCCAGAAGTTTGTGCCTTTCTTCTGCAGATGCTTGAGAATAATTCACCTTATGGGCTCGTGGCCATACACAGCACAAAATTACACAGAGACATAAGCTAAACTAACACCAAAGACCTTGATTCGCTGTCAAAATCCCTCATAGTAGCCTACACGTCATTGTTGCGGAAAGGGAAACATTATATACAACAAAAAAACATTATATACGTCTTTATATGCATCTAGACCTAAAACCCTTATATAAGTCATTATATGCATCTAGACCTAAAACCCTTATATAAGTCATTATATGCATCTAGACCTAAAACCCTTATATAAGTCCTTATATGCATCTAGACCTAAAACCCTTATATAAGTCCTCATATGCATCTAGACCTAAAACCCTTATATAAGTCCTACAGTTCTAAGTTTTACACTCGGCGTAGCCCATCGGTTCAGTTCTTCTGTTGCTGAAATCACAAACTGTAACCAAGGGGTAAAGCAAGGTGTCTAAATGAAAAGTTCTACAAAGTCACAGGTTACAAAAGATTGATATCTTTTGATATCGAAGTATCAGTATCACAAATGCCTTGAGAAACTTTTTGCCCAACGAATTATTATTATTATTATTATTTCCAGCTTGATCATAACGTACACTGTCCATTGAGTCCCGTGTGCAGACGATAGAACCCTGGGTGGTGCAGGCGTGTAGGCTGTAGGCATAGCACTGATATTTACCAGGTTAGTAACCTGAATTATGAACGTTACAGTTTGGACGGTGTGAGCTCTAAGCACACATTTCCCGAATTTATTTTTGTATTTAGATTTGACCCTGTCTAAGCATCGTTTAACAATGCTCCTCTACCGTTGACCTACAGGAATCTGACTCATCCAGCCTGTACGGTCCTCAGCAGGCTACCAGCAGCGCTCGAAAAATGATACAAGACGACAATGCAGACAAATAACATGCTGCCAGCGAGGCGAACTGTGAGGACCCTTTAAAATTTAACGGGCCGGGGCTTATTATTATTAACGATCTACATCCTTACTCAGATTCGGGCGCATTTAAATGACCGAGCCCATGCCGGGTGAATCATCTGAAATCATCAGTATCTTACATTGGGACATTTTCTTGTTGATGATCTGCACTAGGGGGGAAATCAAACAAAATAATCTAAAAGTAACTGTTTCCTTTCAAAATCGACACCAACAGAATGCCACCTGACTGCAGTGCTGCTGTAATGCCCGGACCGGGGTTCTTTTTGGAATATTATTACAATGCAATACAATATTATTATTTTCAAATTTACGTGTGCTAATCACAATGCAAAACACATTTGCGCTCTAGTCGCACAACAAAGACTTCACTTAAAAACATCGATGTTGTGATGCAACCGACATTAAACATTTTAAATGGATTTACTCACCATCAAATCCCTCCTCATCCAGTAGGGTTTTTTTGACCTGCCCATTCAAACTAGAAATGTACCTCGCAATGGATGAAGCCAGACCATTGTTCTCGATATTTATATTGGTTTCCTATTTGCATCTGTAGCGTTTCGGTTTTATTTATCTGCCGGACAGCGTCGTAATTTATCCCTGAGCGGCTGTATCGGAAGCTGCCCTGCGTTGTGGCATTGTCTGTCTCTGCGTCGGTCCTGAGCGAAAATCAAAGCTTTCGATGCTGGTGAAAGTCCCAGCCCTCCTGTGTGCTTCAGCCAATGGCAACACAGGTCGCTAGTGGCATGGTGTCTATTTGCCCATCTTGTTTGAAGTACATATTCACTGTAAAAAAGTAAAACTCGATTTAATGACTTTTGGTGTTATACGGGCTATGCGTCTTGCAGAAGATAGAAAATAATACACCAGTTGTTTCGAATTGAGTTGTCCGTAAGCCAAATGCAGTTTAAGAGTGTGCCTATGATACAGCGGTAGGATAACAAGCTACTGAAGTCCGCGTTTAAGAAATCACCTTGTTGTGTAACCTAAAGCACTTCTCTTAAATGAAATATTTAAATGTTCATCTTTCCTTTAGACATGGTTCAAAACCTGCTTTAGAAATCAGTATCTACAAGGGCCTTCTTCACTTCAGTCTTACCTTATCGGAGATGTTTCCCAATTTACCTTTAACCATAACCCTAACCCTAACCCTTTCCATTCCAAGAGTCTATTCATACTTCAGATTTTTAATTAATTTTTGTGGTGTATTTTCTTTTGAATTAAGAATCAACATATTTAATCAATTGTTAAACTGTAATTAACAGAATTCCAAAAGTCATTGAGATGTGGTTTATAACATGAACATGTATGCATGAACAATGCATGCGGTATTTTGTGCAGTTGTTATGGAGCATATAACCAAGGATTCATTTAAGATACACAAACTAAAACTTCATCTTTAAAACTTAGTCAATTAGGTCTATACAAATTCCACTAATTCCACTATTCCACTAATACTAATAAAAAGGTATTAAAGACAGATGATTTAACAATATCTAAAACAGTAAAGTTGCATTTACAAAAGAGCTGGCAAGATCACTACACATGTTCACACACCAAGCCCATGGACTGAACAGCTGCAGTTAAATTTACCTAGACACACATTCAAAAGAATCAAAACCCTTTCAAACACTAATGATTAGACTAAAAGACTAAAAGATTTTGTCACTACACAAATAAAAACAGCTCCAGGGTTTTGGAGTGCAGGTGCTGGGCGAGGTTCCTGATGCGACAGAGGCGGACGTTCTGCAGATCTCCGGCGCCGTACACTCGGTAGATGTGGTACCGAGCCTTCTCCCTCAGGGCGAGGTCCAGCTCGTTGGCTGACAGATGGATGTAGTGCCTCTCCCGTTTCACCGTCGTCTTCACTTCCACAAAGACTTCTTGGGTGGCGCCGCTGTCGTCAGCGAATGTCAGCTTGAAATCGCACGGCCGGCCACTCTCGCCGCCCTGGTTGTACCAGGTGATGTCCCGGGGGCCGCCGCCGATTTCTCTCCAGCGGCTGAGGAAGGAATAGACCAGCTGCTCGCCCCACATGCCGATGGCGACGTTGTCTTCGCAGTCCATTGGGAGCGGCGGGCACTGGGGCAGACCGCAGTCCAGCGGCAGGTCCTCCAGGACGGCCTCCGTGGCCAGGGGTTTGGTCCACACTGCGTTGCCCAGCGGCATGGCCGCCCGCTGGGTGCTGCTTCCCTGGAACTGGCTTGCCACCGCCTCTGTGGGCTGGAGTGCTTTTTGAACTCTGAAGATCAAAAGACAAACGGATTTGTAGGGATTACAGGGGCCTCGAAAAACCGCTACACAAAGGGAAGAGAACCCAAACCACGCACTCCTGTAAAGACTGTGGGTCTCCCGCCGTAGCCGGGGTGGGGGTGTCTGTGCTGGGCTCTGGCTGAACGGCAGGAGGGTCCACGGAGAAGGTTGGGGGCTTGTGAGGAGCGCTCGCGCCCACGGCTGCTTGCGTATCAGCTCTGGGACTTTGTTCTGTTGGTCCTACAAGAACAGAACACAGGGGACATGGGTAAAATTGTGCTGAGTACAAGATTTGTTTGGAAGTTTTAGGGCAGCGCTTGCAAATAACAGAATGTTTAAAACAAGGAAGAGGAACTGCTCCACAAATAGCTGTGACACGTCATTCTCCAGGAGCAGGTGCTAACCTGCTGGGTGCGGGGTGCTACTTGGCCTAGGTCCCTGAACATGCGGCGGCCCTGCTTCTCCGTGGAGGTGGAATTCCCCAGGGTGCTCCTGCCCGCCCACGCTGGAGGAGCTCCGATCTGCTCTGCGCTCGCGCTGATCTGGAGAAATGGAGGAAGCCGGGGAGGCCGGCGGGGGCCACATCTTCATCACCGCCTCCAGCGCCTGACTTCCCGATCCTTCACGTGGAATATCAGATGGAAGGGAGACACACGCAAGCAGACCGCGTATGAGAGCAGAACCATCTGGACGGCTTCTGCCATCATGCGTTTCAAAACCTCCGGCACTACTGCACGGCCGTGTTAAAAATTACAGTAATGGCGACATCGCGGTCGGAAGCGCGGCGGTCCGCACCTGTGCTGGCGCCTCCCGTTTTGCTGAGCGAGGCTCTGGGAGGCCAGCACTGCAGCTTATCTTCATCCTCCCCAGTCTTCCTCTCTGGTTCCAGCACATTCAGGGTTGTTGCGGTGTAGAGAGCGGAGGGCACTGCCGACAGAATGCAGAGGACAGAGTCAAGTGTCAGAACAGAGTTGAGCTTTGCAGAACTTCCTCTCCTCACAGGCCCTGTCCCTGCCGTTACTGGTTACTCTGTGTGTTTGTGAGTGTGTGTGCGCATGCCCGCCCCATGGTCAAGTCTGGCTGCTGGTCAGCTGAATCCTGTCTGAGTCCACAGCCTTGGCAACGGCTGCTGTTTCCATGTCAACAGGTACAGCGATGAGCAAATTCTAATTAGCATACGCGAGCACGCTGGGGTAGCCTGCATGCCCAGGGCTATGCATGAGCAGAAGAGACAGCAAAGTACAGCCAAACAGTGCTGGAGGAGAGGGCGACCTGGCCATTAAAGCAGCCGCACATCGATACAGGCCCGTCCTGCAGGCCAGGGGCTCACCTGCCACCTCGGGTTTGACCTCCACCGGCGCAGGGACCTCCCATTGCTCCTCGTCGTCAGGAAGCTCCTGAACGTCCTTTCGGTCCAGGAACCTTTTCAAAGCAGCTTTATCCTGAATTTGGGCACAAAAGAAACACGCGAAAAAGCGATTCAGCAACATTAAAAAGTGCTTGTGTGTGGTACAAATGTGGCATGGACTGTTGTCCTTATTCTGCAATGATAAATGTTATTTTCTTATTGCCCTGGGAAGGGAGATAAACAAAGAAATAAACAAACAATAATGATTCCACTCAGCAGGAACTGGCCCGTCTCTTGTGAACACATTACTGAAATGGAAGACTACAACAGACTGTCACGCTCTGCGTCACACCCAGTAACACAACAGCTCATCTCCTTCGTTTCCGTCTACGGCCCCGCCCTCTCCCAGTGGGCCGGCCTTAAACACAGCCCAGTCGCACCATCCGTTCCAGATGCCAGGCGGCCGTGACAAACGAGAAGCGTGACGCGCAAAATGCAGCGTGCATCTCTGGCGCGGTGGGCATGACTCACCTGCGCGCTGTAGAGACAGAAGCTCGTTTTCATCTATCCGCATATCTACAAGTAGCTTCAGGTCAACAGGCTCAACGTTCTGGGCCAGCATTGCGTTCCATGACTGTTTCGATTAACCTGCTGATTTGTTCCTCACTCACATAGTCGTTCTCGGACGTTTCAATTAGCCAGGTTTATAACTGCAAGTTTTTTTGTGTTATGTAATGCTGCTAATTCTGTTGTATCTTCTGGAGCTAAAGCTCATAGCACAAGTCTATATGTAATTGTGGATAAAGGATAAGGCTATTGCTATAAAGCACTGCTGCTTTTTCTGTTATCTTTTCCCTGCTGGCAAAGCTGAACAAGTTTGAAGAAATTCATTCAATAAAATAAAAAATTATGGCCTCTGACAAAACGTCCACACTTGAGGGTGACTTTCTAACTGGATTATATTCAGCAAATGAAAATACTGCAGTATTAAACCAAATTTATTTGGATTCCTTCGGTCATTTCATGTTTCTGAGCAAAGCTGTTTCCGAGCAAAGAGTTTTCAGAGTTTCTCGGAGTTCAGCATAAGTCATTTCATTTCCACGCTTGGTGCTTCATGAGCGTGCTTACATGGATGCAGATCACAAGGCCCTCTAGGAAGTGTTCCAGCTCCTTCGCAAAGATCTTCTCTGTTGTGAACAGTTTCACCAGCTCTCTGAAATCGGGGAACAAGATCACAACTTACGTCACCAACCAGAGTTCCAGTCTCGGAATAAAAAAACATGATGCGAAACCGCATAATCAGAGAGCTTGATCTACACCTGCATATGTCCAATTTGGGTAACATGTAGTCCTTCTGAATGTACAAATCCTTCCTGTCTTTTAGCAGACATATGATGTCGTCGCTCTCTACAATGGGCCTCTCGTCTGGCTGCTCCAGGCAGTAATAAATGTAGAGTTTCCCCACCTACAAGAACACAAACCTGTCTTCAGGCTCTGCTCACTCCCCCACTAAAGAGATATGATGCAATATCGAGCAATGACTCAGCAGCCCATGGAACTACACCAGAAATGACAAACACCGCAACTGCAGAGGGGCAGGCGGCATACCTACCTGGCCGAAACTCAGCGACCTGATCTCCTGGGCGATGCCGCCGTCCTTAAGATCTCCGTAGAGTTCTCCGAGGTCCTCATGGTGGCACATGAACCTCTGAAGGTAGGGGACGAGGTCGCGCACCAGGGTTCGCATGGCCGGGCACGGCCTGTAGCTCTCCGTCTGCGCCTCGGTGGTGACGCACTGGGAGAGCTTCTTCACCCCGCAGATGTCCAGGAAGAGCTCGCGGTCTCGCTCGCTGAAAGTCATGCGCTCCTCGCTAACGTTCGGTCTGCCTGAGAGAAATACACGTTGGGTCTGTTGGGTCTCGACTGAAACAGTCTAATACATGCAAAGCAAGCAATGGAACAGAAACGGTAGCAGGTAGTCACGCTTGATTTGAGTAGGAAAACGTGAGTAGGGTTCTAACATATGAAAACGCCCACAATGTATCTGTCCCAGAAAGCTGTTCTGCTGATGAAATACCTTTAGGGCCACTTTGTTTAAAGCGGCTGGCATCTTTCTTCTGAGCCGGCGGCAGGTTGAGAAGACAAACTTTGCTGTGGGATTTAAAGATTTTCTCCAAGTTTGGGCTGTCTGCAACCATGGGCTTACGAGCCAACGTGACCCAACCCAGGGTCTTGGTAGGAAACACCTTCTTACCAGTCACCATCTCTGGTAGAAATGATACCAAGTCCCGGTCAGAAAAACATCTAGGCAAAGAGCTCACCAAGAGTTAAAAATCTATTTTTAAGACAATAGAGAACATAAGCCTAAACTCACCTTTTAAGGATCTACAGTAGTGTGGGTTTAATTCTACATCCTGGTCTTGCTCTGCATGCCGGTGGTATTTACATTTGTCGGCTTGATTTGAGAAGAAGCAAAGTATAATACATTTATATTCAGATCATCAATATCCACAGAGAGACAGAGTTTTAAGTGAGACCTCTACACAATACACTCACCCAGTCTGGCAAAAATGATGGAGACGTCCTGGAGAACCTCTCCCGTAGGAAGGGGTGCCGACTCGCACATGGCCTCCAGGAGGTCCACATACTGCTTCATAGAAGGGCTTGGCTCCACATTTAAAGACTACAGAAACAACGCCAAAAAAAGTCTCAATGGCACTCAAATGTGAAGCACCAAGTTTCGAAAGTGCTGGAGAGGAGACTCACCCTGAACAGGTCTTTCATGTTCTGTAAGCTGTTGTAAAATGGGGCCAGCACTTTGGGCTCCTGGATGCCGCTCTCCGGCCTGCGGATCAGGTCCTTGTATCTGACGAACATGCCCGTTGGATCACTCCAGCAAACGTCCTTCAGGTGGTAAAAGCGCCCGGAACACCACTCGTCCATCCTGAGGACAAGCGTGAGAGGCAGCTCGTAAATCGCTCGGTGGCCAGTCACATGTTCTCATAAGGGTGCTCAGCCCTGATCCAGGAGGGCCAGAGTCCAGGGCAGGTTTGATGCCCCGCTCACATATACCTGATTCGATACATCAGTTGAATACCAGGCTTGGTAGATGTGCTAAGATTAAGAAATAACCAGACTGGAATACGGCACTGGGACTGGCAGATGGAGACCCCGATTTAAAATAATAACAGCAGCCATGAACAATCAAATTGCTTGGTACGTAGCGTTAAAAAAAAGCTCTCTGACCTCTCGTACTCGATGAAGACGGCAGGGGAGTGCTGGAAGAGCTCCCTGAGCTGCGTGGAGGAGCACTGTGCCTGCAGGTAGGAGTACACGGCATGGATGTGCTCCACGGTCGTGGTGAACTCCGCCCCCACGATCTCTCCCGCCTCCTCGCCGTCAGGCTCTCTCCTACACCAGCGCTTCAGGTAGCCCACCATCTCCTCCACCCCCATGCAGTGCCTCATCCCTGAAAACCATCAAAAACACCATCAGCAGCCTCCTAGATGTAACATCATAGCGCTGAAAGTGCTTCTGCGGAGCACTACAGTGTCTTCGGCACTGCCTGCTTACCAGTGGCCCTGGAGAACTCGCTCGGGGTCAGGTCGACGTAATGGGCGTGGCTTCCCAAGAGGCGGAACACGTCGTCGGAGAAGAGGTACGCTGCGCTCGGACACAGGAAGTCGATGGAGCGCTGGCCCTCGCGCGTGGGCCGCTGGGCGGGCACCCAGGGCAGGCGCGTGAGCTGGTGGTAGAAGGAGGAGCCACAGTCTCTGGGCCGGCCAATGGCGTCCTGCACCTGAGCTCTCATGTACTGAGAGTACCTCTCTCTGGAACACAGAGGCATTCACCTCATTTAACGCAGCAGTTACGCACTTAATTAGGCACATTTATGTAAAAGTCATGTTTTGTTAGGTGTTTGTTGTAGGTGTTTGGGAGATTAAAGACTGCAGCCATGCACAGCTTGTTTTCCTCCAACTCTTCCTCAGTGGTTGGGTTGCTACGGGGTAGAGAGTTGCTAACGACAGACTGTGCAAGAGCTGCAGTCTGTTATTGTACAACTGCTCCTCTGAGACTGTAGCACGTAAAGAAGTAGTAAGGTAGGTGTTTCTAACACAACAATGAGTGAATGATTGTGTTGGATGTTGATATTACACCGCGATGGAATTGTAATTGAAACACAAGAGAAAACATCTGGATGGTGTTTGCTGCTCGCCACTGAGGAAGTGCACCGCAAGAAATGGCAGCCTGATCTCGCAGGAATCATACAAGCGCAGAGTCCCGCGTCCCAGTGCTGGCAACGTCCCGCGGCATGGCACACTCCTCTCCAAAGATCTGTGCATTGCTGACACAGAATAGCAACTGGGCCAGTACCAAATCCGTCCTTCCACCACAATAAGCCCTGATCGTACTGATAAAGGACGGTGCATTAAATTAATTGCACAACTCCGGTGAGCTTTTTACCTTGATTTCCAAAATGGAGCCCAAACAAACCGTGAAGCTTACCAGATCAGAGGAGGTACCGCACTGCCAATGACCCCGTTGCCACCAGCCAACATTTAGGAGTGAGAGGCTGGCTGGGCTATGGGGTGAGAGGGCGTGTGGGCTGTGGGGTGAGAGGGTGTGTGGGCTGTGGGGTGGGAGGGCGTGTGGGGTGAGAGGGTGTGTGTGCTGTGGGGTGAGAGGGCGTGTGGGCTGTGGGCTGAGAGGGCATGTGGGCTGTGGGGTGAGAGGGCGTGTGGGCTGTGGGCTGAGAGGGCATGTGGGCTGTGGGGTGAGAGGGCGTGTGGGCTGTGGGCTGAGAGGGCATGTGGGCTGTGGGGTGGGAGGGCGTGTGGGGTGAGAGGGTGTGTGTGCTGCGGTGTGCGGGTGTGTGTGCTCTACCCCGTGTCCCAGTGGCGCTCCAGCAGGCTGAGCAGGGTCTGTCTCTGCCGCAGCTTGTCCTGGGCTGGGAGCTGCTCCGCCGTGGCCAGACAGCGAAACTCCTCGCTGTGCTGATCTTCCACGACGTACGCGCCGTTGGCGGCTCTCGGCCACACCTCCGCTTCTGCAGCCCATGGGCTGGAGGCCTGAGAGAGAGAGAGATGGAGAGAGAGAGACGGAGAGAGAGACAGACAGAGAGGGAGACACACAGACAGAGAGAGAGTGAGATGGTAGGCAGAGAGAGCAGGAGCCAAAGAAGACAGTAAAAGGGAAGAGATAACGAGACACAGGAGAGAAACTGACATGAGCGACAAACAAACAATGACTCACTGTTCCTCACTCCCTTCAGAGCCTTGGGTATGTGAACAGGGAAAAGTGCCATGTAAACCTGTATGTCCACTACATTAGTGATGATCAGAAGGACAGAATCATTACTGGCAATGAAGAGATCGTTTTTTAAGTAGTCAGGGAATTACAAACAAAGGATGAATCTTGAGGTAAGCTTTGACTGGACTGGACACTTCGAACTCTCACTAATGGACTGCATAGCCCTAACATTTGATTATAAAGTATAATTATTATTAAATTATTGATTTATGCTTATTCTTAATCTTAAGTCTTAGTAATTGTATTAATTGTTGAATAAAAAGTTCAACCTAACAGCCCCCCCGTGTTCTGCCCTGATCATGTCCTGTATTTATCTGTGTCGCACACCCACACACACACTGAAAACTGTGAATAATTTCGAGCTGGATTATGATGTATGAAAAGTGGTACATAAATCAAGTTGTTGTTATTATTGCAGACACTATCGTTAAAGCCGCCCGCGCGGTTCTTGCGCGTGAAGCCTCGCGAACACTCTGCAAAACAAAGTGGGTCAAGCACAGCTGACGCCATGGCAACCCCCACTGCTGTATCTGCCCCACCCCTCCTGCGAACAAAGCGCAGACGTAGACCAACGAGCCCTTCACCAGTCTGCCCCATAAGGGCGGCCGGGAGGGGCAGAGCTGGGTGCGCTGGCCGCTAATGAAACAGGTCGGCCGTGTGGGCCACTGCTAGGAGAGGAGGGGAGTGTTTGCGCTCCAGAGCGCTAGGCAGAGCTGTCAGCGTGACTGCTCACTGTGCTGCAGCTACTAGAGGTTCGCTTCACAGACACATGGCTGCAGATGTGTGCGGGCACGCCCGCTACTAAATGGTTCCGCTCAAAATGTCATTCCTGACTGTTTAAATAAAGGAAAATGCACAGGACGCAAATCTCCCTACCCCTCATCCTGTTTGCCCTTCCCACTACTGACGGGCTAAAGCAGGAGGCTCTGGGATTGGGCGCACGCCCTGATGTGATTGGTGTTCGTGTGTTGTCCTCTATGGAGGGATCTCCCCTTCCCCCACCCAGCTGCCGTCAGAGCAGTACAGTAATGCAAGGGAAGTGAGAGCTGGTACGCGTCATTAATCAGGCTGGCTCAGAGCTAGACACACACACACACACACACACACACACACACACACACACACACACACACACACACACACACACACACACACACACACACACACACACACACACACACACACACACACACACACACACACACACACACACACACACACACACACACACATACACACACACACTCACACACACTCACACACACACACAGAGGATAATGCCCTGGCCACTTGCATCTCCTGCAGTTCTCTACTGGCAGCCAGGGTAGGATCCCTGGACCAGGACAGCGTCCTCACCAGCTCGGCGGCAGTCAGAGTTCTCTTCTCCTTCCTGAAGATCAGCAGGTCCCTCACGCCCAGCTCGGAGAACAGCTCCCTCCAGCCATCCACGTCCGTGTCGGCCTGCAGGTAGCCGCCGTCCAGCAGCACCCAGTCCACGCCTGGGATGAGGAGGACATGAGTGGCACAGTACACTAAGAAGCAGAACAGACTCGGGCGTGTGGTGGCCGCGATCCAGCCGTGCGCGTCCTGCCGCGTCCTGGTGACTAAGCATTCCACACAGCCTCTGGCCTTTCATTAACAGGCCACTCCCCCTAACGCAAGAGCCCCTCACGAGCATAAAATAAGCGACATCAGACATCTGTGTCTTACTCATCCCTCATCTGCCAAGGGCCTCCCAAGGCACTAGTGTTTCAGGCCAGCTGCTCTCATTGCTGGCGCGGTGCTGTGGTCCCCAGTGCCTGCTGAGGTTATTTTTTCCCTTGGAGGCAGGGAGCCGCCCACTCTGAGCTCGCATATAACAAAGAACTTCAACCTCACCCAGAGACAATCGACTCACAACAGCAAGAGAGGAGTGGGGCAACGAACACGCCACATATTTGCCACAGTGGACTCAGAATGTTTTCAGACCCCTTTACTCGTTTATTGCACACTTCATTGTATTTACTGGATGGAGTTGCTGTCGATCTAGAATTGTCAGCAAACCGGAAGGTGGGCGGAGGGTGTTGCGTTTACCGGGCAGTTCGACGGGCAGGTCGATGTTGCCGTACTCTTTAGAGAAGTGGACTCCGGTCTGGCTGGGGCAGAGGAAGCCCTTGTTGGTCAGCACAGGGATGTCGTTCTTCATCGCCAGGTAGTCCCGCACCTGTGCGTGCTGCTTGATAAACACCAGGTAGCTGACCATGATGTCCTTCGACTTTGCCTGCGGGACAGAGGACAATGGCGTGCGTGGCGATGTAAACGAGGCTGCAGCCGATCGAGACTCGCGCGTTTCCGTTATCACACTCGGGAAAAGTTTAACACGACCAATCCGCTTGGGCGGCTGGTACTTTTTGTTGGGGCTCTGACCTTCCAGACGCCGCTCTTCAGCGTGAGGTAGATGTGCTGCTGCAGCACCTGCTCGGGCTCCAGCTCGTGCACCTGCAGGCGACGGAGCAGCTCGCGCACCTGCGAGTTGCCCAGCTCGTCCAGGCAGGCCAGCAACCGCGGCTCCACCACGCTCAGGTCCGTGTACAGCGCCCCCAGACCTGTAGCGTGTCCAAGCAGAGGAGCGCATGCTGGTTAGGGGCTGCGCGATGTATCGTTTGGTAATCGTCATCACAATACTGCCCTTTGTCTTTATCGGTATCGCAGAAAGAAGTTACATCCAAATGAGCAGTCAAATGAATCACGAATCGTTTTACTGTGTGATGAGAGATTTGTGTTCACTGGTGCTGAACAAAAATGCTTTACATAAAATCATGTTAATCATGTCACATCAAGGCTTAACCCTTGATTGGCTTTTGCTCTTGGAAAATGTATCAATATAATCGAATTACAATAATCAGTATTGAGTACCCGTATGTGACACGTCTTCGTGGAGCAGAGGCTATGGCACCTTCTGCTCTTTGGGTCTAATAGCTGACGTTTATTTTATCCAAACTCTGCTTTTAGCCGAGCGTCCGTTTGGTGCATGGGGGATCTTCTCTAGAACTGTCTCTGGGATTTTTTTTCCACGTAACCTGTAGTCGTCTCTCGTGACTCATCTGACAGCCATGAGAGCGAAGCAGGTGCACAGAGAAATGCTCGTGCACACAGGCGAACGTGCATGCTCACCTCTCACTTTGCACGGGTGGCTGTAGTTTAAGCTGAACTACATACCAATTAGTGGCAGTAAATCTTTCCAAGATGCTACATCCTATGTTCATAGACGCTGCACTGACGAATAAACTTGCTGTTTGGTGAGGACAATGACGCAGGTGGTGTTTTGCTTCTCTACTGGATGAGTCATTGAGTTTATTCAGGAGTTTGTTCAGAAGTGAAGCTTGAAATGAGGTAGATTTGACAGGCCAGGGAGGAGCTGTGTGAATGTGAGGCAGGAAAAACAAAGTCGGACTTCCACACCCCCTTGGGGAGGGCCGCAACGCCCACAGCTTCTGCCGTACCTGGATGAGTCTTCTTCCCGTCGCCGAGGGGGAAGAACACTCCCTCGTCGCTGAGAGCCACCACGCGACCGTCGGCCAGTGGGATGATGGGAACGTCCCGGAGAGACTGGAGCAGGCCGTCCACCTCCCCGTACTCAGAGTCCAGAGCGCGGAAGTTGCAGGATAGAAGCTTGGCCAGATTTTTCAGGCCGGGGTCTGAGAAGGAAAGAGACGAATCTAAAGAGCGAGCCAGCACAAAGCAGAACACGGAGAACGCTCGGAGAGCCTTGCTGAGTCACCGGCGTGTAATGCCTAGAATACAATCTCACTGCACTTCAGCCAAACGCAGTTGCTAAGCGCTTCCTAAGCTGCTTATCTGGACGTTGAACGTTCATTACGTAAAACACTACGTAAAACATAAAGGAACATTAATGCATTTAACATGAAGGGGGACTGAAACACACCGAACATCATAAAGACCTGCAGAACAAAAGATCACACTCAAAATAAGTGGTTAGACAGAGAAAAACACACACGCACAAAGCAGTCAGAGTCTAAAGAACAATTTACCGTGGGACCACTTCTCTATCTGGAGCTTAGGGCCTGATAAACAGCTCGAAATGATCATTTTCTTGGCGTGTCTACAGTGCAGTGTGGACTTTCATACCGGAGTGAAGCTGGCCATGTTGTGCCAGATCCCTGGCCATGGAGCAGACCACAGTGGTGACGTCGGCCCCCCTGAGCCGGTGGACTCCCAGGGCGCTGAGCAGGGCCGGAGACAGGGCGGAGTGCAGGGCCGGGTGCAGGTAGGACAGGCTCAGGTGCTGCCGTAGCTCCTCACACGCGATCACGTCCTGGATCAGGGGGTCCTGACACATGGCCACCTGGGAAGGCAGCTTGAACTCCACGCGGCCCTCTGCAAACACAACGGGGCTTCTCGGTGAGCGCCAACAACTGTCATAACACAAAGTGCGCAAACCGCCAGGACTCCAACGCTCTCAGCATCAAGAGGAACAGGCGGAAGGTCTGGTATCAAAGGCTAAAACCAGGCACAGTTGCAGATTACGAGTGTTTGAGTGGAGGCCCAGCAGACTCACCAGTGTCCTCCTTGGCCGGCAGGCAGGGTTTGCCCTTCAGAAGCTGAATGATCTGATTGGCTATGGGGCTGAAGAAGTCCAGGATTTCGCTGGGCTGAGGAATGAACTGCAGGAAGTGTGAGAGCCCCTGCAGTCCACTGAATTCTGGGTGTTTCTGTAACAGTTCCATCATGGCATAAAGGGATTATCAGGGAAACGTTTGAAACCTACATGCAGCTTAACGCAACGTTAGATACAGAATAGGTTCGAACTGTCCCAAAAGACTTAAAATTTCCCAAACATTACCCAAAACATTAATAATAATAATAATAATAATAATAATAATATGTAATTTAGACAATTTAGCTCTGACTCATTCGTTCCTGCTCAGTTTAGGAGGTCTTTTGCGTGCAGGCTCTTCTGAGTAGGTTCAAAGCACACTCAGTGGGGTTTAAACACAACACACTCAGTGTGGTTTAAACACAGCACACTCAGTGGGGTTTAAACACAGCACACTCAGTGGGGTTTAAACACAGCACACTCAGTGGGGTTTAAACACAGCACACTCAGTGGGGTTTAAACACAGCACACTCAGTGGGGTATAAACACAGCACACTCAGTGTGGTTTAAACACAGCACACTCAGTGTGGTTTAAGCCAGGTGACTGACTTGGCCACTCAGGGGCCATCCGGTTGTTGTCCCGGCAAAACCACACAGTCACCGCGGCAGGACGTGACCACGAGGTGAAGCATCATTCGGAGCTTTGAGACGTCTGTTCAGATCAGTGGTGATTAAAGAAGCACTCTGAACTTAAAAACATCAACTATCAATCAACCTGAAAGCAGGATTAATGGAGTCGCTCCGTTAAGACGCTCCTGTACACAGTATCCACCCTGCTCATGCCAGCTACAGCCCTGTCATCAACAAGTGAGCCAGTCAACTCCGCACGTCGCTGCCGCCGCGCGTCACCTCCGAGGGGGCGGCATGCGAATCGTGAGCTTTCTCTCCGTCACCCGCTTTTCAATGTATTTTTTTTTAGCTTTCGGATAATTTGGCCGATAGCACGAAGCCAAAACAACTAAATCCGCCACCGCTGCCTGCTCACACACCGCGGTGCAGGGCTGCCGTCTGGGGAGGCAGGGCGGACACACTCCAGCCACCCAGCACACTCACACTGAACACATCCATGGCTTGCAGGAAGAGCTGAGGAATTTCTGAGCGGAGAAACTGATTCCAAGGGCTGTCCCTGTCCACATCCTCCCTGGAAGAAGGAATGTCAAAGTCTCCTGTAGAGGGAAGAATCCAAAAGACATGCTTGAGTAGCTCAGAGAATAATTTCTCTTTAATCACAACAATAAATGATATTTGTTTGCCATTAAAGATACCAATAATAAGCCAGGAGTTTACAATATCGTTTGGTAACTTCATTAAAATTACGGGTCTGTAGTAGCAAGAATGGGTCTGGATCCACTGCTGCATCTTGGGGGTTTACAGGTGTTCTTAGCATGGTGATGGTGTGACAAAGTGAATGTAGTGAACCTTCCAAAATATATTAATAAACTACAGCAAATACGTGCATTCCTGAAGCAAAGCAGAAATGTTCTGGAACTAAAGCGGACTCCTTGATCCTAACTGAACAGAGAGACGGGAGATCGGTGAAGGGCCCGGGCTCGGACCTTGGATGATGAAGCGGAAGCCGAAGCTTCGCAGCGGCAGGAAGGCAAAGACGGGCTGCATGGCTGGTCTGGTGCGGGCGTCTCCCGCCGAGCCGTCACCCAGCTGGAAGGCAAGGGCGAGCTCAGTGGACTCCACGCCCTCTTTGATCTGTGTGGCGCACACACACACACACACAGAAACAACAGTAAGTGTAGCTCGGCCTACAGGGATTTCAACACGGCACGCAGTTCAAAGAGCGAAGGAGCAAAGTGAGTCACGCCGATGTTCTTCAGTTCTAAAGTCACACCGAGTGACGGTACGGGGCACTCCCCGCCAAGCGGTTGCCCCGATAAGGGAAAAAGAAATGTGACAAAGGGAAGAGAGAAAGTTTACAGGGAGAAACAGGCAACCGGTTGCACCGAGGCATCCAGAACCAGCAGGCAAGCTTCCTGACTGCAAACAGATGATGAGAAGAAACAGTCCTCTGGAGTGCAGGCTGTGGAACACTCACACCAGCCAGGAAGCCCAGAAACACCACGCCACAACGAGCAGAGCGTCATCGGTGCGTGCAGCGGTGCGGTCTACCCAGAGCTAACTCGTTAAAGTTATCACGCTGGTGTCCTCTCTCACTCCAACACCATGACACCACTCCAGGGCAAAACGTGCCACCAGCCCATAATGCACCTCTGCTTTTTTTTTTTTTTTTTTTTTTTTACTAGCATGGAGTTCTCTTAAGGATTTTTGCAGAGATGGTGAAAATTATGAGAAATGCAAAACATTTATCACTACCACAAAGAATTAGTTAGGGAATCTAAAAACATTTACATTTATGGCATTTCAGCAGACACTCTTATCCAGAGCAACTTACAAAGTGCACACTAGTGATCATTAGGGTGCAGTGGTCCCCTAGCCCAGTGTCAGGACAGCAGTTGCTCAAGTGCCCTTCAGTCATGACCTTTGCCGGGGATTCAAACCTACAACCCTCCGGTCACAAGACCGGTTCCCCTGACTGTCTCCACATGTGCACACATGAAGAGGAGGGAACTGTAGTGTCAACTGTAGTGTCACGCTCCTGCAAACTGTTCGTTTGGTCTAGTGGTGAAATTTATAACATCTGTTTAGAGAAACAAAAAGCAAGTTTCACAGGAGGGGAAGAAGGAACCAGACCAAACCTTAAAGAAGGATTATATGGATTACCACTCACCAAGTGGCAATGAGATATTTTATCAAATAAAAATGTTTTCTTTTGCAAATCCAATATGGTCCAGCCTCTATGCACAGCAAGCTAAATAGTATTATTGATTTTTGTTAAAATAATTCTAGATTAAAAAGCTTTTGTGGCCTACTGCTGGTTTTCCTTCAGATAAACAAAGCTTGGTACCTTTCTTAAAGAAATGCATCAAGAATGTTGTTTTTAACTTGATTTGTTTTAACTTACATTTGAATATTACATATATTAATAAAGAAGAGGGATTCTTTTTTTGAGTTAGGAGTGTGAAAAAAGAAAAATCAGAGTGAGAGTCCTGAGAGAGTCCTGAGAGAGTCCTGCGGGAGTCCTGAGAGAGTCCTGTGGGAGATGAGCAGGAAGAAGAAAAGAAAATTTGTGTGAACATGGACTGGAAGTGTCTGCTGCTCCACTCACATATAGCCTATAGTCCTGAAACACCACACAGCCACAGCAGGGTGGAACACTGCATTTTTAAGAAGCTCGAGTAAAAGTGATTTCAGAAAGTGGGTCAGATTCACTGAAGGAGAAGGAGTAAGTGAGGTGTTTGTGTATGTGTGTGTGTATGTGTATGTCTGTGTGCGCATGCATGCGTGTGCATGCAAATGCATGTGGGGGTGCGCCAAACCTTCTTAGGGTGGAGAACTCTCTTGACCACCAGCCAGCGATCCACTCCATCCGCGTGCTTCACCTCCAGAACGTCGTGGCTCAGATCTCGTCGGGTCATGGACACCAGCCGCTTCTCGGCCTGATGGAGGCACCAACAACACGGCGTCAGTCTTCCTCGCTCGGTTGGTGCTCGGCTCACCTCTGGGTGCGGCGGCCGGTGGCCTGGGCCTGATCACCTCGCTGTAGATGGTGATGGAGCGCAGACGGTGGAGGAAGAGCAGGAGGGAGGGGTGCACATCGTGGAACAGGTTCTTGGTCTGGTAGCACTCTGAGCGCAGCGGCAGGAGGATCTTGGTCGTCCAGCTAAGACAAAAGATCAGAGGACTGGTCCATCGAACGCATCGAACGAAGACTGTTGTTACTCATTTTGTTTGGTTTCTTTGTTTTTTTTGTACCTCTTTTCAGCGATCTCCTTGGCAACAGAGTGTAGTGGCTTCTCCTCCTCCACCCAGTGAGGCAGGATGTATCCCATTGGGTCGCTGGTCTTGTCGAATCGGATGTGGAAGCCATTAGAGTGGATCTCGGGGCAGTCTGTGACTTTGAAAACCGATTTGAAGCCGATACCTTTTTGCCCTGCGTTGAGAGGAAGGAAGAAACACACCCGGTAACATTCAGAGAAGACAGAGACAAACGAAAAAAAACAGACCAGATGTCTCTGAAGAAAACAGAGGTCACAGAGGCCTTCATCATCTTTACAAACTAACATCATCGGTTTGGCCTTTACATTTTTGTCCGAGAAGGTTCCCGCTGACGCAAGCTTCAGCTCTGCCCATGTCTGGGCCCGTCACCCACTGGCCCCATTTCTAAAACAGCTGGTGCGTTCCATGCAGTACAGCTCAGTATTAAACAAGGATCCAAGCAGTGCAAGTGTAGACAGTACAAGTGTTACCGCAGCTCCGGCTCACCCAGCTCCACGATAACACACAGTATTGGGTTTTTATGTTAGCTCTTAATTCTCAAAAATATGAGGCACATTCTGTAAATCAATTGTGACATGCAATGTGACACAGAAATCATTTGTCTAAAGTACTTCACTTTGTTTTCTGAGATCTAGCATGGAATCTGCTCCAAACAGAAACACACTTTGAACTTTTGGTCATCGTAATATTTGATCAACAAAATGGCGTCTGCAAGTGAATGACGGCGGATGACTCTGACTTTGGCACAGACCAAAAAAAAAAAACGAATCAATGAGCTTAAATAAATAAAAGACGTCACAGTGACCTGAGTATTTCGCACTGGGCGCAGTGAGCCTAACCTGGCACTGTCACCCTGAGAGGTTCGGTAAACGTGACCACGTGCGCCCGGATCGCCCCGCTCACCTATGTAGCCGATCGTGTGCTTCCCTTTAGTGCTCCGACCCACGTCGCAGATGGCGCGCACGTTCCGCTCCTCGAAGCCGGACTCGTTGTTCAGCACGGCCACGCAATCCCTCTGCACCACGAAGGCCAAGGAAGGGCGCTCGGCCGCGCCCGGCGGGTAGCTGTTGTCATCGGCGTTCTGCGTTCACAAGCAACCGCCTTCCATTTCAAATGCTGCTTACAACGGAAGACTAGACTGTATTTATTTGATGGTTTCGAGGACGATGAGCCAAACACGTTAAAGGCAAATGGCCCTGATTACATGACACCTCACTCATAAATGTGGATTCCTGCCATATTTGGCCATTGGCATGATAAATGGTGCTATGGCAAATATTTGATAATATTTTCTCTAACAATGTGCGGTGAATTCTGCATGTACTCATTTATCATAATGACAAATATTTTATAAAAAGGCCAATTTGTGGCAAGTTTACAGTGTGCATGCAGAAGTAGGAGTGGATGGTGACTACCTTCCGCAGGATCTCAAAATGCCACAAACCTTTGCCATAAGAAATGCAAATTTTTCGTGTTAGAGAGGAACAAACTATCAACAAATCTAGACTAAGGAGAGATCTGATCAGCTCAGCATAACCGTCCGGTTGGAGAAAGTTATAAATGCCTTACACTGTTACGCAACTGGCGGCTGTCAGTGTAGCACTGCTCTCAAAATTGGGCACGGTCAGTCATCTGCTGCTTAGCATGGGTCTTTAATATGCATGACCTCATTTACATGTCGGTTTTGATTAAATACCCCGTCGCACATTTTGCATGACATAGTGTGGTTACAATTGACCTTTATGAGTCTGGCCCAAAATGTCAAGACTTGTAACATAATAACTATTGTGACAGAACAAGACTGCGGTGTGGCAGGCGAGGCCGACCCACCTGAATGAGCTCCAGGACGAAGTGCGTGTCTTTGCTGTACAGCTCGGTGGAGAGACGCTCCAGGCTGCGGCCCAGACGCGACTGGTGCTTCCTCATCAGGTTCTGACCCTCTTCATTCAGCTCCACTCCAATGCCAAACTCGCTCTTCCTAGAGGTGACGCAGAACAGTTCGCATCCAGTTACTCGCCGCAACTACGGCTCGGACGGCGGTTTTCTCAGGCGTAGTCAGGGAAAGGAAGTTAGTAAAAAGAGTTACTAAGTTACTAACAGAAGCTTTGATGAAGGGAGTAAAAACGTCAAGACCTCTGGGGCTCCAGAGGGGTGCTACACAAATGAGTTGGCTGCATCATCGGGAGAACTGGCTGGAGAACTGATGCTACCATCTGTGGCCGGGAGTAATTTGGCACTGTTCTCTTGGTGGGAGGGTCTACCCCCCACATTCACAGTGATACTAGCCAATCGCGGGCATCCATGCGTTAGCACCATCCCCCGAGGGGCAATGGGCTGCCCTCTGTCTCAGCACGGACAGCAGCGTGAAAATACGTGGTGTTTGGCATCACGTTCCTCGTGGGGAAGAACGTTCACGCAGCACCCACAGTGAGCGGTCATCGTATGGCGGGAGAGGTTAGCTGGGAAAAAAATTGTAAAAACGCAAAGGTGGTGACGGGCAGGTGAACCTGATGTCCTCGATGATGGCTCTGTGCTGACTGAGGCACTGGCTAGCAGGCACGCCCTCCTCGGGCTGTGTGTCAGACGCCTCTTCTTCGTCATCCTCCTCATCGTCGCCACGGCTCTCAACGCTGCTGCTGGCCTCCTCGTTCAGCTCCGACGCTAGCTCGAACAGGTCCTCATCGTCATCCTCGTCGCCGCCGGCGTCGTTCGCGTCGTCGACGGCGATAGTATCAGGAAGCGCAGAAGCGCCTTAGAGATTGATGACATACACCGCTTTCACATCAGTATCGCAAGCGAAATTGATTGCAATCAAGCTTTTAAAAACTTGATTGAAATGTCCTGCTTTGAAAAATCTGCTATAAAAAAACCCCACCGTGCTGAGATGTTGGGACAGCTGTCGTCACAGACTCCTCTAACAGGTCGTCACTGTCAACCAGACTCAGCGCTGACGACCTGCCACTCATGGAGTCAGCCTCCCGAATCTGCAGGGCATTAAACTGCTTTAGACCGCAGAGCTGTGCATGGTATGAGCAGGAACCAGCTACATATTTGCATAGTGCAGCCAAATACTGCAGAGGTCTCAGTATCTCAGTATGTATAAGTGTTAAACTGCGCTAATCCACAAAGAATTGAACTGCACACCTTGGCCGTGTGGGCGGAGAGGTCAGGTGGTGGCGGCAGGACCAGCTGTCTGTGGAAGTGCTTCACCCACTCGGTGAGGCCCAACAGAATGCCCATCTGATGGAGCTTGTTGAGGTACCGCGTCTCAGCCCGGGCCGCCTCCAGGAGGATGGCCTTAGACTTGGCCTGGCCGAGGACCTTGGACAGGGGCTCCAGGATCACCTGTGCGATAAAGCAAAACCTCCAATTTAAAGTCCAACCAAGAAGGAGATTTAACTACAGGTGAGGAAGCATATTAGTGAGTGCCCAGAGAAGCGGAGTCTCAGAGTCATGGAGTCTCGGAGTCACGAAGTCTCAGAGTCATGGAGTCTCAGATTCATAAAGTCACAGAGTCATGGAGTCTCAGATTCATAAAGTCCCAGAGTCATGGAGTCTCCGAATCATGGAGTCACTTATTTTTCAAGTCACGGAGTCTCAGCATCACAGAGTCTCTAAGTCACGGAATCTCGGAGGCGGTGCTAAGTGGAGTCATGGGAGCTGCATAATCAGGAGAAGCAACTCCATAGGCAGCAGGCTAATGAGGTGCTGAGAGAGTGACCTTTTGACCCTCCTGACAATGTGCCTAGGAAGCCGCAATTATTGTCACGACGACAAACTGGTCGCTGTGTTGTTTTTGTTGTTGCTGCTTTTTAATCTTCCCCAAGACTCAACCGCCCCCTTCTTTGTGCGTGGTTCACTCTTCTCTACTGCATTATGACTATGTGTGTGTCACGGACAACATTTGTTCTCAAGAGTGTCCAGCGTCAGTGTTTCCTTGAATGTGAGGAACGGCATCTCACGGAAAAAGTCACAGAGTGGTGATGGTGGAAAAGTTCTCTGTCCTGAGTCATGACTGGACTCCAGACCACGGGCCCACCTGCTGCAGGAGCTCTCTGCAGATTCGTGTAGGCATCTGAGTTATGCACTCGAGCAGGAACGTGGCCACGGTGCTGAAGGTACACTCATCTTCACCAAGAGTTACGTCTGAGAAATAAAAAAAGATCAAGATGAGGCATTAATTCCTATTACGGCCTGGTTTTCAGTTCACTGAGCAAGCCAGTGAGAAAACCAGTGCAGGGACAGTCACAGTGGCAATGTATAACTGAGATGAGATGAGATGAGATGAGAAACAGAGCTGCTGTGCTCAAAAGGGAAGCCCGTTGTCCTATGCACAACAACAGATAGTAGATTTGATGTTAAGCTCTTATAAATCATGAAAAGTCATGGGAAACCAATCATGGGAAACCAATACCAGAGGTTCAGTAAGGCAAATTATGAGAGAAGAAAAGGATCAAATACACACTACTGTGTTTAAATGCAGAATGCTTAAATGTTTAAATGCTGATCTACTCTCTGTCCACGTTCGTTCTGTTCAAGGGTCCCAAAAAGTGAAACCATTCCTGTAACAATCCTTGAAATACTCAGTTAACCACTTGGTCATGACAGTGCTGGAGATGCTGACGACATTCAACATCACAGCATTCAGTAGACAATCTTAACGAACAGACATAAATTGATCAAACATGATTCCAAGGCCATGTCAGAGTCCAACCTTCTTGGGCGACCGCCGTCGCCAACGCCCCTTCCATGTGATTGGCCAGCAGAGCAGTGGGCGTGTTGGCGATGCCGTGTGCCACCACGATGGAGACCAGGTGGCCGGCTGTGACGGTTGGGTCCAGGGCTTGGGCTGCTTCACAGAAGTGTTTATCACTGGTGACCGTGGTGATCCTCAGCAGCACGCCAGGAGACACCTCCAACGCCAGAAGATCCGTGTTACCTGCTCCGAGCGAGGCAAAGGCAAAGGTCACTCTTGAAGGATCTGCTACTGACTGGAGGAGATAAATGGCGATTCACATCTGATACAGCACATGCATGACAGCCTGTGTGATTGAAGCTCATCACTCCCATTTCTTGGACATTAGCAGACTTGCTAAGAGCTCCAGTGGTGCAGCTGAGACGGCCTACCGCAGAACTTCTCGATGAAGTCTTTGAGAGCTCCATGGCTGGGCTGGAAGACCAGTGGCCACTGGCTCCACTCGCTCAGATCCTGCAGCAGGGGGGCGGAAAGGAGGCTGGCCATGGCCTGGTCACGGCTCACCTCCCCCAGCAAGCCCACCGTGTCCGGCAGTCTGTCTCTGGGAGTGCAAACACACACACACACACACACACACACACACATACACAAACAAATCAGACACCTTGCCAAGGAACACTAAGTACCAAGATCTTTGACGACACCCCTGCTAGATTGTGCTCCAAGTTATGGTTCTGGCCCGGCCGGAGAGCAGACCTGGCAGTTCCACACAGGCTTTTCTGGAACACTTAACGGTCACACACACACACATGCATTTCACACACTCACTTCTCTGGCACCCTCGGGCCAGGTGTCCACGGGCGCCTGGGAAGAGAGTGGTGTGTGTGCGAGGGTGCGCGAGTCTCACCCCTGGTCTCTGGAGAGCAGCGGGCACTCGTAGCGCACGGCGCCGACCCCTCCCCCGCACAGATCCCTCTGGCGTCTGGCGAAGTCGGCCAGGGTGCGGAGAGGCCCGTAGCCCAGCTCCCGGCAGTCCCTGACTCCGTACTGGCTCCTCAGGGCGGCCTCCACCAGCGAAAGCTGCGCAGACGGAACGACGTGGAGGGCCGTCACGCGTCAAACACTCACGTTGAAAATGCGGCAAACAGATGTTCTCCATGAGGTGTAAATTAATGAGGTGTCAGATTAATTGCCAGAGACAGTTGTGTTTTTGAGTCAATGTGACATTAGCATCTAGGTTGTTGACAACAGTGCTCAGGGATTAGGAGTCCCTAGGACTCACCTGGCTTGGATCGCCCTCCCCACACTGCTTGATAAACTCATACACATCCTGCTGGCTCGGTCTGAAGCCACACGTTCGGACATCCTGGCTGCCAATGGCCATGGCGCCACCTACAGCTTCCTGGAGGAACTGCACAAACATCACAGGAAGCAAGCAAATCATAAAAAGATACAGCAGGGCCGAGATAAGGCCAACCCACAGCTCCCGGAGCTCCTAACCACCGGAGCGTCACATTCAGACTGTCTGCTTCCACTTACCTGCGTGTTTTTGACCAGGAACTCGAGGAAGGTGCCCAGCTGCAGCTGACAGAACTCCCTGAAGCGGAAGTGCTCCGTCACCTTCTTCTCCAGCCTGCAGAGGGAGGCCAGTGACACGGTACCAACGATGGCGGACACGCAATCCTGGAAGTACTGCCTCACCACGGCTGTGGACACACAAACGGAGGATTAATCAAGAGCACCACAATCCCCCGCATAAACAAACGTGCAGTGGTAGAAATCGACATCACCATATGTATAAACAAGGATCTACGAGATGAGTCTTCAGAGAGGATGACGGTGATGAGGGTGCATACCTTCTGTGGGCGGAGCCTCAGTGACCTCCTCGGATGACTTCCTGTCCGCCGCTTGTTTTCGGCCTTTCTCCTTCGGCGCGAGGTCGTGTGGGATCACGAGAGAGCCGCCGCAGATCGCCAGCTGGAACAAGGTGCGGGCCAGCCTGTCCCCCGAGACATGCATGAGGAAGTCCTGAACGCGCTGGACACACAGGCAGAAAGACACACACACACACGCACGCACACACACACGCACATACACGCACACACACAAACGCGCACACACGCACACACACGCACACATACACGCATGCACACACACACGCACACACACACGCGCACACACACACACACACACACACACACACACACACACACACACACACACACACACACACACACACACACACACACACACACACACACACACACACACGCACACACACACACACGCACACACACATATATATATATGAACTGGATGATTTAAACATCTACGTTTTCATATATGTACTCATATGTGCTGATGAAGGACCTCTGTCCGAAAAGTCCTGTTTCTTGAAACTTTGTGTTCTTTACTACAGTTTTTCTGTCTCTATCTTGCTCTCTCTCTCTCTGTTTAATTATTTCTTTCAGTATTAACCTGCATTTATTATTTGTACAGTTGTATCTGGTTAAGATACTTGCTTAGTAATTACAATGTTGCCAGTTCAAGCCCCACCTGTGTAAGGCCCTTGAATAGCTGTAGCTATTCGACCACAAATACACACACCCCACATATAGCCACACCAATGTCTACTGAAACTGGTCTGCTGCTCACAAGTCATCGAACGACTTTATCCACTTAACACTCTAATTAGCATTTAACTCATCCAATCAGAGCCGAAAAGAGCATGAAAAGGCAACGCCCACTGACGTCCACCTAGACATACACCTAGATGTCCCCTCTGTGAAGTGTGCGGAACAGTCCGGATGATTTATGCAGCGCCTCCCAGTGTTCAGTAGTGCTGAAGGCTGTTAGTGCTACTGTTTAATCGACGTTCTGCCTCTGGCCTGTGATTGGCAGAACCAAATCCCCTGGCGAGTGAACACTCGGCTGGCGAAGCCTTTTACGCTCGATGGAGAATGAGGCGGCGCTGGAATAAGAGGGAGCTAAAGGGAACAAGTCCTTTCAAATCCAGCAGGGGTCGACGAAAATTACACAGGCTCTTTGGTGCTGGAGACAGAAATCTGAAACCTCTAGCCTCTGCTCTGCCATGCTGACATCACGCCACTCTGAGGGTCCCTAGTGAGGCTGCTGAATGAAGTCATAGACGAGAATGAGCCAGTGAGAGCTTTTAGGCTCCGGTGCTTAGTACTGAATATACCAGTCTGGCGGGAAGCGTTACCAACACTCTGCGCTAGCTCTACCCTGACCCTCATGAAGCCTCCCCCCGTACTATACAAAGTCCCTCCTAAAACAACCACACAGTCCATGCTGAAGCTAACTGCCGACCTGAACATAATGCAGAATTATGACCTGCTCCCCGGCCGAAGGGCGAGCCATTTACCTTGGTCATCTTCTCGCTGAAGATGCCCGTGGAGTTGGTGAAGACCTCCATGACGGCCTCGGCAGCGGTCAGACTGGCGTACTTCTTCCTGAGCTCCAGGCTGCCGGCGGAGGACTGGAACGGTGGGCCCTGCGTCGGCTCCAGCAGGCTCTTCTTGATCTTCCACAGCTTGCTCTGCACCTCCTCCTCGATCTCCTTCTGAATGACGTCTTTGGCTCTGTCCATGCAGGCCCTCTCACTGCCGTACGCTTTGGACAACGTCTGAGGGCAGAACAGGAGTAACTGCACTGATCTGCACTGATGAGCTTTGTTCACTGCTGTTTGGTGCACGGAGAATGTTGTAGGGGCCCTTCATGCCACAAACGACCCTTATAGGGGCCCTTCATGCCTCATTATTTGATTATGTATATTAAGACATTTTATTAAATTACTGTGAACTATTCAGTAACGGTATTGAAACCGATAAGAAACGTATGTAGTTCATATGTGTAAGACTGGGGTGGGGGTCCCTCAATTTTTGAAGGGGGGTAAAATGGTCCCGTGCTCACGGCATCCTTGTTCATTCAATTTCAGTAGTGGGTGATGTAAATTCTCTTGGCTCTTAGATTTGGACAAAATAAGAATTCTTTTTAAATCATGTTATTTTTAACATGAGCAGAATGAAGGCAGAGTTGCTTGCTCACCCACCACTTCATGCTGGGTGCCCCTCCGCTAACCAGTTTGTGCTGGTTGCATATTAAATGCAAAGTTGTCCTCAAGGAGCATATCCAATGTTTAACATAAAACACATCTCATATGATGTGTTAGGTTGGGTGGTGTGAGCCACGAACTCCCCCACCCAGCCCCCACCCCTGATGAACTGAAACCTACATCACTGATGTAGTTACAGCAGTGAGTACCATGAGCCTGGAACCACCATGATTCCTTGAAGGGTGAAGGGTTGATCTGTTACAGTGCCTTACCGATATGGGCAGCCCCACACTCTGAATCCTAATGCCAAGTTCATATGGAGATTCGCAGTTGTACTGGTCTGCTATATACTTCATGAACTCAGCCAGGTCTATCTTAGACTTGCCCTTTGTTCTCCTGAAGTTACGAAGACTCTGCAGGAACAAAAAGGAATATGGAATATAGAATAATGCCAAACCCATGGAAAGCAACTCAGACACTCTTCTGTTAGTTTTGTCATGGGGGGATTTAAGGCTACAGCCCCAAAAAACTTATTGGATATACACACAGGAACCAAATCACACTGGAAAAGAAACTCAAAATGTGAAGGATCTGTTGCAAACTGTCACAAAGTTCATTCCAGTCCTATGGCAACAAAAGCTCATGACTCACCCTGAGAACGTCCACAGTCTCAATCTGGTGTATGTCATCATCTTTGGTGTTGCTGTCTATTTTAAAGAGTCGGTGAACAAGTGGGAACTTGCAAAGAGGGCCCAGGTGGAGCTCTTCAAAGCGTTTCTTGTTCTTGAGGCCAGCAATAGCCTGACCTAGCTCGTAGAGAGTGCACATGGAACAGGCCATCTCCACTGACTGGAACCATACAGACAAAACACATGCATGAACGTCAACATGCACAGAGCCACATTCAGAGCATTGGCTAAATTAAGACCTGGAAAAGTGATTAGTCACAGATTTCCTGCCGATGGACCTACGTTAACGCTGATCTCTTTGCTTTTACCATCACACAAAGTGATGCATAGCAGTTCTGAAGTATTAACTGGCCGTTGTCTTGGAACTGAGCAGTTTATATGTGTGTGAGTGATATGGCAGAGGTCTACAGCATACAGGCTACGTAAGGCTTCTCACATGAATGAACAGGTTGATCTCTTTGATGGTCCGCTGGAGATCCTTCAAAGCAGGCAGCTGCCACCGGGGGTCAATCCTCACAGCGTGCAGGGAAGACACTTGCATGAGAGTGCACAGCTTGTTCACCACCTGTTAAAAAACGAACCACTTCAGAGTCGGGGTCACAGTTCGGTAACTACACTCCACTGCAAGCTTCCATACACACAAACCTTCTCATGAGTGACCAATTCCCCC
Organism: Brachyhypopomus occidentalis; assembly: GCA_020368025.1. NCBI lineage: Eukaryota > Metazoa > Chordata > Actinopteri > Gymnotiformes > Hypopomidae > Brachyhypopomus > Brachyhypopomus occidentalis. Next base: position 4,053,759 of record JAGXOD010001383.1, read on the forward strand.
TCTGCTGCGATAGATCGAATCGCGTCTTCAGCCAGACTGTTCACGTCATCCGGGTTCGCCACCTTCCTCCTGCGCCTCGACATGCTCTGCTCGCCCTCGTCGGCCTCCTCCTCCAAGGCCTCCTCTGCCCGAACGTTAGCCCTGTGCACCTCCCTTAGCTGGGCGTGGTGCGCCTCACAGAACACCAGGCCACCTCCATCCTGCGTCTCCTTCAACTTCTTGTCAGGTCTGGAAAGCTTGGTACAGAGGGGAGGGAAGTCTTCCAGCAATGGAACAGCGGGCAGTGGAGAGGCGGAGGTACTAGGCTGGATCACCCTCAGAGGTGAGCCCGTCCTGGACAAGGAAGCTGCTTCAGATTGTCCGTTAGCCAGCGAATCATTCTGTGGGCTCACAGAGGCTCTGGTTTCCATGGTCACTGGCGTTGCTGCAAGCACAGAACAAGTAGTGGTCAAACAAAGTGGTAGTTTTGGTAGTCCTGCCTCTAACATCTTAATTATTTATCTATAAATGCTTATTATGTGTTATTAATAAAGGAATATTATTTAGTAATAACTGTGAACAATTCAGGAACTCCTCTGAAAGTTATACAGTATGACTTTCAGTTAAAAGACTGGGAAATGACAGCCTGGAGAAATTGGAAAGGGAATAGGAGTCTGCTGTAGTAACATATGGCAGTCTTAAGCTGATGTTACATACCGACAGAGCTTTCCAGTTCTGTATTAACTGGTGCCTGGCCAGGAGTCGCATGCTGTTTACTGGTTTCACTATCGTAGAGTGACATGTAGAGCTTCAGCGGCAGGATCTTGCCAAAAAGTTGATAGTAGCCGTTCTGCAGCTGCGTGAGGGAGGTGGAAGCGGCTGGGTCGACACTGATAACCATCTTAACCTTCTCAAGCAGTTCCTCGAGGCTCATTTCGTTTTGATTTGGCAGACCAAAGGAGATTTCCGCACTTGACCGCGGGGGAGGTGGGGTACTGCCCAAGGGCGCCGAAGCCTCTGAGCTGAGGGAAGTGTCCCTGTGCACCTTGTAAAAGACACGTTTGTTTTCCACTAGCAAATCCGTGCCCAAATAAGCCACAAAATCAGCAGGCGAGGAGAATCCTAGCCGGGACATAGTAAAACCCTTCCTGTACGTATTGCTGTAGAACCCGGGTAGCTTCTTGAGGGGAATGCCTTCTGGGTGACTTTTAATCAGATTTATAACTTCCTGTGAAATTCTCTCCTTATCTGAATCTGGAGAAATATAAGGCAACAGTTAGCATTTGTTATTATTACATTTGCATAAAAAGTGTTTTTTTCTTTTGATTGAAACATGAGTCGTGGTACACTACACTGGCCTTCACAAGGAGCTCTTCACTTAGCAAGTTTATGAAAGCAGCCATTGTGGAGAACCCTAATTCTGACAGGGTTCAATTTCTTTTGTATCTCTGACTGAAGATCACTGCCTTCTTACTGAGAGGTATACCTTCCAGATAGCTCTTAACCAGCTCCGCCAACTTACCGGTATCCTGACATATCCTGGGGTTGTGCTTCTTGTGAAAGATCGTCCCATCGTGCACAAGCAAGTCCTTCTTCAAAGAGGCAATGAATGCAGTAATGGAGGGGAATCCTAGATCTGCCACGATCAGGTGACTGTTGTACCGCTGACTGTAGAACACAGGCAGATCTGAGAGTGGGATACCTTCAGGGTGCTGTTTTACCAGACGTCTGACTTTCTTAGGGATCTTATCCATTTCCTTATCTGCAAATATTCACGTCACAGAGTGTTAACACAGAACTAAATAAAGAATGAAGTTCCCAAGAATATTTAAAGGCTATTATCAATATAACATCACGAGGAGTGAAACACTGTTATGATACAGTAAGCAATAATTCCACAATGCAAATAATACAGGAAAAAGGCATTAACACATTAAGACAGCCAGATAGAACACATTCAGCAGTGAGTACATAAAAACAGCTCAAATATAAAACATATCATCTCTCTTACCATAGATGACTGGTCGCTGTTTAAGCCTGTCTAAGAACTAAGGAATAAAGAAGCTTGCTGGACTTATACCACTTCCCACCCTAATACACCTTCCAAAGAACCAATGAGAAGCTCGCCGTGTGTGAGGAAAGGAAACAGAAAGCAGTAAGCAGCCTCTACGTATCCTGTAACTCTCATTTTCAAAGAAGTAAGGAGACAGTGAAACTGCAAAATTGTCAATAACAAGGGCGCATTTCATTAGTTCTCAATAGTTTATGCCGTTACGGACAAACCTGCTACAAAATGACACCATTGCTTAGTCGCAATTGCTATGGCAACAGAATAGAGGCAGATTTAGGACTTTTGAGTTTCGCTTTCCTGTTATCAGCTGCTGTAAACTGAGCTGCTGCCTGGGAAGTCACGTGACCGCGCACTCAGCTGCTGATTAACACCATGAGCCGCTAGAGGGAGCCTGAGCGAACTGTCCCGTTTCCAGAAACATGACAAATAAGATGTGTGGTCAGTTACCCATAATATTTCTGCTTTAGTCTCTAATGAAGATCGAACTACCTTCATCTCCACTTAATTTAGTTTGCAAATGAATTACCGGCAGGCTCTAAAATAATAATTATCACATGCCAGTGGCTGTTTTAATCTAGCAAACATACAAAGAGTTTACAAATTAATAACACAGTTGCAAATGAACAGAGGAATTGTACAAAATACAATACATACTGCCATTTGGATTCTATGACTACTTTTTGTATGATTGCTCTTATTACATTTACATTTAGGGAATTTAGCAGACGCTCTTATCCAGAGCGACTTACAAAGAGCTTGGCATCTGTTCACAGAATATATAGTAACGTAGATAGGTATCCGGTGTTGTTCAAAGTGTTGTTTCCTTAATACTGTTAATACTGTTCCCTTAGAAATAAAAAAAAAGATCCCTTAATACTGTGAACCGGGATTCTGCATTAACTGTCGTTAAATGGTTATGTAAATAAACTATAATTTAATAAACCTTAATATGATTTTTTTTTCTCAAAGGACTGATGTCGTATTGAACAGGGAAAATGCACCAGACATTCATACGCTAATTCTAAAAGCAATAGTTAAAAATATAGTTCAAATTAATTCTACATTTTACAGTAAGAGTTATTGACACTTAATCTTAGGCACACCCCTTAATGGACTTTAAAATCATCTGATCAAATTTAAACTAGAACCACAAAGTGGTTTCACATGTTCTGTTTGAGCAAATATGGAAATACACCCACGAACACGTTAAGGGTTATGAAGGGTCTGCTCCAGGAACATTACCGTACTGTACCTGATGACGCGTGGTAAGAGAGATCACGCCTCCGACGTGAAGAAGCTGCCAAACGTTTATTCATAGACCTCTCTGCAGGACCTCCATGTGACCTGGGAAAATCAGGCTCGCTTGCCATGGTCCCGTGATGTTATCACTTCTGTTATCGCACAGACTCTGAATTATGCTTCATTACTCCGTACTCCACTATTATTTCTTGGTTATTGCTGGTCTGTGCTGTGCCCGTGTTATTATAAGTGCTTACCAAATATAGAATAGCTACAATTAACCGCCTGGTGTGTTTTTTGTTTTGTTTTGTTTTTTTAGGTGAGTTGAAACAAAGATTATAAGACAAGGCTTGTCAGGGCGGCGAAAAGTGCTACAGTTCCTGTCTGCTGTTGTTTGCACGTGGTACGTCGTCCACGTCATCCCTCCCCCAGATCATTAATTAAAATACGCTTATTTTGTTCTGAATGTATTCTACCAGTTGCCAAAATAACACCGCAAGCTTATTATTATCACCAAAGAAGAAACGCAATCGCTCATGTTTGTTGAAATGCCCCAAATTTTACACTGAGGTGAATGACACTTGGTCTTCCCCTTGTTTGCATGAAGAGGGAATGAAGCTCTCCTCCGCCACCCCTATCCACGTGACTAGTTCCTGGAATTTTCTGCACCCTGTATATTTATAGTCAGTGGCTATAAGAAATTTCTATAAGCAATTTCTTGCATATTAATATTGACGCATATGAAGAAAATGCAAGCTACAGGTGTCATTTTTTCTTTAGTGTCATTAAAACGCTGTGGACGTTATAACTAACGCCTTAATCGATCCCTATTTTAACCGAAGGTACTTTGACTATCTTGTGCAAAATGTAAATATTTGGAAGCATTGCGTAGGAAACCGCACACATATCACTTCTAAAGGCGCACTGTTGCCCTCTAGTGTATCGGAGAAGTTTTGAGGATTTCTATTTCTCCAGGGGCATGATTAATAATTGCCCAGTTTCTGTTTAGAAAAATAGAAAGTATTTCAGCATTAACTGCAATGAGTACGAATAATAAACAGAGTATGAATAACACAGAGATTTACCATTATGTAAACTTAAGTAAATTAAGTGAGTAATACTAATTTCATTCCTTGTTGTGACATGACAAATGAGGATTAAGTTCAGGAGCCAGGAAACTAAATGAAAACTAGTAAACAGCTTCTCCTGGAAAAGGGTGACGTTAACTGTTGCGCTTGTTCTCCTTCTACCTCCTTGATGCAAAAGAATATGTCACCAGTCTTATGTCAATTGACCTTTTATTGAAGCCGGTTAAATACAGACATGTCCGGGAGTACACACCAAAAGCCTGAACTAAACTACTCCGAGTTATTTGTGCAGTTTTGTGTGTAGCTCTGAGAGATAAACAAAATATGCCTGATTTAAATAGTGAGTGTAGCCCCCACCCTCGCTGGAAACCACCTCTGTAAATGTCTGCCTGTTCGTCTAAAAACTGCTTACCTTTGTTCTTGCACCGAGTGAGCTCATTCTGTTCTTATCGAAAGTACAGTAACCTTGTGCACAGTTTCCCAGACCTCCACTACAAGGGGCTACTGCAATTTTCCCACATTTTGTTACTTCGCAATAACTGAGCTCATTATACTTTCTCCTAACCACTATAGCAGTTATCAGCTTTCGAGGCCACACATGCTTTCCTCCTCAAACAGTTTCCCACTGTGGAATTACACAAGCGTTACAGATATCAAACACACACATTTTTGAGAATATGCTTGTCAGACACTTTTGAGAATATGCTTGATTAATAATGTAATAGTAAAATATAATGCCTAATACTATGCAGTTGATTAGTAATGTAATATAATGCTAGCAAAATATAAAGGATTAAAATATAATTCCCAACATAACCCAGCATCAGTGTTGGTGTAGGTAGGTAGATTAAACCACAGGGAGCCCGTAGAAATAAAGAGGGGAATGTGAAATGGAAACCAATAGTCCTGAAACATTAGTAAACAGGTGATTGAAACCACCCAGACTTACCAGAATGAACTTTGAATCTTGTGCTTCAAATGTTTAAAGTTCCTCCCTTCACAGTCTGTGTTTGCACTTTTAATAAACAGAATTCTTTCTCTGCCTTGTGGACAACCTTCCCAGAAGAGTTGAAGGTGTTCTAGCTGCACAGGGTGGACCAACGTCATATTGAACCCTATAGATTAGGAAAGGGATGTCACTTAAGTTCATATGTGAGTCAAGGAAGGCATGAGCGAATACTTTTGATAATATATTGTATGTCCTTTCTCTGTGGCACACAAGTACACTTGAGCATCTTTATATTTTGTCTGTGTGCAATGTTGCTTGGAAGTAACATTTTCTTTGCATTTAATTTTAATGTATTTACATTGTGTATTTGTTTTTCTTGATACTTTTGTTTCAAGTGTATTGAGTATTTTAATGGACGCAAAGCACTTTGGTCAACTACTTTGTTCTTAAGTGTTCTATTTAAATAAACATGGCTTGTCCTGATTAGCTGGTCTCTTAACACCACTGGTTCCAGCTTCCCAGCTAACACCACTTCAAACCAGGTTGTGTCTAGAGACACATACTCCATGCCAAATCTTGAACAGGGGTCTTTTTCCACAATTCTCAGAACATTGACCTGAGGAAACTAGCACTTCCCCTCAGACCCTCAAGGACAGTCCCTAACATCAGTCCTGAACCCGGGTCATAGTGTCTAGTCTTGATACTGTGACGTTACAGAACAGAAGGCTTGGTTCTGCCATTACATGTTAACTCATCCTACTCTGTGTATTGTTTTATTCAAGTGATGGAGTAGGTTGTTTATAAATATCCTACATCAGCTCGATTTTATTTGGGTATGTTGAGGTTTTGTTTTATACATCTCACCTCACATTATTATTCTTGTCTTTTTACCAGTTGTTTCATTATTACACTGTCACGGTGGCACGGCAGGGAGGCCACCAGAGGGCACCCACTCGAGCACGTAGCACCAGACACACCCCCTCATTATACCGGCGCACACCCCCTCATCTCATATCACTACCCCGGTCACAATCACCGGAGTATTAACACCTGTGCACCTACCTTCACCAGGTATTTAAGCCCACAGGTCCAGCCGTTCAGTGCTGCACATTAAAGAAGCCTGACGGAGACGCCGCTGTCCCATGGACAACGAAAGCCTAGCTCCTTTCTGCACATCACTGAAAGCCATTGGACCTTTACTCCAAAGTCGTTATATTTTGAGTTTCAACCATTGAGTTACTGCCTGAGTATTTCTGTTCGATATGAGCAATAAAGAATTGAGCTCGCAACCCTCGCCTCCCGCTGTTCACCGTCAACCGTTACATACACATTGTAATAAGCCACTGTAGGCCTTGCATTACAGTGGTTTTATCATTAGTAAAGGCATTTTAGGCACTGCTGGAAATACAATGTGATAAAATGCACAAATGCTCAATATAGACTTAATTTATTAAGAATATACCCAAAATACACTTCTATGAGACAGGCAGTGTATTCTGCTAACATGCTTTTTTTGCTAAGTAATACAATGGTAAAGATTAGTCTATTCAGTGGATCACATTAATACGCAACTCAGTCATTGTCAGTCAGTTATTGAGGATTTCACAATGGCTTCCCATAGGTCTCAGCCAATCAGATTTTAGGAGCATAACTAAACATTTTATAGTAATGTTTTACACATGTGTCTCTTTCTCATACAAGTTACAACAGTTAGAAAACAATCTCCATTAAAATCTAATTTTGGGTCAGATTTAGGAAATTATTATTTATGTTAATCATCAAATGTATCTCATTCTATTTTGTTCTGTTTAACTGGCCCCTTGTTGATTAGAATTATTATGATCAATAATAATTTCCAAATTTTTATAGTAGTAATTAATTCAAAACCCCTACAATAATAAGAATAAACTCAATATTTTGCTTTAGTGGTTAAGACCATCACCGGTCCTTGTTTTCTCCATGTTTTATGTGCCTTTGATACTTCAGTCTTATTCTCTATTAAGACCATAGAGTCTGCTCAACCATGTGTAGGCAAACCTTCAAAGCTACAACCATTTGGACCATGAGAATGGAGATAAACATATAGCCGGTGGCTGGTGACAGGAGAATCTATGGTGGCAGAGAATTAAAGAGATTAAAAATAATATTAATCAAGGTAAAATGCAGCAGACAGGTGGTTTGGGGAGTATTGACGATCTGAAATGTATAGTGGCTGGTGTGATTGGAGCAGCAGAGACTAACCTGAATACCTTAGGTAAGACTATTAATATGGGATGGCAAGACTTGGTATTTTGCAGGAAAAGAGACATGGTATAATGAAGTCAAGATGGCAAGTAGAAGTCGACTCATTCAGGAGTTAAAGTAACATGGAAATGAAGGCAAGTAGAGAAGGATGATGAAGACAAAACACTGCACTGCAGAGACGAAGGGGAGGATGGTGGTGTTGAGGAGAGCAAAGGTCTTGAGGAGAAGGTGATAAAGAAGGCACTTCCTAGGGCAGCCTACAAGGCGTGGTACCAGACATGCATCGTGCAGAACTATGCCTTTGCACGATGCATGTCTGGTACCACGCCTTGTGTATAAAAGTACAATAAACATATACAGGGTGTAGAAATGCATTACAAACATATATAGGGTGTGAAGAAGTGCAGTAAGTGCAGTAACATGTAATATTAATTTCACTGGTATAATATTCATTAACGCCCCAGCCGATCACCGTGTTTGAATCAGTTGGGATTTATCAATATGATGAGTTAATTTCATCCCATGGAAATTTGAACTTCACATCCTTCATTTGTTCTTTGTAAACAGCATCAAATCGTTCTATTTGGGCCTTGGTGAAAAGGTTCTTCCAGTCACCAGCAATTCCTGATGAAAAACACAAAGTCAAGAGGTATGCCCCATTTAGAGGTCCAAGAAGACAATAAGACATGACAAGATCAGTGCTTGCTGTGTTGTCTTTGAAGATTTACCTTTCCTGAGAAATTCAGACTTCGCCTGGTCCATGAATTCTCTTGGAACCAGAGAGTAGTTGGACATCTTGTTCTGCTTCATGTTCTTAAAAACACAACAGTCAGCGATTCTATCAATCACTTCTGGACTCAGAGACTTTCCAAGGAACTCAGCAACTCTGGAGACAGATCCTTTTAAATCCTGTCACACAGATTTAAAGCAATGTGAAACAATGAAGTCACGTCTCAATTATGTCAGCCCATAGTTTTGCATGCTAGTAACTTCATACATGGAATAAATTATGTTCTTATAAAGTAAAAAAGGTGTGAATAATATGGTAAAATCCACTTAATATTCTGTAAAAATACAAATGCACGCAATATATTCTTACTTGTATCATTTCCTCATAGAAAATGAAGAAAATATTATCTTGATCTTTGACATCCAGCCACCCTTTCACATGGTCAAACCATGAGCCAAACATTACTGTTGAAATAAAATGAAAATAGGAAATAGGCAAAAATAAAATAGGTAAATTCTGTTTTACTACAGAGTAACTACATGTGAGAAGCACTCTGATGAAACGAAGTAAAATTATGTAACTTGAATAAAATGGTTGATCATAGTCCTTGCAGATTAAGATGTTACGTATTGCATTAGAACTGCAGGTTCTATTTTAACATAAACTAACCTTTATTTAACATGCTGTTAAAGCAGCCGCGCATTGAAGGTATGTAAAAGTCTTACTCTTGCCATTCAAAAACTTTTCCATGAATTCGTCGGCAGTGCCAGGCTGGACCAGGTAGGACGCCATTCCGTAATAATGGAAGGAAGATGTGAACACATCTTTGGGGCTTCGCATCACATATATGACCTCGATAAGGATTTAAGATGTATCTTATTACTTTATTGGTTAGTCATAACAACCCAACAAAAGGTCTCGTATATTTAATCTTTTTTACATTTTTTTTAATCTTTAGAGTTATATACTGGTGTAACTCTCTCTCTCTCTTACATAAATATATAAGATGTTGAACGGTCTAACTGTTCAACATCCTTACCTTGGGTTTGACTTGGCAATATGATTCGTTCATCATTGCACGGTGAAAGTGGGTTGCAAATACTCGAGGCGAGGGTCTCTGCTCCAGATTGAGCACAATTGCTCTATGTTCTTCCAGCCACGGCACCCGGTCCCAGTTTGGTAGAGTTCTAACCGCATTGAGCTCTCCTCCGCTATGGACCAAGGGAATAATCTCCTGCATCCAGGTTGTGCCTGTCGTAACCCAATAGCACGGCTCAGCGCGAAACGACCCTGCATAAGCTTCTGTGGTGCGTTTCCCAAAACGTTCGTAACTTCGTAACCTCGTACTTAATAACATTCTTAAATTTACGAGTGTTTCACGAAACTTTTCATAATTTACGTCGTGCTTATAGTCGTTCGTAACTCACTAAGTACATCTCAACTTGAAGCTCACGTGCAGTTCTACCTCAAATTAGATAGAGGCCGCTAATTTCCCTTTAAAAACTCGCGCTGGTTTTAAGCACGGAATTAGCACATATGCTAATATAAAAACATGAAATTATGAAAATTCATATTTATGGTGAATTTCATATTTATTGTGAAAAAGCAAACCTACTAGCTTGAATAATGTAGTCAGTATTTTCCCAGATTTATCTTTGGTTGTATGAATCATGGTTTAGTGATGTCACAACAACCCACAATGAAGATCTTTAAAAATCTAATAAATAAATGCATTATTTGCAAAGAAATGATTACAGTTAGCCTAATAAACTTGACATGACTTAACCAATCAAATGGACTGATTTAATCATTTACATATACTGTATAAGTAACTTTTAGTAAGGCCAAACTAAAGTGACGCAGCTGATGGGTTTCTGCGGACTCCTGCGTTGCCCATGAGCCAAGCTGCTGTATCCCAATGTGTGTATGCTGGGACTAAAGCACTGGGGATGTACTAACCCTAACCATGACGTGACTAAAGCACTGCTGTGCCATGCACCAATATATAGAACATGTCCACACACTAAAGCTTAATTGCATGAAATCATAATAGGTGTTCATATAATTGGAAGCATCCCTGGAATGCTCAGTGCAGTGGATGGCACAATGATCCTCATACACTCTCAGCTTCTTAAGCCCTGTTATAAAGGCATAAGAGTACATGTCTCCACCCAATAATTCTTGCTCAAACTATAAAACTATATACTACTCATACTACTGTGATAGTTTGGGTGATGTGGGTGGTGTGAGCGGTGACTTCTATGAACTTGCATTCATTGGGGTGCAAGTTTTACATTCACTCACCACTTGAAAAATAAAGAAGGGAAATACTACAACTTCTTCCAGCATTTGGGTGAGTTCGTGCTTGCAAAATATCCTGTGTGTGGTGCGGTTTGCAATGCTTCTGTACTGATGCATGAAACGCTTGTGTGCGCATTTGATATGCTTGATATGCGATGGATACTAATTTAAAGTGTAAAGTAATTACTTAATTAATTTATGTATTATTTTCCCAATTATATTTTATGGTATACTGTAATAATTAATAAATGTATGTAAATCGGTGGTTCGGTTTTCGACTAAGGGAGCTTTTCCAGCGTAGATGCAGAGGCGGAGTCAACAAAGAACTAGCTACTTAAAATTCGTTCGTACATTTGGAGACTAAGAAAGCTTTTGGGAAACACTCGTAAAATTGGCGCACTTAAAGTTACGTCGTTCTTGAAGTTGTTCGTAAATCTCTAAGATTGTTCATTATTGGGAAACGCACCTATGACAACCTAGCTAGTTACACAATGCCCAGCAGTGCCATCCACATTCCTGTACCTCACTCACATTACCCCACCTAAAATCATCCAATAAAATGGCAAATAACCAAGATTAAAGTAGCAACGGTTTACCACCTCATTCCTCGTAGATATTTATGAATGTAAGTTTCCAAAAAATCATGACAAAATTCACCGCGATGTAACAGGAATGACCGACCAAACTTACCAGATTTAGGATAGGTCACAATAATAACGTCGTCCGACCGAAATATAAAATCCTCATAGTATTTTAAGCTTTCTGGAGGGTGCAAGTGTTTTGGTACATATACCCCTTTGTATTCGGCATATAATTCTGCTTCTGACATTTTCAAGACGGAAGAACTTTCACGGGTTTAGTAGTCTTCGACCGTTGACGTTCGCACGAACTTTGATTCGCTTGCTTCAAAACGAACTCCTCACGGGCGACGCCTCCGCTGAAAACAACATGCGTTCTCTCATTCACCACAGATTTGAATCTGATTAAATGAGGTCCTAACATGAAACACGCAATTAAAACTAGAAATAATTAAAAAATTAGGAGTATTATATTTGCCACGTATATTTATTGTTTCTGTGGTTTAAAGAGCGTGCGAATAAACAACACCTCCAAGCCCACCCCACTTTTTCCAATGTGCTTTTTCCAGACTTTGCTTAGAACTCTCACAAACGCTGAGAAAGCTGAAGCCATTAGATCTCAAGTAGTAGGGATATGTATAAACCACCATGTCCTTGTAACTACATTGAAATAATGTATGATAAGGCATTATCATATGTTATGATAAGTTATATAATCATTAAACAGCACAAAACAGATGCAAAAGAAGTATTACATAACAAGGGTCGATGACATTAAATAAGGCGATACAAATAAAATTAAATCAATACATTAAAAAAACTATTCTTCATCACCTACATTTAGTAAAAAATCACAGAGTCCTTTAGCATTATCCCAATACAAAGTGCACACATTCAAGGCTGTGTTTTGGAACACCATCTTTATAAAGTCTTTCATCCCGCGATACCAGTAGATAAGGTCTCTCCCCAGACTTTTGAATGAGTTCCCTGCCGCTAGAAATAGAAGACAACAACTTCTAGACTTCATTTTTAAAATTATTTCGTACTGGTGAAACAATAGATTTCAATAGTGTCATTTAGTAGTTTGTGTTAGTTTATCAATCCTATTATACTAAAAACTAATAATAAAATACATTTATCTCATTCACACTAACTCACGTATGATAGTCCACTCCTAAGAGTCCGAGGCCATTCACTGCTAGGATCCGATCACCTGGCCTTAATCTCTGACTCAGAGCGGCTGGAGACCCTGGGATCACCGACTTAATAAAAATTCCGCTTATATTCAGTGTTGTTTCCTTTTGAACAGGACAAAGTGAAAATTATTTCCCAGTGACAGATTTTCTATGTGATATTTGAGTATAAAATATATGAGGCCATTAACAAAAATGTACATAACAAAATCTGTGCTTCTGCAGTCACTTAACCAAGCAAAGCGGCATCAAATATTATCTATCTTTAAGATGTGTTCGCTCGCCTACCACGTGGGGGCGCCAGTTAACTAGCTAATTAAATCTAACGCTACAAAGATTTCTCGCAATAGTTTGGTTTTAGAAGGAATAACACACATTTATCTGAGCTAAACGTGATAATCTGGAAAACTAACAAAGCTGCACACAAGAAGCCTGTGTAATTATTTTTTTTTATCTCATGTGGCTCATTGCTTCAGAATTCTAAAATCCTCTTTAAAAAATCAGAGAACTCAGTAAATGGCAATAAAAGGAACAAGCCAAGAAAATCCACAGAGATGCCCAGATTTTCCTAATGGAAAAATTTATTCCAGTACTTACCAGTCCATTCACCAGAGCCAGACCCAGTCCATCAGGAGACCTCTGCAGCTCCACCACAAAAACGTCATCATCTCCTATTTCAAGCTCTTCACGTCCACCTACAGATTCAAACACCCCACACTCAGCATGAAAAGCCTAAATCTCCCACTGTCTGTTGTCTAAACTGCCAATCAAAAGAGACTTAATATATAACATAATGTCTTTCATACTCTACCTTCCCCTCGTGTGACTGAGTCGGAGCACTGCGCGGCCTGGTCCCGCTGGTGCGGATCGCGGTGTTCTGGCTTTGGTTCCACCGGGTCTGAGCTCTGTGGCGTGTTAGGAGGGGTGAGCAGGCATGAAGACTCCTGTGCCGTGTTTGGCTTCTCGCACCGCAGCTCCAGAGCCTTCATCTTCTGGGCCAGGAGGGCTTCGCAAGAGTCCAGAAGGCCAGATACTGCAGAGCACGATGGGACACTGTCCCTAGATAGCACCATCTCCGTGCGCTTCTGCTCCAGGTGAGCTTTTGGAGGAACCTTCATTTTGGTTCTCCTGGCCTTCAGCGGCACGGCCGATCCACTCTGTACGACAGGTTGCAAGTAGTGAACGGAATTTGGAACAGTCGGAGGTGACTAGGTCTTTACTGTGATTAAAGGTAGTGACCTGACTGTTCAGACAGATATGCCTCCCTGAAAGAACAGCTGATTACCTGAGGAGATTGTGTGGTGTGCATGCTTGACTCCAGGTGATTTATGGTTATCTGAAGCTGGCCGAGCTGCTTCGTTAGACTCGACTCTCCCAAGGGCTTTTTTAAGTCCAGCAGAAAGCCATCCATGGGCAGAGTAAGTGGAGGGTGGTCATCGAAGCTCTCCAGAATGTCAGCTTGGAGACCAGAAAAGGGAACACTGCATTACATTTCCATTTTCACATTTGGCAGACGCTCTTACCCGGAGCGATTTGCAATTTCAATCACGTTACACCCATTGAAACTGGGTTGTTCCGTTCATGCTAACACAGATGTTTGGAACTGTACAGAGCTTGTGCTGAAGCATCAAAAAACCAAATACAGTCAATGAACAACACGCCATCCAGATCAGGGCAACTTCCACTGGGAGCTCACATCTAGGATCCGCTGCTAGAGACTGATATTCTTTTTTTTATGGCTCACCAGTCCGAAGGGCTGCCTCTGTCTCATCGCTGGATGGGGTCCAGGTGGACGGACAGGCCCGCCGTGGGTCATATTCTCTCAGCATGTGGTGCAGCTGGGCGGGCCTCAGTGGAGCAAACTCCGCTCGCAATGAGCTCCAAGACGCCTGCGCAGACGAAAGCTTTAACTTGGTCGGACTGTGTAAGCATCTCTATAGAGTGACGGATCGTAACTCATGGATCTTGATACCAGCCAGGGATCTGGCTTTAGTTTTAATTGAGCTAATTGACCTAGCAGCACTCCAGATGTAGAAATGACTGGCTAACAGAAAAGACAGGACACGTCTACTCCTTTTGTTCCAAGCGCCATGAGTTTCTATAACATCAGCATATGGTTTCACTCCGGTGTAAGTTAAGCGCCAGTAATGGTTTCTCTGGCATGGACTACGGAAAGATCAATGTGAATACGCAAAGATCTAAGAAATAAAATTGTACTTAAAAGCATTCAGTAGTCCTCCCTTGTCATGCCATAGTCATCAGGATGAGGCTGAACCATGCTGGTGTTATTAAACTCAGAAGTTGCCTTTTTAACTACAAGCGGAATCCATTAACCATTAAAAATTTGTTTGGATTCTAGTAAAGAAACCTGGCTTTTGCAGCCCTGGTACTGCAGAAGGCTGCTGGATCAGCATCCTGACCGCTGTTGTTCCAGATGAACTAGAGCTCCGCTGGTATTTTCATGAATCGAAACATGTGCAAGATCAGCACATATAATCAGTTTTGGTCAAAATAATGCGAGAACACCAAAGTGCATCAGCCCCGCCATTTGCTTTAGAGCCGTCCGTGTTTACACACAGGTGTGTTTGCATTCAGGGACTCAGCAGGCAGGATACCTGCTGAATTATGCATAGCGTAGGCATTGCATTTTATAAGGCCAGGTCTTGCAAATTTACATGTGAAATGTGCAACTGTGGAGTATGAATGAGTCACATTCACTAAGGAAGAATACTATCACACTACAGAATCTATCACATTTAGAGAAGGCTTATCCTCGCGATGCCTTTATCTGGCCAAATGAATAAGACTTTGTGTACATGAGTCTTGATCCTTTGATGATGATTAATACTTCCTGTTAAATGATTAATACTTCTTGTTAATTATTGCAGAAGACTACACTAAGTCTTGATATCTCCTGAAGTCATTCTGAAAGAGGGTCAGTACAATTGTAAACACTTCACCATTCATCCTTATTTCATTGCATTTCAATTTTTACATTTATATTAACAACATTTGAAAAAAGTCCACAGTGACTTCCAAGCGTGCTTTGTAGTCTCTATCACATACACATCCACATGCAAGCACAGGTAGGTCAGTGGTAAGAATACTGCCAGGCTAAAGTGTTGAAAAGAAGACAGTAAGTGAGTTTCGAAGTGCATATGTATGCTAGGTGACCAGTGAAGAGGTGATTCTTCAGTTGTTTGAAGATTGTCAGTGTCTCAGATGTACAGGGGAAGTTCATTCCACTGTCTGTGTGCCAGGACAGAGAAGAGTCTATAGGGATGGTGGCTGTCAAGCTGTACAGGAAGTGTACTCAACTGCCTTTACTCAGCATACATGAGAATTGTTTAAAGGCACCAAGAAGTTGAATTTCTTTCAAAACTGTGTTATCAATTATCAGTATTTATGATGTCTTTCTTGTATGGAACACTGGGATACATGCTTGCCTGTTGCCTGTGTTCATATAGTGAGCAGAAAGCGATTGTTTCTAACCTGAAGCAGGTGTTCCCTGGGCGTGGCTAGAAGATTGACTGCTGAAGAGAGTTTGAGGAGGTAGTTCTGGGCCAGCTCACCCAGTCCGGCTGTGTACGCCCAGTCCATCAGCAGATCCAGATTAGCCCGGATCTGAACCCCACAGGACCAGCTGTAAAAGCTCCCTCCTGAGCCTTGAAATGAACACAGTATCAGTTAGCAAACACACATGTTTAAAAACCTGCTCTGGTCTGTACATACAAGAAAACAGATCAAAGGTGTGAATGGTTTGTAATAGTTCTGAGAAAGAGATGAATATTTTACCTCTCTCCATGAGCAGGTTGAAGAGGAAGGCATTGGCAAAGAAGAGGAGGTAGGTAAAGAGTTGTAAGGAGATTTCTGGGTGCACATGGAAGTCTTTGACTAGATTCATTGTTTTCGTAAAGATGTCCAACACGCTACCAACATCATCAGGGATTTGCAACTGCCCATTCTCCGTGAAAGGATTACTGTTTAACAGGCTTGGGAGAACTCGGTACAGGAGCTGTGAGGGAAAAGGCATAAATAGCAGCACAAATGAAATCACTCAAATACACTAGAATGAACTAAAAACAATGTAAACAAATTAAATAACACCAAAGTGCATTTAAAAACACCAGAAATATTCTTTTGCATAGTTTCAGGTGTCTTATGTAAGAGATTTTCATGAGCAATCATTTGTTCAGCCTTTAAAAGGAGGAAATAGTTACAGACAACAAAGTGCACAATCTAACCCTTATCAATAACTGGCAAGACAGAGTTTGCAGAACACACTTCCTCTTCTCTCGGAGAGGATACAGCTCCTGTGCTGGGGTCTGGAGATCCTCCCTGCACTGGCCGACCCTCTGAAGTCCTGGGCCTGTGATAAGCCTGTCTGAGCTAATGACTCTCATGAGCAGTCCTGACGAATGACCGAACAATGCTCATCCCTCTGTGCCGTCCGCCATCCTTCCTTCGCTCTGCCGCGCTCTTCCTGTCCTCGTCCTGACGCATGCCGATGGTACACCGATCCGTCATGCATGCAGGACAACAACAGCCTGTCTCTTCACCATGGGTACCTCATGAATGGTGAAGTCTCGATGCACGATGCCCTGTGCAAAAATGCACATTACACGCCTGGCCTGAGGTCGTGCCCCTCGGCATACCGGGGGGGTGTGAAGGGGGGGTGGGTTGTGAATGGGGGGCGGGTGTCCATGCAGAGGGCCCGACGGACAGACACTGGGTCCCGCGGCAGCGGGCTGGCAGGATGGGGTCAGAGAGGGGAGCCTTGTGCGCGGGACAGTCTTGAAGCCTGCTGCCCCCGCTCTCTCCAGCTCAATGCGGCTTTTCTGCTCCGCACCCCGGCGCCTGACAACGCGGCCTTTGTCTGGTCAGGACAGCCGGAGACGAGTCCCGCGATCCCAGGCTGGCCGTGTGCACAGGATCCGATCTCAAAAGGCTCGACCCATCGTGCGTAGACACGCTCCTGGCAAACCACTGGCTGCTTTGGGAACTTAGACCACACTGACCATACAGACCAATCCAAAACAGAGAGAAACGAAAGGTGAAGGGTCAATGCGCTTCTTCTGTGGATCTATCACGTTTACCATCAATGCAACAGCACCTAATTAGCATGTGTTCGCCATGGGAACGAACAAACCCAAAATGCAGCATTTTTTCTTTCTCTGAGTTACCAGCAGCTGCTTCCTTTTCTGCTAGACAGAATGGCATGGCAGGCCGAAAAAACGAGAGAGAAAGAGCTCAGGGTGTGTTATTCTAACGGCAAAGTATCCACTGACCTTCCTAACAGACATGTTTGCATTTGGTTAAAGTTTCCTATTAAAAATATTGACCGCACCTAATGCAGGACTGGCACGGTCTATGATTTGTGGTGTTTTTCTACATTATTGTGGAAATCTGGTGCGTGTTGACACAAATCACACCAAGTGTTCATTCAGTAATGACTGAACCAAGAGGCTGTTGCATTTCTAAGAATGCCTGTGAAACCAACCTACAACAGGCTTGCTTGGAATATTTAGCAACCATTGTACAATTCCTGCAGCAAACGAAGGATGAATCCGGTTCATGGGTTTAAGTGTAAATTTGCCAAACAGAGTGTAATTATGTGTACACCACGCATGTGGCATGGCGTGACAAACACTGGCACTGTGATGATTTGGTCGAGCTACTTCAAGGAACACATCTGTTTTACCACGCCTCATCACTGCCTCAGTCTAGTCACAAACCTGACAAATGCCATTTTCACCATGCAAAGAAAGTCCATATCCTGAGCCCCTTCAAATCCCTGAAATAAACCTACGCCCATGGAAATTGTTTCTTCCCATGACGAATAATCTCTGAGACCAAAGATGGATTGAAATTTCCCAGAGAAGTGACGCCTCAAGGCACTCAGGAATGGAACATGGATGAGCCCCAAGACCAGGATATACTGAATTATGTCTGAATGACTGAGAGACGAGGGAAAAGGGAGGGGTTGGAGAAAATCCGGGTCTGCTCCCCTGAGCAGGGAACACACAAAAATAATTCATACAACATCTCCATTTACACCAGACTCTTATGTCTATTGGTTTATTTTTTTTTTCTACCCGAAGGATTCATTTTTAAGTAGTAATTTATTCAGCCGCTATTCCTCATAATACTGACATGCCTGAGCTAAGGCACTTTCCTTCAGTCTGTGGGTTTTCGCGCCATTCTTCTGGGCAGTTAAGGTTGTGGGTTTGGCCAGATATCTCCCACTGTTAGGCCAGATTCCTCACATTGTGTTACCCAACATGCCTGTCAGCAGAGTTACAAGAAACTCCACCGTCCATGAAGAACCCACACGGGAGACAGAGAAATGGGGACAGCTAGACATTAGGCAGAAGTTTACAAATGCAAACACCCTGTGGCCGAATCGACGTTGTAAAGTTAAAGATGCTACAAGTCACGAAGAACAGTGACTAGTTTTTGGACAAACCTCCAGATGCAAATGTTCAAAAAGCACATTTGAATAGTAGCTTCATATGGAGCACTTAGGTTCCTCATAATTCATTCACTTCATATGACTTTGGCCAAGTCAAATAACCACCCAAAGCTCAATTTCACAGAAGAAATGAAATTTTAAAAAGCACATAAAATCCTCCAAAGGCAGTTATCATTAGAAACCACTTGCTTTGCCTCTGGATAGTGTAATAAGCACTGACTTTGGACAGGGAAACTGTCATGCAACTTTAGTTGCTTGAAACATTCATGAAACTACATTGCACATGAGTTGCATAATGTAAAGCTCCCTGTACCTCACATGAAACTCAGCTGCAGCACGTGCATTAGTTTCAACTGTATGCTACAAGTTTCACAAAGCAGCCAATCTAAATGCTGATATCACACAACAGTGTTTAAAAAGCTATAACTAAAACAAAATCGCCAGATAAAAAAAACTGATCATCATCTTAACTGACTTTTTGCAATGTTGACCTGCAATGGCTTTTATTTTGTCAGTTACCATGACAACAAACAAGCATGGGTTTCTCAAAGCTTCCATGGGGCTTAGCATTAAATAATGTTCCAGTAAGCAGCTGTTAAAACTTGATAGTTGTGTCAGTATTTTTGTTATAAGACCTGTATTATCCTTATCTAATAGTGAAATTACTCAATTTCTCCTCTTGGAATCCCTTAATTTTACACAGAGTAGAAATTCCAAAGCTTGAAAATGACAATGGGCAACAAAAATATGTGTTTCTCAATGAACCTCAAGTGCTTCTAGGTTACAATGCCTAAGGTATCAAGTGTGTTGGGCCAAGACAATGTGCATATATGTGAAATGGATGTGATGCTTGTTCATGTCATGGTGCTCCCATCTAACACATGCAAAAGTGCATAAAAGTAATACTGGGCCCTTTAAACCAGGTATCAAAAAGCATTAAAATGCTTATTAATTACTCTTGACTATGACCTACAGTGTAAATAATCCACAGATGACAGATCTGTCATTATTCTGTCACATCTCTCAAAGACACGTGTGAAATGGCCTTCTGGAAGCAGTCCAGGGCATACATCACCAAACCCGGAGCTCAGAGGACTATATAAACGCTCCGTAGGCCAATGCTATGTGGCCACACAAGGCCAGTGCTATGTAGAAGCGTCTCTCCGTATTGCTTCTTGTCTCCTTAATAATGTCTCATTCATTACTCCGGTTCTAAACAAGCATCTGTGGCGTGCTGAGGTAAAGTTAGCCCAGGGGTGTTTTTCTTAGTCTCAATTCCTACAAAAACAGCAAGCTCCATGTGATGGAACAGGAAACCGCTCTCCAAAGGCCAAAGGGGCCTTACAAACAGTCGTGTTTAAGAGTTAAGGGTTCACGCCCAAAGCTGAAATAACGCAGCACTACTGACCTTGGTGAGGTAGTAGACACACTGCTGGAAGGCGAACATAATGACCTCCTCTAGGACTGTCATGGCTTCTTCACTGGCGGGACGAATGGTGGACAAACGCAACTCCAGCACAGCTTACAAAGTGCCCACCAGGAACATGGCAGACCATGAAACAACAGCAGTAGGGGGTACTGTAAAACCAAGCATTCAGTAAACGCCACCTTGCACCACCCTTTAACTACAAAAAAACAGCTACCCATGCAATCTTCCTCCTCTTCCTCCTCCTCTTGTGAGATGCCATGCAGTAAGCGAGGCACTTCTTGGTGGATGAAGTGGAGGAGCTCGAGGGAGTTCGCCATCCACAGGACTAGCGGCTTCAGGCCTCCGAGGAGCTTCTTGGTGGTGAATGGATGCAGACCCACAGGTTCTGCCCCACCCTCACTACAACAAGAACGCTGACTGCAGTTAGACATCCAAGCTTTAGTATTGAGAGAGAGAGAGAAAGAGAGAACTAAGATTGTGTATACTCTGCTCTGATGATAAAAATAGGTCACCTACATTTCAGGTTGGAGGGTTGCAAGCTCCTTTGCCCGTTTCTGTGAAAAGAAAACAACCTTAAAACACTTACGGAGAAAAGAGAACCTTACTGTGCTGTGACAGGAATTTAAACCTTACCAAAATGGCCATCTGAACCTCGCTGGTTATCTGTAACAGAAGTCGTCGCAAGTCCGCCATGGGAAAATGTGTGGCAGATTGCTGTAGGCATAGACACAGCAGGAAAGACGGGGCGAGTTTGTGTGTTTCATCATGGTGGTCGACCCGTGTAAAGATCTCCTTCAGGATCCGCACCTCATGTCCCACATCGTAGCTGAGGGCAAGTGGTTTTCCATCAGCACCTCTCAGGTAGAGCAGGGCTTTCTCTGGAGCCTGGGGCGCTGGGTCCTTGGATAAGATGCATGTCTTGCAGAGGGGAGCGGGCGTAGAAGAACAAACCCTGGACAATTCACCCAACCAAGGTAAGGTCTCGGCACAGGCATGCACCACGCCTTCGGTAGGGTCCTTGAACATGAACAAATAATGGTCTCCCAGGCCTACAATGTCTCCTGACTGCAGTTTGACCTCCTGGTTAACGACGGCTCCGTTCTTCCTGACCACAGCCCCGTTCAGAGGCGTGAGGACCATAAGCCCTGGATCTCTGCCCAGCTCGCAGCCATGGCCCGAGGTCGCCGCAGGCTCCAGTCGCCGCACGATGCAGTGCTGTGGTTGGATGTCCGGGGCCCAGAGAGCCACGCCCACAGCCGGCTGCTCTTTCTCCCGCTCAGACGGCTCGGCACCACTCCCAAAATCCATGCAGATCCCATTCAGTGGATAGATGATGAAATCCTTAACATCAAATTAAATGGAAGTTACATTTTAGACAATATTGCATCAGAATTTAGTTTCACTTGAAAAAAGACCAGTATCTTTTCAGGTAATTATTAAAGGTACAAATTTCAAAATAGAATTTTTGTGCTTATACATTTAAAAATGTAAATAAAAAAATAAATAAATAGGATTTATTCCCCTGTCTCAATTCTTTAATAACTTCAAATAAAACTTCACTTATTAATTCTGCAGACTGCAGCACTGATCAAATACATACTTTACCTATAAGGACTTTAACTTGTTATGGTCATGTATTTGTGGCACTGTTCCACTGTGTGGTTGCTACAAAATCTCACTGATACAATAATCAAGCCTGTAGTAATACTTGGAACACATCTCTGTTCAGATGTAGCATTCAGATGTCCTCAGAGGACACTATAAAGACGAGCGAGATGGGGGGACCACCATGGACGGCGAGCCAGGTGCACTTACGTCCAGTCCAAGCCTGTAGCTTAGTGTGATCTTGAGCAGAAGCAGGCAGACGGAATCCGCCTAACGAGCCCACGGTGGACATTAACAATGGAAGCTGTGTTTAACAGGCGCCAATCTAGCAGAAGACGCTTGTAGTAAACAAGATTTTTGTCTCCTCGGTATTCTGAGTTTTTGTTACAAAGCATATATCTGAGAACATTAAAGGCTGTTTATGGAAGCAATGTCTGAAAAATCAAGCACAAGATCTGACCCTCCCAGAAATGGCCTTAATAACCTTAACACCAAAGTGAAGCCGGAAGCATCGTGGCGATGCTGCCGGATAATAAAAACCCAGACAGTTTAATTTACATTTACATTTACGGCATTTAGCATACGCCCTTATCCAGAGCGACTTACAAAAAGTGCTTCATTGTTTTACTCAGAACAAAGTCTCTAGATAGTTAGTTTAGGCTAAAATCAGGAAGAAACTTTAAGCAAAGATATTATTAGATACAGTCAGTATGGACGCCTAGATATACTCAAATATATACTGAAAAAACCCTACTTAAAAGATAAAAGCAAGAAAAGTCATTACAGTCACAAATATTTAATAAATGCTAGTGTAGTAAAATTTAATTTAAGTGCTCTTGAAACAGATGTGTCTTCAGTCTTCGCTTAAAAACAGCAAGAGACTCTGCCATTCGGACACTCAGGGGAAGTTCGTTCCACCACTGAGGTGCCAGAACTGAAAAAAAAGTCTGGATGCATGTTTTCCGCGTGTTCTGAGAGATGGTGGGTCAAGCCGAGCTGTGCTTGAAGCTCGAAGAGCTCTGGGTACAGATAGCGATTTGACCATTGCCACCATGTATGGAGGTGCTGGTCCATTCTTAGCCTTGTAGGCCAGCATCAAGGTTTTATATCTGATGCGGGCAGCTACAGGAAGCCAGTGAAGAGAGCGCAGCAGAGGAGTAACATGGCTGAACTTAGGAACATTGAAGACAAGTCGAGCCGCCGAGGAAGGCTGTGTGCAGGAAGGCTGTGTGTAGATTTAGATGCACTAAACTCTAAATTCACTATGACATTTACAAAAAGAGATTTAATGGCTACAATTTAGAAGTACATAAAGCCTAACAATCGTGTTTCTCTGACATAAGGAATAGCATCAATGAATTCTGTCCTCTATTCCCAGTCCTCGACAGGCTGAGACACCCGTGAGTGCGTATAGTCCACAAGTCTCTATCTGTCAAATATTTTCATGTGTTTTCCATATTTTTTAACAATAAGCTCCCCTAAGTCAGACAGAGAATAGCACAGAGAATGCGCATATGAAGATCCTGAATGAAATTTGTCTCATTTGGATGCTGTGTTGGTCCTGCATTTGAAAATGTCGATCACAAATCTTCTTAGACAGACTAGAAAACTGGGGAGGGCTAAACAGAACAGTCCTGAACTAGTTCAGATCATGCTTGTAAGGTATTTCCAATCAGGCATCTCACTAGCAGCCTTGTCCTGTGGTGTCCCACAAGAATCTATTCTAGGGACCCTCCTATTCAATCTCCATTTGTGTCCACTAGATCAAATCCTTGAAAGCAAAAAATAGTTTGTTTTTTTAATCCCGGTCTCTTCCCAAATGACTACAGTTTTATCCATACTGTTTGTCAGTGCCTAGAACTAAAAAACAACTGAATTTGAGGAACTTGAACATTTCTACAACTATACAAAGAAACTATATGTATTGAATTTCATAGTAAAGAGCAAAACTTGAGATGAGTGCTCACCACAGCCCTGAAGATGGAAATCTTGGCATAATAATGGATTCAAATCTGAACTTCATCACTGAAGTTGAAAACAAGACAGCTTTTTACAATCTAAAGAATATATCAAAGTTTAAAAGTTTAATGTCTAATCAGTATCTAGAGAAACTAATTCATGCGTTCATCTTCCCTGCACTACTGCAATGGTTTTTTATGCTTGCCTTAGTCCACAATTAAACAGCTATAGTCTGCTAGAATGCTTACCAGAACAAAGAGAACTGACCACATAACTCCAATTCCCAAATCTTTACACTGGCTACAAACGTATTACATAATTACTTTTAAACATATTCTGTGTTTAAATCAGTGGTTGGCCTAGACCTGAAATACATCTTTATTGTGCGTGTATAGCCTCAGTCTCGTGCCAGCACCCATTCTTTCAGTAGTGCCTAGAATTAGAACCCAACAAGGAGAGGCAACTTTGAGTCACTCTACTGCCCAACGCAGGAAGAACCTTCCTTATGATATTACATATGTCCTAAATGAAGCCATTGTTACATCCACACTGGAAATGTTGTGCCTTTATCTAGCATTGAACATTTAGCACTATAATGCACATTCATTTCTTTTAATTCATTCACTCCAACTTAGTTTTTCATAGTTTATTTGAACACTTTTACCATTTTACTAAATAAAACTTCTTTTAGTTCCTAGTCCATATAGATCTTTTTGCCTGACACTTTCAAAATTGTCCTTTTAAGTAAATAAACTGTTAACACATTTAAAATAAATTGTTTTAAATTGGATTACCTTATGGCAATGGCTGGATCCATTTCAATCAATAGATTTGTTTATCTTTTGTAAAAAACATTCCTGAGTTCATAGATGTGTTGATAGGTCTGGTGTTAGATGTGTGTGTGTATGATTTGTGAGCATACGCGTGTGGTGCTAATCACTCATCAGGCAAAGCTAATCTTTCAGGAAACGTGTGTCCCCTGGAGGCACATAGCATTCGCTACACTCCTTCCTGTCCTGGGTTTATATCTAGCACACTTTTTTTTTTGCACACAAGGCTGTTTTTCGGGGGATTTTTCCCCACGCCTGGCACTCGCGAGTTCTCTGTGTTTATTTCCAGTGGGATTCGGGTGTTATGGAATAAAGCTTTGTTCCATTCATATTGACGTCACACGGGCTGTAATGACCCAAAGCAGGAGCGCTAAACTGTGCTGTCCCCCTCTGAGTTACCGTGGACCGGCAGAGAAAAATCGACACTGCACAAACATTTGTTGCGATATGGTGGACGCTGATTTGACGTGGGATGTCTGTGTCACATCATGGAATGCCGACAGAAATGGAAAACATTATGCCAGGATTTCCACAAAAATAGTAGCACTCGTGTTGGATGAGGCAGAGGAAGAGGAGGAGAGGAGGAGAGAGGAAGGTGGGGGAGGTATAGTGGAGTTGGGGGTTTGGTGAGGCTGGGGGTGAGAAGGGAGAGGGCTGTCCTACCTGTGTCTGACTGTAGCCCTGTAGCAGCAGGAAATAGGGGACGTTTTGGGGTGGGTGAATGGAATACTCTGTGGAGTTGTCCGCGCTACTCTCCGTCTCTTCTCTTTCACTGTCTGGAGAGCACAGTGTTTCGTGGGCCCAGCCTCCCCACCTCAGTGATTGGCTCGTGAGGTTCTCATGAGGCTCAGGGGAGGGCCCAGGCTGGATGAGGCTCTCTGGCTCCAGGTCTGCTTCACTGAGACTCCTCCGCAGGGCTGGGCCGTCACCTGGCACATCATTGGTCCCGCCTCCATCCAACACCACGGACTTCCCTCGCGAGCGCGTCTTCTGCAGTCTACGAGCCTGAGCATTGATCCCTGTGGTAAAGCCCATGGGAAACACAATGATCCTGAGTGACAGTGGGACACCAAAGTCTTGTGCTGAAACAACTCTACTAAACCCTAATGACCCATTCACTATAGATCACACCATAATAGTTACATGTCAAGTTTCAAGTGCTTGACAGTATTTTCAAATGGTTAACTTCAGGGGGGTTTCAGGGGTTTCAGGTCGGGCGGGCAGGCCGTACCTGCGGTCACTGTGTCCTTGTCTTTGGAGTTCTGCTCTTCCACGCTGGCCCTCCGCTGGATCTCGAAACGGCGCGCATAGCCCTCCCGGGGCTTCCAGAGGGCCTGGAGGAGGAGGGGCTTCTCGTTGTCACCAATCACACGCAGGCACTCGGCACGCCACTCCCGCTCCCCGATGCGGCCAATGACGTCACACAGCACGTAGGCGTCAGCCTGGGCTTTGCTCAGAGAGTACCTAGGAAAGTGCTCTGTCTTAGTCAGCCATACTTCATGTAGTGACCATACTGGATGTTTTTCGAACTACAATGAACATTAAAACATTTTACAACTAGAAAAAAATGTTAGACTGTTTTTGGGTTCAAGTAGGTATCAGTATAGCAGTAAAATAATTCTTTATGCTTCTGTCAGATAGTTATACAGCATTGCAGTTAATAAAGCTACAGAAATGGTAAAAGAAGAGCTTTTTAAAAAACTTTTTTATAAACAACTATGCGTCAACACATACACACACTTCTGTTTGTGAAATAACAGAAAAGTGAGAGAAATTCTGCTTCTGAAAGCCGGGAGTATCCTACAGCTTTGTGTTCACCAGGAGGTTTTTGTTTCTGCTCGAATTTCCCACATCTCCAAAGAAAATGAGATATTTGGCATGCAGACATTAAGTGTGCACAATGGCTGAGTCATGCTTAAAAAAACCTAATCCTTTTAAAACACTGAACTTCAAATCCACAATAAAGTTCGCTTTTATTTACAGCAGCTATGAATTTTACAGCAATGTGAATCTGATCCTACAGACAGCTCACTTTACTGTAACTTTTATCCTCTTGTTATTCTGTACTTAAACACCATTCCTCTTCTTTTAAAGACTGGCTCAGTACAGACTGTTAGGGTGTTTTACTGTATGGTGAAGGAAAATGTTCAGGGAGAGACCTTGAGTTGTGGTAGGACATCTCACACGTGCTTTAATGGCCTTCTATTCCTTTCCATCCTTATAAAGACTCAGACAAAGAGTAGTGGAACAGAAGTAGTTCTAGGGTTACTGTAAGTAAGCGCTCCTGTAACTGATACCCTAACAGGCAGAGTTTATAAATGGTTGTATTTTATCTACTGAGCTGGAGTTTCAGAAATAGTCTTTTTACTAAGATTATTACCAAGTTATATTAAGTTATAACCAACGTCCATGCTAATTTTATGCAAATGTCCATGTTGAGTTAATTTAAAGACCATCTTTTTAATTTGTGTTTTATTTTTTATACGCAATGGACTGAAGTAGTAATATGAATACAAATGCATTAATAATACATTACTGCGTATTACTGTGCAGTAAATGCCAAATGGCTTCCCTCACCTCTCTAGTGCCTCTTTGACCAGCTCTCTGGCACTGGAGTGGGTTGTGGCCAGCACACTCTTGTAGTTGGCACCTTCACAAATCTCGTTGCCAAAAATCTTCAGAATGCCAGGTGCCGTGATGTGATTGGACAGCTCCGAAGGGTCGTCTGCCGCCGGCGTCTCATCCGCCGCCGTCTCCCCGCGGTCCCCAAGCATGCCGCGTCTGAACACCGAGGACAGGCGGTGCTGGTGCCGGCGGATCCTGTTCTTGGCTGGCTGTCTGAGGCCCACGCTCTCCATCGACCGGGCCGTGCTGCTGGATGAGCTGGACCTGGGCAGGAAAGCGCACGGGAATAAACACGGTGGCATCACAAAAGTGCCCAGGCACACTCACGTCTTACACCCGCGCTGTCGCCATGGAGCCTTTGAACCTTCAACCTTCATTGGAGATCTACTCATACATATGCAATAGCAACTGAGAACATTTGATGGGAGTGGAAGCTTAGAGGTTTGAATATGCACGCTGTGTACCTTGCACCACTCACCCCATTAAAAAAAACAATGAATAGCGTGCAGATTACGATTGATCTCATAATCTTCTTAGTTCGAAGGCACAAGGGTCTCCCTTTCAGCCCTTAATCCGCATCAGCACAATTCTAAACTGCCATTTTTATTTTGGTTACACTTTTTAATTTCAAGAGTGCATATATGTGCATTAAGGAAAGGGAAAATTATAACGTTTACTTATAAAGTATGAGATCATGTGGCTGAGAGGGGAAGAACTGTCAGCAGACTTCACTTTGAACTATCACTCGGGTAGATCACTTACTGGACAGATCCATTGCTCTGCTTTCGCCCGATCTTCGAGAATCGCCTGTTCTGCGCGCTGAGAGGAACGCCTACAGGTGGTGTCCGTAAGATCCGCTCGCTTGATATCATTGCTTCATTAAAGCGCGCCGCTGCATGCAAGTCCGTTGGAATGGTTAACATAAAAACAGAGACAAAGTCTGAATTAGTAAACTCCACCAAGCATGATCTGAGAGAGGGTTGGAGGTCTTCATTCAAAAAAAGTCCGTTTTGTGTATATGGCACCACTCATGCTTACCAAACTTCAAAATCGGCAAACTTGACCAAGGTGTTCCTCCATCAGATGGATATGCGCGAACAACTCAGACAGACAAACGGGTGAAATTTTTAAGAACCGACCTCTATTCTGTATGGTTTGCTGCTTCTCTCTGCTTCTTTTTAAAGAATGCAATGTACAACGGAGTTTTGCTGATGAGCTAAAGGGAGGGTCTATACGCACGGCGCCCTCTTCATTTCAACTGCACTCGTCCCACTTCCCGCATTCTTCGGTCAATTTTCAAAACCTATATTATTAAAACTTATGTTATTTTCCCATTCTAATGCGTTTTTACTGAGAACACACTTAAATGAGTTATATAAAAATGCAGCTTTGCAGGATATACAAAAATTGGATAGCACCTTTTTCTGCCTGCTGCCGGCCATTTACCTGTCAAGTTACATCTCGTTTTTTAAGTTTAATGTTAGATTTCGTGTGGCAGGAAAAGTATCGTGTTATAATGAAATTATACTTGAATGCTTAAACTATAAGTAGACTAAGTTTTGCCATCACTTTAATGGTGCTCGATCTATGCAATAGGTATAGATAATGGGATTCGCAGTTTTTAATTCATTTTAAAAAGTTGTTGTTGTTTAGTTGTTATTTTTTTATATATTTATTTTTTCAACCACCCATGGAAATGTTAACACGTGTTGCGCGTATGCCTCCTTCTGGTGTGCCTCCATCTGCTGGTCATCGCATGGACGTGCACAGTAAATACGTCATGTCAACATCATTAACTTAACAAATAAAAACTCATTTTGTCCTTTGTGCAAATGTTTAAAAACTGTTCATGATCAACCCGTTGGAAAAAGGTCTAACAGAAACTTATGCAAAGATTCAAATAGTGTAGTCCAGTGCATTCCATACTTTTGTCATTTTTAATGTAAAATTGTAAGTACATTTTTATACCTTCTACATTTATACTTTTTTATTATTATAACTACTGTTATATATATTTATATTCTATTCAGAGAGAGAAATGGTTACATTAACATCATATCAGTAATATATATACATTTAGTTATATATATTCAGTTAACATCACGTCAGGAACAACCCAGGTTACAAGATAGCAAGTTAGAATAGGCCTATTAGCTAACAAGCAAGTAATCATTTGCTAACATTCTTATTAATTTTTGGATGTACATCCATAACCCATAAACTACCCATAACCCATACCCATATGACTACCCATAACCCATATACTGTAATTACCTATAACCCATATAACTACCCATAACGCATATAACTACCCCCATACCCATAACCCATATAACTACCCATAACACATATAACTACCCCCATACCCATAACCCATATAACTACCCATAACCCATACCCATATGACTACCCATAACCCATATACTGTAATTACCTATAACGCATATAACCTCCCCCATACCCATAACCCATATACCTACCCATAACGCATATAACATATAACTACCCCATACCCATAACCCATATAACTACCCATAACCCATACCCATATGACTACCCATAACCCATATACTGTAATTACCTATAACGCATATAACTACCCCATACCCATAACCCATATGACTACCCATAACCCATATAACTATAACTACCCATATAACTACTGTTATATATATTTATATTCTATTCAGAGAGAGAAATGGTTACATTAACATCATATCAGTAATATATATACATTTAGTTATATATATTCAGTTAACAACGTCAGGAACAACCCAGGTTACAAGATAGCAAGTTAGAATAGGCCTATTATAACGTAATATTTGCTAACATTCTTATTAATTTTTGGATACCCATAACCCATATGACTACCCATAACCCATATAACTACCCATAACGCATATAACTACCCCATACCCATAACCCATAATACTACCCATAACCCATATAACCTACCCATAACGCATATAACTACCCCATACCCATAACCCATATAACTACCCATAACCCATACCCATAACCCATATAACTACCCATAACACATATAACTACCCCATACCCATAACCCATATAACTACCCATAACACATATAACTACCCCCATACCCATAACCCATATAAGTACCCATAACACATATAACTACCCCATACCCATAACCCATATGACTACCCATAACCCTTAAAACTACCCATAATGCATATAACCACCCCCATACCCATAACCAATATAACTACCCATAACCCATATAACTACCCATAACCCATATAACTACCCATAACGCATATAACTTCAAAGCAGAAAATGGACACCCTGGATGTCCCCTGTCTGTTTTGGGGTGTATCATAACATTCACTGTAGTGCACTAGGCTGCTGCTGACATATGCTACAGATTGATGGCCATGTTTTGGAGGGTTGCTTTAGAAATCTGTTCTATTGCAGATTTATAATTACCTGTTTAAAAGGTATTTATAACCTAATCCATAATCATACTATTTTAAAGTAACATAATCTGATTACTTTCCATTACATTTGGATTACTTTTTTAAAGCGCTATCTTCAGAAAAAAAGCCTTTCATTTAATCAGCAGCATTAAAAGGGAAAAAAGAAGAAGAAAATAAAGGGGGGAAAGTAACAGATAACTTTTAATTGTAATGTAATCCTGCTGGAAAATCCTGCTGCTTTTTTTAAAAAGCAACACGGAAAGAACCCAGGCATTCCTGAGGCATGTAATTATTGTTGTGGCACTGTTCCAGCAACATGTGCAGTTTTGACATCTAGAGGCCATACTTTTTTAAAGAGGAAGAGCTATCTCTGTAGACATTATGCACCTGAAGTTTAATCAGCATGGTAAAAAGCATGACAAATGTTTTGTGTCTTCATAACGATGTTAAATCGTTATAACGATTTATTTTTAAGTCTTTAGTAAAGTGAGCTCTATTTGGGTGATTATAAGATTTTCATTAATCATAAATTATGCAATGTTGATGAGTGTTACGTATACGTTCTCCAACCTGTTCAACAGTTTAACAACTAGTCTGGGTAATATGGCTAGCTATAATAACACTGAGATCTTACACTTTGGCCCAGGGCCGGTTCTGGCTAGATTTACGCCCTGGGCGAAAGCCCCCTCGCAAACAAATTCACGTAGCCTATGACTTTTTTTTTTTTTTACATTTTTCACATAGCTAACCCAATTATTACATGAAGGTATGTGGGTGACAGTGGGTCTATGTTAATTTTAAGAATGAAATACAATTTCTTTTAAAGCAGTTTGTGTTTTGTGGCCTGGGATCAGTTTATCCCCTCGCCCCGCCCCCCCCCCCTCGCCCCCCTCCCCCCGCCCCCCTCCCCCTCGCCTCCTCTTACACACACAACCTGTATGACTCTCACTCCGCAAGTGCACGTGACAGTGAGGGCGCCCCAGCGCCCACTCCACTAATGTGACCTGGAAATGAGCGGTAGTCGAGCGCTACGGTCAGACGCGAATGTTTAAACCTAGCTTAACTCTCTACTAACCCCCAAAACTGGAGAGTTTTGTTTTGGGGTTTTTTTTTTCTGACGGCGGTCGTGCGCCCTCAAATAGATTGCGCCCTGGGCGGTCGCCCACATTGCCCATAGCTAAAACCGGCCCTGCTTTGGCCTTTCACAGCAAAGGCACAGGTCCACTCTTGGAAAAAGCCATGTTGAAATGCATGTGGTAATGCGATCTGACTCATCAGGATCAAACCTTTGATTGCGCTCTCGGTACGGCCAGCAGAGGGCGTTCTCCCACCAAAAAACTGAAAAAAAAAGGTTTTGTTAACAGTTAATATCGTATAAAACGTAGCACAGTACAAATATCGTAATAAATGTTATGTATTATTTCCTTTCACAGCAGAATATACATCCACCAGCAATAAGGTAACTTGCACTCCTAGTGTTAGGGAGGAGAGTCTATGCGGAGGAAAAGGCGTACCCGAGTCATGACACCCTCCCAATGACTTCTTCCTTTCGACAACAGCGGGAGGGGGGGGGGTGTCAATACTTTCCTAAATACCATCTGTCAGTCGGTAGGCTATACATCCATTCGTTAATGTATATGTGCGACCGTGTGTGTGTGCGTGTGTAATTTATGCCCGACCAAGAGAGTTAAGACAAGACGCCATATCATTTCTACGTAAGGAAGAGGTCCACTCAAGGAGCAGTGCGCCGATGGAGCATTTATGTGGATCACAACTTCCATTCTGGGTAAGTCGTATGGCTCGACTTAGGCTGGTGTAGTGAACTGGAACATGTCAGGAATTGCCTAACTGAAACCTAAGCTTTTGTACATCAGCTTTGTACATCAGCTTTGTACTGTATATTTCTAGCGAGACTACAAACTTTCTTTTTCACCTATAAACAACGCAGTTTGTGCATTGTATTTATGTATTATGTATTGCATATGTTGTATTTCCATTGCCAAACACTCAAAAACCCTCCGGTACACAACCATTTCGCCAAGCTTTTCCACGCTGAGAATTGTGTAAACTACGATGCTGAACCGGTAGCATCACAGTAGAGCAGCGAAAGCCACAGGTTTCCAACAACAAATGTCTCATATGTCATCATGGCATACTAACCGTAGCTTGTATAAAATTGTAAAGTTGCGTAGGACTCCTGTCAGTCTGAAATTCGCGTATGTGTTAGAGTCCAGCAACTTTAAACAGAGTTGTAGCCTTTATCAAATACGTATCCTCGTGTCACAACGTATAGCCTAAGGTTAGTGTTAAGAATTAGTGTTAAGGCTAACGTCTTGGCAAGAGGAGATTGAAGGCTGTAGAATTTTAAAAAATTTAATTTTAGTGCGTATATAATTGCGTAGTGCAGAGGTGAGTCTTCAGTCTTAGTTTGAAGAGCATGGTGGAAGTGCATTTAACCACCTGGTGGCCAGGACAGAGAGAGTCTTCATGTCGTTTCTTTTTTGTCTCATGAGGGATGGTGGTTCAAGTCGACCAGTACTAGAGACTCAAACGCAGAAGGTGCAGAATGGAGTTGGATTAGTGCAGTTGAGATTGAAAACAAGATGTTTAGCTGCATTCTGGATGTATTGCACAAGGGTGTGATGTCACAGGGGGTTAGGCCTACCAGGCGAGACTCATGGCAGTCCAGTCTGGAGATGACAAAGCACTGAACAAGCTCTTGAGTTGGCTTTCCAGGAGAGAAATGGTCTGATATTCCTAACATTGCTATGGAGGAACTCTCTGTTTCTTTCTTGCATGTTCGAGTTAAATTAGCAATATGAGGAGAAATCCACGTGGTTATCCAGTAGTACCCCAAGGTTGCGTGTCTTATCAGTTGCAGATCTCGAGGGAGACCATTTTGTTACCAGGGAAATATCTCTAAACCCCATAGTGTCCTCTGTTACCTTTACTGTTGCCTTATCCAAAATGTTGGCTATATGTTGGCTAGTAGCTATGTGGGTTAATTGAGTATGGTTAATTAAGTATGAACATGGTAAGTTTCTCTCAAGCCAGTCCTGATTGCCTCCATTGATTTCCAAAAGGAATTTAAGTTGTTCATTATTCAAGGTGAGGGCATCCTTGTGTACTTATTACACTAACACACAGCCAGGACTTATTATTCTCCTGGTCCCTGGAGTCCTCACAGAGCTGATACAGGCATGCCACGTTAGAAATGGGTCAACAACTAAACTGTACACACATTTTCTTTGATGTAGTCTTCAGTAAAATGTGTGAAAAGGAAGACCTCAAAATGCATAATTGTTTAATCATTTTAAAACGTAATAGGCATGACGGACTGTAGATTCTTGTGTGGTTCTGTCTGGCCATTCATAGCTAAGGGCACGTGATCTAAAGTAGAAGTTAAGATTTCAAGACATTTAGATTATATTTATTCTGTAATGCCAAATAAGCATTCTGTACATACACATACACGTACACACATACACACACTCTCTCTCTGTGTTTCTTTCACCTATACCTCATCATGTCTTCCAGATATCACCTTACTATAGTTCATATCAACAATGTTTTTGCAAACGCACTACAAGCCAAGATATGCAAACTTGAGCACTAAACTAACAGACTGGACTGAGCAGTTGTGGATGGGTGGGAAAGACAGACATGAATGATATTCTCAATATCACAGACACTTTGCTATGGCTTCTGTGTCTTTCTAGTTATGGATTTCTCTACCATCAAAGATAACTTTGTTCTTTTTCACAACAAAACAAATAGAGAAAAACTTTTTCTTGTGAACATTTGGCCTGTTTTAATTTTGCAGTTGAGGAGAAGACTTATCAGTTGTCCTGTTCCGTGAGGTGTTTCAAGTCCCAGGTCCAATACCAGGAGTAAGAAGACTAAGACACTACTGTCTGGTTGGATTGAGCTCTTAATGAACTCAGTTCATTCTCCTCACTTCCACTGAGATTAGCTCTCTCAGAGCCACGGGGTGTTTAAGATTACCACCATACTGTACCCTATCGTGTCAGGATTCGTAACAAAGGTCTCTCTCTCTCTCTCTCTCTCTCTCTCTCTCTCTCTCTCTCTCTTGACCTCCTCTCACACTCATTTGTGTCCTAAAATGCCCAGTGGTGGTGTGATGATGGAGCAGGGCAGTCACACTTTCTTTACTAATTGTGATTTTCAGAGCAGAGTGCAGACTGAAAGGAATGAAAACAAAAGAATAAAGTAGTTGTTAAGCAGTGGAAATGTTCATTTAGTTCACAAGATATGGCAGTCATCAACATTTAAGGTCATATAGCACTATGTATAGTATTGATGTAGTATAGTATTGATGCTGATGGTACAAATTCATTGTAGCAGTTGTGTGTATTAATGTTACCTGTGTTTCTCTCCACAAATTACTAATTTTGTTTTATTCTCATGTTAAGATAAAACTATTGAATTCTGGACAAATAGGTCATTCATGTACAGCAACCTGCACAGAGACTTAGGTATTAGGAATTAGACTTAGGAATCATTTTTAGGAATTAGTTATAGCAATGTTGTGCCCTACTTTTTACTTGATGGCAAGTGGGTTTAGCTACTTCATCTTTAAGGGATTATCACAAAGTCTTCCATACCAAACATTAATATAACTGGAACTAAGGCAAGGCATAAATTGCCATGTAAGGTGACTAGGTAATTCAGGAAGATCTGTTGTTTTATTCATCCTGGCAGATTTTTCTTTTGCATTCCAGGAGACTGCTTAGACTCTGCCTACATTTGTTTGTTTGTTTGTTTGTTTTTGTTTATGAGCATCCAACGCTCTATCTCTTTGTCCACATTTGCTTTCATGGATCATGATGCTCTCTGTCACAGCGCTGGTCATCTGAGATAAACAGATGTGACCTCACAGAACCTTAAAGGGCCACTTCCCTCAGCTACACTTCCATAGCTCTGAAACTTGCAATAAATTGGGATTTTTTTTTACATTTTAACTTCATTTAATTCTCTCAAACATGAAGTGTAAATTTATACTGTTACACAATTTTCAGTTTAATGTGGTTGATCACATGAGTTATATCACCTGTTATCTCTGAAAGTATTAAAGAAGTGAAAAGCTCTTACACAGACATTTAAACAGACATTTATACAGACATTTATACAGATACACAAACATTTTATCATTTTTAGAATTTTTGCTCAGAATGGTAGAGAAAATTGTGTATAATTCCATTACAAATGCATTGAGTTTCATTTCCACATGAGATTCTACTCATATGATAGAGCCATTACCAGTTGTGTTGTAATTACTTAAAAAGGAAACGATGAGTTGGCAGAGCAAAACTATGTATGAGCAGAGCTACTTCCTGTAATGCTTTAGTAAATGTCTAAATGTACAGTATCTTAACTCTGCGATTTATAATGAATAGTAGCATTTGTTGGCCTTGTGCTAAAATCCACTTTTAGTAACACAGTTAGATTGCAAACCAGTTCTTGTGTGTTTGACACTGAGTGTATCCCTCTGCCACTTGACATGGAAAAAAATCACTTCCTTTCTGCTAGCAGAGAGATGCACATAATTACTCACTAAGGTAGTAAGATAGGAAAGCAGCTAATGGGACTGGACAGTGTATGTGTTTATAATTGGTGACCAATATCATTCAAACTACTGTTAAATATGGTTATTAGAAAGTTTATTAATTACAGCGGAATTGGCAGTTTTAATCAATTTTATAATCAATTGGTTGGACTGTAAATTAGGTCACTCAGGTTAGAAGATCTCGGTTCAACTCACCAGTGCTATGATTTGTTAACAAATTTAACCCATTTTCAGTGTGGCCAGAAGACTATGAAACATTGCATTGTCACTAGGATGGAACAGGAAACCCTTATGAGAGGAGGCTTTTGTGGCCAGAACACATGTGTTTACAGTGCTCTGGCGCTGAACCCAGTTTGAAGTTATTTGGCACTTTCCTCTCGCCCCGTAGCCGGGTAGCTGCTGAGCCACTGAGCACAATGTCATAATAGCTTATGAATGAATGAATTCTTTATTGTCATTGCACATTGTACTTGTACACTTGCACAATGAAATTAAATATACGGTCCCCTCTCTCGGTACAAGTAAAATAGTAAAAAAAAAAAACAGGCTAATAAAGCATCTAAATTTAACATTTTTAATTTGTATTGCACATTTGCCCATTGACGTTGCATTGAAATGATGAGAGGATTTTGTTACATTTGTATTTAACAGAGACTGTTCGTTCCCGTTTTAATTTATCTGTAATATGTATCAGAGGGCAGCAGTTCAGATGTCCGGCGTCCTGGGTGTGTACCCTCTCTCCTGGTTCTGTGTGGCATCATTAGTTAGACAGCAGTTACTGTACTGTAATACTCCAGGGAGGAGGGTGACCGATGATTTTCTGGGCGGTGATCATGACCCCAATTTGAGGAATTGCTTTATCACAAATACAACACACTGTATGGGAGTGGAGCACTCGTGCGACTTGTGCAAACATCACAAATTTCATTTAATGAGCTTTCATATCAGGCTCACATGATAAACCATGAGCGCACCGCTCCCATACAGTGTGTTGTATCTGTGTCAAAGGAGAGCTGTAGTGAAATTCCTCATACAATGGTCACCTGTGTGCTCATGCATTTAGTAACAATTTGGGACAGTCTGTTTCTCTCAAAGTCACTCAAAGACACACTCGCTTGCACGCACACATACACACAGTCCCTGCTGGGATTTTGGGTTGGAGGGCAGTATACCCCTGCTGGAGCAGTGTGTAACTGTCAGTTGTCAACAACACCACTTTTTTGTCAACAGTGTGTTTGTGGGCAACTTGATTTAGATACATGAGCAATGTGCTTCTAGAATGATCAGGGCTTTTAAGTGTCCTTTGGCCAAGATCACACAAAAAATGCATATTTCGCTATACTTCTAAAGGGATAGCATTGTCAAACTTTATTTTATATATATATATATATATATATATATATATATATATATATATATATATATATAAATGTATTTATATGGAGCTTTCACAACACTTGTTATCACAAAGTAGCTTTACAAATGTAGGGGTTTAGATCCCTAATGACCAATCCAGGGGCAACAGTGGCAAGGAATGGATGTATAGGGGGGACCAAGACTCAAGTGGGGACCAAGACTCAAGTGGGGACCAACCTTCCTTGGACAGCTTCTAAATATATGTGTGCTAGGACTTTTGTAACCTGCATGATCTGTCACTTGTTGGAAAATATTCTAGCTAGCTTTGTATATATAGTGTAGAATTAATGTGGATTGATAACTAGTGTATAATTAGTTGTTCCCTTATCAAAGTGCATCTGAAAGAAAGCTTACTCACTCTATGGCCTGTGTGATAAGGACATTATATAGCAAATTACTTAAAATAAGCACTGCACTTTTAAAATCTTGTACCTGTGCTTATTGTAAAGTGACCTTGGGTTCTTGAAATGCACTATATAAATCTAAATATAAATAAAAAGTTTCATTCATTCATTTAAAATCTGCAAAACCCTGCTACATGCTCCAATCTGTAGTGCCTAATCTTTCAAATGATAACATGGAACCTTTTGTAGTACAATGTAATAGGAGTTAGTATGGCTGTCCTTGTAAACTGCTGCCTTCCACTGGGGTCCACCCCCTGCTTTCTGTGCCACCACATCCATCCAAAGCTTCCTTCACAGCATCAAAGTATCTAAGATGCTTTGAACATCACAGGCTCTTCTCCCTATTGTGTGCACTTGCTGACAGCTAGGGGAGGTCTCAGTGTGGTGATACAGTATTTCAGGATTGGTTAATACAGCAGGAACAAGTTGATGTTTTTAGTTCCTCATTACATAGACCTGCACAGACACCAAGTCATCTCCTTTCTCAATGTAGCTCTTTTAGTTATAGCTATCAGGATGTAAAAACGTGTTCTTCAAGAAAGATTTGTCTACACCAAATTTTAAAAACTGCACATTCCCAAAGCTCACTGAAACAAATCATGCAATTCATTACTGCCATTTCTTATTATTCTGGGAAAGTGATTCTTGTAGTTCCTACAGAACGTCAGCTGCTGTTAGTACCGCTGGCCTGACAGTCATTGGCAAGGAAAAACTATAAATAAGAAGGTTATTTCAGAAAAGCATGTGTCTGTTAGGTGCATATGTGCTGCAAGCAGTTAGATTTCTAAAGTCACTCCTATAAATATGAATTGTACAAAGTTTAAATCTTTCATTTTCTGATTTTTTATCCTGTTCAGTGGGTATTAAAGCAGAAATAAATATTAAGCTGTATTAGGCACAGCAATCTGTTGCTTTACTACAGGTTGTTTTTTTTATTTGCATCATATTCCCACACTGTTGTCTAAAAACAATCATTGCAGCTTGAGCAGCGTTTTCATTTCCTGATAAGCACTGCTGGATGTTGGGAAAGCCTTCGTGACAGCACATGAATAAACTTGCATTTTCCTGTTCCGCAGGGAAACTGTCTAGAGCTTCATCTTTTGTGCATTTGTGTTTAGATATTCTCGCTGGCTAAAATATGAATGCAAAAAGCCTGACAAAATATATGTTTTGATTTACACTGCTCACCTTGCCCCTGTTTACTTAAGGTGTTCAGTGTGTCTAAACTACAGTACTCAGCCTGCCCTTCAGCCAACCTTGAGGGCAGTTATCAGCCTGGCTGATTGCCGGCCAAGTCCACAGAAGGTTTGTGTTAGGACAGATATGGTTTGGTGTGAAGGAAACCAATAGACGCTCCAGATAAAGAGCAAAGCCACTATGAGTCAGTAGCCGCAGTAGTTTCATCTTTTTCGTAACCTCCTAGGAGCCGTGGTACTTAATATTCGTTCACTGATCAGAGTGGGCGGAGACACGCATGAAGCCTTGGAAACACTGTTAAATATTTTGCCTAGTGGATAAATGTTTACTCATTACGTTGTAGGTTTTTGCTCTTAATCATTCACTGAAGGCCTTTCTAAAGGCCAGTGGAATATTTCCACAAGCACAGAAGTAGTGGATGTCTGAAGGCCCCAGACAAGCTGTAGGTTTAGATATAACAGCGGGTGAGTGTGACATGTTCCTGCGGGTGTAGCTCTATTACGCAAACACGTTCACGATTTGGTGATGGACACAGCGAGTAAGCCAGGCAGCTGTGTTTATCTTGTGTTGGATTCTCCCTGCCGAGAGTGCAGAGGTCTTCAGCTCTCACCGCTCTCTCCAACAGCTTGCTCACTGCACTGCCACCGAAATGTTTTTGGGAAGTTGCTTTAGTATGTTGGGAAATCCTAGAGTAATACTATACAAGAAAAAAACCTATGGTATGAATTCTCAGAATGTGTGTTCCTTACGACAAGTGCCAAAAATGATGAAATGTTGAAATGTAGGAATTAGAAATAGCAGCACTTTAAATGCTGAAGTTTCTGTTGAGCTAACATGCTTTTTGCCTCCTGAAGTTCCTGAATGATTAGCTTCCCCTTGGACTAGTGAATTGTAAAGACTACAAAAGGTCAACACCAAGAAGAAGAATCACCACCATTTCATTTACTCCTCCTTCAGTGTAGTCTTACATGTACATGGATACTGTCTTCTTTATCCAGCTTCAAAGATACATGTAGTCTCACTCGCAAGAGGTGTTCTCTTAGCATGTAGAACTTTTAGATTTGCGATATGTGTTGCATCAGACATAAAGTTTGGGTTTCCAGTGAGGAGAAGTTCTGCTCTTGGCAGTCAATGTCCAAGGGAATAAACCTTCTCTCAGATGTTAGAAGCTGTCATGGACTTCAGGCAGTTTTTTTTTCTTGACTGATGTTTGTTCCAGTTCAAATGTGTTTTATGTCATGATTTACTATATACTCTATACTAGACTTATTGCCTCATATAGCAATGACATTAGACAGTAGCAATGATATAATGGGTAATTTTAACTGACATCATTATTTATTGAGGTTAGGACTATAATATTTCTTTTTTTAAAGCCAGTCCTGTTTGGACTACAATGGTTAACTGCCAATGCTTAGCAACCAGTAGGGCTCACCTATGGCCCTATGGAAACAGACCAGATTACCACAGCTTTTTTCACTCATATGTACTGTAGATAATGCAGTGTAGTATAGACTATGTAATGCAGTGTAGTATGGACTGTAGATAATGCAGTGTACTATGGACTGTTTGTGAGCTGGGCTGCCCATGGGTTCCATCTTACGTTTTGGTCCTCCAAAGGTTTCTTCCTTATTCTGCTTAGGGAGTTTCTCCTTGCCACTGTTACCACTGGCTTGCTCATTTCGGATCTGGATGCAGAC
Organism: Brachyhypopomus occidentalis; assembly: GCA_020368025.1. Taxonomy (NCBI): domain Eukaryota; kingdom Metazoa; phylum Chordata; class Actinopteri; order Gymnotiformes; family Hypopomidae; genus Brachyhypopomus; species Brachyhypopomus occidentalis. The sequence continues at coordinate 4,094,795 of JAGXOD010001383.1, forward strand.
ATTTTATAAAGCTGGTCTACGGCAACAAATATTGTAAAAAGCACTATATAAATAAACTATGCTTTGACATAGCATACAGCTGGGATTCGATCTCCCTCTGTTGTTGGTAATGTCCTCATGCTGGTCAATGGTCCCTGCAGGCATTGGCGTCTGGCAGTCTCTGGGTGGTGAGTCCATGACAGTGTCTATTGTGCACGACAGTGAATGTCTGCTGTAGGCACAGCTGCACAACAACTCATTTGTAAATCGTCTGTTACTATATTGGACTTTCCAATACTGGTAACAAGGAAGGCAGCAATATGCAAAGGAGATCACCACTTTTTTGTTGCATGCTGTGAGCATCCTCAAAAGAGGTCTGTTTTGTGAGTATTTTGATTGCTCTCAACAAGCATATAGCCCTAAAAGGCAAATCCTATTCAGCGTAATGCAAACCAGTCCTAAACCATGTCACATCAATAGTTCACCACATTGCAACCTTCTGAGGAACACGCGGCCTTCTGAACATGTGTATATATTGCAATCAGAAGGTCTGGCGGTGTAATCGCAACACAGCGCATTGTTTTGTCAGTTTCATGTAGCCGTGGCGCAGGGGTTGGCTGTACAGACTTAAACACTGTGCTTCCTCCATTTGCAGGAGCACAATCTCACCCTGCATGCAGAGGTCCCTGACCTTCCAGAGTGCTTTCAGCTCACAGTCCTGCCATGGATCCCCTGCATCTACCTGTGGTTGGTCTTCCCCATCTACCTCTTTTACCTCAAGAGGAATAACAGAGGCTACATCATGATGTCTATATTAAACAGAATCAAAACGGTAAGCTGGTGTATGCAGGGGTTCATGTGTATATTTGAATTCAAATGTCACAATGGTTGTTATGGTGAGTCTAATTATTGCACCACAGATGTTACCATGTACACATTAAGGTGTATCTATACCATTTAGTTAAATTAATATACTAATGTGGTGATTTAATAATCAAATGTACTGAATAGCATGGTTAAATTGTTACAGTGGAGTTGTAACGTAAAGTGTTATTGATATTAATATTGTCTCTCTTTGGCAATCTTCTCTGTGTGCAGATCTTCGGACTTATATTATGGGTTGTGTGCTGGACGGACCTTTTCGCCTCCTTTCATGAGATGCAGCAGGGACACGTCAGACCTCCAATATACTTTGTTACTCCCTTAATAGTTGGCATGACTATGGTAAACATGGCAACAAAAGGATGTTGCTCCATGTCTCTCACGCGCAACCTTTTATAAACCTGTAGCCCGCCTGTTTCTAGGGCTCACCCATTTGATGTAATGTACATATAAATCACAGCTTTGTGTGTTCAAAACCGGTTTCTGAGCATGAGCATGTCAGACATTTCATGAGCTTCGTTCTTGCTGCTGTTCCTTCTGTCAGCTGCTGGCCACCTTCCTCATCCAATTTGAGAGGCTGAGAGGGGTGCAGTCCTCCGGAGTGCTTTTCATATTCTGGACGCTCTCGGTGCTGTGCGCCATAGTGCCTTTCCGCTCCAAGATCATCCGCGCCAGCCAGGAGGTTCGTACACGTCTCAGCAGGCCACTGCACAATGCAGCATTTGCTGCTTCAAAGAGAATTACAGTGTGTCAGCAATGTAAGGTTAGTCATGTAAGGTTACTAACCAAGCCATATTTTTTTTTTCTGGGGTTTATTTCTTTTCATACCTGCTGCTGTTCCGTATTCTACAGTTGATTGGGTCTCTCTCCTCCATGAACCACCAGTAGCCTTCGCATTCCTTGCTTGCCTCAAGCTCCTATCTCTGCACGTCCTGTGTCTGTTTTTTCTCATGTTTTTGTAGGTTCCCTCCTTTCTCTGGTTTTCTTTTTTCTTTCCCTCCCAGACACTGAGAACAAGGCTGTTGTGATGGGGAGATAGATAGAGAGAGAGAGAGAGAGAGAGAGTAGTGCTCTTGTTTTGGATCCCTACTCTGAGCCCAGGCCTGTGCGCACACAACCAGGTTGAGGTCCCCGCCTTTAATCCGTGTCTCAAATGGGAATGCAATGGGAACATCTCAAATGGGAATGCAATGGGAACAACTCAAATGGGAATGCAATGGGAACATCTCAAATGGGAATGCAATGGGAACATCTCAAATGGGAATGCAATGGAAGATTTGTGTGTCTTAGACCAGTGGAGGAGATTCAGGCACTCGTGGGAGGGTAGACACGGTTGATGGGGAAAGGACGGTGCCCTCGGCTCGATTTACCATTTACAGCAGGTCAAACGAGGATTCTACATTTCTGTCTCTGCAGCAGGGCGTCGCAGACAAGCTGCGCTTCACAACCTTCTACATGTATTTTGCCACCACGTTGGCAGAGCTCATCATGTCCTGCTTCAACGAGAAGCCGCCCCTCTTCTCCAGCGCGGCCGCAGATCCTGCCTACGTACGTGTGTGTGGTCATATGGGGAAGTGATGGGTGGGGGTTATGCAATGTTACGATTATCTAGATTTAATGATAAGCGTGCACACAAATAATCAAGCTTTTTGGACACCTGTAAATGGACCTGTATTAAAGACACTGGCATGTTTGGATGTTGTGGTTAGTGAGTAACGTAAGTGCACATGCAGAAGTGTCCTAACACTTTCATTCATTTCTAGAATCCTTGTCCAGAATCAACTGCTGGCTTCCTCTCAAGAATGACCTTTTGGTGGTTTACGAGGTAAACTTGTTTTTCCCCTACAGCAGCAGTTTACTGTTGAAATTCTTTTTTGGGTGCGATTGTATATTTCAGGATAAAAGGTAACTGACTATCATGTGTTTTCATTTATATTTTAAGACATTTTTCAGTATTTTCGATTTTCCAGTGACTTTTAGTATAATAGTCCACAAAACATCTAAGTCCTGCCAGCACCCAGATAAAGAATGGTGCCTTTCCATTCTTGAGTGAGGAACCTAATCATACAAGACCTAAACTGCAGGACCAAACACTACTAACCTCATAGTCAGATCATGCTTTTAGGTTTCAGCTTACAGCTTGAACTCTCCTGAACTCTCCTTTTCTACACATGGAACTCAAATTCTTCTGAAATGCTTTGAGTCCATCAAATTCATCTTATTTTTATGTTACTTCATTTAACATATTCCATTGGTTAGTGCAAACTGATATTTGATTCTACAGTCATACAGTGCTGTGATTTATTGTATGCTTGTGTCTCTCAGCATGGCTATAAAAGGGTACAGATCCCCATTGGAGACCAAAGACCTGTGGTCCTTAAACAAGCAAGATACCTCTGACCTGGTGATTCCTAAACTCCTTGGGGAGTGGGAAGGAGAGAAGACTAAAGCCCAAAGGTAAAGCACATTTGAGCGTTGGGGCAATGGCATAGGCATCACCAGCTTGTGGATGAAAGTACTGGCATACTGTTTTTGGTAGAGCGATCTAGAATCGTAGCTGTGAAACGAACAAGGGTCAAAGCCAAGCCAGGAGAGCCTCAACAACAGTGACTGAACAAAACAGAATCGTCCACAGACAATAGAAAGATATGCTCAGATATGCACGGTGGAGGGGCAATACTGTGCAATGGATATGACAACAAGGTATAATTAAACATAGGAAATGGGCAACATTTCAGAGCAGTGAGGAACATGAGAGTGTGCAGTGATTTGGTGGTTGGGCGAAGGGCTGCGTGGCATATGGCAATGAACAGTACTTGTGTTTAGGTGTGCCTTCCAGCAGGAAAACTGCACAAGCTAGATAGCTTCATGATTATTTTTCTTCCCGACATATACAGGGGCGCCAGTGTTCTGACACGGCTTGGTTTGCCAAAAACAGCTTCAAAGCTATCAAAGATTTGGCTTCTAATAGTGAACATAACTAAGTTGAGCATTCCAGTCACAGAGACCACCAATATTTTCAAGGCAGGAAGTCAAATTTGTTTGACAGGTCATTGACGGAATGAATGATGGCATATATTGACGCAAGGGTTTAAAAGTGATACTTGGTACTTGAGTATCAGTGCTGAGGTCCTATCCACCGGGGCTCCGCACCCATCCCCCCACCCCCAACCCCGCCCCCAAAGCCTCCGCCACTCTGAATGAATAATTTGGCCGAAGGCCTCAGGGACTCTTCCCCTTGTTTATCTAGTTCTGTCCCAGCGAAGGCGGCAGAATCACTTCAGCCTCCTAAAGCTCCTGGTTTGTCTCTCTCTGCTCTCTGGCCCAGCGTTAGAGGCGCGGCCATTCACATGTGCCATTAAGGCGAGGCCCTCACTTTGGGTCTCTTGCCTGGGTTTTAGACTGGAATCCATTGTGCAAAGCCTGCGTTTTAAAATGGATGGCACACTCCCGAGTGTCCTGTCAGCTTCAGCCAAAGTAATTGCAAAGTATTTCCTCTCTCCATTTATAGTCCACCTTTTCTGTTCCTTATTAAGTAGGTCAGAGTGTCACTGTGCAAAAACATCCTAGTTTCTCTTAAGGAAAAAAAGAAATAATTAAAAAATAAAAACTCTTGCTTTTTTCACCAGCAGGCAATACTACAACTTCTGTCTTCCTCATATGAAGCATCTGGACCTCCTTCAGATATTTTACTATTCATTCACATTCCGGCTGTCGTTAGGGAAAAGTCAGTGCTAAACATTTGTGCCTCGTATTATATTTATCATATAGTTTAGACTCAGACCGCTTCCCAAACCGTTTTTCCTCTGGCTTTAAAGCTTTAACCCAAGCGGGTGCTTGGAGAGAGTTTGTATTACGGCCAGGACGCTGAGGATCCTCCCCTCCCCCTGCAGCTCGGAGCCGGGCGTGAATGGCCATGCCGCGTACGCCAAAGCTGCGACGGAGAGCAACCACGTGACCACGAGCCCCGAGGAGGTGGAGGTGCTGCTGGGCGGACGGGAGGAGGCTCGTCCGCCCTCCTTCCTGCGTGCCCTACTCAAGGCCTTTGGCCCCTACTTCCTCATCGGCTCAGCCTTCAAGCTTCTGCAGGACCTCATCTCCTTTGTCAACCCGCAGCTGCTGAGGTGAGAGAACCACAGAGGGGCCGCACAGGCCCTCTGGAGTCAATGAGAATTTACGATGCGGAAGAGATTTGTGATACACTGGTATATGACAGGAGATGGTATATGGTGTTTGATTTGCCTTATCTCTGGGTTTAGGGCATTTTCGATTGGTTGTTGGCAGCTCTGTGGTGTTGCTGGGTTTCCTGCACTGCTGTTATCTACTTAAAAAGACATTAGGTGCTAACAGCAGAGCCTAATGAAGTGGCACAGAAAAGAACAGCTGTCACGGTGCTGTTTGCTTGTGGAGAACTCTTTGTGTTATTACACAGCACCCGTCTGCCACAGCGAGGAACACAATAGCTGTCACGGTAGTGGCAGCTGACTTTATCCCATTTTACCTTGGCTTATAAAAAGATTTAGACCACATTCAAACGCGGACACATTAACCAAATGCCTTTATCTTGTTTGCCTGGAACGTCTGAAGCGAATGTGGAACTGCGTATGTTGATTTAGCGGTCACCGTCCGATGTGATATGTGTGATATACTATGGTGATGTTTTGCATATGGGGAAACACTTCACATGTATTTTTCATGTTCTCACTGGAATTTGGCCTCGAGTGAAAATCCAGATATTTGCAAAGCAAAAGACATATGCAAATGTCTTTTTACAAAGCTGGCTTTCTATGGTGGGCGTGAAAATGTGGATGTCATTCGTCCTGGAACGTTACATTTACCACGGGTCGTATTTGGTTAACCTAGAGCACTCTTGACGTCTGCACGTAGTTAGCATAACCACAGCCAGCTGCAGGTGTAGTGCTAAGGCACCGAGGAATGCAGCCCTGCGCGGCGGTGATCCAGCAGGCCCCTCTGACTCTGCTCCGCCCACCTTGACCACGCCCCTCGCCTCTTCCTGTCAGGATGCTGATCGAGTTCACCAAGCGGACGGGCGCTCCGTCCTGGTGGGGCTTCGCGCTGGCCTTCATGATGTTTGGCTGCGCCCTGCTCCAGACGCTCATCCTCCACCAGCACTTTCAGTACTGCTTCGTCACGGGCATGCGACTGCGCACGGCTATCATAGGGGCCATCTACAGGAAGGTAACGCACAGCCTCTCGCCCGTGCACACCACCGATACTCATCTCTGCTAACTGAGCTGCTCAGTAGCGCCACACACAAAGTCCCATCTAAGCTACACGCAGCAAGCCCGAGGGCACACTGGAGCTACATATATGGGTATGACTTCCGCCTACAAGGCACGTTCACCTGCACCATTGTAAACGCCATGACAGGTGTGAGGCGTGGCGAGCCCATTTTTTGTCCACTGAGCGGCCAAGTTGGTTCACATTTATGAGCTCCAGACATTCTGGAATGTGCACTAAAGAGCCAGCAGCAGCACTCTAGCTTTGATGAATGAATGGGGAAAGACCAGGGGATCAGGGTGTGGGCAGAGACGTCAGCGTGGAGGTTCTGCACCGGTGGAGTGACCTTTCACCCTGTGGCGTGTTCAGACGGCCCGGGCCGCTCCTCTCTGATTCATACCTCATGTTTGTGAAAGAGTGGGAAGACTGTAGTAGAGGTCCTGTTGGTGCCCACGGTCATGCAGTCACACAGGCATACACGGTAAACATTCTCATACAACACAGCTTGGGGATCAAGAAAAAGTGTTTAGTTTCAAACACGCTCTGAAAAGTGTATTTTGCATAACAGCTGTGTGTTTGTGGTAATAGACCACATCCTTAGTAGTGGTCGCAGGCCGTTTATCGTTTAATCGAACTGTTGGGAAGCTCACAAAACCTTTGTGTGCCTGAAGTTACACATTTACAGCATCATTAGTGTTGAAAAAGTGAAACTGTAAGTGGTGCAGAAAAAGCCAAATATTTTTTGAAAGTTAAAGTCTGGTAATTTACAAGCACTCCAAAAGATACAAATCCTGGGAAATAATTCTCCATTTCCTTTTTAGGCAGAATGTTTGTGAATTGTTCTCACTGCAGCACTGCTGTGCCATCATGTCACTGACACCAGCGCTAAATTCTATTTGAACTTCATTTACAGGACCTTGTGTTTTCTACAGCCTCTGGTGCTGCGCTGTCATAGTTTAATGAGCTCCCTTTAAGCCTGACCAATCGAATGAGGCTCTTGGCAGCGCGGCTGTGGCGCCGGGCGTCTCACTGACACGCCCACCCTTCTGTTTGTGCGCAGTCGCTGGTCATTACCAACGAGGCGAAGCGTTCCTCCACGGTGGGCGAGGTGGTCAACCTGATGTCTGTGGATGCCCAGCGGTTCATGGACCTCACAACCTTCCTCAACATGCTGTGGTCAGCGCCCCTGCAGATCATCCTTGCCCTCTTCTTCCTCTGGCAGGTCCGAGCCTCGGTTCACTCGCACCGAGAACACCGCCGACTCCGCAAAATAACGAGATTTGGATAGGGTTGCAAAGATGCGCAGATCCTCCAGGTTACGAGTTCGCACCTTGGCATGGTGTTGTAAGATCTACTTGGTTGCGTTTTCACAAGTGTCAGCTACCATTTCTGTTTAAAAGCGGTTGATAGTAGAAATTTCACTTAATTACTACACAATACAAATAGGAATGAGCACTGCTAGTGATGTGTGGTTCAGGAACCAAGGTGTTTCCCTAAAAGACACTACTGCTTTGCTGCCACAAAAGATGAAATGGACTCATGGATGTTTAGAGTGAACCTCCCGAGAAACGCCAGCACTAGTGTCCGTCATTACTCTTTTTATCATGTTTTTTTTTTGTTTTGTTTTATCTTGTAGAATCTGGGCCCTTCTGTTCTGGCTGGAGTTGCTGTTATGATTCTGTTGATTCCCTTCAATGCCGTCATCGCCATGAAAACCAAAACTTACCAGGTTTGTTTTCTCTTCTGCCTGTCTGTTGCAAAAGAGAATGTGCTAATTTGCTGAGAGGAAGCTAAACAAATCTTGTAATCCTTCGTGTGTGTGTGTTTATGAGTATCCCACTTGATTTTTCGAAATGTGCGTGGCGTGCAGGTGGAGCAGATGCTGCACAAAGACGCGCGCATCAAACTGATGAACGAGATCCTGAACGGGATGAAGGTGCTGAAGCTCTACGCCTGGGAGGCCTCCTTCAAGGAGATGGTCCTCCAGATCCGGCAGAAGGAGCTCGCTGTGCTCCGCAAGGCCGCCTACTTGGGTGCCCTCTCCATCATGGCCTGGACCAGCGCCCCCTTCCTGGTGAGACGCCGCCCGTCCTGTCCCGTCATGCCTCGACTATCCCGCGTGGATGTTCAGGACAGATCTTTGCCCAAACGATGGGTGGCTGGTCTTCTGCGACAGACGCTGATCCGTCATTGACGGCGGCTGTGTGGTAATGAAGCGATGTTAGTGGTGGAGGTGGAGGTGTTGAGGTGGAGCAAAGGGAAGTCAAATGGATGCTCCTCATGACATGTTCCCTCAGGTTGCCTTGACGACGTTTGCCGTGTACGTGAGCGTGGATGAAAACAACATCTTGGATGCAGAGAAGGCGTTCGTGTCACTGTCTCTGTTCAACATCTTAAGATTCCCGCTGAACATGCTACCACAGGTCGTTAGCAGCCTTGTGCAAGTGGGTGTCCTCTTCCCCTTATTGTTCATAAATGTCTTGGCCGAGTTTTTATGCAATGCGGTGTGTCTTACGCAAGCTAACGCATGTACGATGTACGATGTCATCATTTATCTGCAAGTGTTACAGAAGACATTTGTTTTCGGAGACACGTGTTTAGTTCATGCTGCATGTTACAACAGCCAAGAGTGTTTTCTGCAGGCTGAAGCTGGAGAAGGTCCAGCAGGTTCACAGCCCGGACCACTTCTTCCACGGTACTCACAGATGCTCCTTTCCTAAACCTCCCACGCTTTTTCCCCTGACCCTCACACCTGCTTCGCAGACTAACGTGTCCCTCAAGCGTATCCAGGCTTTCCTGAGTCACGATGAGCTGGATCCAGACAACGTGGACCGGAAGCCGGTGTCCTCAGGTAAAGCAGGAATGCTCTACTGCAGAAGTGGGCTAAGACACACAGACCTCTCCTAACAGGTTAGCGTGTCTGCTAGAGCTAATTTGCTGAGTCATGGCCTATTCTTTTTCTGCAAACAGCAGAGCTGCGATGACTTAGCAGTTCGTCGGCTTCGACTCATGCGTGGTGTTGAGTCACTGATAGGATGTTTACTTATGCTTACAGATTTTGCTGTAACAGTTCTGAATGGAAAATTTTCATGGGCCAAGAAAGACCTGCCTGCTCTTCACAAGTGAGAATGTTCACATGCTAACAAATCATTTTGTTATTGTCTAGAAACCTTTCTGACTGATAATTTCTGATTATGATTCAATACATTTTTTACATTTGTAACAAATTATTACCAAAATGTTTGGCCTGTTATACATTACATCCGAGAACTTTACAAAAGCACTACAAAATAAAAGCATGTTGCAGAATACAATAACAACATGATATAAAGAACATTAAACCTGTACAAAGAAATTATTAGGTATTTATCTGAGCAGTACATAGCACTATATAACACATGCATATCACATTAAATACTGCCACAATAAAAAATTATTACAGACAAACATTACAATGATTAAAAATCTAAATCAAAAAGCAGCATTTCTATATTGGGCTGAATAGAGCCACTCTGACCATTATAACTGAGACCGTATGAGATGGCTTGGACGCTTGCTGCCCTGATAAATGCTTTCATGTCCGTGTATGTGAAAGCTATAAAAGAAACATACTCAGTGTGTGTAATATGTATGGGAAGCTATAATGGACTGCCTCTGTGTTCACAGCATTAATGTACTGGTGCCCCAGGGCTCCCTGTTAGCAGTGGTAGGTCATGTGGGCTGTGGGAAGTCCTCCCTAGTGTCGGCTCTGCTCGGGGAGATGGAGAAGCTTGAAGGGCAGGTCTCTGTAAAGGCGAGTGAACCCCTAATCACCTGTGAACCACGATGAGCCGGTTTTAATGTGCAGCGCGGGGCGCTAATGCGCACTCAACGTTTTCCTCCTCCTCCTTAGGGCTCCGTGGCTTATGTGCCCCAGCAGGCATGGATCCAGAATGCCACACTGAGAGACAACATCCTGTTTGGCAGGCCCTACGTGGAGCAGAAGTACCGCTGCGTGCTGGACGCCTGTGCCCTGACCCCTGACCTGGACGTTCTTCCTGGAGGTGACCAAACGGAGATAGGAGAGAAGGTGTGGAGGCTTCGACCCCGACTGCATGAACATCTTCACCCCTCATTGTTACGCTTGTACCCTGTTATGCCTTTATGAATCCCTCATGCCCGTTGGATGACCTGCTGATGGGGGTTGGGGGTATGACTTTGGGGCGTTTCTGCAGGGCATTAACCTGTCCGGAGGCCAGAGGCAGCGGGTGAGTCTGGCCAGGGCTCTCTACAGCGAAGCCGACGTCTACCTCCTGGACGACCCACTGTCTGCGGTGGACGCCCACGTAGCCAAGCACATCTTCGACAACGTCATTGGGCCAGAAGGAGCCCTGTGCAGAAAGGTAGCCATTAAGACCCAGTTTGCTCCACTCTCAACTGACTGTTAGGAAAACACAAAGCCGTGAAGCCTTGAAGCTGTGAAGGATAGGGATGATGCATACTTCCTACTTCATACATACTACATAGTAGCGCTCTACATATTTTATCTAGGATTGTACTGTAGTGTCTATAGCCATTGTGTCCCCTTCAGAACTATCTGAAGATCTGTCCTACATATGTTATGTGTAGCTCACACCACCTGTCACACTTTTAGAAGATTATCTAGGGCTTTTACGTATCTGTCACAATATATACTTCACTTCCCAACATTGAAGTAACTTTGAGGACCGAATGTAGCTCTAATCACTCTTAAGACACTCTGGTTTGTTCATTTTCACTGCGTGTGTGTGTGTTTTGTGGTACAGACACGGATCTTGGTGACCCATGGCATCAGCTTCCTGCCCCAGGTGGACAACATTCTGGTTTTGGTGGACGGCGGGGTCTCTGAAATGGGCTCCTACCAGGACTTGCTCAAGCAGAACGGGGCTTTTGCCGAGTTCCTGAGGAATTACTCTCTGGAGGACATCGTTGAAGATGATGAAGTGACGGGTATGTGACCCAACAATCAGAACCTGTACAAAGAACCCAATCAGAACCTGTCTAGACGGCTGCGTCTGATTTTTATTGTTTCCATCCCTGTGTTTGCTCTCATCTTGTCTGGGGCGTTTCTCTCCCTCCCAGAGGTCCTGGTGGATGAAGAGGAGTCCTTTCCCGACGATGCGCTCAGTAACCATACCGATTTGGTGGACAGCGAACCCGCAGTCAATGAAGCTCGGAGGCAGTTTATGAGGTCGATACAGGTTGATTTTTGGCTTCGCTTTGCTTCCGCATGCGTAATTTTTGTTGTGTTTGACCTTTAAGCTGTTTGAGGTTCCTCGTAGTAGTCAGCACAAAATCAGCACAAAAGCTTGCGTGCGTACACCGTGACCTCACAGTAATGTGTCCAGGACGTCTGCGGCAAGCACTTCCATTAGCAAGCACTTCCACTGTAGCACCTCAGCACTACGTACACACCTTTGTGCTTGCTTTAAACTTGTGCTAAATGCTCTAAACCGCTCCTTCCAGTAGTGACTGCAGTCTTAGAGCACATCACAGCCGTTCTGTATTCCCTCTCTTAGGCAGATTAGCATCATGTCCAACGATGCAGAGAACCCGAAGACTAAGTCAGTCCGCAGGCGACGCTGCAGCGAGAGGAGGCACAGTGAGCTACCGCAGGAGAAGAAGGAGGTTAAAGTGGAAAAGCTCATCCAGGCTGAGACTGCAGAGACTGGCCGGGTGAGTTGCTCACCACCGCCACCATATGGACAGAGAGGGTGTGTGCAGCCACGGCTCCAAGAAGGATGTGTTTAGACCGAAACCTTCAACCAAAGCTCCATTTTCTGTTTCGTATTTATGTTCAAGTTAACCTGAACAGACAGGATGGGGAAGTGCATTATTGCTTTGGAGTGCACGTCTGCAGTTTGCAGAAACATTCTTCTTTGCAATAGATGATTTCAGTCGGGACTGTGTTGCACACTGGTGCCTCTTTCAAGGTTAATTATATTCATAAATTTATTTCTGTTTTTCATATACAAATCAATATGGTTTGTTTTACAAACAAAATAATAATATAAAAGTCAATCACTTAAAGCAGATTAAAAATATTAAACTGTAATGCAAAATAATAAAGTGCTGCTCTGGATAAAAGCTGAAGTCACAGTTTGAGTTCTAGACTCGACTGTCTGCCCTGTACCCACTGAATCTCCTGGGACCTCCACTATTTGAGCATATCGGAAATATACAGTGGGCCTAATCTATTCAGCTATTCACATACTAGCAGTAGCACTTGAAAATACGTTCTGTAAGTAAATGGGAGGCGGCGTAGAGATTGTAGAAGTGGACTAGTGTCCTCTGTTTTACCTTTTCTACCTGCACTGTGATGTACTTACACATGTGCATGTGCCCCTGCTGTGGTTTTGTAGGTGAAGTTCAAGGTTTACTGGGAATATGCCAAAGCTGTGGGGCCTCTGCTGTCCCTGTTCATCTGCCTGCTGTACACCGGACAGAGCGCGTCCGCCATCGGCGCCAGCATCTGGCTCAGCCGCTGGGCCAATGACGCGCAGGACAGCAACAGGCAGGAGAACGTGCAGATGAGGGTGGGGGTGTACGCCGCGCTGGGCATTTCACAAGGTACGCCGCACGGCCAGCCAATCACACGTCTGTCTCTGGGTTCTGGAAGGTTCTCAAAGGCTCCAAATTTCACCAGTCTCCCAAGTCCGTCCTTCTCTCCTAAGTTGATTTTTCTGGACAGGACAGGCAGAATTAGGAGAGGCTACGCTATATTGTTCATGGATAATGGTTAAGATGGGTTAGACCGACGTGACAGAGTGAGATGGCCGTAGCCGTGGTCACACACACACACACACGCACACACACTCCTGACACACTCACACACAACGTACACACTTAACTGCCATTTCTTGAACCCTACGAGAACCCCACTACACCTTTCATTCATAGGTATCTTTTGACTGTGTAACACATGCAGATTATTGTGTGTGTATACGTTTGGTGGTGTTTCTGCTCCATGACACTCATCCTTCCTCCCAGCCCAGCAGGTGTGCGCAGCGACTCTGCTGCATGCTGCACTCACTCTGCTCTGCTCTCTCCACATCAGGCATCCTGGTCATGTTCTCCTCCATTGCTCTTGCCTTGGGGAAAATTCAGGCTGCCCGGAAGCTGCACCAGGGCCTGCTGGACAACAAGTTTCACACCCCACAGGCTTTCTTTGACACTACCCCCATAGGGCGCATCATCAACCGCTTCTCCAAGGATATTTACGTGATCGACGAGGCACTGCCCTCCACTATCCTTATGTTCCTTGGCACTGTTTTTGCCTCCTTGGCCACCATGATTGTTATCGTTTCCAGCACGCCCATCTTTAGTGTGGTCATTGCACCCCTGGCTCTGGTTTACTTCTTCGTGCAGGTACTGTGGGTTTTCCATTTTGTGAAGCATCAAAGCGACGCGCCGAATCTTGAATAACCATTTCGTTTCCCACCCTCTTCTGAGGTCAGAGCTTTTGCCCTTTCAGCTGTGGACAGCAGGGCAGTCGCAATTCCTCACACCGCCTGAGTTCTGAATGTTGCTGTGCTCCTACTCGGGTAGACTCTGTCTCACTCTCTACTCGGGTAGACTCTATCTCACTCTCTACTCGGGTAGACTCTGTCTCACTCTCTACTCGGGTAGACTCTGTCTCACTCCCTACTCGGGTAGACTCTGTCTCACTCTCTACTCGGGTAGACTCTGTCTCACTCCCTACTCGGGTAGACTCTGTCTCACTCCCTACTCGGGTAGACTCTGTCTCACTCTCTACTCGGGTAGACTCTGTCTCACTCCCTACTCGGGTAGACTCTGTCTCACTCTCTACTCGGGTAGACTCTGTAGACTCTGTCTCACTCTCTACTCTGGGTCGGGTAGACTCTGTCTCACTCTCTACTCGGGGGTAGACTCTGTCTCACTCCCTACTCGGGTAGACTCTGTCTCACTCCCTACTCGGGTAGACTCTGTCTCACTCTCTACTCGGGTAGACTCTGTCTCACTCTCTACTCGGGTAGACTCTGTCTCACACTCTCTCACTCGGGTAGACTCTGTCTCACTCTCTACTCGGGTAGACTCTGTCTCACTCCCTACTCGGGTAGACTCTGTCTCACTCTCTACTCGGGTAGACTCTGTCTCACTCCCTACTCGGGTAGACTCTGTCTCACTCCCTCACTCCCTCCAGTGCCTGCATTTGTTCTTCTCCCCTCCCTAACCGAGTATTCATTTCCTCTCTCTCCACCAGCACGCTGCACTTCCTGTTCTGCCTGTTTATGTGAACATAAAGACATGCTACCACTCATTCACACACACACACACACACACCGGTACACACACACAAACACGTGGGATACGTGGGATTTTAGTACCTGATCTTAGCCCTAGGTGAGGTGCATTCTCAGCCAGATCTTCATTAGTAGGATGGGACAAACAAGAATCTGGTATGTTACTGACCTCTGGTGGTAATAGCATGACATTACTTCATATGACCTTTCTGTAATTAGCATTGAATAAAAACAAATTATTAGTTCATTTCTTAGCATATTTTAATTGGGTTTTGTAGCACTTTTGGCTTCTGGTTGGAGATTCCCAATATTTGGGATCATTTAACTGTACATTATAGGATAGACTTTTTATTGTAGATAATGAATCTGATCTGCAGAATGTGAGATGCAGAGAACATGCGTTAGAAAGTTAAAATCACTTCATTCCTCTTTTCCAGTCTCATTTTGAAGGCGGTCTCCAGCAAGACATTCTCTAATTTAAAATGTTTTCTTCCAGATGTGGTTAGCACAGTTGTGCAAAACGAAAACGTCTTCTGATCCCAACCTAAGTGCTTAGTTTGATAGCTTTGATGTGGACTCTTTATGAACAGAGAGTGGAGAGCTTTGCTGAACTGCCAAGTTATGTAACCCACCCGATGTGTGTACAGAATGCGAGCAACTCTGGCTGATTATCACAGTGTCTCAGTGTCTGCCCACATTTCAGTCAGCACTTCCAGACGTAATTGAGTGAGTGCTTGCGTGCGAGGACATGCAGATTAACGCGCCTCTTCCTTGTTGTCTTTCGCTGTGCCGCCCCTCTCCCCCTCCCCTTCACACAGGTGTGCTGATACTTGCCAACTCTTTATTGTGCCGGGCCTACAGCATGCTGAAGGCTGCCCACATCACCCACCTCAACATGCTCCACGCCATTCTGAGGGCCCCACAGGCCTTTTTCGAGGCCACGCCCACAGGGCGGGTCTTGAACCGTTTCAGCAAAGACGTGGACACAATAGACACTCTAATTCCAGACAATATCGATATCTGGATGCGCACTTTCTGGTACACAGTCAATGTGCTGCTTGTATGCTCCGTCCTCACTCCCATGTTCCTCATAGTCGTAGTGCCATTAATGATGTTCTATTGGTGGGTCCAGGTAAATAGGAACAAGTCTGCTAACTCATTCATACAGCATGCTAACATTTGTTGTCGATGTGTTGCCTTTAGACACATGGCCGCTGTCCTAGTGTTGTAGTTCTACACTACACCACTAGGCGGTTTGGTCAGTCGGTTTAGTGTGGCCAGGCTAGTGCTCATGAGGAAAACTGCACTCTGTGGATTCTTCTTTTTTATTTTTCTTTAGCAGTTTTTTTTTTATCCAAGAGGTAATTCCCAAGACTTGCAGCCAGGGATGGGTGGAATATTTTTTAAAATAAGAATACCTTTAAAAATAAGTATTCAAATATTGGCTGAATACACTCATACATGTATTCAGTTTTCCATAAAAAATCAAAATATTTTTAAAAGACATTTTTTGTTTGTATTTTGCCTCTTGGATGGTGAATTTGTTAGTTTCTGTGCATAGAAGATAATTTGCAGAATAGAAACTTCTTAAAACCACAGGAAAAAAACACATCGGTACCTTGCTAATACATTTCGTTTCAAAGCTCGCCACCTTGGGCTAAAGCTAGTCATAATTTTTCAGTGACTTGTTACATACCTGTATTGCCTATCCATGGTTGCCACCTTCAATATGGAGAAATCAGGGAAATAGTTACATTGTGTTGCACTGTTTACCACCCGATCTTGGGAGAGCTGAACGTTTCGATCCTAACAAAATCACACGATATCATTTTTTTTGTGTAATTTTGTGAAAGCAGGATTTGGAGATCAGGCATGCTTTGTTGGTGGTATCTCAGGGTGAAAGATTGTGTTATGTAAATGTTTTAATCGCTCATATGGCAAGCACATCTGCAAAACTATAGATGGCACATGAAAATGTCACGTAGTGAGCGCAGTATGTTATTATGTTAGTACTTTGAGAGCCGAATGTTTTCTAAGTGTTATGCAGAGGAATAGGACTGAGGACCACTGGGTTAGATAAAACAGAAATGACCTGCCTTTGTTTCCCAACCCTGTTGGCAGTGTCCAGTAGTCCAATAACACTGGCAAACGTGTCACGTGTTCGTTTTGAAACACAAATCTAAGAGATCCATGTGGCTGCACTTTTTTTTCACATTTTCACTATTACTGAATATGATACGTAAAGACCCAGGGAACATATTTTAAAATATTAAAAATGTTTGTATAACACTAGATCATGGTGTTATATTAAACCAGCCTTTCTCAGCTGGGATTTTGTCAAAGATTTTCTGACATGGCTGACACAAAGAAATGAATTTAAATTGAGATAATTGGCTGCCTCATACATCTTCTAACGTCTTTTATGGCCTTTTCCCCATTTCGCAAAGTGTTCTTCTGACTACTACAGTGATTCTAGTCATTATCATATGATGCACCATGAGTGTCGTGTTAAGCCCACAAAACAGCTTTCGAACGGTTTTTGAAAAGACAGGATTCTGAAACTCTGACTCTGAGCCGTTGACTTTATCCAGTTGTAGCACAGCAGCATGGTGACACAAGCCCAGCCACAAGAGTTCATCTTTTCCAGGGATCATACCATCTCTATATGTCTCTGGTGTGAGGTGTGAAGTTGTCAAACCCAGCAATGGGTCCAAGAAAACTTAACGGACCCCTGAGAAATCATCCATCACTAGCCAGCTAGGGAGTACAGTGTTTTATTTGTTTGAGAAGTAAACACATGCCACAAGAACAAGTGATGTCAGAGAAAACACTGGAGGCTAGAAATCTGGTGGCCAAGATAGTAGCTTGGTCAAGGCCAAGAAGCCATATACGCTTGCCGAGACCATCATATTGCCAGTATGCAGAGCAATTGTCAACAAAATGCCCACAGGCAGACAAAGAAATTGCAAAGGTTCTGATGTTGGAAGATGAATCAGTGATGTCTGCAGATACTGATGATGCGCTTTTGGGAAAACACATCTAGTGAAAAACTTTCCTTACAAGTTGACAGACATGAACGGACGTCATCACACATCAGTGGGCACAAGCAACTTTTGGCATTTATTTGATTAAGGGAGAATTTTTTTTATTATTTATTTTGCAAACCAGTGCCTAACAAAACGATCTGGGAGGAGCCTTGTCGTGTGACGACTGAGTGTATTCAACCTGAAGGCTCATATCTGTACTGTTGGAGCCACTGCCATCATGCTTTAGTGCCAACGGTTTCATCAGCAGGTTCAGAGTGCAAAACCTCACAGTGCAGAGACACTAGCTGAAAAGATCCTGCCAAAAGAACTTTGCTGAACTAGACAGAGCGGCGGACATTTTAAATTTGATCAAGGCTTTAAAAGACATGTCTGTTTTTGATTCTATGTGAAAAATGGGAGCAGAGCATCATAGCGTGTTGCTACACACAACTGTCCTCTGGCTTTCATTGGAGGAGCAGTTGGTTTTGGGCCAACCGTAGGAGTTGAGACATGAAACTGTGGTGCTTGGCAAATATGCGAGTGCCAGGCACAATGGTGCTTGACACTTGCATATATGTCTGATATATTTTTGACAAGGATTGTATTTCTTAATCTGATAAAACTTCACTTCAGATCTAATCTTACTCTTAGACTTAAGGTATTTTCCTTGTGCGATAGGCATTTGAACAGCAGCACGTGTTATGACCTTATCTCTAAACATCTGAACATTTTTAATGAGAGATTTGGTCATTTTCCATCGCAGGCGTTTGTGCAGTTTCACGAACACTCAAAGGCTCAAAAAGGTTGTCGTTGCCTGCACAGAAACAACTGGTAAAGTCAGTGGAAGATTTCACCTTAAAAAGAATATTTTGGGACATGGCTTTGGACATGTGCTCGGAAGTCATCGGAGGAGTACCCGATAGTTTCAGTTAGCACTATTTTAATTATGATACATTTCGTGTATGTGTGAACTGAGTTTGTCAAGCTTAATTTACATAAAGAACAAGTACAAGGAGAAACTGAAGGCTGTGTCTGCGTCTCACCCTACCCTGCCAGAGTGGGGCGGATGATAGCAAGTCACGTTTATGGTGGGTGGGCGTGTGGGAGGGGGGATAAGTAAGTGTGTGTGTGAGCGTGTGTGTACGCATTGTCCATCAGAGGGATACAGAGCATATGTTTTTTAATATATTTCAGACTTTGGAGATTTTGAATGCTTTTAATGGGAGCCATGACTGAAAAGAAAAGTTGAGAAATGCTGTAGTACACATTCATCTAGTTTGAAAAAACAACAGAAATATGACAAAACATTGCTCAAATATTAAACAAATCGGCTATTCTCAGCTGAGAACGGTCTGGGCTAGTCAAGCAGTGCTGAACATAAACAGGGAGAATTTGAATGATACATCTTTGTGAACAAACCTACCCGTGAGGATTTTTCAAATAATTCTTAATTTTGCAAAGGGAGAAATTCTGGAAAAATAACTTGGCCATTTACTAGATTTTGGAGCAGTATTCATAGTGCTTTCTTTGTATACTCACGTTGTATGCAGTGTGTGCCTTGAAGAGCAAGAAAAAAATGACAGATTTATGTTCTCTGGGTCTTTCATTTTTGTATTTTATAGACCAATCAATACTTGATTATTCGATTATAACCCAGCTGTGGTTGCAACATTGTAAACCCTGAAAGGTGTCCATTTATTTATTTATTGATACCTAGGTCAAATGATATTGGTATTTATACTGATCTCCTCTAACTATAAAAATGTAGTAAATGATCCAAATAGATCTGCGTTAAGAACCAATTGTAGGCATCGTTTCCACTGGCCTTCAAGTCTGTAGATATAGAGAATAATTAATGTATTTTTGTTTTCTGGTTTGGTGTGCTTTGTTTTGCCTGATATCATTCCATCGTCAAACTATGTTCACATGGTTCCTCTCTTAACACCAGCCTTTAGCTACTGTTCTACTAATATCATCTTAGATGACAGCAGTTCAAATGGGCTTTTCCTTCTATCTGCCATTTAGCTTGCATAAGTATCAGTGTTTTACCCTTGAGAGAATTTTGTGAACAAAACGATTTAAAACTTTGAATCAGTTGCTGCAGATGGGTGTTTACTGCTCCCCAGATCCTAACATTCATGTCAAACTCTCCTTTTGCTGACATGCATTTGAAACCAAACAATAATTCAACATATAAGTTATTGCAGTTAATACATTTTCAATGCTAAATGCTAGGATATGGCTAGTGGAGCAGTGGGGCTGACATGAAAATGGTCTTTATTCTTGGTGTTTTTAAAAACATTCTAGTACCTCTATACCAAGGTTCTATAACCTGCAGACTCACACTACAGTCACTTAACCCACTATCCTTCATGATTCCTTTCTTGTTCACACATAGCTTTTGGATTAGCTTGAGCTTTGCATGGCATTAACCCCCCCAACTCTGGTTTCCCACTTTGCGGTTGAGGGATCTTGCTTTAAGAACTTGCATGTGTCCATTGTTTTGATATGTCTTCGGTATATTTACATCATTACGTGTAGAACATTGCTAAAATTGTAACATTGAAAAGGAAAATGTCAACATCTTTATAGTGTCAAATGTCAAAATATTTAGATTGCAGTGTTATGGTAGAGTCTCGTGATTATGTCTTTTAATGTAAATGATATGAAGCCATGTTCATCACAAATGATGATGAAGCCTGTTGGTTTTAGGTTTGATATGTAATATTTAATGTTGATGTTCAAAATGATATCCAAGTGGTGCAGATTCTAGAAACCGAAACCGTCTGCAGAGATTGCCACACTGAATCAGTAAGATCAGTAACATATAATTCAAAGCCCTGATTACAAAACGATTCACAGGGAGGTTTGTTTATGCTTCGCTCTACCAGTGAAATATTTGATACATTCATGCACAAAAATCTGCAGTTTGCAAAATTGTGTTGCTGATAATCACTCTGCCTTTCAGATTATACAGCTGAGACAGAGAGTCCAGTTTCAGTTTTCATAATTCTTCAAATGAGTTTTAAAAAACACATTATTTACATTTTGGGATAAAATAGCCCACATGCCGAATTTGAATATAATTTGAATTATATAATTATAGTGATAACTCTTCTGTGTTTTTGGAGTCTTCACCACTGTTTGTGTTCTCTGTGTATCGTTTCTAAACTGTACATGTGTATTCATGACTGTTGCAGTTATTCTGGGTGTTTGTCTCTCTCCCCTTGATTTCTTCTGTAGAGATTTTACGTAGCCACCTCACGGCAGCTAAAGAGGCTGGAGTCAGTCAGTAGGTCCCCTATTTACTCCCACTTTTCGGAGACCATCACTGGCACTAGCGTGATCCGTGCCTATGGCCGTAACGGTGACTTTGTTCTGATGAGTGATATGAAAGTGGATGAAAACCAAAAGAGTTACTACCCTAGTATTGTTTCCAACAGGTAGGTCTGGCCTCTCTCCCTCTGGGATGCATGATTGTATACAGATGTTACGCCTCTCTCTCTCCAAAATGGTCTCTTGTGTTAAAGAGACCTTTGTGCAAAAAGACACTGGAGTAATATCTTTGGCAAGGCCACCAGTGGTCCTCATCTGACCCCAACCCCTCCCTCCCTCCCTCAACCCCCCCCCCAAATCCCCTCCCCCGATGTGAAGGAGGGAGGCTCTCAGTTGTCGTGTTTTTATGTGTTGACTTTTTCATGGTTTGATGCATCCAGGTGGCTGGGAGTCCGGATTGAGTTTATTGGAAACTGCATTGTGCTTTTTGCTGCTCTGTTCGCCGTGATTGAGAAGGACAAGCTGAACGCGGGCCTTGTGGGCCTGTCGGTGTCATATGCCCTGCAGGTATATCATGCGTCACATTTTCAGTGTTGTAATGCTGCATGTTAAATGTATGTTGTGTTTGCGCATACAACAGAATGATATAACGGTGATGAATACACACACCACATACACACCGAATGGCCATTTTATTAGAGACTCCCATCTTTTTGCACAATGGACATCCTTGGGTCTTCAGAACCACAGCAGTTTGTCATGGCATAGATTCTACTAGGTATTGAAATCATTCTGCAGGAATCCTAGCCAATGTGGACAAATTAGATGGCAGTTGCCACAAATTTGTATGGCAGTACTAACATGCTCTGAAAAGCTCGTTCGACCTTGTCCTGTTCCCGGAACCAATCCATGACTGTACGACCCTTGTGGCATGGTAAAAGTGTTCTCATGCCATACAGTATACAGCAAACAGCTGCCACGAAGGCATGAACTGAAGTCAGCCGCAATGTTTAGGTAAACCCTACTGTCCTAACATCCATCAGAAGGTATCAATAAACCCTTAGATATCAGTGGCGCCCAAACCCTTTCGTGAGCCGTTATAGCCCATCCATGCTAAGTAACTATGAGTTGCGCATTCAGGCATGTTAGTTGGAGCACCTGTTGTATCACGCAGCTGTTTGCTTGATCGTTCATCAATGCTGTTTGAGATATATATACACACACACAACATTGTCAAAAAAAATTGTAAAGCAGAAAGATCTTCCAAATACAGGACACAAAGAAAAAAGATAAAGTTTCATTATTTATTCAAATCAAAATTAATTTCTCTCTCAAAAACTGGAAATTTGTCAACTCTATTAGTAAGTAGCTTGTTGCACCTCCTTTTGCAGCCATTACTTCAACGAAAAGTCTTTTGTAACCACAAATGAGTGTCTTTTTGGGATTTTTGCCCACTCCTCCTTGCAGAACTCCACCAGTTGAGAGAGTATGGAGGGACATCTGGCATATATCGCTTGCTTCAGATCTTGCCACAGCATTTCTATGGGATTGATGTCTGGACTTTGACTGGGTGCTTTCTCTTAAGCCATTCCTTGGTAGTTTTGCTGGAATGCTTTCGTTTGTCATCTTGTTGCATAATCCATTCCCATCCCAGCTTCAACTCCCTGACTGACAGCAAGAGATTCTGGTCAAGAATTTGTTGATAGGCCTGGGAATTGATAGTTCCCTGGATAATATGGAGTTGTCCAGGTCCAGAGGCTGATAAGCAGGCCCACACCTTCACATTTCCACCACCATGCTTCACTGTTGGGAGGAGGTTATTCACTTTATATGCAGTGTTGACTTTTCTTCAAACATGGTGCCTCTGATTGTGGCCAAATAATTCAACAGACTTCCAGAAAGCCTCTTGTTTGTCCAAGTGCTCTGGCAAAGTTTAAATGGGCAACTTTACTCTTTCTTGAGAGCAGAGGCTTCCATCTATCTATCTAATCTTCCCCGTAATGCCATATCTATTCATTTTTCGCCCAATTGTAGACATTACATTATGTACATTTATACCAGATACTGTCAGAGATGTCTGCAACTCTCAGGAGGTGGTGTGTGGTTTGGCCTTTGCCTGAATTAATATTTTTCTGGTGCTTCTTGCTTTGATGGCCGTTCACTTCTGTGCAGAGTTGCGGTTGTGCTGAATGCCCTCCATTTGTAAACAATTTGTTTTATAGTGGATGAATGGAGCTGGAATATTTTGGAGATGGTCTTGTAGCTTTCCCCAGACTGATGGGCTGTCACCACCTTCTTCCTGATTTTATACAATGTCTCCTTTCCTCTTAGCATTACTGATCTGTGTTCCTTATGACTTGGTATGTGGTTTGGTTGGCTTCCTCTCCCTTTTAATCACTGTGGCTCAAACCTTTGGATGTCTCATTTGATTGGTCTGCTTTATTGATTACTTGAGCACTCACATGTGTTTTCCCTTTACCTAATTGTCTTTGAGGCTTTACCTAATTGACTTTACCAGTGCAGCTGTGGTTAATTTACTTTTGCACATGCTCTGATTCCATGTTTCATGTAGTCTGCTGGCATCTCACACATTTCCCTCATAACAAGTAAATGAAATTGATGAACATAAACCTGACATTTCATATACAAAAACTGGTATATTTTAAAAGAATCATGGTAAAATAACAGACCTTTCAAGCTCTCTCTCTCTCTATGTATATAGAGACATGGTGTTTATGTTTTATATATAACTTATCTCTCTTTTTTGTCACTTTACACAAATCTCACTACAATCTGTTTTTAATGTGGTGCTCTCCCTAGATTTGAGCAAAAACGCGATCAAGACATCATTGAATTCCTATATCCACAAAATTGCTCATGCAGCGATGTGTTACTCTGAACAAACAGTCTGTACTGTTGCACATATTATCTGGAATAGCAAGCACATGTTGATCTAAAGCTAATCCTATAACCACAAAGGTATTTAATGTAGCATTCATATACATCCATCACGTTTTAGCCTCCGTGTATTCCAGAGAAATGCTTGAGTGGGTCCTGCTTTTTGGCCTTAGTGGCTAAAAAGCAAATGAATTGTATTTGAAGTATTTCCTGAAAATGACAGTTAATCACTCTAGAATTATTTTCATAACTCTTTGCCACTTGGTGAGACAGAGAAACCCCAAACCCTCTGGACTAAAACTCCACTCGTGTGGGTAACTGAAGTTAGTACAAAATTCCACTTTGACATTCCATGAATGCAACTCACAACCTCTCAACTCACAACATTCATCTGTTTGATAGGTCACCATGTCCTTGAACTGGATGGTAAGAATGACCTCTGACCTAGAGAGCAACATAGTTGCAGTGGAGAGAGTGAAGGAGTACTCAGAGACGCCATCTGAGGTACGAGCACCTGACCAGTGCACACCAATAAACATTGATATCAGACACAAATAAGTACTTATTTCCAAGAAATGTCATGCGGTGAAATGTAGTGATTCAACTGAATATTTCAAATATTGTATTTTAGTGGTCAGAGCTGATGCTGGTGGTCTGAGCCAGTGATGAAGTGAGATGTCATAGGTGATAATTGTGTGCAGGCTCCATGGGAAGTGGAGGACAAAAAGCCCCCTAATGACTGGCCCCCTCAGGGCAATGTAGAGTTCACAGACTACAGTGTGAGGTATCGTGAGGGACTGGATCTGGTGCTGAGAAACATCTCCCTCAAGGTTAAAGGGGGGGAGAAGGTAAGAGAAGCCATGCCACTTAACCCTCCATCCTGACTGTCCCCTTGGCCTGAGCTGTGACAATTCCCCCATTCTGATTAACACACCTTCTCCTCCAGATCGGCATCGTTGGTAGGACTGGGGCAGGCAAGTCGTCCATGACCCTGTGTCTTTTCCGTCTCCTGGAGGCAGCAGGTGGGGAGATCACCATTGATGGAGTGAAGATCGCTGAGATTGGCCTGCATGACCTCAGATCTAAGCTCACCATCATCCCACAGGTCAGCCCTTAACACTTTGTCATTGTTATCTTCGCCTCAGCTAACCAGTCTATTTTATTTTAAGTGCAGCTTCGTATTTATTGTTAGATTAATATTTTTACCATGTTGGGTTTACTGTGCTGATCAAAAAAGAAAAGAAAAAAGGAAAAAAGAGGCATGAAACACGTTAAATTCCAGAAAGTGTTTCGTGGTTGTGAGTGGGTTTTTTTTTTTCAAGGAGCAGAGGAGGCCAAAGCACCTTTAGGCTTCACAAAACAGCTTGAAATGTTCTTCGGTGTCTAATTACCTTGCTTGACTTCAAACACAACTGTGGCTAATTTGCTGTGAGCTCGTATCCAGATTGTTAACATTTTTGGTTGTTTTCTCCAGTAATTCATGTTCTTAACCGTGACCCTAATTCGCTTTTCAACACTTCAACAGGTTTTTTTCCCCTGCTAATTCACAAATTCTCTAGCCATGAGGAAGTGTGATTTGGCCTGGTTTGCCCTCTTGTAGCTGAACTTAGTGGAGAAAAGCACTAGGCCACAGTACCATCTACACCAGTTCACATGTTTCATAGGTTTAAAATACTGTGAGTGCAGTTACCAATACTACACCGCACTAATGACAATTTAGGACATTCACAGTTTCTAAAACTAGTCAAAAGACTTTTATAATGTCTGTTTACTTATCGTGTGTTTATAGGATTTAATGTTTAAGAATAATGTCACTGAAAAATAGATAGGTATATTCTGAAGAACAAAAAACAAGTGTCAGTACAGTAACCAGAACTGTAAAGAATATCAAATATTCATCATCATCTTTGCCATAAAAACATGTTAAGTCCTGGAAGGTCAATGGGGAAAAAGAAACCCTTTTCATAACGTATAAAGTGGACTAGAAGATTGAATCAGAAAACTCCCATAACAAACAACAACTAACTGAATCATCCTCATGTTCACCACTCCACCTTTAAACCAAATCAGTTCATACACTGAGAGTACCCAAGACTTACAAAAGGCATTATGTTTTCTAGGAACCAGTCCTGTTCTCAGGGACATTGAGGATGAACCTCGACCCCTTCGAGAAATACAGTGATGATGACGTTTGGAACGCTCTGAAATTGTCTCATCTGCAGAAGTTTGTCAGCAACCAGGCTGCTAAACTTGATTTGGAATGCTCGGAGGGGGGTGAAAATTTGAGGTATTCTCACAACAATAGGCAACAGGATCCCAATAGTCTATTCCATATTCAGATAAGCTGTTGCATTTTAGTAGTACATCACTTGTCCTAAAAGCGTAACCTGTGTGCAGCGTGGGACAGAGACAGCTTGTCTGTCTGGCTCGAGCCCTGCTGAGGAAAACCAGGATCCTCATCCTAGACGAGGCCACGGCTGCAATCGACCTGGAGACAGATGACCTCATACAGTCCACCATCCGCACAGAATTTGAGGACTGTACAGTCTTCACCATAGCTCACAGACTCAACACCATCATGGACTACACCAGGTACTGAGGGGCTACCATTTATTAGCCAATGCTATGAAAGTGCATCTTTATACTTGGTCATGCACCTTCAAATCTTTAAAAATACTGACAGAATTGTTTATTGTTTTTAATACATCTTGAGTAGAGCTGTTTTACTAAGCAGAACAAACATATTTTTTTAAATAACATTTTAAAAATAACATTCCATAAATTTGATCATATTTATATTATTAATAGCATATTTTTAAGAAACATTGTTATATTCAGTCTTATTCTGTTCACAGAGTTCTTGTGCTGGACAAGGGACAGATTGCAGAATTTGACACACCAACGAACTTAATCACACGGAAAGGAATATTCTATGGTATGGCTAAGGATGCTGGGTTGGCATGAGCCTCCAACACTGTATAAACTCAACAGTGCCTTCTGTAGTACAGAGATAGATTGCCAGTGAATGTATCTTGTATTTTTTTTTTGTTGGTTTTTTTGCATTCTTTAATTTTTCTACAAAGTATATGCGGTGCCACTGGTGCATATATATTTTTTGTACTGTAATATTTAAGTCACGTTTTGAGGCTGTTCAGTAGGAAAGATCGCTGCTCAAATAAATATGATGCATTTTTGTAAACCACATTTGGAAAGATATGAACTTTATTACCAATCTGGGTAATTGGATATATGATACTTTTATTGTCTTGTATATAATATACAATATAATAATAACCACCAATATGGTGGATTTCATATTTTGGGGACACAGTAAAACTATCAATATGCTCAATAACATTCTTGTAATGCACAAGTGGATTTTGTGACTAAAGTTATTTGCTTGACAATCACAATCAAAATCGTGTGCGCTAACTTCAAGATGTTTTGGTTGTCAACGGTGACTTGAGTCAGCCAGTCAACATGTCATGAACATCTTTCCAAATTCACTGCTATTTATTTACTTCCATCCATCTATCCAATTTCATCTGCTTTTCCGGGTCCGGGTCACGGGGGCAGTAGCCTAAGCAAAGAGGCCCAGGTTTCCCTCTCCCCAGCCACCTTTTCCAGGTCTTCTGGGGGGATACCAAGGTGTTCCCGTGATATAATCTCTCCAGCATGTCCGGGGTCTTCTCCCAGTTGGACATGCCCGGAGCGTCTCCCCAGGGAGGTGCCCAGGTGGCATCCGGACCAGATGCCCGAATCACCTCAACTGGCTCCTCTTTAAGTGGAGGAGCAGCGACTCTACTCCAAGCCTCTCCCGGATGACCGTACTCCACACCTGATCTCTAAGGGAGAGACCAGACACCCTGCGGCGGAAACTCATTTCAGCCACTTGTATTTGCGATCTCGTTCTTTCGGTCACTATCCAGAGCTCGTGACCATAGGTAAGAGTCGGAAAGCAGATTTATATATTTTAATATATTAAAAAAAAAAATATATATATATATATATATATATATATATATGATATATATATATAAATATATTATATATATGATATATAGATTTATATATATGTATATATGTGTGTGTGTGTGTTTGTGTGTGTGTAAATATAAGTATGTAAATATATATTTATATACTTCAATGCTCAATATACTGTATAAAAACTGTTTGTATGTATGCAAAGTGCCTCATGGAACATAGAACTGGTAACTCACACACAGTTAGCAAACAATAAATTCTCCACAAGGTGGAGATACTGGAAAAAATACTACAGCTACTACTGCATATACAGTATGATGGTGCTTCACATCAATGACATTGCGTCCTTGTTGTTTGTTACTTTCTATCTTTGTTTATTATAAATGATAGTTATGTAAAACAGCTTTTAATATTCTGGGTATTTTTACAGTGTAAATGAATACTGGTGTGAAAAATAAGGCCACAACACAAAACATATTGATTAAATCATTAATCAATATGTTTCTATGTAGTTCAGAATTATAAACCCGTTATGGTTATAAAACTAAATAATGTTAATTTTACACCAAAATTGACTACAATTAAAGGAACATGAGAGGTTGGATTTAATATATTTTTATATTTAATAAGTATTCAAAAATGTTTTGTTTTTTACTTTAATTTCAAATATAACATTTCCAAATTTCTAGAATAAAGCTTGAATTAAAAAAAAAAATCTGATAGCTACTATCACACCACTCAGTTTTGAACATAGTTTTGCTTCGCCCTGGAGATCAGAAGTCTCACTCGCTCTGAATGCTCTGCCACTGGTTTAGCAGCCAACCATCGGAGCGTTTACGACACGGCTGTGTGTTTAGAGGAACCTCTGTGGGTTTGAAAACTGTCAGCGTTCTGTCTTGAACTGAAAACCAAGAACCGTTCAAAGGAAGAGAGATATATGAAGCTATGGATCACATAGGGGTGGATGAAACGCAGAGGGAGCTGCCGCCCAACGGGAGGCATTCCAATCACAGTGGATGTAGCTGCTCCACATTCTTAGCCTCCGTCACCTCAAATAGCTTTCGAGTCCCTGCTGTGTAAAATAAAGGGTATAATGTAAAATACAGGACACGGTGAAAACAAGACCAAGCGAACAGTAGCGGGAGTGGGATCAGTTAGCAGTGTTACTTCAAAGCGTGTGACCATGCTGGGTATACGTGACAAAGCTCCTGATGTTCTTATGCAATACCAACATGAGAGGAGTGCCACAACTTTGTTGAGTTCATTTAACGAAAGCAATCACTTCACGTGTCAAACGTCATTAGCTAAATTACCCAGTTGTGTGGCAGGGATCGCAAAATGCCTGACAAGTCCATCACTGCTATTTTCATCAAATCAAGCTTAGTCATGAACCATCTCTTCTTGCTCTGCTTGAAAGGTTGGCAGAGTTGTTTTTTTTTCCTAGGGACTCCAAAACATTGGCAGCACTACAGACCCACTAATGCATTAGCAGTTTAGCACTGCTTGTCCCCAGACAAGACACCTCATGCTTTGTGGTCAAGTGTTGGGGTTTGGAGAGGGGCTTTTATTTTTCTTCTTCTTAATTAGCCTTAGTGTATTAAACACTGCTCTCCCACCCAACCGTCCCTTTGACAGATGATGGACCCACAAGCATAAAAAGGCCCAAATTGCCAGGATGTAAAGTAACATCTCTTCCCCTGCCAAACCACATGAGATGTGGATGGGTTTGGCTGCTGACCCTCTCCCTCCCCTGTCTCTGTGTGTAGCTGGCAGTGTGCGCAGAACATGGATTCTTCAGCCTAGCAGAACAACACAAACGTTGGGAAAGGAAGACCTTCGAAGTTTTCACAGGAGCCATGAATGACACATGGCAGTACTTTTTGTGGATCGACTGTCTGAAGAATTAACCTTGGCTGTTTGAGTAGGTGCAGTTTGACATCCTAGCCATGATGAAATATCAGAGCAATCATTGTGCACGTTAAGTGTAGGACTATCAGAAACACGTAGAAGAACACATTTTTCTTGATGGAATTGCTTTGCACTGAGCCAGAATATGTACATTTAATATGTTGCGTGTCAACAACACATTCTTGGATAAGGGATGTATTGTGTATATACATTTCTTTAAATGATACACCTCACCTTTCTTATACAAAAAGAAATATTAACCAGTGATTTGAAAATGCATTTTAACTATTTAACCATCTTGGTATGTGAGATTTGTAAAGCCTTTTCTTAGTCTTCCAGAAATCAATCACCTGATCCTACTTACACATTCATAGCTTCAGGTTGCATCCATTTTCGCTACATGCAAATGGGTTGACAAGAGTTTATTAATTTCAAATCCACATGCAATATTTCATTTGATGAATAGCTCAAGTGTTGCCTCCATGAAGGGCAGACAAGGTAATCTGTCTCCAGAGAAAGAGATATGAAAAGGTGCAGTGTGCAAAGCTAGTTCTAAAGTCAATCAATCACGAGCAGAGATGTTTTAATGTTTTAGTATGCATGCCATGTGCCAACAGTTCGAGACAGTCCCATTAGACAGGGGTTATCCCTGCCTGAGGCTGTACAGTTCTTAACTTAAGATCATTCTTCAGACGGAGGCGGTTGACTACAAACGTCTTACACCGTCAAAATACATTTCAGACAGGACACTGAGCAGACTAATGTGTTTTGTGACGGAAGTGAGATGTTTTGATATTCATGAGAAGATTAAACTTCGCAATGGTTAACTGTACCTCCCTGGGTGAACTGAGGACACCTCTCTCCTCAGAACTGGGTGGTCATAATGCACAGAGAACAGAGATTGGCCACACACATGGCGTTGAATGTGTCCTAAAGGACATATCATACATATCTTCAAGTCTCAGTTCTGAAGCATGTTGGGGCAGAAAAAAAAGAGTTTGTTTGAAATATATGCTTTATGTATCTAACCTTCCACAAAGCTGCCCTGACATTCTTTGCCACTGCAGGAAAAGACATAGGAGAAACATAGCATTTGAATATTACAAGTAAGTATGACATGTATAATAAATAATAAATACAGTTTACTTTGAAGTTGTGAAAGTTGGTCTCCAATTCCTGGAAACACTTTGATCTTTTAAACGAGGTCATGTATGCAGCTGCCTATTTCCTGACTTGCATTCATATAACAGTGTGTTCTTAATCTGTCAATCAGACTAATTTCGAATCAGTAAGAATGCCACATGCCTTTTTTTCATAAATAGCCAGTATAAAGAGCTCATGGTTTGGAACTGCAATCTAGAATCTTTCCTTGTCCTCATTTGACACCCTTGACAGATGTGTAGACTGTGAGTTGTTTTTCTGCAAGAGGGTATGTGAGGACAAAGAGTTTCCTAGAATTACATAAATCTCCTCCTCGATTTGTTAAGTGGAAAGTTAATCCATGGCACAAAAACAGGCACTGTTCAAATGAACCTATATTGTGCTGGGAGGGGTAACATGAGGTGAAACTTCCCAAGAACAACCTGGTGTTCAAAGCTCGTCTGAAGTTCATTAGGAAACACTTATTTAGAAATCGTGCAGTTCCAAGAATGTGTAGTTCATCATAAACTAAGCTGTTGTTATAGAGATTTCACACCAACCTTATTGATGTTAATAGCTACAGTCCTGTGAAAGTGATTAAATTTATGGGCTTTGAAAGCATTGCTGACTGTAAGTTCTGAAATTATGAGCACGTGAGTGTAGAAGTATATATTTCAGGCTGATCCATTCTAAAGAAATGCTCATTTGATCCGCCTACATTGTTTTAAATGTTGTACTTGCATTCACAGCGTGTAGACTCATATAAAACCATATGCCTTTTATCAAAATGGCATTTCCCCCCATTTCATCTCAAAGGAAAATTTATGTATAGCAATATAACCTTCTTGAGGTCGTTCAACTGTTTACCAAGATTAAAAGCTCGAAAAATTAAATAAAAATATAGGAATTTCAAATAACCTGCATACCCATTCATTTCACTTACGCACCAGATGCGCACAAAACGGTCAGCAGGAAATGCTACGGTTGTGATGCGATTTAATAAAGTTAAATGCCCGTTTAGCTGCAGTACATATATGTCATATAAAATATATTATACAAAATGTGAACGTTGCCGTTATTCTGTTATAATACTTATAATGCTTTCATGAAATGTGGAAAATCAGTGCACCCATTTCTGCAGTATCATTGTTCAAATTATAATTACGCTTTACGAAATGAAAGAACGCAGAGAGTGGTAGAGAGAAGTAGCTGTGTATTAATAGGTCCGGGTTTTACAAAAGTACTAGAATTCAAAGTACAGTGTCGAGGCTTTACACTTGTATTTGTAATATTTGTACTTAGCAACAAATTCTTCTGAAGTGTTTCTTCTTGCTTTTTTGGACCGGATATTGTCGTGTGTTAATAAGTTAATAAAAGACAGAGCTGATATAAAAATCAAAATGATCTAATTATCTAAAAATCCCCTTTCGACCTTGACGGTGTCTACCATTTTATATGATACCTTTTTTTCAAAAGATTACACTGATGATATAGTCTATTCTATGTTGTTTGTAACGGTATAACATTTCATTTAGACATTTGTTACTGTAGGGCTTGAAAATACGTTGGGCTTGAGGTTGAACTATTGTTTGTCAGACACAGCATTCAACTCACCCCATATTGTGTCACTTACTATACTTACATCTACACGAGAGTTGCGCACGGTTCTCTAGCGCACACTCTCCAAGGCGCGCAAGTTTACAAGTTTGCATCTAAAGGGTTAACGTTGGCTACAGAAGTTTTTCAACCAGGCAGGTATCCCAGTACCAACCCAACTTTAGGACAGATGTTTTTAAGCCTCACTCATGAACTTCAGAGCAATTCATAACTGTCATGTGCGCGTAAGGGCGAGTTCTGTTGTCAGGAGAATAGCCTGTACAAGACGGTATTCGGTCAAGTCTGCAGTGTTGGGGTATAAATACCAGGATCTCGACACACTTTTCTGTGCACAACCTATTAAATCTCTAGCCGATTTTTGATAATAATATTTGGCACCGTAGAACGCGCTGCCACACTTTCTCAACTCGACAAACTTAATAAGTCACAGAAAATAACTCTTCGTTTACTAAGATCAATTTGTTTCCTCCAAAATGTTGCGGATGCTCTTTCCATGTTGGATCGGGTTATTGGCTAGGCACTTCGTAATCTTTCATGTGGAAAACAGCGTGGAAGGCATGCGTTTGCCAAGTGTGGCGTACTCTCACGCAGGGGTCTGCCCTAACGACATGAACCCAAATTTGTGGGTTGACGCAATGAGCACCTGCACGCGGGAATGCGAGTCTGATCAGGTGAGTATATTTCAACTGTTACCTCACGTGCTGGTAGCTTTATTTATTTATTTATTTAACATTTGCTTTATATATCCATTCATATATGTGTTTTTAATTTACATTTCGTTATAGTCAACTGCTGAATACTGAATGTAAAGTGAACAAAGTGAATGGAAAACCAAAGCTAGAATATATTGAAAATGCTTGAATGAGCTTTCTGTCGTTTAGGAATGTGAAACGTTTGAAAAGTGCTGCTCAAACGTATGTGGCAGCAGGAGCTGTGTGGCAGCCCGGTACGTGGATGCCGCTGGGAGGAACGGGCCCATGGGCATGCCCAAGGAGGCGAGCTGTGACCAGTTCTCCTGCACCCAGCAGGGCTCTGAATGCCACATCTGGAGTGGGCAGCCCGTGTGCAGGTGCAGGGACCGCTGTGAGAGGGAGCCCCACTTCACCTGCGCATCGGACGGCATGACCTACTACAACAAGTGCTACATGGATGCAGAAGCCTGCACCAAGGGCATCTCGCTGTCTGTAGTAACCTGCAGGTCCCATCCTCTGAGCACCAGCCCCGTGCCTCCAGGGACCACGGCCCTGCCGACCACCACTCTCCTGCACACCACCCCACTGGATGTGCAGGCTCCGCTCATCTCAGGAGGTCCGGCTCAGCAGTCTGTGTTTGTGGGCGAGACAGCCAGCTTCCTATGCGACGTGGCTGGCTGGCCGAAGCCTGAGGTGACCTGGGAGAAGCAACTGGAGGGAAAGGAAAATGTCATCATGAAGCCCAACAACGTCCTGGGAAATGTGGTCGTCACCAATATCGGACAGCTGGTCGTCTACAGCACCCGGCTGGAAGACATAGGTGTCTACACCTGCACCGCCACGAACTCTGGCGGTTCAGTCCGAGCCCATTTTGTACTCGCCGTGGTCGAGAGGAGCCTGGTCAAGGCAGAGCAGCCTAAAAACTCCTCTCGTTTCCCTGCTGAGGATTGCCTGAAGGTGCCTGACAGTAGCATCTGTGGTGCTGAGAAGCTTAGCTGGCACTACGACAGCCAGAGGAACAGCTGCTTCACCTTCACCTACGGCGAATGCAACCGCAACCAGAACCACTTTGACACCTACGAATTGTGCATGCAGTCTTGCAAGTACGAGCTGGCGCCCCCTTGTGGCTTGCCCAGCCTGCAGGGCCCGTGCAAGGCGTACGAGCCGCGCTGGTCATACAGCGTTACTCTCCGCCAGTGCCACCCCTTCATCTTTGGCGGCTGCGGCGGCAACGAGAACAACTTCGAGAGCCGGGAGGCGTGCGAGGACTCGTGCCCGTATCCTCGCCACCATCGCTGCAAGCCATGCCGGCCGCGGCAGAAGATGGTAAGCAGTTTCTGCAAGAGCGACTTCGTGATCCTGGGCCGCGTGACGGAGCTGACGGAGGAGGACGACACGGGCCGCGCTCTCATCACGGTGGAGGAGATCCTGAAGGACGAGAAGATGGGCCTGAAGAAAGAGCCGCTGGAGGTCACGCTGCAGGACATGGACTGGAGCTGTCCGTGCCCCAACGTCACGGCCTCGGACTCACAGCTCATCATCATGGGCGACGCACGTGACGGCATGGCCGTGCTCCGGCCGGACAGCTTCGTCAGCCCGTTCAGCGTGCGCCGTGTGCGCCGGCTGCGTGAGGTCATCAGCAAAAACACGTGTGACATCCTGAAAGAGTTTGTTCAAGAGAGCACTACACTTGGCCCACACTGACTTCTATCCTTTCAAAAAACTCTATGCCCCGTTTATCTATTTAGGAAATATACAAAGTGTATGCAGGACTGACGATACTTTCAAGTGGACTTCTTCCTGTGGTTGGTTTTCACGCTCTACATTACCCACTTCTGCTTCTGTTTCACTACCTGTACTTTCGCTAAACCCTGTTATCTTAAAGTCCTTCTGTTATATGCAGTACTTTTGTAATATCCACAACATTCCAGTCCAGTTAAGATGTTTGCTTTGACAAGGTTGGATATGCCAGTATAAGACACAGCTATGTTTCTGCAGCTTGTTACGAAATATAACCAATTACACAACATCAACTTTTGAAGTTTACATAGGAAACATGCTAAGGTATCTCTCAGGTTAAAGTGAAAGAACACATTTGTGGACAGAGGAAGCATTAATCACACCCATCTGGTAGGGGAGGGTTGAGTGTTAACCCCCCCCCACCCCCCGCTTCAAAAGGAACCCCATGCCTGCCCTATAAATTCAAGGTGGGTCTTACTGGGAATCTATATATTTTTTCATAGTTTTGCAAACATTTTTGCAAAAGGACTCACTTTTTTTCCAGAATCTCATGTTTTTTTTTCTGAGTTGAAAACATGTTTATTTTACAGGTGTTTAGTGACATATCACAATAAAGCTGTTGTATATATACTATAGAATTAGGTTTGTTCTGTGCACTTGGATAAGTTGTATTATATTCAGTGTAAAATCTGTTGCAGCTTTTAAAGCATTTATACCATATTCATATCCATGGCACCTTTCTGTAATGGTGAAATTTGAATGTACAGGTAGATATTTTAGCAAAGGAAGTCTTGATTATTTTCTCTATTTATTTTAATGTGTTGTGTTCTTATATATAAAACACTAATGGTATCATTTTCTGTAAGCATTTGCATATTTTCTTTTTTATAATCATTGTTTCTTATTTGTTAAGTCACAACATGTCACTGACAAAATAAAATTTTCAAAATGTATAGGCATTATCATTTTACATTTTACATTTTACGAGTATATTATATAAAAATGGTATGTATATTATATAAATTGTGTGCATACTATGTTCACTCTTTAACATATTTAAATTATATTGCCAAAATACTTTCATTACACCACAAATTATGAACATTGTCTAATCCAAGGCTTCAAAAGTCTCCTGCATGATACATGAGCTGAAATTAGATCTTGCCCTTCAAGAAGACGTACCGCCTGATTCAACTAACCGTTTTAAAGTCCTGGGCCACGGCCTGACTGGGGATGTCAAATGGGGAAGTCAAAGAATAAGAATGTGCTCAGGCTTCCTCCTGAACCCGCTCTCAGGACAGACTGGGGCCTCTTCGTTTTTTCCACAAGACCACCTCACACACACCCCAAATAGTGGGTCACGCTGTGTTGGGTGGGTGGGTGTAGAGGTTGGGTTGAGTGGGTGTGGGGGAAGGGCATTTTGAGGACAGAGAGAGCTGGAAGATGAAGCATGTTTGGATATGAGGTTTGAACATTTGGGACTTCCATGGCTGGAGATCGAACGTCCCACCAGCTGGTTTCCGTATAGTTTTCCAGGGTGGGCTTCAAAAGGCAGCTACTGCAGGTGGTGGAAAGCAAATCCGTGACCTTGGAGACAGGGAGTGGCAGAAAGAAAAAATATGGCAGAGCGAGACCTTCATTCTTTTAACTGACAAATTCTTAGCAGGCTACATGTGGGAAAAGAACAAGGAAATAAATCCTTTGCCTATCACATACCACTCACTACTGAAGAGATGACTGGCATATTTGCTCAAGATCATCTCAGGCTGGGCACATACAGCATGATAATGACCTAGAGGAAGCAGGGAATGCTTACATCCAACCAAAGTAAACAGCCTGGCTTCCTATTCCCTTTAAAATTCTCCATTCCTAAATATTGTTACGCTGAAATGGTTCATTATACCAACAAATCCTCCTGGCATCATAAAAGAAAATTTACTGCTGTATGTGCCTTTCCAGCTGGGCTTTACGGCAGCCTCAAGTGCTGCTCCTCTGATGTGGCGAGTGCATGTAAGGTTGGGTAAGCCTTGTTCTATAGGGTTAGCCTGGCAGTTCCTCTCCAGCGGTTTCTGTTCCCCCCATCCAGGCCACACAGACACAGGAAGATACGTGGAGTCTGGGGCAGGGACGTGTGTCTTTGGCATGGAATGATAAAGCCTGCAAGTTGAGTGTGCATCTGTGTGTGTGTGTGTGTGTGTACGTGTGCATGTGTGTGTGGGTGTGTGTGCGCGCGCGTGTGTGTGTGTGTGTGCATGTGTGTGTGTATGTGTGTGTGCATGTGCATTTGCATATGTGTGTGTGTGCATGATCATTTGTGTGTGTGCACATGTGTGTGTCTTTTAGAGAGAGACAGAGAATTAATGAATAAAAATGGCATAAAGAGTCCTTGTATAACAAAGCAAGCATGATTGACCTACATAACTACATAAATACATCACCTTACATCACTACAACTACATCAATACATCACCTTACATCACTACAACTACATCAATACATCACCTTAGATCACAATAACTACATCAATACATAACCTTAGATCACAATAACTCCATAAATACATCACCTTACATCACTATATCTCCATAAATACATCACCTTACATCAATATGGCTACATAAATACATCACCTTACATCACTATAACTTCATACATACATCTCCTTACATCACTATAACAACACAAATACATCACCTTACATCAACTTATTAAGTACTTACCTTACTTAGTTTTAACCAACAGTGCTCACCAACAGTGTTTTTCTTAAAGCAACATTGCACTATTTATCTATACACAAAGCAAGTATGTCTAATTAACCGAGGTTAATAATATTTCTGACTATAGTAAAAATAAAATAATGAAAACTATGCTTCATCTGATATAGATGTTTTAGGAGTGAAGTATTGTTAAATAATCAGAAAGTGTGGGATATTACAGAGTTATAGATTCCATTGGGCTGAAATGAGAACATTTTTTATTATTTTTTTACTGCAGTGGTTAAGAGGAACATGCTGATTATTTTGAACATTATAACAAGCTTTGTGTTCAGTTTTGTATGTCTGCCTGGCTTTCATGGTATGTACATTTCTGTAGAAATGTGAACTTTACAAAACATGCTAAACATCACCATTTTCAAGAAGTTGTCTTTGATTCCTCAAAACAGCCATCCCTCCCATCAGAGGCATTTGATTTGATTTGAAGTTTTGGCAGGAAATCCTCCACAGAATCCTCCAGTTTTAACTGATTTCAGCATTTGACAAAAACCTTTCACTGAAACATTTTTTATTTATCAAAGTTTTATTTATAAATCAACATTTTCTGTGCAATCGTTTTAGATGGACAATGTATAACATTTAAACAATTTATTTATAGTCTAATAAAACATGTTAATATAATAACTGAACACCTAACCAAACATGCTTTGAAAGTCATCAGTGAGCACTGCAACACATACACACACGCGTGCGCGCGCGCACACACACACACACACATGCACACGCACACACGCACGCAGGCGCACACACACACACACACACACACACGCACGGACACAACCCAAAAAATATTTTAAAAGGCACTACATGATTTGTCCATGAGATGTCAGCATTGTGCAAGCATTGAATCACAGCCCGACGCTACTTGAAGCTCACTTGACCGGTGTAAGCACGACTGAAAAAGCACTTCTCCATCACATATTTAACGAGATCAAAATATGAATAGATGAAGTACTATATATATTTTAGATAAAACAGTCCTACTGACTAAGAACTTAAAATGTATTTTCATCCATTTTTATGATGTAACAGATATGATTAAAACAGAACCTTGTCCGTTTTTTATAACAAAGAAATGAAAATCTAGTATTTTAATTTCTCTGTATTGCTGTCTGAAAGCTTTACGATCCATTTCACTAAGCTTATCAATGCCCACAGATATTAATATCCTACCTGAAACATTTAATCAGAATCCATTCTGCACCATGCTGCCTTCCAGCTTCTAGTAAATGTTTCACTTGAACCGCAATCGCTCAAGACGCGCAGAAGACATCAAGGGTATCAAGACTCTGTCCTGATACCCAGGTGGTGAAATGAACTCGCACTGGCTGTCCGTAGCGCTGAGTCACTGGCTGTCTTTAAACGAACACCGAAGTCTCACCTCTTCACTGAGTCACTTGAGTATGCACCTAAGGAATATTTTAGTGTCTTCTTTTCCAATCTCAGGCTTTAGCCACATAGCAATCTTAACAGATCAAGATATTTGATAAAGAATATAAAGTAAGGTTAGACAGGGGTGTCTGTCCAATGTAGTGCAATATTTATTATATATTGTTATATATTATGAAGCTCGTTATTTTTATGATTCTATTATTGGCACAGCACATATTTTTTACCAAGTGGAGCTGGTGTTCTATAGTTAAGCATCTGCAAACCTTTCATCTTTGGGCAAAGAGGTTTATTACCGCGATGTGAACAAAACACCGTGTATGCGTGCAACTAAATGGACACTGCGTGTGCGAATCGTGTTGTATTTTAAGGAACACTGTGGTCGGGAATAGAGCGTATCCAAGCGTAACGGCGCCTTTGCTTGTGTAACAGTGGTGCGATGGGGGCAGGTCGAATCCACGGGCAGGTCGAGGTTAATCCGTTACTACAAGAGCCGGAAGCCCTCCTCAGGGCGTCTCGAGTAATCACATACAAGCTTTATCTTTATGTCTCAGTCGCTGTCTTTACCCCCTCTCTCTCATACACCTTCATTGTGGTTCGTTTTCCGCTCGCCGCAACTCGCATGCGACGCTTGTCGACCCGAATTTCTCCCTGCTCACTCTTATGTAATTCCTCCATAGCGGAGCGGAAAGGCACGCGCCGTAGCGGCTGCAAGGTGCTCCTAATATGCACTGCCTCTATTCGACCGTTTGCGTGGCTTTCACACATGTTCGTGCAGCGTGGTGACATTTAAAACGAAAAGAGAAAGGGCAGGACACGAGAACATGACATGAGTCGAATACACTATAATAGTAATGTATGTATGTGCTGGCCCCTTTCAAGTATTTAAATAGCAGCTGAAAGTACTACTCTGTCGGGACAACCGTCCTGTTATTTTGTCGCTTGATCTACCAGCACAGTTTTCACAGGCTATTAAAAATACTGACATTTTACATGCCAAGTCGACACTGCCTATTTCACAATTATCTCTCCTCATAATGTTTTAAGCAACAGCTTCTCCAAATTACCTCTGTAAATGCTTTCGGTTGTGCGAATGCTGTTCATTGAGATCTAATCCAGGGATCTGCCGGAGGAGTTAAATTTGGAACAGTCTTGTCCTATTCGATACCTCAGCATATTTTAATGGGCACGTTTCTCAAACATTTATGTGATTTATGTGCACAATATTTTTAGCCAGGAAGATTATTTTGAAGTTCTTGGGTTTAGTATTTAACACAGTGCTGCTGTGTGGAAGTTGTACTTTGATAGACATGTACAAAATGTGTTTATTTTAATGTGCTTATGTAACACTTGGTATACTTCACCAACAAAGTGGTAGTTATTTATGTAGGAATACAATGTATGGATAATATTTAAAATTTACTTCGTGTGTGTGTTATGTAATTTATGTGAAACATTACTGCTGGCTTAGCCCCATGTGGCTAGCACAGCCATCTCTGCCATTTAATAAGTGCCCCTGCTATGTGGAGAAGATCTTCGCTGAGGTTTCATCTGTGCCACGTCATTGTTCGTTAGTAATGGAATAACTTGCTCGCGGACAGTGTGCTGAACCCCGTTAAGGCTGCGTTTCGTCTCTTCCTCCACGGCCTCTCGCAGCCCACAGACCTCGGCCTCTGCCATCTGCAGGGGAGGTTCTTCTTCACTGAGCCTCTTTGAAGTCTGACTTGCACGGGAGCACATTTGGCAGGTGAAAAAAGCGACCTGTGATGAAGAATGCAGCCGGAGAGTGCGGCCAGTTCTGTCACATTAGCGCCACCTTAAAAAGCAAATTCAATTTAATTTTGCGCTATAGGTGAAAATAACCCATGCAGATGGTGTAAGATGGTGTAAATAACACAATTTATTTATAAATTATTACTCATGGTAAGTCTATAATGTAAGTTTTACATTATGTCTGGGCAAAAGTTACAGGGTGTTGATGGAGTCTCAGCAACCATACTGATAATGACATCCTCCTGGACTTTCTCTTCCATTTGGTTTTGATTTTGGTTGACTGATATGGAACTGATGAACATCAGTTGGGAGGTTTATGAAAGCAATTTTTGTTGTGTTTTTCATGTGCTTCAAAAACATTATTTGAAACATTGACAGAGCATAGGCACAGTAAAGCCTTTACAGGACAGAGTTGAGATTGACATGAAATATTACAAATCCAAAAAGCAGTTTTGCCTTTTGGAATACAAAAAAAACCTCTCTGGACCTTCTTTGTCTGCATGTTTT
Source organism: Brachyhypopomus occidentalis (assembly GCA_020368025.1). Lineage (NCBI taxonomy): Eukaryota > Metazoa > Chordata > Actinopteri > Gymnotiformes > Hypopomidae > Brachyhypopomus > Brachyhypopomus occidentalis. Next base: position 4,135,903 of record JAGXOD010001383.1, read on the forward strand.
ATATTTTGCTGTACTTTATACTTTATGCATACTAGTTTTACAAAACTAGTAATCGGGGCTTAAACAGCTTCACATGAGGCGATGCTGATAACATACATGTCCTGTAATTTTCTGATCTGTATATGTGAGTAACATGGAGAAACCTCTTTTGTAAAGTTATCAGAGTTTCAAAAACACTGAGAAAATGATATTAACTTAGTAATAGATAAGTATAGATAAAGATGAGAGAGAGAGAGAGTCTGAAGTTCTAAAAGCTTTGAAGGTGGAGGGAGGGGAACAGGAGTCGTATTGCCTTCTCCACTGCAGCAGACCAACTCTCTCAGTTGAACGCAGGCCAGGAAAATTGTGCCTTGGTACATTGTGTACAATCCAGGCCTTGAGTGAGACACAAAGAGCATGCGGCTCATCTGTCCGAGAGTCGGGACACGAGAGCTCACCTCAGCGCCCCAGGCCGACCCGGCTAGCGCCGCTGCTGTCTGAGCACTGCGGCGTCGACAGCACTGACGGAAGCCTCTGCCTCTGAACCTCGCCGCTGTGCTCTGCCTCATGACATCATTGGACAGGACCTCGCCCCTTCTTAGAGTGCAGGGACAACGTAGGGGAGCAGAGTGCTCACTACAGCACAGGAAACAATCCTGCACACCTCACGCCAACATGCTAATAATGCTCCTCAACTGAAGCACTTGCTTACAAACTTGGGAAATCACTACAGCAAGTGTACCAGTGAAATATGGAAGAGGTGCTTGTGTTGTTAGTTGTGTGAGAGTCATGACCGTGTGTGCTTTTGCCCTCTCATACGCGACAGACAAGGCTAAATGCCCTCTGTCTATCTATTTAGTTCATGCCGTGCCATTCATTCTGGTGACAGAATTAAGCGATGAACACATCATCCGTACTGACATCAGTAAGACCCAGAGGAAGCAGAAGCACATGAATAATGCAGTGCTGTTCATTACAGAAGGACACAGTATTGTGTTAATATAGATCTTAGACCCTCACAATGTCATATATAATGTAATGAAAGCATCCAGATAAAATAGTCTCGTTCAAATGAAGTAGCAAATACAATAAAGTGAGAGGACTTATATGATGGATGTTTATACTTATATATGTTTATACTAAATGTGTGAATTTATAGGTGTTTAGAGATGAGATATAAAAGCTTTGCATGCTTTGCCTGTAGTTTTCAACCTTGATGTAACAATCCTATTTAATTTTCCTCTGAGCTCTTTTCTCTCTGTGACTGTGTGTGTGTGTGTCTGTGTGTTAAGGGTACCATGCACCCAGGGAAGAGTACATCTGATGGGGATGACTCACTCTACCACACTATTTTTGGAGTGTATCTCCAAGCTTTTAGAAAAATAGCACAAAAAAAGAATGAGGCACCCGGCCGTCAAAACCTTCTTTCTTCACAAAAGCCTAACGTCACATATATATATGCCTTGATGTCACATATAGATGTACATACACTTCACTATGCCTACTCAACATCTAAATTAGATTTTTTTCATTGATCATTTATTCTAAACAAAATCACATTAGGTCTTCAGAATTGAATGATATTCTGTCCACCATACACCTTTTCCCCAGTGGGAAGCGTGCTTTGTAAGACTTCTAAGCTAGCAAAAGGCTCCTGATTTGCGCAGTGTTATTAAGGGCTAAACACTGGGGTGGGTAGATATGGCTTACTGCATCATGAGCTCTTTCCGCTGATTCGTGCCTACTTGCTCAGAGAGCAGGAGTGTGTTAGTGAACTCAGCCTTCGTTGTCACTGGGGTGATGGGAAAAGTCACTTATCTCGAAGCCTGATTTATGGATTTGTGGTTGTGAATCTTTATTACGCAGCTGTATAGACCTCTTCTAATTGACGCACACCTGACTAGTGGCCTTTTCGAATGCAAATGCGTTCTATACTTTTAAAGTCTTTTCCATCACATGGGGAAGGGGGAAGGGCCTCTATTCAGCTGTGAATGTTTGCTGAGAGAAGGGGACAAAGGTAATGTACAGAGAGAAAAAGAGCAGACTATGTAACGTGGTCCTGGTGATGGAGCTCCACACAACTACCTAGCGTGCCGCTGTGGTCTCTGAGCTTCGTGTCTCTGACTCTGAATGCACTAGGTTTGTGTCCTTATCTGAGTGAGACAGCTCAGGGCTACCAAGCTCAGGGATACACCCTTACTGACCTTGAAAAGGATCTAGATGCCGAGCCTCTTACCCAGTCAGTATTAAAGTCGACCATTATCACACAGCAGTGCTGGCCAGGAGGGTGGGGAGGGAATTAGTTGCAGTGAACTGATAGTAATGTGATAGGCTTGATAATCAACCTTAGACAGCACATTGGCTTTCGGTGTCGGACACCCACCCCATAACACCCTCACAAAAGCAACCTGTGCATATACCCACATATACACATACACACACACACACACACACACACACACACACACTCCACCCTCACACACTCTCACTACTTTTTAACCTCAATCATGGGACAGCGTTGTATAAGTGGCACCCAGCCCGAGGGCAAAAGGACAGAGGTGAAAGAGCGTAATAATGACATAACATGAGCTCCCTTTGCATTCTATCTGAACCACAAGTCATTGACTTCCTTTTGGGTTATGCAGAATTTACATCGCATGGTTAACTAAGCAAGCAAAGCTTCCGCCCTCCCGTATTATCTTTCTTGGCCAATGTTAAGCGAGTAGAAGGTGATACAGACAATATGCATTTGCCTGCAGAAAATAGAGCAGTGTGCTCTGGTGGGGAGGAGGTGGTGCTAGGGGGGCTGGTGCTGCACCAAAGCTTCTTTTATCTTGGGAATCAAGGTAACGAGGTTGCACTTCAGCAATGCAGCTGAGCCTGCCTGACAGCAGAAAAAGAACCACTAATTCACTGAGTTCATTTAGTAAGGAGATTCTTTCTATATATATATGTGGATATATTTTTTATGTTCTTAAGATTACATTTAAATGTTTTTTTGCATTTGTGTGTAAGCCCACAGACAGGCATTTGGTGCTTTGGTAATACAGGAAGGCTGAAAAAAATTTCTTTGTGACATCACAAAGAACATTGGAGCTCTGTGTTACACGGACAGTGCTGACGGGAAAAAATGATGTAACGTGTTCGTTTCTCTGAGGGTCATTTCAGGATGCGTTCGTTGGTCCTCCACAATGGGCCGCTGTGAAAGCAGGCAACCCTTTCGCTTGCGTAGGGCTGTGGGGATATGTGGCTAGCCACTCATTCCTCAGATGAGGATTCCTCCTGAGACACCAGGCAACCAGTTTGCCTTGTGCTCAAACAAGCAAAAATATTTCCAACCTGTGTATACAGGGTGGTGTAAATTTTGGTAAGATTGCATATTTTTTATGAACACTAGCACACTTGATTTATCATAGATTAAAATAAAAATGTTTGCCATGAATCCAGTGCACTAGTGTTTTTCATAGCACACTTTATTATTGCAAAGTATTTAAATATTAATTATAACTCCTGATAAGAACTATGTTTTTAAACATATACCTTAGTTTACCTCTCAGTGGCCAGTCGTGTTGCATTTATTGTGTGTGTGTTTGTACACTGTGCACATGTTATGGCTGCTTACATGAAGTGTGGTTCCAGGGGGCAGAGTGATTAATAGCCAGTTTTGCATTTAGATTGCATTCTATCTGAACCCTGGTCCACGGCAGCGTTTCGACCTCAGAGCCTCTCCATTACAAGCCATGCTTCCTGAGCTTCAGCAGTCGGTGCAGTGAGATATTACATAAGGCGATCCCAGGACTGCATCCCTGTTTGGGGATTTATAGAGGCCGCTGAAATAGGAGGGTGAGAGGTTACCTAATCCTAACCCTCCAGAGGAGCTGAGGAAGATGAGTTGGTGAAGCAAGACAAACAGCAAATTTTTAAGATCCTACTCCGTACTCCAGGTATATGTGATGTTTTATGAAAGACATTTCGGTATTTACTTTAGGCATTAGTATTAGTATAGTTTTAACATAGCATTGCTATAGTCATAATAGTATTGCATAGCATACATTTTATTACATATTTATTAATAGTAAAATTTATCAATTTACTATTTAATATTAAAGTATTACCGGTAATAAAATATATGATACTGAATAATTTATTTATTTTCAGTGTATGTCAAAAAATGTATTACCATCAGTATTTTATTCTTGTCCTCTCCTGTCATCATAGCAATAAAACCTTGGATCTCCTTTGAGCCATAGAACAAATTATGGCTGCCATAGCTTTATGACATTGAATAGTGCAGTTTATTATTTGGAAGACATTCTCAGCTCCCGGAGAAGATGTGTTGGAAATGAAGGAAACCTGAAGGCCTGAGATGGGAGCAGACAGACCACGCTGTGTTCACATGGGGCAAACATGCTGTTTTTTATTCATCACTGCAATGTTTTGTCTCCAGGCAAAACCTCAGTTTACTCCACAAATCTAGCCATCCATATATATCTCCTTAATACTCCTAATACTCTTATTTCAAACTGGTTTTTGAAAGGGATAATGTGAATTTTATTTTGTGAATAATATTTGACTTTCAGAGGGTCTTTAAAAGTGTGTTGAGTTTTATCTGTGAACCACACTGCCAGAAAGAAAAAAACTCATAACTCATGTTCTGTACAACAGCCCATTCTGTTTATTTCATCTGTTAATACTTTTCCATCTTGTGGAAGATATTAATAATAACATCCCTTTTGGAGAAAGATTTAAATCAACTTAGTAAAAACTCAGGTCAGGAGAAAAACAGCTTCTCATAGAAAGATTTTAATATTTCATTGATCAATCAGGACATCAGCAGTTTGTAATGACAATAATGTAATATAACTTCACATCTACAAACATTTAAGCAGAATCAAGCATACAGCAATTCTCCTTCCAATATCTTATTCTCATAAGCAAGTATAGAAATTAATGCAAATATATTCACAGAAAAAAACACTGTTTCTTCACAGTAATAAATTAATTCTTGTTTACGTATCCTCAGCACACTGCGGTTGAATGTCACTCCCTAAACCTCCTCAGCACCCACACACACACACACACACACACACACACACACACACATTACAAGTTGGACCATGGGTAATGTTTTCCAAGAGAGGGTCACTGATGCCAGGTTCCCTGGGGAAATGGCGGACTATAAATAGCAGCTGATGTGTTTGTGGTATGGCCCTCTCCATGTTTGGGGTCCTTGGGGAAGTGCATGTGTGGAAGCCAGGTTGAACACTACACTACCCATGCAGCAGGCACAGCAATGGGGAGCTAATGGAGGAAACACAAGAAGATGGGCAAGTAATCTAAAGTCCTGAATCTCTACTACATCTTCAAAAGGAAGTCCTGAACGTCTACTACATCTTCAAAAGGAAGTCCTGAATCTCAGCTGCATCATCTATATATATTCTGTTAAAATGAGCAAATGAGCAATAGAACATTATAAAAATACTGTGGAGTAAATTATAATTTTTATAGCAAGTATGTACTTATCAATCATGTATTAGAGTTGAGAATTTTAGAAATTTGTTTATCAATGTCCCTTTATGTATATGGCATCTGACAAATGAGTATTCAACTTAAAAGAACTGTAAGCCCAAAGTTTAAAAGGTAATTAATGTAAAGTGAGTGATCTGTTTTACTAAGATAAGGTGCAGGTGAGGCCATTGCTTTGCCTGCAGAGCTGAACCATCTTCTACCATCTTCTGTTAAATGCCAGTAAACTCTGGACCAGTTCTCTATTCAGTAACTGACCTGACCAAGGTCCTAGTGAGAGGACAACACACAGAATGTGACGATGCTGTGCCAAAAAAAGTATTTTAACACCAGTTCAGATCCCACGTCCTGACTTATGTTGGCATCCTTAAGTCGAAGTCCAGTGCTCACGACATATGGTCCTGATGAGCACAGAGGAGAGATATATAGGGAGGATTGGAGCTCAGAGTGAGGGAACGCTCCATGTTGGGGGTGGGGGGCGGCATCTTAAAATAAACTGGGACGAGATGGAGCAGACGTACCTGAGATCTGCAAAACAGAGTCACGTCTTGCGTGTTCCCCATCTCCCAGGCACCCCTTACACACACACACACACACACACACACACACACACACACTTTTACACAGAGTTCTGATGTAAACTGCAGTAGTATTCTTAATATCAAGGTGCTTAAACTCACTGCATCATGCTAGTGTTGTCACGGCAGTGCTGTGAAAGAGAAGCTTAAAGTTTATGGCCTCTTTTTCTTCTCATTTCAAGAAAGCACTCAGACAAATTCCTCGCGATTCATTAAGCAAGGAGCATTGTTCAGCATGATAAAACGCATGGTACACTTTTTGCAATCTGCTAATCGTGTCTTAGAAAGGCAATCGACTTTTTTTTTATTTTTTTTTATATAAGCCAGTTCGTCCATTGGCGTCCGACGTATGGAGTATAGGCAGTAATTCTGCTCTGCTGCTTCTCTCGCCACTGAACCGTTCCTGCGTACTCTGCGTGGCACTTGCGTTTTTGCTTTCAGCGCGCACCTCGCGCGCTCTACTTAGTATGCGGTACAGTTTAGTGCGGCCTCAATGAACAGGACCACGCGCAGGAAAACAAACAGGATTTAGTGGAACATCTCTGTATTACAGAGACAGTCTGGATTCATTAATTACAGCGCTGTGAACATTATGGCTGGAATTAAAGCCGGCGAAGCAGGGTAGCATCTCCTCAGTGACTCAGAGTAAGGAAAGCAGACATGCACCGGGTTTAATACATGTGTGTGGGGAGAGGAGGGTTTTTAGAAGGCATGATGATATGAGAATGTCTATTGTTATTATTAGGTCCAAAGGTTTACAGGGAGGAGTATAGGACCCTAGAGGCTCATGACAGTGTCCAAACCACTCCCCCATGAGTTACTCACACGAGGAAGGTTTTTCACCCTTTTTACACTGAGCTCCCGTGCAGTTCTTTGTGTATGAAGGTGTGCAAGAGAAAAACAAGCAATATGGCAATGCTAAAACTGCCTGTGATATACCCAATGGCACTGATGGAAATGTCTGAACTTAATTAATGTTTCAACTGTAAAGCACCAAATGTTCAGTAGGAAATGCAAGCAAAAGGCAGGCAAGATAAAAGCAGCCATATGAAAACCAATTATCATGCTCCAGTGCTGTATTGATGACTGAGCATCAAGCACCAGACATTGCATATCCCTAGAGACAAGCTCCCTTGTCCTGTGTTTGGCTCCAGGCTTATAAAGACATTAGCCCAGTTCAGCTGCTTTGCGGCGGAGGGCCCTTGAACAGTGGGTTCTAGTTCGGGTGCAAGATACACTGAGTAATGCTTGAATGGAACATTCCATCTCACTCAAACTCTCTGGTTACTATCAGCAGTGAGGTAAGAAACCAGACTCCAACAGCCAGAGTTCGCTCCACTAACACATCTTACCATAAGCTGTCTTGAAAATCCAGAGTCAAACTGGGACTTTAACAATGCTGTTGCTTGGGGGGTTCTAGGCCTTCATTATACATTCAGCTCATTATCTTTGGTACTATCATAGCATTCTAACAGCAAATAATATGATTATTACCGGGACGTCCTACAAACCCGTCACAATTAGGCTACTTAGAATATGCAGTTCCGTTTAAAGGTAAACAATACGTGACCCATATTCATAATTAAGAGACCTGTGCTGGAAAAGCTTAATGAGTACCCACCTTAACTGCAACGCCACATTATCAAAGCTAAGGAACTTCTCATTCAGAAAGCACCCTCCAGCAGCACACTGTTTATTGATTGGGATTACAGCCGAGAGGTCTTCCTCTCTCTGCCTCCGTGGGCCTCCACCTCCTCTGAGCACAGGTCCTCGCTTCTTTCTGACTTTACTGCTGGAGTCAGTAAAGGGAGCACGGGCAAAGGGTTCAGCCAAGTCGGCGCTGAGATTCCATGTGGGGAGTTTGCTCAGTTAGCCGGGAGTGAGGAGGGCGAGACGGGCGAGACGGGCGAGGAGGGCGAGACGGGCGAGGCGGGCGAGGAGGGTGAGGAGGGCGAGGCGGGCGAGGCGGGCGAGGAGGGTGAGGTGGGCGAGGAGGGTAAGGCGGGCGAGATGGGTGAAGTGGGCGAGGTGGGCGAGGAGGGCGAGAAGGTCGAGGAGGGAGAGGCGGGCGAGGCGAGCAAGGAGGGCAGGATGGACGAGGTGGGCGAGGCGGGCGAGATGGGAGAGTCGGATAAGGAGTGCGAGGCGGGCGAGGCAGACGAGATGGGCAAGGCAGGCAAGGCAGGCAAAGTGGGCGAGGCAGGTGAGGCGGGCTGCACTTCAGTCGCTGGTCTCTGCCGTGTTCTTCTCGTCTCGGGCAGCATGAGGCGGAATTATGATGACCTGAAATCTGATCACATGCATTAGCGCCTGGCATACGAGGTTGAGATCAGGTAATTATGTTTCAACGTAACTATGGGATTCCCAGGGAAACAGGTCATCTGGGATCTAAGGCTCCATTTATGCAGGTAGTCAGAGGCAGATTCTTTCTATATATCAACACCTTTTAATTTTCCTTTAGGCAGGAATAAAATGTTAAGGAATGTCCATCCCTACTGTATGGAATGCATTCACATTCTGACATACCATCTGATCTGTGGTTTTAGCAGATGATTTGTATATCTTGTATATTATCAGGTAAGGAAAGCCTGTATGGTCTCAGAATCCAACTGTGCCATTTAAACAGATGCTATGTGGCAGACTCATGGTCCATTAAGGCTTTGGGTAATGTCAGGTCCTCTACACCTTCTCTCTGCTGTCTTTCATTTGAACTCTTCACTACTAGCTTGGGAGGGATTAGATCTATGCCGAGGGTCCGTAATTAGATATGACAATCTCTGGCGAGTGCATTACTGCAAGGTCAACAGATGACTGTTCAATGCACTGTCTGCAGTGTCTGCTGTACTGGTCAATCTAACAGTCTAACAACAGTATATTACAGAATACTGAGTCAGTGTAATACTAATCTCCTATTAGACATTGTGCGATGCTCTCAGTGCTCTGAACATGACTGTTGAAGAAAAGCCTCCACACATTCCTGTTTTAGTAATTAGTTCCAGTTCTTAAAATAGATTTTGTTGCTTTATATTCTGAATCAACTTAAGCTCATCCATAAATATTATGCACTGAGAAGAAACTATTTCAGTGACCTTTTGACAGTGTTCACATCTCAAAAAATGATTGGGTTTATGTATTTTATGCTAAATGCCTTATCAGATGTAATTCTACTGCAAAACGATAGTCATATAGATAAATGACTCCATATCTTTTAACATTTAACTATATTTTATAATAAATTCTAATTTTAAAATGCTTAAGTAGTAATTGAAGCAATTGTTTTAATTGTTACCAGAAGAAAAACACTTTAAAAATTCACAGGACCACGTGCCTGCTGTTAGTCTTTTACTAAGAGTGCACAGGCTATCATTAAGCAGCTATCCCGTATTCACACTCTTAATTCGTTTCCCTGTCCCACATAATGCTAACGCACTACTCAGGCCTTGCGGTTAAGGAAAGCGATCATTAATCTCGCCCTGGAGCAGGTCCCACGCAGTAACAGCGTTATAGTCTTGGCAGAGCCTTTTCCATCGTGCTAGCTTCTGTGCAGGCCATGCAGAAAGCCGCCACGGTAGTGTCAGGCTCAACTGCCTAATCTCCGGTCAGAATGTCCATGTATTGCGCCACACTGCGATGGCGGGGATGGTTAGTATTCTCTCGTCCCCGGATACAGCCGAGCTGTCCTGACCCTAACAGAAAAAAAGGTTGTTGAAAAGTGGAGCTTAGCCTGTAATTCATCCTGCTTGAGTGGTTGCCAGATACTCCGCAAGCTTTCTCACACAGCCTGGGACACAAGGTGCAGTACAGGAAAAACACTCGGCCTTAAACACTAGTGTTTCTCATTCTAGCCACGAGGGAGGTAGCCAGCACAGACGAACACGCGCGAGCACACCCGCCCGCACGCACGCACACACACACACACACACACACACACACACACACACACACACACACGTTCTGGTCTCCACTCAAGTCAGGTTTACCCAACCCTCTCTCGCCCTAGCTTTAAACATTAATCACAGCAGTACTGCACACCGACTGTGGTACAGATACAATACACGAACAAGACTAACCGGATTCTAAGAAGGCAATTATTAATAGAATCATATTAGAGTTGAGTATGTGTTTTTAAAACTTTTAAGGCAATTCTCTAGCTTTCTTTAAACATTTTGTTAATTATCTCACTCTGTGAAACCAGTAAGAAATAAACAACATTACATTGTGACATAGTGCGTCCAGTAGGCCTACTTGAGCAAAACAAGAATTATCTGCTTGGCTAAATTTTGAATTATGCTGCCAGAATATGACTAAATTTCCTTTCATGTTTTTCCAGAAATCAAAGTACATTTTTATCAAAAAAGACAAATACCAATCAGTAGTTTAAATTAGAATATAAAATGGATCTTACTGTGGTCCATCTCTGTCACTAAAATAGCTAGGATCAACATTAGCTAGCGTCAATAGCCTTCAGTTTTGTCTGTAAATCTCTTTTCTTCATTTTCTACACTTCCTTTCAGTATAATCTTTTATTTCTCGTCATAGATGTAGTTTCATCTGAAATGTTTTGATACAGATAAACAAAAACATAAGCAAACATTGTGAGAGCTGGTAACCACCATGTTTGTAGCTCTAGGGATAAAAATACCTTCAATCAATGTAAAAAGTAAAAAAAAAAAAAAAAAACAATTAAGGTATATCATGTGTACCACTAGAATTGCTTATGAGCGAAATCTAAGATAGGTAAGTCGCCCTGTATGTTTTGCATGCTGTAACTGAGTCATTGGCTGTTGTTATGTGTTCATACATGGCTTCCTATTTCACAGGGGTATAAATATGAGGTGACACACACACCATTTGTTCTTACTGTCGTTCACTTTGAGGAAGTGCAGGAAAATAAGAAAGAAACGAGACAAAATGTCATAAATTAAATTAAAAATGGCCACATGATTTTAAAGGATCCATCTCCAATTTAGGGTAAGCAGCGGCAGGGCTGATGAATCTGCTTCTTTGAGGCTGCCATTGTATTTTTACATATTTTTTGGTAGGATGGTTTGGAAGGCAAAGCAGCACGATGACTGCAGCACAGGGATCTGCAGCTGATGATTGTATCTTAGGGTCACCATGTCCCCAAAACTCAGATAAGACTCCACCTGCATACCAACAAGTGATTTGAAGGGCTTGTCAGAAGGAAGCCTCTCCTCTTATCAATGTAAGTGGCTGACGTGTTCATCGCTGATGTCCATGGAACTTTGGAATTGGATTCCAGAGTCAGATCACTTCTGAAAAGCACATTTTGGCAACTGTCGGATATACATTTATCCTGAAAATTACAAACAACATGAAAACCATATGAAAGTTTCAGTAATTGGGATATAAGTGTATTATCAGTGCCATGGTATTCCAATGGGATTATATCTTATATCTGGTGAAGACCATGGAAAACATTTGTATGCTTGTATGCCAAAAAAGCAGAGATGTATCTGAGAAAGACCAAAAGATTTAAAAATCTATAATTGTCTCTTTTCTGATGTTCAGCCAACACCCAAGTGGTATCTAGTGAGTATGTATATCTGCAATACAATGCACAGACCCAGATTACTGTGGATTACATCATTTTGCAGTCTCTGTGAGGCAATTGATTCTCAAACTGAAATTACAGAAATATGGCATACTGCAGTATTCTATGGAGGAATGACTGACCCGAATTAATTATTTTGTACAGGTAAGTTTTATTGTGTTTCCAGTTCTGTGGCTAAAATGTAAAAAATGTGGTATATTGTTGAAATGTGGTATGTTTGTGGTATGTCTAATTTGATAACACTGTATGTTCACACTCATACTCATACTCTATCCTTTTTAAATAGCACCCAACAAGATCATAAATGCCAACCAAAAAGATCTCAAGTAGCAGCAAATGATTGCATGGAATATTGCAGCATGGTAATAGTCCCACCTTTTCTTCAAAATTCCCATTGTCGTCATTGCAAATCTAAAATTAAATGTATGTTGTTCTCTCACACACACACACACCAGAACAAAGCAAAGGAAATGTTTTGTTTCCTTATTCAATTTACTGTGTGAGCAACAATTACTAGTGCTGGTATAAGTGATTCACAAGATAATGTAAAAAAAAATGTCTACCAAGGTGTACAAACAAACCTGTCATAATTATTTTATTGTTATTAAATCATTGTTATGTAAGCGCACCTGTAAAGCATTTGAAAGGCCATTGCAGTAAATGCTAGAAGTGCCCAACATCTCACGAGGAACAGTGTAACTGGAGCCGTATTGTACCTGTAATATTTTATCAAGAAAGTAAAAATACTTTTTACTTTTTTTTTATTATCTGAGAGAATAGAAAAGAAACATAGGCCTCCACTGGTATGTGCCAATCTTCAGATGACTCTTCCTCATAGACTTTGGCTGCTCTTGGCAATCAGTTGTTAATATACACGCCAAGTGTAACAAAAGTGCCAGGCCTTTCCATTTTACCACAGCTTTTGCTGAAAACCATATACTGTGTTGAGTAGGCCTTTCAGATTCATCAGCGCTGAATCATTTTCTGTGGAGAGTTCGTTTGATTGCTCCCTACCTTGGTGGACATAAGTTTGACACGGCATATGTGTCTACTTCATATGGAAGGACAATCATCTCCGAGAAATATGGGATGAAAAAACTTTTAAGCTTTTGAAACGAGTGTTTAATCAAATAAATTTTTAACCAGTTTTTGCAGCTGTCCATCATAAGTCATAGGACGAAAGGTTACTAGCGGCTGGATACCACACGGCGTTAACGTGCGTATTTCCCTACACGTCACAGCCCACTTGACGAGGATTCCACTGGCTTGAATCACGCAGGAATTCTTCCGCTGTGACATATGGGGTGTTTCCTCGTAACTCCTTTCAAGGAGTGTGCGCACGTGTGCTGACGGTGGCTTGCGACACCCCCTTTTTGCGAAGTCTCGGAGCTCCAACCAAATTACAAAGACCAAAAGAAAGGCCTAGCATGTCATGGGAGAGGGCTTACAATGTGTACATCCAAATGACCGGCCCGTCATACGGGACAGCACAACAAAGGACGTTCTGATTAGAGGGTTTCGTTTCATCCTAGTGAAATCGAATATGCGTCAAGTACTCAGCAGGGTAGGGGGCCAAGCACTTATGTTCTATTTCCATGTAGTCAGGGCTACCTTACCTTACATAGGCAAAACAATTAAGTTCCAGCAGGCTCTCTGTGGCCAAAACAAACTGCTGTCTTATCTCTCCAGGGCAGAGGCAGCTAGATTAGAGGAGAAACTGTGTTGCAGCTTCCTATTATAAGAGCAGAGGTTTATGGGGGAGAGCTGCAGGGAGCCAGCCGAGATTAAATTACACAGGGCCGGGAACATCAAATACTTCAGGGACCAGGGGAGGGGAATGGTCTCTACTGCCAATGATAGTCTCCAAAGAGGGAGGCACGACAACGCCAAACAAAATCCATCAATACTGCATGTGTTTGGGCCTGAGTCCTACACAGCAGCAAGTCATTCACAGCGCAAAGGGTTTCACCACAATAGAATCACTCACCCGTACTGGAGGCTTAAGGCTTGGCAACACGTACTGTGTGTGCTGCGAATGACGATGGGGTCAACGTTAAAAAAAAAGGAAGCATTTTCAGTGTCGGTACATAAATAAACTTTCGTCGTCACGTCACTTAAGCTTTGAGTCATCTGTGGGATGGAAAGAAGAGATGTGTTTTGGGAGGGTCACTGTTGGGGAGTCAAACATGTGAGTGTGTATGTGAGATTGTACTCAGCCATGCTATACAGGCTTCAATTAATAACCAACAGTGCAGTATTCTGACACCCCTGTGAGAAACTACATTGTGTTGTGAAAAAAGAAGAGTGACTAAAAATGTCATGTGACATACAACACCTGAAGCAATTACAAAAGATCCCACGTATGGCAAAGCCCTTACAAGCTAAATATATCCCTGTGAGATGGTAATTCTTCTGCCTAACCAACCTGAATTTCAGCCTCTATGTAGATACCAAACATTTTTGCATCAACACTTTATAAGTACTTAGCTCCACCTAGTTTCACAGAGAGGTCAGTCATTTTAATGATGACAGTGAAACTGAAATTCACTTCATTATAAAATCCTAAGCCAGAAAGGTCTGTGTGGACAAGTAACAAAGAGCCCTTCCTTAGTTACTAATGTCTGACTCTGATATCGTTCCTGAGAGTATTACTGATAGACTATACATGAAATGGAAACGAACAGCGTATTGTACCATATGCTCCTATTGTGGTCCAAACCAAGATACTAACATCAACTACATTAATACAAAACAACAAACATTAATACTATACTTTTTACTATACCTTTTATGTGTATTAAAAGAGAATAAAAGCTTCTGTAATAAGAGCTTATGGAAGCTGGTTATTACTTGCGGTTTTCCACATGTGTGCTCATAACCCCTGTAAATATTGAGGGAAGACTATAAATGAAATCTTAATACTCAGAAAATTATTTCAATATAACACTGCTAGAAGTTTCCCTTACAGCTCAAAACTGTCTGACATGATTTATGGCACCACAACTCATGTATTGTACTACGGTATCAAACACCCAACCCTACAGGCAACGATGACGAGAAACAGTGCATACTGTAATAGAATAGTTCAGTAGCCTACCTCATCAATAAACAAACACGTTATAAAAAATAAATTACTGGTCACTACAGTAGTTATTTTCACAAAACCTGTAAAGTTGAGGCAAACTGTATTTTGTAAAATCCTACGTAATAGCAACAAAGCTACTGAAATTCTGGTATGAAAAAAAAAATCAAATAAAAGATCTCAGGCAAACATGCAGATTGGTGGCTGGCTGTATCTAAACTCACACCCAGCATTAGCTCACTTTCAAACCACAACATCGAAAAGACAGAAGCGGGCTTTGTGAATGCCATGACCACACTAATTACAGCTCTAGCAGGAGGGGGTTTTAAACTCAGCTGCGAAAACAAAGTGCAGATCTCAAGATTAATTGCAGAGCAAGGCCGATATATCCACAACAGTAACAAGTGTTCACAGAGGGAGGTCCGACAACACTGTAGAGGTGAACGTGTGATCTGTTCAGACTCTTTGGTGACAACCATACAGATCCTTGTAACATAGACCATCAAAGGCATAAGCCTTGTGTTCAACCTATTGCAGTCCCATGTGCTGATATAGTTGTCACAATCATGATTACATGTACTAGAACCATTGCTTACTTTGCATTGTATATTAAAAATACTGAATGAATAAAAAAAGAGGTTTTAGAACAAGAACCAAAAAGATCCTCAATTTCCAATAAATCAGGCAATGAATTAGTTTGGTCTGTTTTCATTTTACTTTTGACAGTCATCTGACAGACTATTCAGAAAACATAAGAGATGCATTGTCCTACACCAGCAACCATGAAGTTCAAAAGGACTGTGCAGGCCTTCCACAGTGCTCCGGAGCTTTAAAATGATCAGACTGCGTATCTTATCGTAACGAGAAACAGCCCCCAGAAGCAGACTGCAACAGTGCTACTTCATGGGGATTGGGATCTGACATCATCAGAAAACAAGACCATTACTAAATAAATCAGAGCAAAAGAACAATGCTGACATCATTCTTGACCAAATTTGCTTTTATTGAAAAAGGCCAGGGTGCAAATATGAAATAAAAAAAAATAAAGACAAGCATATATTTTTAAGCATTTTAATACAAACTTAATATAAACTATTTCAGTCCCTCTTGACATGTAAGACGCTGACTCAAAATACTTTGTTATACCGTATTTTATCAAGTATTGCACAATGTTGGTACAAAATTAATGTATACGATTACATTGTCCATAATATAGCAAAAATCTGTTTACCTTTTAACAGAAAATACAACTCTTGTTTCAAAAAAGCAAATATTCCTACACTGAATTTCCAACACTAAAGAATATCCTGTACACAATCTTTAGAATATTTGATCTATTTTAAAGATGGGTTTCCTCGACAATTTTATTAAAAAACAAATATATAACATAAAGCTGCTGCAGCCATCACAGATCACTGTAGTAGTAAAAAGATATAAATGCAATACCGTGTCGTAGAAACAATATATATATATATATACTCTGATACTTTACAAACTCTGTACTTAATTAAATTATACAATTAGAAAAAAGACCAAGTAACCCCAGATATATATTCATTAGTGCCAATTGCTTAAAAATTTGCCAAGTCTCAACCAACTTTAAAATACTGTAAGAGGCCAGAACTTGAAGCTTTTATTTTTTAACATTTTAGAGTTTTTTTTTTCTTTAAAACATAGTAAAAAATTATTATTTTGTGCTTTGTTGGCAAAAATAGGAAAAGAAAACAATGATGTGTTTTGACTTAAAGTAACCAAGCTTGGACATATTTGTACAACAAGCTTTGAGTAAAAACAAACTCAAGGGGCCAGAGAAAGACAAACCCTTGGGCACATGCGCTCGTCACAGACTAACAGGGATTTTATTTTCCACGTTGTTTGTTTGTTTTTTTAATGTCCTTTGCTAGTGTGCGTTGTTATTTTTCCTTTTCTCCTTTTGCCAACAATCATTTATAAATAAATCTGTATTCATTAGTTAGCCATGACTGGCTGGAATTGCTGGTTAGAATACTGCATGTTATTCAGACTGAAGTTTAGACCATCCATGAGAGACTTGTCATTGAGGCTCCCATATGCTGCAAACATGTCAAAGGCATTGTTGTACTGCAGGGGGCTGAGGCTGGGGGGATTCTCGTTGTTGAACATCGCAGTGGAGCTGCCCTGGCCCTGGAAGCTGGGGAACACAAACTCCTTGGCATTTGGGGAGAGTGCCGAGGCCTTCTGCTGCTGCCCACCCAGACCAAGGCCGTAGAGAGAATGCATGGAAGTGGAGATGGCTTTCTGCTTCAGAAGGTTGTTCACGCTCAAGCCCAGGTTGGTGGGAGAGGTGCGCGCCGCCTTGCCGCCGCTACGGCTACCGTTCTTCATCTTGGTGGAGCCGAACTTGGTGGCGGCGAAAGTGGCCGTGGTGAAGGTCAAAGGCTGAGTGGAGCGTGGCATGAACGAGGGGCTGACGGACGCGGACTGGCCGAACGGAGGCGAAGGAGAGCTCGATTCGGAGGAGACTCCCACGGGGTCGCTGATTGGCATGAAGACCTGAGCGTCTGGGTTAAAACTGTTTCTGATCTCCTTGTCCAACTCTGACCCGTTCTCACCGTTATCATCCACGTAAAGCACCTTTACTGGGCCCTTTTCCCCAATCTGGTAGGACACCTCAAAGGGGTCGATCCACACACTGAGATCCTGAGGCAAGTTATTCCGGACATCTTCGATGTCCAGCCCACTCTCTTTGGCTGCTTCTTCCACTACTGGATCCACCTTCTCTCCAACATGTATACACCTGAACCCAGACCCTTTGTATGGCTTGTCAGGGTACCAGTGTCCCTCATATTTCTTCTTCAACTGCCTCTCGAGCTCCTCACCAAAGATGTTTACACGACGTCGAGGGAGTTTGTTGTACAGATAAGATATAATGAAGTTGAGTGCTACTTGGATTTCAAGCTGCATAGCTGCTTCACAGTTGCAAGTATGCTGTTGGGAGTTGCTTTAGCAGAGTGTTGCAAAAACCTCCTAGGCAGTAGCGATCAGTTTGGACAAACAGAGCTGCTGGATGCTGGGAAAATATTTGCTGTTCCACAGGAAAGTCTTCTTTATCCTTAGAAGGGGGAAAAGAGGCAAGATATTCAACTTTCAACTCATTTAGTCTCTATATGTACTACATATGTAGATGTGGAAGTTAATCACATGTATAAATATTAAAAGGCACTGTAGTATGCTGCTTCACTTAATCTGTAACATTCAAAACGTGAATCTATCTTAACAGTTTTTCTTGGAATATGGAAGACCAAATATGTGGACATGAAATGAGGGGCAACCCATAAGGTCTTATACACGCATGTTTTTGCATATCGAACAGCTCGAGGCAAAACCCCTTACGAGTCATTTAATCGAATCGCTTGACATATTATTTCATGTAACATAAACGGTAGCATTTATCCCATAACATATTCGCAAGATATAGGCGTGAAATATCCTTCACTGAAATATAGGGCATTTCCAAACAATGCGACACTTCGCGAGTCGACGTTGCGCAATACATTTAGCTATCAGGTTTCCTCGAGATAGCAACCAATAACATGGCGTTTTACGTGGGGTGTAGCCAACTCTAAAGTGTTGACCAAAACGGTCAAGTACGGTTTCTCTTCTAATGGAAATGCAGGATGTTTTTGTCTTAACTACGTATCGACCAACCTATTATTAAAAATAAGTTAATGCAGAATCAGTCAGCTCGCATCATAAAACATGGCATGTTTATTCCCATAACACTATGTAATGTTAGCTGATATATAGATGCTGACCGACTTTACCAATTGTTTAGGTTAAAATAGTGTTATTCTAATTGGGGACAGTTTTTTGGCTTTCAGAAATACACTTTGCCTCAATCAAACTACCCGTCCTTTTAAAATTGTTTCTGTATGTTGCTCACGTAGCTAGCTAGCTGTAGGTGGCTAGCTACAAAAAATCATTTAACTAGACAGCCAAAAACCTAACTAGCCTGCTAACCAATATGACCATCAGCCAAATGTAGAAACAGTTTAACAAGTGTGCTAAATTATCGACGTCCCACCAGTCAACTCCGTTACAAGCTGAACTTCATTTTGCTCGACAGCTACATCGCAAAAAAAGCTTCTGCGATGACTCTGGCCATCGGGTTAAAAAAGACAAGCTAGCTAGCTAACCAGCGCTGACAGCTAGCTTGGTGACGCCTTCACGGAAGACTTTGCTAACAAGATTGTAAAGATAACCTGTCGTAGTCCATAGTGAGGTATAGTTCCATATAAACTTGCGAATACTGTCATTTTCTCACAATTTAACATAAAGCCACCTAGCGAACTATAGCATGGCTGGCTAGCTATAGCTTGCATTAAATGTCTCTAAATGTAGCCACACCGATTAAGACAATTTTCGGTCTATTTCGTAGCAGTGTGAAAATAACTTGAACAGCGTGCTTTGAGAGGACACGACGCTAGCTAGCTAACGAGCTAAATGAATGAAACCACCGACGTGAGCCTAACGTGCCGTACAAATGTAATGTATTTACTGAAAACAAGTAATGCAAATAATTCTTGTTGCTCCCTCATGACTCTGAGGTGTAATGACAACGTTAAGGTACTTACGGTTAGGGACTCGATCCCGGTTGCTAAGGTAAGATTCCCGAAGTATCTTGGTTACTGTCTTCCGCTCAGCTTTTACCTAACAGTTCGATCTTTTGGATTATTAGTCCAGTTACGACGTGTCAATGTAGTATTTTTTTCTGTTTCGGTTTGGTTCTATTGTGGGATAATTTGTTTTTTAACAGGCAATCCACCTCCCACCTGCCCGGGAGTTTTTACAACTCTGCCCTTTAAACCAGCGACAGGATCTGCTTTATAGCGATCCTCCGCCACGGACGCGATGTGGGCGGTGATACGGCTTCAGAGGTCAACACCCCATTGACACCAACGATTGGATCGTTTTAGCTTTCGTCACTGTTTCGCCTCCTTGGCTTTTGTGCTCATTGGTGATTCGCTTGTGTCAATAAATACGAATCTGCCCCCTAAAAACTAGTATTGTTATCCGACCAATCAGCGACAAGTACATTAGAACGGTCGTTCCAAGTTAATGTTCCCGGATAAACTGATTCTGGGCCTGCGTAGGAAAGCTAAGTATTTTAAGCACCGACTCCTTCTTAATATAATTGCCATGCTTTCAGTTTGAATAAAACAAGTTTCCAGATATCTGTCATATTCATTGTCATATTCAGTCATGTAAAAAGTTGTCCGATTTTAGTAATATGATGTAAATGTCTTTAAATTTAGTGCTTGAAATCAGTTGAAAACATTCGAACAGTGAGTAGTTACTGTAAAAGATTATTTAATAAGCAGGCAACTGAGGAAAAATCTAACTTGTCTTCTTGCAGCAGCGATTTAACCTGCTTCTGCCCTTCAGTAAGTTGCATGGTGGGCGGGCAATAAGACTGTGACTATTGGCTACTGAGCTTTCTGACGACATCATAGCTACGCCTTGTTGTGACTGGAAACCCACGCTTTCTTTTACATGGCCACGCCCTTTGGGGAATTAAAGGGATAGGGCGGAGAAAATAGAAGCAACCAAACGAGTTCGTCCTTAATGTTTTCATGCTAAGGCAACCATAGTAACATGCTAACTGATCTCAAAGACTGATCATATAAAATATTATACACAACAGAGCACCCATGGGCCTAATACATTTTTTTTCTCCATTTATAGCTCTGTGTTTTAAACCACTTCAGACTTTCTGCTGCTAAACTCTGTCATCTGACTGAGACCAAATGATTCAGTGAGGACTGTAATCCAAGCAGCCCTTTGAACTCTACAGCACAGGAGAGAGTAAATTCTGTCTGCGTATGAAAGTTCATAGTGCAGGGGAGGAGAGAGTGAGGGAGAGAGAGACAGGCTGTTCGACTCATTTATTATTAGCCTCTCTGGGTAAAAGTGGCTGTTGACAAAGTAAGCTAGTTGCTTACGTGACATGATCAGTTTGCTCCCTGTCTGGAACATATAACAGGTCGATTTATGACGGCAGTCAATTTCAAGACTAAATCTATATGTGTAATGTGTTTTAAGCAGATTCCCAGCAATGTAGTCTATGGGACACATTTTGTAATCAGCATTATTTTAACCAGGTACGGTGACATGGAAATGTACATTCCATTAGTCTGTCATGTAAAAAGGTCATAAGTGCAGTCAGAATATACGTCAACCTTAAAGGGTGAGGTCACACTCTAAACAGAGCGTATCATGGTAACCATAAACATGACAATGCATAACAACTACTCCTCCCCCTACTTACCTAGCAATGCTCTGTCAGCACCTTGCCACACCTTTACCCTCTTCACAATGGGACTACACCCATCTTATCTTAAAGCACAGACGCTGTGCCTTACGTGTTTACAAATCTAGTTCCTCGATACAGTTTCCTGGAGAATCCCGTGCGTAGATTCTACGTGACATGCTTTTGCTTAGCGTTCTCTCTTGTCCCGCCATCTCTCCAAGCCGCAGCTTGAGAAAGAGAAATAATACATTGGATGTATTTTACAGCAAATGGGTTTCAGTCATGGTGGGCAGAAACAACAGGTAGCGAAAGGTGAGATAGATTCCAGATTGGCCCACAGCAGGGGTGTGAGTGTCTTCAGTAGCAGGGGCCCAGAAGTCACTGCATAAGCATATCCAGCATGCCACTGACTCATGTAGTGGAGGACTGCCAGCACAGATGGAACATGTGATTTAAAGGGCTCATCGGGGCAGAACACACGAACATGCAACAGAAGCTCATATTTGCATTCTGCTGTTGTTGTGGTTGTAATGATGCTGATGATGGTTATTGTATTTATTATTATTATTATTGGTAGTAGTAGTAGTAGTAGTATATTTGGGATGCATAACCTTTAGCTGTCTAAGAAGATGATTTGTTTAATTTAATGGGGGTAGAGAAAATGAACAAATAAAATGCATTTTATATTAGAAATCTGTTGTAAAACTCAATATATCTGACTCACAGGAGTTTTACAACACATAACACTTCTACTATGTCAGCTTTACGAGGCCATTTGCACAGTTTGATGGCATGAGGCCACTGAATTCTCTCTGTCTCTCCCACTAGGCAATATCACATGGGGGGAATTAAAAAGAAACGGTATGGAATTAATTAGGAAACCATCAGATGTCACTCACCATCAATTAGCCTGCGTCACCATTTAAAGTTCTCTTCTATTATGGAAAGTGTAAGTCATTGCAGTGAAGGAGAAAAACAGCTCCATGATAGATGTGTATAAATGAGCTATTCCCAAGGCCAGTGTTTACCAATGAAAATTCTGTGAGAGGACTTTGCCTCGGTTACAGATCCCAGCCAAAGGCTGGAATGTTGTTAATACAAACTTGAAACCAGCAGCACAGTGTAATGTGTGTGTTCAGTTCTGGCCGGCTTACACAGAGCCACTCTGCAAGCACTAACATTTCTCACACTCCATTTTACTTGCACGCATACGATTTAAAGAGCTGACAATGGCAGGCAAATACAGGTATGGCTCTGTAAAGAGAGAAAAAGATAATTGGGAGATGTTACTAACGAAAGGTTATTCAGTAACATACTGCGTCATGTTTCATGGAAGCCACCTATATTTGGATCAGAAGGTGGAGGTATTTAATAACAAGTAAAACCTATGTTTACTCTATAGTCTTCTAAACTGCCCGAATCTCACAGTGATGTATTTCATGCTTGAGAATACTATCATGAATCACAGACTGGCTAAGTAGAATACATCATAGTCATGAGACAATGTGCGTATATTTCTCATGACGTGCATTTTCCTAAGACTCTAAGATTGGGTGTAAGAGGATGTTTTTGGGAACACTAATTGGCTTTAAATGTTTCCTACTTCACGTTTAAAGTGAACGCTCCTTCAGTCCATCTAGTTCATATTGCTTATTGTCTGTTATGGTATGGAAATCTCTGTTTGTGGTCTAGACAACCTCTTCCCTCCCCCAACCTCTTCCCTCCCCCAACCTCTTCAGCTGGTACCCCTCCACTTTGGCAGTGTGGTTCCTGCTTTTAGAGCTATAAGTCTCGTCTCGGTGAATCCTATGAGGTAATTTTCCACCAGGGCAAACACACTGAGTGGACAGGAACAGTGGCTCGCTGCAACCTCCCCAAATGCCCAGCTACACAGATAGGGTCGCGAGAGGGAAAGTGCTGTCTTACTTACAGTCTTTACTTACAGTCTATTAACACATTTAGTGTCTGAGCCTGGGAGGATCATTCGATTATGCTCTATGTTTAAAAGGCTGTAGGTTCCATAAACATTGTGTGATGAAAGTAATGGGAAATTGGACATTAAGTTTGGGCTGCACTCAAGTGTTTACCATCCTTCAGCCTCGGCGATGGCAACAAGACTTTTTACGTGAGCAGGGTATCCATGGCAACTATCGCTAAAGATGATCTTAGTCCTCTCTAGACTGGAATAGAAAGGAAAACGCAGCTGTTTGAATGCTCGCTCGCCCGCACTTGCTTTAATGAATCTGATTTTATATTTATTTATTTTATGCGAGGCAGAAGAAAAAGGGTGGAACAAGAGTCGGAGATGAGAGGGGTGAAGTGTGTGCAGCCTGCAGATTAATCACCATGTTTTGCTTGTCACCTGAAGATAAAAAATGAACCAGTCATATGGAGAGTGACTATGATTCCAAACACCACACACACGCACGCGCACACACACACACACACACACACGCACACAATAGTGCATACGCAATGAGAGGAGAGGCCAAGCTAAATTTCGCTGACAGATGATTACAGAGAGAGTAGGAGAAAGCCGATAGGCAGAGCAAGTGTGTAGAAAGCACAAAAAGAACTGGAATGCTGTAATGGAGAGGTGGACTCGCCACACAGGCCGAATCAGCACCTTAATCTTCTGCCTCTAGAGATTTCTGTTTCTTTAATGGAGAGGGAGTGAGGATTTAGAATTGAATGACCGGATGGATTGTTGTTTTTGTTTTTCTGAAAGTCATAAAAAACACTAGAAAAGACTGTCGAGTTAGTGTAACAAGTCACAAAGTTAGCGGCAACCTTCTAGTGCTTTCCCATTAATAGCACATACTGCCCCAGTATCATGTGCTTTTGTGCTTCATTGCTAATAAATGGTCATGGGGCCTCCAGAACTATTAACTGTAAAGCGGAATCAGTCCCGAGAAGCTGCCTGTTAAGAAACACAATGCGGTGTATTGTATTCGTTTTGCTTCATAGCCTGTGGTATGTTGCCCATCGTGCAAATCTGTTTGTTGTTGCATATGTATGTATGGTGTGTTGCATTAGGAAAGGAGAGATCCTCGAACCAGGCAGATAAACAATGTAAACAAGACGTGGCAGTAATGCTCTACAATTTTGAGCCTTCACGGTGACCTTTGTTAAAGTGCTTATTACACAAGCCAGGCACGAGCTGTGATAGGCAACATTTGCAAACATAAATGTGTGTGCACACACACAATCACACAGAGTGAAAGAAAGAAAAGGCGTACTTCTTTACAAATACCTAAAATTCTACAAAATCTGCAATTCAACAATTCAATATCATTTGTAAATAAAATGTAAGACATAATCAGCATGTTTCCCTGCCTCCCAAAGGTTCTAGTCCTTCATACCAAACCCTTATGAATAGGCAAAACAATCTAATTTGCCCATCCCCCCTTTTTTTGCTAGGCTCGGACGTAATGGACAGATCAATAGTTTTGTTCTGTTTGAAATCGTATTTATCGCAGGACACTGTATGCATTATCCTGTATTTGTAGGCCCAGAACACGTCCTCTTATCACCGGCCTAAAATAAGCAAAGTCCAGTTTTTGGAGCCTTTTACTGCTGTGTCCCCATAAGGTTTATTATTAACCTGTTTTTTCCTTTCTTTTCGGAGTTAGTCATGCAGGACGGAGCATGGAAACCAAATAGGTGCAAGACCCATTCGGTCAGCCTGATCTGACCCGCCTGCAGGAACATGGAGGCTGCTCCGGCCTCCGCGGGGCGAGTCCGTGGCAGACTGAGGTCATGTGAGGAGGGCATGTCCCGCTTGGCATGACCGGCTACACGCTGCTCTGTTAATTATTAGTGCACACTCTCTGCCGCACCTTGACCTTAGTCACGTACGCGGCCACACCAAACGTCTCCACTATGGAACGGCAGCTGGACTCTTCTGGTTGGGTTGTCAGTACTCACTTCCAAAATGTGGCTATGGCTCTGGGCAGAGCTTAGCTGGATGATTCCTTTAGTTGTCCTCTAATGATAATAATGAGGAGAAGTCATGCTGTGTGCGCGCGCATGTGTGTGTGTGTGTATGTGTGTGCGGACTTGTGAGCACGTGAGGCAGGGAAACTAATCACCACAGCCTGGGCACTGGGGAAAATGTCAGTGTCACTGTGAGATTTATGAAGCACGCAACGTCGTCCTTTCTGCATTGTTTTCATCTGCACATTCAATTCCAAGTTGTCTCATCTCACCCTTATAAAGCTGTTATTTCTGTTACCCCATGACACGGAGATGCCGAAGTGGGTCAGTCCCATCCAGCCCATTGATACGCTGACCTGCCATGGTGTGGAAATGCACAGTATTATCTTTCACACGCTTTGTAGCTCTGATGTGAAACTTACGTGTTGCTGTCAGTGAGCTATGCCCGAGAAGCATGATGACGTTTTCCTCTTCTTCCTTTCTTCATTCCTTTCTTCCTTCCTTTCTTCCTTTCTTTCTTAAATTCCTTTTCTTACACTAAACCTTTGGGCACTTCATATGTATGTAGTTCCACAATGCAAAACCAAGTTACTTCTCTCTTGTGAGAATACTGTCATGAACCTTAGGAGCTGATCTGGGTGCAGTGATCCATGTGGAGCTATGAATGAGCAGGAATGTCACAGGGATGTGCAGACAGTTCCCACGTCAGTGTGAAAAGACATTCATTATCAATGGCACAAACTCAAACAGGAAGTGGAAGAAGCACTTTTAAGCCTCCCTTTCCCTCATATTCAGTCTTCCTCATGGCAACACTGTGCCCAAAACAAACACTGCCCTTGGAAACCAGTGCTTCAGTTCTGTTACAATAAGTGCTCTAACTTTCACAGTACCAGATAAGCAATTTTATCATAGACAATATGCAACAATTACAAAACATTTCTCTGTCATGCTGCTAACATAGCAAAGGTGCTAATCATTTTAATTTTGGCTGCCATATCCATATTAACATTCCAAGAGACACAGGCAAGAAATTCTTAAAATTGCACATTCTGTTCTCATCTGTTTTGGTTCATCCTAAAAATAACTGTCGATGAAATGTGTGTGTGTGTATGTGTGTGTATATATATATATATGTGTGTGTGTGTGCGTTTCAAGTGCTCTTACTTCAGTTTTTTTTTCACAGCTACATGCGGCCATCTGTTTTGAGTGAGGTTTTAACGCTGAACAGAGCCATACTGAGTACAGCAAGTATAAATATTTCATCCAGAAAACATAGATCAAAGTAGATCAAAGTCACATCAGGACAGTCAACATTATTACTGCACTATAATAATGAATATAGAATATCTAGAATATAAATGTTATAGCATTTACATTCGCAATCCGGGTTCAGAATTACCATATGATTATTGTGCATATAGTGTTGATTTAAGATAGGTGAAGAAAGCATGATTCTATAAAATCAACTGAATACATACAAAAAATACTTCTTTGCAATTCTAGTCTGTAGCTTTTCTGTTAATTTTTGAAACAATGAAATCCCTGGCATCAAATTCAAAGAAAAGCATGTTTTTATGAAGCTCTGCTCATGGAGACCATTCTCTGTTTAGTGAGCCCCTCATCCAGGAGCCGGCATCAGATAAAAGGTGACAGTCGAATCAGCTGCATCCGGCCACATTTGCAGTCTCTTCCCGTTGTCTGTCTTTATCTTAGCATGCCAGAGGCTTCTGGTAACAGAGCATCTTATAATCACATATAAAGAAACTGGGTTTGTCAGATATTAGAGGTGCGATCAGCACCTGCAGCCTGTGTGTTAGACACAGGAAGGCCTTGGACTGCAGACTGTCACCTCCAGCACGCATGGAATCAGCTTGTGCTTCACCAGACGCTTGGATCCATGAACATAGTTGTGATTTTATGATGAAGCTGTTCCTACAGATGTTTCTTTTCACAAAGAGTAAAGGGATATTTTCATGAATTCCTCAAAGATGCTTTGTCAACACGTCAGGGCTTTCAAACGTTTTTAAGAGAAACGTTTAATCTCCTTTCAGGAGTGTAATGTCTCCTGGTGGACTTTTCTAAATCGTAACCACACTGAAAGAGACATATTGAACTCAACAGATGGAACTGCTGAGGCATTATTTTCACTTGTGTATGTGTGTGTGTGCGTGTGTGTGTATATGTGTGTGTGTGTGTGTGTGTGTGCACGCATATGTGCTTGTGTCTACTCTCCTCAGTATAACAGTGTCCCTGGATCTGAGTTGCTCTCCAGTTTCCAGGCTTTATTTGGTTTAGTCCTATTTCAGAGTCTTCTAATTAATCATGCATTATTGAGAGGTAGGGCAGGATGAGGTTTTACCTTTACTGCAGCCTTAGCACACACACACACACACACACACACACACACACACACACACGTGTGCGCAGTCCAGACAGACAGAGAGAGTCAGGCCTGTGACATGACTAAGGGGACATTTATGGTTCTTCATTCTCCTGTAATCGTATGTGCACTTTGCTGTCTATGCCCCTGTTTCAGAGAGGTGCTGCTTTCAGTCTACCCATTTCAATACAGTACACATATATAGAGGGAATCAGTGAGCAGGGAAACTCAGCCCATCTCTATTCAGTGTTGGCTTAAGACTTCTGTGGTAGGAATACAGAACAGAATTCCCAGGCAACGTGCTGGCAATGATGCCCGCCAATGAAAGAATGAGAAACCACTGTAATGTTGCTGGCCAAGCTTTACAATAAAGACGACCGTCACTGAAGCCGAGGTTGCCGCTAACGCTAAACCAAGCGGCTCGGCTACGTAATTCTGAGGAATACTATAACCATGTAATTCTGTCTTAATCACCGGAAGTAACAGCGGAGGCTTATCCCTCGCCCGGGCTCGGCAACCTCCCTCATGCCACCGTTCGGGAAGAGCCTGTGCTGAGCGGGGACGTGGGCCCCTGTCCCTGGGCACTGCCTTGGCCAGGCTCCTGGTTTAATCCACACACGCCGCAGGCCCAGATGCCTGGGCAGGGGAGGACGGAGGAGGGGCACGGAGCCTTTTCCGAGCAGCTTGCCGCCCCGGCGGGTCACCCGCTCTTCCTCCACTGATGCCGGGCTCTCCTCGAGCTTGCCGTCTGTCGCCACGGAGCTTGCAAGGCCTTCCGGGGGGAGGCGAAGCCCAGAGGCTGCAGGGACACAGGCTGGTGCAAGGGGGGGCTCTGCCGAGCTCCGAGACCCTCGTCACTGGTGACTGATGAACGTAGTTCATTTATTTATTTATTTTTACCCTGCCAAGTTGTCATTGCAAATGTTATGGTGTTTGAATAATAGACACATAGTGAGACAATTTTACAGAGCCAGAGAACAAGTGCTAATGCAACCATTTACACCAGGACTATACCACCTCAGGGCTGTACATGGAAAGTACATGGAAGGTATATTTTGTGAGCCCTCTTTTGCAATAAATCCTTAAAATTGATAGATTGGAGAGAGTTATCTAATCCCAAAGCCAAAATATGATGAAAAACTGATATTATGAAAAATTGCCCCCAGAGGCGAGATAAGCACACTGCATCTGACTTTGTTTACCTTATCAGATTAGGCAGAGGGCTGGTATTATAACCAACAAACATGAATGTGTGAGTAAATGTGTCTGCTTGAAAGTAACGGCCCACTGAGCTCTGTGGCCAGGCGCACGGTCACATGACAGCCGATACTGTTGCACCCAACGCACCACATAACAGGAAGTGCGTAAGCTGGAACCACCTCATTAGGAGGAGTGGGCATCTCTCTGCAGACTCCGAGGCAAAATAGCACTTCTCAAATGACGTGCTAACACCCAAGTCCTAATAAACACCTGTGACATGGGCTCAACATTTGATCCGTTTCACACGCAAGCCAGCGCTGTTTACTGAGCAGTGCACGCAGCAGAGCGTCTACACGCACTGACATCCAGCCTGGGGGAAAACTGTGTGTCCACTGTCCCTTAACTGGGGGGTGGGACACTTCATCCAGTAGCATGAACAAGCCCTTTTTATAGCCTGGTAGCCTTCTGAACCCTGAGGGTCAGCAGAATGCTATTTCGTGCCTATGAGCTCTTAGGTTACTTTAGGAGGCTCATAAATATGGCACACACTTACAGCACATGTGGACATAGATGTTAATGGATTTGTTGCTGACTCTGCCAGTACCCCACTGCAGTATAGAAACCATTTTATTACTTGTTCTTCAGCCATTTAATTGCCTGTATATTGCCTGTATATTGACTATAAAGTCATGCTTCCACTGAAAGCACCATTGGCCTACATGGGATTACCATAACGTCTAACTTTGTGAGCATGCCTGCTATTTTTTGTTGTTATTGTTGTTCTCTGCTTGCTTGTTTGAACAAAATCTAAACAGAATCATTTTAGCAGGTCGTGGTGAAAAGCAACACTGATCCCTATAGCATCATGATGCACAAATTAAAATGTGTGTGCTACCGTATTGGCATGCTAACCAATAAAATGGCATTGCTGAACTGTTAAATGTTTCAGCCATATAATTAGAATATTATTTATTGCGAATGAAATAATTGAAATTGATTTATCATTCGTGTCCAAAACCTTTTCCTGTCTACACACAGGAATTATTGTTTTGGATAGCAATTCGGTAATAAAAAGCCTGGTATAAACAGAGCTCAGAGGAATGGGAAAGAGACAAAATCAATACTGGTGATATAAAATGTGAAAGGTGCTCAGTAAGAGCCACTGAGGACAAGAGGCTGAGTGAAAAGAACACATTTACTCATGAGTATCGGATTTTTTGTGATGTGTCTTTGTATATGTCTTGTGCCAGCCTGAAATTGTAAAACTACTAATCTTTCAATGCTGGTTGATTTGAGTTGAAGATATTTCTCCTCACAGCAGTATCACTGAGCAGCTACTTTTTCCATGGTGGTTGTGCTGGGATTATTAGCAATAATTAGCAATAGGCTGGATGCATAAGGGTGTTTGCACCATGTGCCTGCTGTCTGACTCCTAGTGGTGGGGATCAGTCTCTCCTCATCTTCGTTCATCCTTCTGTCCCATCTGGATGAGCATGCACTCACAGGAGCTACTGAAGCAGAGCAAGTTGATACTGAACAATGGTGCATGAAGTACACAAACCACGTACTTGAGTTAAAGTACAGATACCCAAGGTAAAACATTGCTCCAGTCCTCCCTTTAGTTTTGGTCTTCAATGTCAACTTAGGTTAACTTACAATGTACTTAAGTACTGAAAGTAAAATTATTTAGCATCATGCTCTACATATAAAATCTCTCAAAATAGAATTTGTTTTCTAATGTAAAGTGCTATGTTCAAATGTTTATTATTTCACAATATCAGTGCATTTGGTTAGCTGGAAGCTCCAAATACTATGAACTATGGTAAAACAAATAACTAGCTGGCTGGCTAAGTTGGTAATTCGTTTTTTACATGCGAGTGTGTTGCTAAGGCAACGTTTTCTTTTGTGTACTAGCAATTGCCTACTTAGCTAGCTAGCTAACTATGTATACAATGCTAATGTCTGACTTATTTTAACATACACATTAAAACCCCAGTTTGTTGCAAGATATTGTCAGATTTTTCATTAAGGGAAATGATGAAATTAGCTCGGGACACCATGTGTCCTTAGATAGGATGGGGAATTCTTATAAGAACAAATCTTATGGGACTGAGGCAAGCAGAGAAGGCACTTGAAAATGAAGGAGTCATTTTTATTTTCGACTACTAAAGAATTTCACTCAGATGAGGAAAGACAGATTTCACATAATGTAGTGGACTAAAAAGTAAAAGATTTGACTTTGAAATGTAGTGGAGTTAAAAAAGTTACAAAAAATGTAAATTCTTCAGTAAAGTAAAGAAACACACAAAATTACTTAAGTACAGTAACGAATTACAGTTACTTTGTTACTGTCCACCACTGATACTGATGCAGGGCTTGTTAATACAGAAGCTGGGGTGGTTAATATTGAAGCAGGGCTACTGAATACTGAAGCTGGGGTGGTTAATATTGAAGCAGGGCTACTGAATACTGAAGCTGGGCCAGTTTATACTGTAGCAGGGCTTGTTAATACAGAAGCAGGACCATTTAAAACTGAAGCAGGGTCAGTTAATTTTGAAGCAGGACTGGTTAATACTGAAGCAGGGTTGGTTAATACAGAAGCAGGACTGGTTAATACAGAAGCAGGGCTGGTTAATACTAAAGCATCCATCTGCCACTCTCTTCTTCAGGTCAAATATTATAAAGTCTGACTATTTTTTTAAATGAATGCTTGCTGAAATTTCTAGCTATAAAATTTCTTCTGCCTGTTGGAATTTGGTTCTCTGGCAAACCCAATTCTGATGGATATACTATGCATGACTGTATGTGTGAGAGAGAGAGAGAGGGGAGGGGGAGAGCGCAATTATGCAACCAATTCTCTGAGACCTGAGGGATGGATTATAAGTAACTCAGTATTTGCAGGTCTGTGCATGAATAATAAGATATAATTCATTGTCCACAGCCCGTGCTGCAGCACTACATTAATACAGTTCATACACATGTACTCACATTTGGCTACCAGCTACCATTTAAATGACCAGGACATGATTATTCACCCATATTCTTTTGGCATTGAAAAAAAAATACTTGCATATCTAACTTGCACCCCACACTTTTCTAGCAATGTGAAAAGAGACTGAATCTGCATCAGACAGCATTCACATTCCCTCATGCACTCCATGAAGGTCAAGGTGGACGCAAAACAACATGCCAGGAGTCTGCTCGGGCTCCTCGACACCGATAAATCTCTCTGATGAACAGAAGGGCGTTTTGGGATGGGGTGGGGGAGGAGATGAGGCAAGCAGTGGATTACTGCTCCTGTCGGCCGCGGCGTGAGGTGGTGGCAACAGTGCTTCGTCACACCTGGGAACACACTCAGCATGATGCACCTTCCACCCAAAAGCGCTCTTTCAAAGTTAGCCAGCCTGTGCAGGCATCCTGCGTTGTCTGGGTCTGGCTTTCAGTTCACGTGGTGAATAAATTTGGAGGGAAATTGTTTCGAATCGAAACATACGGAGACCGAGTCATGATGTAATGTCCTGAGCACTAAGTGATGGGAGAGAGGAGATGACGGCGGACCCATTTAAGAACATTAGATTTTAGACTCCAAAAGAGGGAAGGTTATGGAGGCACCGGTTACACTAATTATGTAAAATAAATTCATATGATATATTCATACATCTGTTGGTGGTGGGTGTTGGGGAATATTTTATTGCAATGAATAATGCCATGTATTTGGACCAGAACTGTAACAGATGTTAATTTTTTTTTTGGGTGGAGGGGGTTGAATTTGTTAGGCAAGCTGCAGATTTGCTGAGTACAGCTTTGCTCTCTCTCTCACTGCAGCCTTTTCTGCTGGTTCTATGTCACTGGCAGAGAAATCGACCTTAGCAACAGTCATCAGCGCCTGGACTGGCCAGCGTGACAAAGGGAACAGCTGTTAGTCAGATGCACCACCAGGGCCCAATACCTCCTAACACCATAGTGAGCTGACGGCTACAACGTAGCTGTGCCAGTTAGTCAAATCTAGTTTTACCTCTATTTGATAAGAAATGACATTGTTACGTTTGGTAATCAAATGTAGTTAGAACTTTTAACACTAAAAGCTTTTTCTCTAGGTATTTTTACATTTTTACACTGGGGCTTGATAAGCTCTAGTGCGGTAGCTAGCTAGCTAGAGGCACGATTTCTAATTTTACACTGTTCAGTGCTGAGCTTGTTTTTCTGGTTGCTATCATATGAAGGAAATGTATTGTCTAATTGAAACCACATATGTATCCTGAAGGCATAAAAATGACAAGGCACTGTGTAGACCACCAAGTGTTCACCATTTCTCTCTGGATGAAAGGAGCCTCAAATGCTGAGCTTACATTTCGGAGGAAGATCAGATGTAAAAAAAATAAAGGCCCTGAGGTATTTACATGTAATATAAGATAGAATATGGGGCCTTCCATCTACAGTGCTTGTATGTTGCTTCATTAGCTAACACTGCTACACGTGTTACACATGTAATAAAACTATCTGGGAAAATATAACTGTTAAAAACAGTTTCCTCATCTGAACTCTTCTCACAGTCAATGTGAGAAGAGTTCGATTTTAAGTTCCCCCACCAAGTATGAGTTGTTATTTCAAGAGAAATTATTACTATTGACAGCTCAAAACTTCCAAACTATAATAGTATTATTGTATACATAGTAATGTAAATTCAGGGGTGGGTGTGCTAACAGGTGCTAGACACTCAGACCAACACCTGACCCATGACTGCCGAAAGACAGAACAGAACAGGTGGCATGCTCTCTGTGTGTGAATTCAATCTATGGTCAAAGATGGCAGACATTTTTACCATCCATCCATATTTATATTTCTCTCTCTCTTTCTTTCTGCCTCTATGTCTCTTTGCCACTCACACCCATCATTTACAATGGAGTGGCCACCATTCAGAAACCCCTTTGGTCACATAGACGTCCCCTCCCTGTGTTCTGAGTTTACTCTGCCATTAAGAACAGTAGAGCGAATCCTCCTCTCTCGGGCTGAACCATGCTATGTAAACACCCACCCACTTGTAAAACAAAAGCATTGTTGAAAAGATCAAAGATGGGATTTGCACATCAATATGCACCAGGAGAGGTGCATTAATGTGGCTGTTGTGTGTTTGTGGCTCCCTGGCTTGTCTCTGTTGGCTCAAAGCCTTCCCCACATCCCGTTGATGAAAAAGCCTGCTCGGTGCCACTGCTATTCTTGTTGCATTAGCCCATGTCGAGATCGCACAAAGATATGTGCGTCACAAGTGTGGCTTGCTGTTTGTGAGCTCGACTGCAAATAGCTCTTACAGCGGCGATGTCGAGGGAACAGGGTGCTTTCAGTGTCCAGTTACTGCACCCTGAACGTGCGCTTTAGCCCCAGGAAAGCTCAAGCAAATGGCTGTCAATTGCGTTTTAAGCTATATGTACAGAACTGTAGGACACAGCCCCAACACGCATGCAGCTTGAGAAATGTGGACAGGGGCAGCAAAACTTTACCATGATTCAGTGATTACCACTACGCAGAGGATGCAGAGAATCTCCTTCGCAAGGCTTTACTTGAGCTCTGCTCAAAATGGCAGTCAGGTGTATGAAGTAAAAAAAACAACTGTGGATTTTATCTCTTGAGTAATTTTTACACGTTAATGTTAACTGTTTGGTGGGGGCAGAGGAACAGTCAAAGTCCACTCACTGAGCTGATATGCGCCAACCCATTGTGCTTCCGCCACCTGTCTGGGTCATGTGACCAAGCCCACCTACCCCCTCTCCCTGGCAGGAGAGTGAGAGTCTCGTTATCCGTACCGTGTCCTGACTGCTGCCATTACAGCAGTAGGCCTGTGAGCTTTAGAAAGGGACTATTTCTGTCCTATTACCGCCTGTCCTCCCCGAGACCACCGTTGCACCGTGGTACGCAACTGTGACCAACCATTGCAGTTTTCATTTTCCCAATATCGCACCGCACACATAATGCCTCCGGCATGATGGAGATGAGCGAGATGATGTTGTGAGAGTCGATTAAGTCCCCCGGCCTGAGATCTTTCCACTGCGGCTCACATAAAGCCTCAGGTAAGCACCCTTAAAAGGGGGAGACTCCCAGACCGGGTTTTCATTATCCCATTTGTAAGAGTGGTCACACCAGGAGATGTGTGATCACTTCCCAATAAGTGCAGGCAAGCTGGTCATTGGAGCACGGCGCAGCAGAGGAGGGGGGAGGGGATCCACACAAAGCAGTGTGAGCAGCAGCCATCCTGAGCTGCCGGACTCTGCCTGGTGGCTTCAGCCTTCTCCCGCACTGGACTGTCAGCTGTTCTCCTCCAGCACAGGGTTGCCGGGCAGACGCTGCTGTCTGTCACCATGCGTTCGTCCATTCATCCTCACATTCGCCGCATTTAAACATGACACCTGTAGGATTAAACATGTTATTAACATTTCCCTTCAGAATCTGCCATTGCCACTCATTTTAATCCAATCTAGACATCAGTATGCACTTGCTTGAGTGGCTTGTTTGCACTTTAGCACGTTGTCAGGGTGCCTGCTGTATGATAGCAGGAGCAGCGTGACTTTAAACCGCCCGTCAGTCTGCCGCTGATTTCTAATGATCGAAAGTGTGTAATCATCATTTACATGATTCTTTTAATTGGTCTATTGATAATCACATTTTCAAATTGCAGATACAGTAGTTATGCACATTTTCAGATGGTTAGTAGCAGCGTATTCTGAATTAAACGTGAAATTTGAATTTATAACTTGACTCTTTAAAATACTTCTTTAAGAGACATCTTTAAACAGGGCACAAAATGAGCAGCCCAGATCTAATTGGTTTATCCAGGCATCTCTCCATGCTGAGCCAAATCACACACTTCTGAATCCCCAGTTAATTTGCTGAATAACAGATTGCTTCGGGTCTGTCTGTGGACACAGAGCCTCTCCAACCGAAAGCACACACACACACACACGCACACACACATGCAGCCTGTCCGGATGATGAGAAACTGAACATGTGCAATCTCTAGACATCTGGCTGCCGGGGGAGGCAGTTGTCACAGGCAGCCCGGTGCTTCAGGGGCTTTGTGAGAGAAGTGTTTTTCATTTCTCTCCTTCCCAAAAGACCCTGCACAGGCCAGGAATGGGCCCTCTGCCACACACTTTCACAAAGGGATTGTTAGTAGGATATCTTTCAAGCCAATTGGTGAAGTGAACCCCAGACGGTCTCTAAGCTACTTGTACAATGGCAGCCATGAGGGAAAAACAACAAATGTTTAGAACCAAGTCTAGTAGCTCTTCAGCTGAGCTGACTCACAGTCAGCATTAAGACACCACAATGCTGTCATCAATCAGAAACATTCGGCTACTTAAAAAATATTTTTTTCACAGCTTTTGTGAGTAAATTGTTGAGTTAACGCTGCTCATAATGAGTGGGTGTAAATATTCTGTATAAATTACCAGCAAAATCATTTATATAAAATATAACTGTAATTAGATTAAAGATTATAGCTGCAATTTTCAGAGAATACTGACTTGACCATTTGTTGTTCAAATTCAAACTATGTATTGCATAAGAGACACTTTGGATACCTAATGCACAGTTACTAAAATATGGTTAACTAACACACAAAGGTCAGCCAGACCCTCACCCATAGAGTCCCCAGAGACATGTCCTCATACTGATCTATTAACACACAGAGTCTGTTATTGTTAAATGCCATTTGGTTTGGAACAGGTTAGACTCCAGGGCTCCATTAAACTTGTAAAAACCGGAATTAATCATGAAATGCTTTAAAACATAATGAACACAAACATTTTTAAGAATTACATAATGCAATATACTTGTCAGACTAATCAGCAACGTTGAACCACCTCATGCTGCATTGGAGTTCAATTAAACGTAAACATTGCAGGAGTTAATTAAACAAGGAAGATTTGAGCACTGTCTCCACGTTTCTTATTACAGCCAATTCACCGTGGATGTGTGTGGGCTGATCTTGTTTATGGCACGTCACATCTTCACATTCCTGGTGCTTCTCTGCAGTGGGTTTCACCTCTGCCAACCACGAGGTGCCCGGGGTGACCGCAGCCAATCAGCTTCTTGCCCATGCCCGGGCTCTGACACCTCAGCAGAACTGCTAGGAGTAGCCATTGTGCGCAATCAGGAGTTCCACTCTGTCTGAGTTATATGCTACTCTGAAACCGTTCCCCCCCATCCCTACAAACCCCCACCCTTTCCCCCACCTGTCTTCCCTCTTGCTCCACGTCTGGCACTCAGAGCCTCTTCACAAGCACAGGGCTGACGGATTGGGTGTCGTCACAGGAGACGCTGGAAGGCACGTATGAGCTGGTCGAGGGGAATGCGGACCGGGTTTCCTAAAGTATTCCACATTGGCAGTGCTGCCAGGTCAAGTGGATGCTCACAGAAGGTTAGAGGTGAGGTGGTGTGGAGAGAAGCCCCCAACCCGCCCCCCACCGCAGCTGTGTGGAATAAACAAGACTGGCTCTGGAGTCAAGAGCCCCGCCCCCAACAAACAGCACCGCCCATGGTGCACGTCAACACGGGCACATGAAACAACAGGTCTCAGTAATATT
This sequence comes from Brachyhypopomus occidentalis, assembly GCA_020368025.1. Lineage (NCBI taxonomy): Eukaryota > Metazoa > Chordata > Actinopteri > Gymnotiformes > Hypopomidae > Brachyhypopomus > Brachyhypopomus occidentalis. The sequence goes on from JAGXOD010001383.1 coordinate 4,173,027, forward strand.
CCATAAGAGGAATTGCACACGAAAGGGAAAAGCGCATACTACCAAATTTGAGGAAGCCGTCCGAACAAGTCTTAACCAGTGGAGCGTTAGCACACACGTCAACGGCCTTGCTGCATTCTTTTTTGTTATGTTTTTGACTCACCATCCCCCGGCTGCCCATTTCTTGAAGCAGCACTGCGGTGATTTGTCCCAAACGTTAAATGCTTTCCATTTCTGGCGCTGTGTCCTACAGTACTGAGTGAAAGTGACACGTGACTGACTGTGCAACTTAATAACGTTCCGTGGTTTTAATCCCAGACAAAGTGACCCCATGCAGCATTGTGGGAACATAAAGGATAATCAAATCATCTAAGTTAACGTGTTTGCTGTATAACAGAAATGTGAAGATACAGGTTGCATCTGCATGACCTGAGGAGTAACAGCGGGTGGCACAAGGATAAAAATATCATTTCCCATTCCTGTGATAGCATATCAGAAAGAAAAACAGGTGCGTGAAGAAAATGTGTGAACATTACAGACAGAGTTATGGATTTGTGGTGGTAAAACATCCTCTTTGAGCCTCTGAATCTAGGATAGTTATCCAGCTTATAACCCATAATGCAGTCATTAGAGCTGGGCACTCAACAAATTATATTTGGATCATTAGTCCAGCGGAGTGTCAGCAGCAGGCCTTGCCTGATAAGAGCAGGCCACCTCAGCACCATTATGATTTACTCTTGAAGAATAATTCTGCATGTTTGCAGAAGCATGTAGAATTTTAAAGAAGGTTATAGTGGCATTAAGGCATTATGGTGAATATGGAATAGCCAGCTTGTTTCTGCATGTGAGGTCCGCGGCATGACTTTCCCTGACGTTCCTGAGTCAAAGTTGCTGAGTAAAATCATTCACAGCTACAGAGGGGTTTTTTTTGACTGACTTCCTCCCTCCGTTCTTGTTTTGGTTCACGGTCAATCGAGCTGCAGACTCTGGTGTGTTATAATACAGACACCGACTCAGCATTTACAGGTAGCAGCTGCTGAAGAGCCACATTACAATCTGCATGCATCACACAAATTCATGTTAGCAGGATGACAGAAAGCGCAAGGTCCCTCTTTAAAAATACTTGCACTAAATAATACTCTAAGAGCTGTTTCTCATTTCTAAGGGCACACACATAATTCCCAGCAACCTCATAATCTGGCTTGCATGCATCTAATTACAATGCACAAGCAGGCAATGCACGGACCAAGCAATGCGGAAATGTGGAAATCAATGTGCAGGGCCATATAACAGCGATATGACAATCAACAAAGTCCTCACAATTGCAAGCAGGCAAAGATTGCACTTTCTCCTAGCTTATGTAAGCGCCTTCTCAGTGAGACCTGTTGATGCATTTAATCAGGAGAGACAGAAAGCGTCCAGTGTAAGCCTTCGAGCCGTGCTGGGCAACCAGCTTTCCTGCTGGTCTGGGCTCAGGGGGTGATGCCAGACTTAGATTCCCACGTTTCACTACAGATGGAGGGGGTATTGAACATCAATGGCTGATCATTTGAGCCTCACCATGGGGCACAAATGATGGGCCTCAATAACACCTCGATGGGCCCCGTCTGGGTGATTGCAGGGGTCCATGAACTCAGCTAGTATTGGCGTACTGTGAGTTTCAAAGTTCCACTTCCTGCAGCATTTGGAAATGTCATTGGCACTTCTTATTAATGTTACAAGCAGATTCTCAATAGCAGGAGCAGGACCAGCAAGGTGATGCTAACGTCTTCTTAATCTCTGTTGCACTTTGCAATCCAGTGTCACCCATTTTCAGACTTTCTGGGTTCCAATATCCATCTGCACTGAGCACCCCTATATCGGCCAGTACTGCCTCTGTCGATTAGTGATACCCGCAAATAACAAATCATTCAGTTTTAAATTGTTTGTGTAAAGAAAGATGAATGTATTTCTCGTTATCTAGGCATATTTGCAGTCAGTCAAATAAGAGAAAATATGTGCTATTTATGGTTGGGTTGTGTACCAAACCTATAACCATGACCTAGTAGCTCTTATAAAAGTGGTTTTAATAGCATAATATAATTTAATTATAATTTACATAATATAATGTAACTTGGTTTACATTCCTGGAACCAGTGATGTAGGCCAGTCTTAGCCCAGAACCAATCACATTGCTTTTTAGTATGTTGCTATGGATGTGGTATATACCTAGCCCCACCCCATCCCCACCATCACACTCTACCTATAGGTCGCTGGTTCTGGGAAAGACTAATGTTTACTTAGAGTGAACATGGAAACATTGATACTGCAAAACATTTTCACTTAGACCTGAGCTCATCATATCTTACCTGAGTTTAGCAACACACGTACTTGATTACTGAAAAACACTATGCTATACTATTATTGATTTTACCATGTGACAGCGTTTTATTTATTGTATGTTTTGTAATTGCATACGTCTCACTCTTCACCTCACAAAACATATGGTCTATGCATATGTATCACTTGCATACACGCTGACCAGCGTCACTAGAAGTCACCTTTCCAGTCGGATACAAAGGAGTGTCATTTTCCCTTTATTTTCTCAACCTCCAGCAAAGCTCATTAGGGCAGAGCTAGTGTGTAAGTGTTCATCTCCTCAGCTATTCATTAAACCAAGGATAAATTTCACATTGTTCCTCACTCTCGTGAAACTTTAATCAGGCTGCCAACTGTGCTCTGCGTGCTGAGGCGACACGTGTCCACAAGACGACCAGCGTTGCTGTGGAACCGAGCCGCAGACCCTGAGCCTCTGGGCAGGAAAACCTGGTGGGATCAGTCTTAATCCTGCATTGTTTGTAAACATGAAATCGATGTTGTTGAAATTTTTTTTACATTGAATAGTGGAAATTAGATTGTTGAGTTTCCGGTGAAATGCCACCCACAGTGGAGAGTCAAATCACTACAGGATTTAAGAAGCAAACAAAAGTTGAGAACACATTAAACGAGAACACAAATACGTTAATACAACACATACATAAAGACAACACAAATACGTTAATACAACACACATACATAAAGACAACACAAATACATAAACACAACACAACGCGAGAACACACATAGCCTACATAAACACAACACAAATATGTTAAGTCAGAAGACTCACACATTAAGGCAGAACACAAATCCATTAAGGGATTAGAAATTTAGATTAGAAAAACATTACATAAAATCACAACAACATTACAAAATTGAAGCATATAAAATTTGCAGGAAGAATGAAAAGAGATAAAAGATCACAAAACCTTTTAGTTTTCTTAATTTTCAAAACTCAAAATGTTTTCACTTTGTTATTACTGGTGATTCACTGTCAGCTGATGGGTAAAAATCACAATTCGGTATTAATCAGAGTATATAACACAAAGGGGGCAAGTAAATGTGGCTGAATACTTGCACTACATGTGCACATGTACACATTAAGCATTTTTTTATTTTTGTAGCTGTTGCGGTATATTTTAATGCTAATGTGACGTCACAATGTTTCTGCGCTGTGTGCTTTTAATTATGTCCACAAATATGGCATTTTTAGATGCTTTGTTTTTGCAATGTGTTTTCGCTTAGCGCTTATTGTACTGTGTTCTGTCTTAATGTGTTTGTGCTTTGTTTGTCTTTGTGTGTTCTTTATGTGTGTCGTGTTCTTGCTTCGTTAAAGCTATTGTGATCTCACCGTAAAACATGGGATTTAAGTGGGATTTGCAAGAAAACATTCTTTGTTTTCAGGTCATCTCACAAACAGTCTTTAAAGTTGTGAACTGCTTGGTATTTGGTTGGAACATTTAATGGAACCAAAGAGGTTCTGCACATCAGCACAATCTCAAACTAATATATACTGTATGTTGAAATGCAGGCGTATGTCTGGAGGGAGATGACCTCTTTCTGTTTTGTTTATTCCTCACATATGCGAGTAAGTCATAAAGCACTGATGATGTAGCCACGGATGGGGTCAACTCCCGTGTGATTCACCAATTCAGTTTTGACTCAACTAATTCAATCTTAAGCCCATAAGATTCAACTCATAATAAATATGTGCCAATAGCAAGTTTTGCACATATTTTTCAAGCAGATACATTAATTCATTAATTCATTAATTGAATTTATGTCTTGACTTGTTGGATATGCCTCAACCCTGCCACCCACAAATCATGTATTGATTCATTTTATTGACCTTCAGTAGGGGGTAATTAGTCTGTAAGTAAATGCAAAAAGCAAACAAAAAGTATCCATTGTCTAAATCTACTGTATGTTACCAAAGTGGATCATCAGTAAAGTAATGATCACATACAGAAATCTTAATCAGAGTAACACACTAAACCTCCATCCACCTGTTCATTTAAGGTCCATATGGACCTCAGCATCATAAAGGAGATCTCTGCCTCATCAGTCAGTTAACCATTTGTTACTGAAAAGACTAAGATGCCTAGAGGAGATATCTTAAGGGTTGGCAGAAGGTCATCTCCAGGGCAACTAAGCAGGACATCACAATGGCTAAAACAATGGCAAATCTAAACCAGAATGAAACCACACAGGGAGACAACCTGGTGCAGCCCCATCTGTTCAACTCGTATTGGCACATACGACTAATTCATCAAATTTCAAAGGACTCTATCGTTGTTTTACGGCTTCACATTTCTTCCGCTGTTCACCTGCCCCCCACACATATTAAAGAGGCGGAGTCAGTCAGCTGTGTACACAAGCAGATGGCAGGACTGGACAGATGTGTTCCTGAATCACACACGCTGTAAATGATTTTTTAGCTTTAAAAATGTTGGCAGCTACTCCCGGGTCATCAGCTAATAATGATCCGAGACACCATGGTGAGGGCAGATGATGGAAAATCCTCTGGAGTGGTCAGAACTGGGTCAAAGTGAACCCTAGCAGGGCAGATCTGGTTCCCACAGCTGATTACGACAGCCTGCTCAACTCCAGTGCTTCCGTCTAACGGCAAGCACGCTTGGACAAGACAAACGGTTTATGTCAGCACAGGCCTTGAGGTAGTCAATCAGGTGTTGGTGTAGGTCTAGTGGTTATAGGGCCTGTCCGGAGAAGGGGAACAGGCCTTTTTAGAGGTCACCTTACCCATTTACAATAGCATGTGTCTGTGTAAGATATACCAATGCCTACAATGCAGGATACAAAGAATGCAGAATGGGGGAATACATTTTATGCGCATGAAGAATATGGGGCACCAAGAATAGACACCTTTATAATTCCTTTATAATTCTAGTCTGTGGATCTCGTTCCATTGCCAGGTCTGCATCTGGACCATGTTCAGTTTCTCTAAGTCCCTTCTGAAGTTCTGAAGTCACCGAGATAATCCAGAAATCATTAATCAAGGAAGCCAATCCATGAAGCTGCATTGCCAAGGATCTACCTCCACAAACGTGGCATTTTTGGGATGTGCCCTGTATGTTTTTCTCACATTACGTAACTGTCCACTCACCAGTCTTTCACATTTTAATTACTGAACATTTATATAGTTGAGCATGTGATAATCGAGTTGTTTTTCAGTGCTAATAAAAAGACAAGCTTCTTGCTGCCCTTGTAATTGTGATGACAGAAATCTGCAGTAGACTTTGGACTGTACTGGACTGTTGAGGTTGTTGTGCTGTCTGTGATGATTTTTATATCAACAGTAGTTCCCCTACTGTGAAGGAATATATTTCTGATATATCACATATTCTTATATGGTACAGTGCCAACTAACTCAGCCTGCTGCATAACAATGAGCAAGAACTATGAAGCAACTGAAAGCAGTTCATTCCCTCCAAAATATATTTTAAATAGCTGACCATGCTGGCTTCCTATATCTATTATTCTACGATCTCTATTATTATTGTTATTGCACAGTGGCTCACTATAAATATGTGGTTTTTGTGTTCTGTGTTCACATTCTGCCTTCATATAAAAATCCTTGTGGGAAAACCTCTTACCCAGCACAGCTCATCTGATGGTGTGTGTTGCTGGCCTCATAAACAATTAAAGACCTTGAAATGGTGGGACATAGCCAATGAAATCGGATATAAATCAGTAAAAGCTCAAATTTAGCCTGTGCATATGCACCATTTTGAGTAGACGGGGTCTGTTTTCACAAATAATCTGTGTTTATCAGGGCACTATTATATTTCACCTGCCAAGCAACAGCAAATTGCTGGCAAACTTCAAACCAAATTCTATACCATCCATTTTCAGTGAAAAAGAGAAGACCGTGACATCAGTAAAGGTCAATGACGTTGTATTGACTTCACTATTCATTCCCCTCTTACTTATTACAGGATTATGCCTATCGCATGATCGAGACTGTCATTTTATAAGTTATGTCATTTTATAAATATATCAGTGGCTGTAGATAGAATGAAAAATGTCTTGGATTTTGGTAGAATAAAACGTTCCTGACTGGTGTGCTGTTTTATAGTGCCCTCTTGTTATTCTCATACTGATATTCTGATACTTCATCTGTACATAGCATGCATTTTTTTCCCTGTGAATCTCCATTGTTTTCTCAATTAAGTGGACAGTACACATACGGAGAAGGACAGAGCAACGGCAAGACCTACAATAATGCCGTATTTTTGAAGTCCGTGAATATGTTTTCCTACCTAGCAATACAAACACATAACAGATCAGCAAATGAGAATGAGTGAAACATCCTGGCAAACAGTGTGTGTTTCTGAGAGACTCAGTTTTCCTTCACACATGCCATGTTTCAGTGCCCCCCAGCTGGTCACACTGTGGGAGAAGCGGAGTGCATCAAGGCTCACCATCAAGGCTCACCATCAAGGCGTTAATTGAGCCGGAGCTGCAGGCCCAAGATGGCAGTGTGTGTGTGTGTGTTTGTGTTTGTTTACTCTCACAACACATCAGTGCTCCCTACAGGCCATAATCAAAACATGCCTGGTCATCTTTGTTTAGTAATGGATGTGATTCTCCCAAGAAGCCCTGGGAAACGAGTGTCCACTGTTATGATGCCTGCTAAGGGCACTATGGTTAAAAAACAGCAACTATTCTTATTGACTAATGACTAATGACTGTCATTTTCAGGGTGACTTTAGGTCAGAATCTCTGAGGACATTTCAGAGAACTGGTTTATCTGTGCATAATATTGCAGCTGATATTTATATAGCCATGGCTTCAGCTATGAAGTCCTCAGATGCTTTTTGAGTTTGGCATTCAACAATGATCCAATAGCCGGGCGCAGGCCTTCAGATCAAGGCTAAATACTGTAGCAGGTGGCAGGCTAAGGAACGTCCTGTGCTGTGATGTCACCATTAATAAAATCAGGGGGTCATAAACCTATCTGTGGGGACACATGGCAAGGTAATGGCTAAAGCAGCTACAGTGTAGGATATCCCTGGGTAGGGGAGTGAACTGCAGACTACCGTGGTTATAAACTAATCATGTTTTTAAGCATGTTTCTTTCAACTTAACCTAAGTACCCTTAAACAGCTACAGAAGGAATATGGTTGCCTGAAACTTTTTCAGCAAGTTCCATCCACAGACCTCTCTGCAGTTTAATAAGATGGACACTGACTGGTTCAGATCAAGCGCAGTGAAGGGGAGCTTTTGTCGACCTCTTAATGTCGCCTTTAACGATTGCTGCATAGCAACAGAAATGTTACATCATGAGGTTAAAGCAAAATTTCCAAGGTTATAACTGTGTTTTTAGATGCATACTAGCACATATAAGGTATCGGTATGCAGAAACTGCATCTATGGGTTTGTGTTCAGAATACTGAAAATGTTTACCCTAATTCTGCAGTTGTGCGTGTGTGTTAGAAAGAGAACATGGTTGTGTTCTGACTCACTGAAGCCTCGCGTGAAGTTATCACATTCCTGAGGTCCTGGCATCTCATTCTTTCTAAACCCACCTAACAACCACATTCACTGTTAACCTGACAGTTATCCCAATGAGTGTACTCATTCTTTAGCACATAAAAGAGCCATTTTGAAGGTGTGTGAAGACCCAAATCGAGATGGGATCTGGGGTCCTGTTTATCCCTCCCTCTCCAGTTGCCTCACAGCTGGTGTTTCATGGAACGTCAACGACGGGCACTTTTTGTTCCACCACAACATGGATGAGGGCACCATGGAAACGTGCAGAGACATATCTTGGCTTTAGACAGATGTATGGATCCTCAGACCTTCAGGTTAAGGCAGACAGATATCTCTGGCCCGTGTCAGGAGCGTGAGTACATTTCTCACGTGAGTACATTTCTCACGTGACCGCATTTCAGGCACCTTCAGCAAAACGCAGGCCTGTTGGTTCCAAAATGATGGACAGCCACAGGGGGCTGTGTAAGCAGGGTGCAGGAGTATAGACCTATCCATGTGTCACATCCAGCTTTCCACATATAACCCGTCCCCACCATGGCCCCTGTTGGATCCCACTGCTGCAGCCGCGTCAGTGGTACTTCACGGATTCTGTTTTCGGTTGATGTGGGCTGGGCGCTCTGGCCAACAGCTGCCTGTGAAGTCGCCATGCCGCAAACTCCACTTCCCAACTCATTCCGTCCATAAACACCTCACAGGGCTGGCGAAGCACCGTTAAAAAGCCAGAATAGAATTGTAAATTAACACCTTGACGGCCACTTTTGTGATCATTTTATTGGGCATTTGAAGAGGTATCATAGTGTCCATGTTGTGTTATTTATACCAAAGATAAAACATCTGTCTAGCCCTGAACATTTTTCCGATTCTTGCCTTCAAGTATAGAACATCGCCCTGACAGGGAAAATAATCACTTGAGACATGAGAGCAAATTAGTTAAGAATAAATAAGCATGGTGACCAGAAAGAGGATCTCTTAATGAACATACATCAGAGGAGGTAAAAACAGGCTCTCTAATAAGAGATCACTCAGCTTCACACACCATTCGATACTCTCTGTCTCCACTGCAGGAGACAGGCTAATTTCAGCCGCGCCTAAATTTGATGGAAGCAAATAAAAAGCGTCTGGGCTCAGAGGATGTGGGGATGGGCATGTCTCCTCGGGACTCAGCTCCGGTCCTGCACTCTGCTCTGTCCAGTCACTGCATCTACCCTCGTGGCCTCATGGCGAATGAGCTGGTGCGGAGGGGGCAAGGCTGGGGGGGGGGGGTGTCAGTGGCAGAGTGACGTGAAGCTTTTGTTCATCATGCATCGACTGCATAAGAGCCAAGCAACCACTCCTACTGTTAGCCCCAGCAGACAGGGACATCCACGGCTTTGAATCCAAACCACAGAAGCTACAATGAGAAATATGTTGTACTTAAGATCTGCTTTAAGCCTTGTACATGGAAAAATTAGGTTTTAATTTGCATCTTTAATAAAAACAAATGAGAAATCAAGGATTCAGTATTACAGTGAAAGCTGACGCATAGGTCTCATCGCAGATAATTACTTCAGCTGTGGCCTTAAGTCAAAAACACATAAATCATCTGAAGACAGCTGGAATATATTAGTGCTGCATAAGATAGCAGACAAAACACTCTTTAACGACACATCATAAATACTCCCAACAGTATAAAGGATAATTGCAGTGACTGAAGGAGCACATCACGTGCACACCTTGCAGGTATGATTAAACTAAGGGTCCAGGAATGCAGCATGTGTATTATGTCCTTATATCTCTGAAACATATTCACGTCCATTAAGTCATTATCGCATAGCGCAACAAATGAACAAGAGGATTCATCAGCGCTGTCTGCAGTTTTGCTGTACTTCAGATTCAAATGAAACAGAATATTCTAATGAATAACATAAATGATGACTCATACCACAGCAGTAAGAAGGAAATGGGGAAGAAGCAGCTGGTTCGTTTTAGCTTATGTACTGCGTAGACAAATATACAAACCCCTTCAAGCCAGGGCTTGGGGTGGAGACCCCGTCGGGCTGTTGTCAGGGCCCTAGAGCCCCCAGACTACATCTGGGCAGGGAGGGTCAGATCCAGGCCCTAAGCCCTGGGAACTCTCTATGGATACATCAGCTGACTGTGTTATATAACTGTTGAGTGTGTTCAGAGGAGGGGGCGGACAGGGAGATGAAGAGGAGGATGAAGGAGAAGCGGGTGGGGAATGGTAGCTGGTTGTGAATTTATCACGAACGCCGTGATGATCAAAACTATTTTTGGCATAGTAGTGTATGGGGTGGCATGGAGTTTGGAAATATTGGAAATGGAATTTCTTTATCTGGGATGAATAAATGTTATAGGTTCACAAGACATATGACATAATGTACAGTCATAATGTACATAATGTAGGGTCATAGGCCCTTTTACTACTTAAAACAAAATTCAAAAGACAATCTCATTTATTGCTGAATGTACAGCGTTCATAAAGAACTTCACCGGCCTGGGACAGTGAAACATGTACACTGTGTACCCACTGCTGAGCCAATCAGTGTTCTGTCTTTCTATGAATGTCATTTCAAAGGCAGCCCAGTCGTGATACAATACTGCCCCCATGTGGGAGAATAAAAGAACAGTTCCATATATAAGAACATTAGGCAGTTTAATTATCAATTGCAAGCATGAGATCTATACAAAGGCACTGCAGCAAAGCAAAAACTAAACTTTTAAAAGTTTTAGACAACAGGATGTTGAGAGAAAAACATCCAAAATACTTTCATTGTCTTTTCTGTGGAACATATTTAGTGTGCTTTTCCTTAAATATAAAAACTACATATTTAGATTATCTCCCAGATTGCTCGTGACCGTTAAAATGAAAAACACACACGTTTTCCCCCAAAATGTCAGTTTAATAGATGTTTAAAAAGTAAGGCTAAGATGCTGTGATGGGAATACCACATTATACATATGAGAGACAGATGCTTCCATGGCAACCTGACCGTGGTGTTTGAGTGGGACACCTGTGGTCACCCGAGCTTCTCGCTTTCTCGGCTGTGAAGTGCCCAGTGTTACCAGACTCCACTCACTCCACACACTCACATATGTCCACAAACGTACAGCACGCATGTAAAACAACACACGTGCACACAGACCAGGTCTCCATTATAAAATAGTGCATAGCTCAATTAAGGTACATTTCTGTGGTCAATCATTCAGTGATCCACTCGCATAACTTCGATCAACCATTAAAACAAGTGATTTGAACTGAAACATTGTCAGAACAGAGGGTGAACCCAAGCCTCCGTTTCATGTACATATTTATATTCCTCATATATATATGTATATTCGTTATACAAAGTTACATTCTGAACTGCAAAGGCTCATTCATAGAAATAAATACTGAGATGGCGAAAAACTGCGATGTGAAGCGGTCTCTCCCCATCCTAGAGGAGGGAGAGCAGCTGAGGAAGTAGCGGTCCTTCCCGCACGCCCCCAACGCTAGCACGACAGCTAGCACGACAGCTAGCACAACAGCTAGCACGACAGCTAGCACGACAGCAGTGCCGCGTCAGCAAAAACGGCTGGCGCATTACGGAGGCCTGTGGTTAGAGTCTAAAAGACAAATGTACAAAAGTGTCATAAAAATAGGCATTTAGTCTCCGAGAGTCTACACAGACGAGAGGGTGAAGCGGGGGGAAACGGCAAGGCTATATGCTGTGACACGTACAGGATCCCAGCAGTGCTGCATAACCCACAATCAGGCTACAACTTTCCTACATCAAGTTCAGAAAGAGTATGATCTGATCACTGAGAGGGTCACTATAACAAAGCTCTACAGTTCTACTACAGTTCTTATGTGTTCCTTTGGTAAATGTAACATTCATACAGAATCAGGCATTCTGTTATTCACAAATCCTCTCCATAATCAGAAGAGAACTGTGCACTTCTGAAGCTACAAGGGCTGAAAAATGCATTTAAATCTTAAAATGTCTCCAAGTGAAAGTTGAAAGACCTGAAACAAAGAAAGGTGTGTGTGTGTGTGACTATGCAGCACAGCACCGTACACACACCAGCAGGCACTCAAGCACACAGGCTTCTACAAGCCCCGACGTAGTCTGGGAGCAGCTGTATGTGCAGGTGCCCTGCAGCTGCTCACCACAGCAACCGTTTACGCAGGACACTTCGTTTGGCCTGGAGATGACGGCGGGGTGCACTGTGGTCAGCTGTGCCTGTCAGGGCTGTGACATGCAGAGCTGTGCTGGGAAAGACGCAGACAAAGCAACACTGACTGTGATCCTAAGAAAAAAAGCCCCAACTGGATGGTCCAGATTCATCGCAGCCGACTCAATCGTATTGCTGTTGGAATTACAGAGCTGTTGTAAATGGATGGCTTATCCACTGAAACAGTGCTTGGAGGATGCAGGTCGGAACAGGACCGAGACTCGTATTGCCACAGAAGTGACTGTGCAGACCGAACGCTAGCGGCTCACAGGCCGGCGCGACGGTAGCGACTCTGACAAAAAACGAGAGCAAACGTTAAAACCGAGTAAGAAAGAAGAACTTAGCAAAAGGCGGCACGCGACGGCAAACTCCTTCCGCAAGGAGGGGCCAGGGGGGGTCAGTCCCCACCCACCATGACCTGCCACACGATCAGGTGACTGCGCTCGGCTTTGGCCAGGAAGGGCTGCAACTTCAGGGTGGGCTCATCCAGCTCCTCACTCTCTCCACCCTCATCTCCTGCATTGGGGGGTTGAGGTGGTGGTGGTGGTGGGGGACGATCGGAAAGGGACAGCAAACACAGAAGGGTGGTGCAGGATGAAGGATGGAGCGAAGGGGAAGAGAAATGTTTGTTATTTGGAAATGCAAAACTACTGTAAAAGGGTTTGTGAGATACTGTGCGTGTGAGACGCTGACCCATTCTAAAGTCGATGTAGCCCTCTCCACCGCTCATGACCAGGACTGACTTGGAGAAGTCGGGTGGAGGGGTATCGACGGCCGGCCTGTCTCCACCCGCCTCGCTGCCTCCCGTGCCTGTGGGCTGCGGGACCGGGCCTGTCCCGACGGAAACACAGGACGTGACACAAGGGTGTGGGACAAACACAGAAGTGGCTACGTTTGAGACGGGAAGCTGTCTCCTGAGTTACGGAAAGGGGTCTTGCCCCTTGCTCCAGCTTAGGGGATTCTGCGTGTGGCGTGGGAGAGCGTGAAGGACATGATGGAGTCGTACCTGGGACAGCAGCGAAGAACTTGACGGCATCCCGGTGGCCATGGAAACAGAGCTGGGCGTGGGACATGGAGCAGAAAGGTACAAACGTGCCTGCCGTCACTCTGTCGCTGTTCTCGTCGCCGTAGATACGAATTGCGCTTCCGGTTTGTAGGTTTGTCGTTCCCTGGGTGACTTTCTTACCTTTGGTGAAAAAGAAAAGTTATAAGAGGTCATGTGATGTAACTAAAATACTTTTCCTTTATATTTTGAGATCTAGGGCCATGTATATAAGCACAAGCAAGTGTGCATATTTTAAAGTCTGGAAGATGTTCATCCATCATCTGAAGCGTCTACCCAAAGCTCGATTCGCAGCACCAGGCTAACTAGGGTCATGGATATGTTGCTTGTCTGCTTGTGCAGCACACAGTGTAGAGGCGCTACAGTGCGTACTTTTCGTCAGGGGGATGGAGATGATCACGCCGTTGCCCGTTCCGACCCACAGGCGGTTACACGAGACCATCAGCGCCGTGATCCTGACAAAGGAGAAGCCCAGCTTCCCGGTGCCTGAGACACACACAAGAGCATCCCCCCATACACACACACACACACACACACACACACACACACGTGCAAGCACAACACGCAAGAGCATCCCACCCCCACACACACACGCACAAGAACAGAGGCAGACCAGTCAAAACCCAAAAGAAATGACATGCTTTTGTCCTGTTGCGGCAACGACGACCTTGCGTGGAGGGCGGAGGCCAGGATCGGCTAGAGTGAAGCCAAGACCTCACGCGCTCACCCAGCATCTTGCTGACGTAGGGCTCTATGTCCACGTCCTGCAGGTGCTGGTAGGTGTGGGCATGGAACAGGCGCAGCGTGGAGTCCAGCCGGATGGACACCCAGATGCCGTCGCCGTCCCACGCCAGCTGTCTGACCTGGCTCTCTTTGCGTGGGTGGGCGTCGAAGGACTTCTGCACGGGAAAAGAGCGGGAAAAGGAGAACAGGTGTCGGCTTTGCACATTCGCACTCGGCATGGAAAAGCCAACGATGATGATGAGGCCATCGAAACACGAGGCGCTTATAGCAAGAACGTGACGGGGCTTGAGCGGATTCGCTGAGCTGGCCCTAACCTCGATCTTCATGGCTTTGGGTTGGATGACGTAGATCTTGTTCCGGTAGCCGCACCACACTTTATCATGCACCACCGTCATGCATCGGATGGAGTTGTGCGGACGGCCCAGATCCAGCAGGTGGTAGTTGGTCAGGTCCCACTGGCCGTCTGCCCAGGGGGACATGGAGGCACACTGTCAGAACTGACCTGAGAGGTCTCAGAAAACCCTCGAAGGGTTTTTCCTTGTGCACTTTTCACAGCTGGGTTCCGCATGGAAACTTTTGATGGCATCACGAGCTGTTCTCACTGGTGGTGCGGAGAAAAGACATCATAACTTACCTACACCTCTGTGGAAGATCGCCAGAGTGCCGTCAGCCAAAGCCACTAAGACTCTGCCCTTCACATGCCTTCAGGAAAACGGGGCAGCAACAGAGAGAGGGAGGGAGAGAGACCAGCACTGAAGGCATGTAACTTCCTTTTATTACAAGGTTTTGCGGATAACACCATCTGTTCTACTTACACAATACCCAAGATGGAGTCCTTCAGCTTTATTGAGTGAAGGCACTTTCTCCACTGTGCAACAGAGGAGTGGACGTACACACTGCAACACACAGGACATTAGGGTTAAAGCTCACACAAACCCCCCCAAAAAAACTGCACAACTCTATAACTAATTAATCAACAGGGAGGCCTGCGGAGTGAAGGGTCCCTCACCAGCCGTTCTGGGCCCCTAGCCACATGGTGGGCAGGACGCTGCTCATTTTGCTGGCCTCCTCCCGCATCAGGTCCTGGTCTTCAGGCACCGAGCTCACACCGTCCTTCACCAGGTCACACTCCCTAAAACACCATTGAGCAGGAAACCATGAGGCTTTATGAGGGCTTTATAGTGAACTCTTTTAATGCTCACACACTAGACGTGCCACACACAGCGATACTGCACACGCTGCACGTACTGAGTTCAGTCCCTGTAGCGGGAAAGCGTCCCAGACCTTCTCAGATCACATAATGAAAATGGAAAAGCCTTTGAACACAGCAGGCGGCTGAGCCGCACCTCTGAGAGCACGTGAGCTGTACCTCTGAGAGTACGTGGACGTTGCGTCTCCCGTTTTCTGGACTCCTAGAGGGTCGGTGAACACGTGCTCCGTGTAGACCCCAGACTGGCATTCCTCTGCAGGGGTGGCGCTGCTGCTCTCCGTGGCCTCCAGCGCCTCCTCGGCCGCAGTTGTGCCAGACTGCCGCCGATGCCCCAGTATGTCGCCCAACCCTGGGCAGAGAGGCATAGCAAAGCTGGGTGAGACAGCCAGCTCCCCGGCAGGAAAACTGCACACACGCGGTGCACTGATCCATGATGGATCATCTCACGTGACCCATTCAGTTCACGCAACTCCATTTACTCTATATAGGGGCAGAAAACGGACTGCAATGATCATCACTGATGCTTGACTGATGTAAAATCAAGGTTATGCTGACGGAAGATGTGGTACCCGAGTCTTGGGTGGACTCCCCCTCCATGAACTGTGGGTCTGCGGTCTGGGGGATGGCCACGGGTCCCTCCACAGAGCAGCCTACAACAGTGATGCCGTCCAGGACGCCCTCGTAGCCCCCGGAACCGCCGTCCACCTCCACACCTGACCGCCTCACGCCTTCAGTCCCAGCGGCCACCGCGTCTGCCGCCACCTCCTCGCCCGCCCGGGTAGTCCGTCTCCCGGGCACCTGGAGCGCAGGCCACACCCCCATGGTCAGTCAGAGGCGTTGGGGGTCTCGCGCGAGGTTGCGCGAGGTTGCGCGAGGTTGCGCGAGGTTGCGCGAGGTTGCGCGAGGTCGCACTCTCGTCTCACCTGGCACGCTGGTGATGCAGAGCACGTGCGAGTTGCAGACGTAGAAGTTCTCCAGGATGTTGGCCGGCTGGTTGGCGTCGATCACGATGACCTTGGAGGTGGCGTGGGTGCTGGTGCAGATCCACACTAGGCTGGAGAGTTCGTCCTGCTGCCGCAGCTCAGTCTCCTGCTCCTGCAAGAGAACACAACCCCACCCGCCTCCGTCAGCAACACCCTCCCCCACCCAGGGCCGCGCTGCTTTGCGAGCCTCACCGGGGTGGCATGACTGCACTGGCTGCTGCGTGCGAGGGCATCGCTACCTTGAGCTCCTGCTCCAACCGGTCCAGGCTGCTCTGAGAGCCTTTGGCCTTTCGGGGGCTGAAGCCTCCCTCTGCTCCGGACACGTCTCTGTAGAAGACGCTGGCTCCCACAATGGAACCTCCGTCACGCGTCTTTCCTCCCGACAGATTCACGCCCGCAGCACACCACAGCTATGCGAAGATAGATGGACCCAAACACACACACCTCAGATCAGATGCTCACTGTACATAAAACTATTCACAACTTAGCAGATATAACCTCATCTCACCTTCATGGAAACATCCTTCTCATTTAGAGGTCTGAGGTAAACAGGCACTGGTAAATTCTTCTTACCGTCTGCCTGCCCACCGTTGGACATCTTTAAAGAGAGACAAGCTGCTCAGTTCACCAAAGGCTTCCAGAACGTATTCAAACACCACCAGCAGATGCATAAGGGCTGCACCTTGTGTTTCTGGGGCAGACTCCAGCCGTACGCCTGCACCCTGCCATCCTCCTTCTGGACATGAGCCTTCACCTGCCTGTACTGGGCTCTCTTCTGTTCCCTGCGTGACACGATGTTCTCCGCCTCCGGCCTGTGACCACACACACACACACACACACACACACACACACATTAAAACGCAGCCCAGGAGCTCGTTGGGACGAGGGTCACAGCAGGGGCCACTCACTCCTCGTTGAGGAAGTCAAACGCCTTGGACTTGTCGCTGGGCAGCTGGGCGAGTGTGCTGCTCCTCTTCTTGACGGAGGGCACGATGTGAGAGGTGGGGGCATTGTACTTCACGTTGACGGGAGCCTCTGGCTTTTTGGCTGCGCCGCTAGATGACGAGCTGAAGAGTCTGCTGAAACTGTGGATGGGAGGAAGAAAGTGGGGGGGGGAGGGACAGAAAGAGAGAGAGAGGGAGGAGGGAGAGAGAGAGAGAGGAGGGAGAGAGAGACGACACAAAGACTGATATGCAGACACAAGCAGGAGCGGCAGCAGTGTTAGCGGTCACAGATCAACAGTTAAGGAGTCAGTGGGTCACAACCCAAACACAGGGCACCCCCCCCACCCTAACCCCCACCCCAACCCCCACCCCCACCCTAACCCCCACCCTCACCCGTCTTAGCGATGATTCACTATTTCCTCTCTGTTGTAAATGCTCCTCAAGCACAACACCAAACACACATTAGAGTTACAGAAGACCAGGGGAAACATCAATGCTCCTAACGACCCGTTACATGACTGCGTGGTCAGACTACACGCAGGCTTCACACATGCAAAGCACGCCGCAAATGTCCTAATACACACGAACGCTACAGCAGCATCATCGCTAAGCGAGCTGCAGAGAGGTTGGCTTAAGCCTGGACCCTATTCAAAGCCCCGCCCACCGCCCACCCACCTTCTGCACACACACGGACAACAGGAGGCGGGTTAAAAGGCACATGAAAGGGAACAGAACAGGAGAACAAAGGCATGATGAGTATGTACCCAAAATGTTCATCCCAGTCCCAACAACATCCAGAAGATTAAAAATAACAGAAAATTCACAGAAGCCCCCACACAAGGGCCCAGCTACGTGCTGTGAGATGCAGAGGTGGGATATCGACGGGCAGGGGGGAAAACACACGCAAAAAAACAAAACACGGCGAGCCTTGCGCAATAGGAGCATGAGCAGCACACTGCACACCGAGCTCCGCTGCAGCTTTTGTAACGTGTTAGTTTGGCTGCAAATGCTCGTCGTAAAGGGTTTAACAGAAAACCGTTTCCCAAATCCAAGAGCATGTTTTGAATTTAAAGAGCCAGACCAAGTACAAGAGTGGATTTACTAGCATTTCAAAAGATTTACCTACATCCTGGATGGAAAAAAGTAAAAAAAATAAAATAAAATAAAATAAAAAAGGACATGAAAGAAGAGGGAGAAACACAAAATGAAGGCCAGAACCACACAAGGTAATATTAACAGCAGTTACCACTGGAAGGAGTTAGTGAGGGAGCTTACAACTGCCAGATACTGGACTTCTTCTTCTCTGTCAGGGTTGGGTTCTCCCGTGAGGCTCTATGTAGGAAGACATGGAATATTCCACATTTCTTAGGGACTGATATACAGCAATCACAGTAAATGAACTGCACACATAACTGGGCAGTGTCATATAATCTTACACATGTGTTTGGCCTGTAAAGGGAACACAGGAACGCCTGCTTCACAATAACACCAGTAACGCTGTGAGTTGATGGCGGAAGGCGAGGTGTCGTGACCCGGAGGTGATTCAAAGGCTCCGTCTCGCCACTCACCGGATCATCTCCGTCCATCTGACGGCCTCTTGCAGCTCCATCAGTCTCTCCTTGTACTGGTTCCTCTCCATCAGGACGCGAGCCATCTCCACCCGCGTAAATCGCTTCCGCTGGGCCGTGGGAACGTCGCTCTGCAGGGAAACACCTCGCAACCTCAGGAGCCTGAACCTCAGCAGGGCCTCGTTCACATCCCCGAGTGCTAACCACGCGCAAACGCTCGTGGGCGGAAGAAGGCGAACTCACGTCGTCTTCCTCCTTCGTCTTCTGTCTGGTCGTCTCCAGCTCTGCCCGGACCCTGTTGAAATGAAAACATTAGCATTACACGACACATCTAAAGCAGACACAGGCTTTGCCCAACTTTGACAAACTAAAAGACTTAATCATGTTGTAAGGCGTGTGTCCTGTAGGAAACCGGTAAGCAACGGCCCAGCCAGAAAAACAAGGGACCATCAACAACCTGCTGCTGTCTAACTGACACGCTATCTGAAATGGAAATGTGTCAAATGCAGCTGAAAACATGTTTAACATGTTTTGTTCTTTAACGTGTTTTGTTCTTTAACATGTTTTGTTCTTTGCAGTCTTTATTTCCACACGAATGGCTGTTGGAAATCAATGTTTGCACACTGACATATAAAATATAAATTCAGAACATGAACAATTTCACTCGAGCAGCATGAATGAAGGGTTGCCAAAGGACGGTCTTGTCTTTAGTGCTGTAGCCATGTGAGTGCCTGTAATGGCCAAGTGGGCGTGTGTAAACGTGCTTGCCTCTTAAGCTCCTCCTCCAGGTCTCTGTTCCTCTCCTGCAGTTTGACTTTGGCCTGCTGCAGTACCTCCATCTCCCCTTGCAGAACCTCCTTCTCACACATCAGCTCATCCACACGGCCAATGAGGTCATTCTTGACCACGTTAAGAGCATTTCTGCCACCCACGTGCGTGCACACACACACACAGGACAAACACAGGATTAATGCAATGCTTTTTCAAATTGCTGCCATTCCACAAATGCACAGCAGAGGGCAGCATCCAACAGCAGGCTTAAAATTGGACCAAAACCAAGCACCAGCACAGTCCGGTTATTACAATCAGTCAGCAGATAATAAGCTTTCAATGGACACTAACACTTACTTCGTCTCCAGGAGCTGGACATTCTCCTGGATGAGATGTTCCACTTCACGGCCCATACCTGCATTCAGCAACCCACATTTAATCACTGTTTACATTATCCATATCTATGCTGACCTCTTCTGAAAAAAATAATACATAAATAGACCTGTGTTTCACAAGAACCCGAAACACATCTACAGACAACGTATCTTCAGTGGTTGCATCAGCCCAAGGACGGACTAAAAACCAAGATAACATTTTTAAAGAGGCACGCTATAAACCATTTATCAAACAAATTAACATCTGAAATCGGTAAGCAACACAGATGTAAGTAGCATAACGGTAACCAGGAAAAATAAGTAACCAATGAATGAAATGAAATGATTCTCTACAGAAATGGTTCTCTACATTTGGAATAAACACAGTCCTAACCTCAAAGGGATCTTTAATACTGATACTGATATCACAATGAATTATGATGAATCAGGACAATGATTCCCTGAGCTCAATCTGAGCTTCCAGCATCAAAACCAAGAGATGAATGAAAACAGGGAAATGAATGACGCTCCTACAAAGAAACATGCGGTCCAGATCACATACACTCTAGCAGCCTGGGACATACATGAGCACGGAGAGGGAGGGACATGGGGCCATGATTTCCTCTCATACGCGCTCCCCCTAAAACTGGGCACTGCTGGATTAGCACACAGCACCCAGGGAAACACGGACTCACCCAGCAGATCGGCGCCTTCGTCCATGTCTCCTATGAGGTCGGTTCCTGCCGAGGAGAGCTCCTCAAACAGGGAGTCAGTGTTGCGGTCCAGGGCCATGTTTTCAGCGCCTTTAGATGGAGTACTGCAGAGCAGGACGCAAGAGAGACAGGAGCTGAGGGACATGGGGGACACCAGCAAAGCCCCAGAAGAGCCAGAGCCGTTTGTCTAAAAGCTGCGTCTGAAAGGTCACAGGTCACTGCTCCTTGTCTATAGCGGAGTAATTACATCATGGCAGTGATAAAGGGGTGAAGGGGTCAGGACAGCAGTGCGTGGGAGATGATTGGATGATTGGAGGGCATACCTGGAGCCTTTGCAGCCACTCAGGTCCATGTCAAGTTCAGGGGTCGACTCAATAATCGCCTGCACCTCTGATTTCTCTGTGCCCTCGGTTACGTCTGTTCAGATGCACAAAATGTTAAAGGATGAGTACTGTGAATATGGATACACCAACAATTTTATAAGCCACCTCTGCATGTTGTCCAACTGTTCAAATGATCAGGGAAATGTGTGGCTTCTCTTCCTGGATGATTCAACAGCTCAGTCATTTCAATATTATTATTCAGTCCCACTCAGCACAAAAAGATGTCAGCAGTTAGGTGTGTGAATGACTGACTAAGCCATTTGATCCCAGTGATTCAGTTACTGTCACAATGACTCCAATGCAGTTCTGGTCTAACGGGAATGGCAAAAATACTTTATTTTAATGTTCTTAAAATGTTTTAGAAGTTTTTAATATAGAGTTGTTAGATCTTACATTCAGCTGAGACAGACTCACTGCTAATTCCTAAGATCTAATGTTGGAAGATCTAAATTCCACCATAGGGGTCTAAAGAATTTTAAGCACAATACTGCTATTACAGAAATAAAACATATTTACATAAAGAATTCTAATTAAAACAATGACTGAATGAATAATTCATTATTCCACCCATTAATGAGTTATTTTGACTAACAGAGGTTTACATTTAATACACAATTGCCTGTTTTCACATGTAGGACAAAGATGACCACAGTAAGCAGATGATGGTGGATGTCCACTCTGACAGCAGGACTAACCTTTAGTTTGTGCTTCTGCACCATCCTGTACTCTAATGTTCTTACTGCTGTCCGGCTTCCCGCCACTGGAATTCAGGTTCCTCTGTAGACACTGTGCCTCCTCACCATGGGGCGTGTCTACTAATGCCATGGCAACGTCTAAGGTCGCCGCGGACGTGGCAGCAGCCGACCTGGAAGCATTTGAGAGTTCATCCTAAAACAGAAGATCACATAGTCCGTGAGACAGTTGTTACAATGACACACACATCTTAATATGACATATTACCTAGTCAGTATAGGCACCCAAGTGCTAATTGAGTCTGGGCACCCAACATAGCTTACAGTATTTATCACTTAAAAACCAACATGGTCAACATCCAGAAACTCTTCAGGCATCATTTCCAGTGCCCTGCTGCTAATGTGTTCCTGTCCATCATCAAGGGCACAGAGGGGAGTGCAGGATCACATACTCTAATCTGTCTACGTCTTCATCTCAGCTGATGTTCAGCTGTTTAAGATGTGCAAAAGGGTAAGAATGTTACACAAAAATGTTGCACAAAGTCTCACACAGCAAATCTGCAGCAGAAAACTCAAGGACGGGCAAAGGCAGCAGGTAGAAGTGGGGAGCTACAGCAGTGTACAGGTGATTACATTTATATACATGTAACATATATAAAATGGCACAGGCTGGAAATAACTCATGGTGCTGTAGTTAGTAATGAATCGGACGCACAACCGTTAAATCTGTAAGTTTTCAACCATACAGATGCTGTATGCAACCAAAATGCTAGACCACATTTCCATATGCTAAAGAAGATCTGTAGGAAAACATTCAAGATTATCCAAAACGAACAGGCCCTCAATTAATTACAATTAATTCATCAAATGACATTCTACAACACCAAGACACTGAACACTGCAGTCCACAGGACGACGGTTGCATGCAGCTGCCTCTGGTCCGTGAACACGCAACACATCACACGGCGCTGCGGCAGATTGGGCTACCTTACTGCTATCGGTCCCGGGGCGGTCCAAACTCTCCAGCGCACCCTTACCCTCCCCTCTCCTGAGGGACTCATACGAATCCAGCTGCCCGGGGAGAGAGGCACAGTCAGCAGCTCCGCACTCCTCTCCGCACGCTCACAACACCCCCGAGAGGATGACTTCAGGCTAACCGCAGTCACCTTTGGGTCCACCGTGTTGATCTGATGGACTAGCGGCCATTGTGTGGACGGGCTACACACTGCGTCTGGCCAGGTTTGGTTCTGTGGTATTAGTTACCCTCACGCACAACCTGTATGGACCATCGTGTGTGGACTCCCCACAGTATCGTCGATTTCGCCAAAGTCTCAAACAGACTGGGAGAGGTTAAGTGACCCTGGGCTACCGAGTGCTAAGCAGGTTACCGTGTAAATATTTAACCCAGAGTCATAAATTATTGTAAAACAGGAGTGCCCCACTCTTTAGAGATGCTTTATTAATATCGCTCTATGGAAAATTTTCAAGCTTCAAACAATATATCTGTGCCCTATAAAAAGAACACAAGCTCTCATTTAAATCAATTTGTAGGAGACTGTGTTGGGTCACATTGCTTTGAGATGGTGGGGGAAGGGTTAAATTCTGCAGTGCTCAGTGTCTGCAGGGTCTCCCACGGCCTCCTATAGGCAAAGACAGTCTTGAAAGAAGATGCCTGACCACAACGGGCTATTACCCTCTTGTTGCCATAGAAGCAGCTGCCTGCCACTCCGACCCTGGTGGTTGCTTTGCAACCCCATCTGATGCACACCTGGCTATATAAGCTCTCGGGTATGTTCTCTTCCCAGATCCACAACCTGTGCGTGCGGAAGACGCTAACGCGCCGCGAGGGAGCAGCAAATGGAGAAACGCAGAGTCATGCGGGACACAAAGGACGGTCAGTGTGCCCTCAGTGGGAGTGTGCTAGAGGCCCGGCAAACATGAACATGCCTTTGTGTCGCTGGATCTGGAATGACTCACCATGGGGATTAAAGCATGGCAACACCGTCACGGAAAATGGTGCGAGCTCTAAACTGGCTATGAAATCAAGATGCATTTTATGCTAATACAAATCATACTGCATTACTGGTGAAGCTTCGTGGCTGACGGCAAGCAGAAAATCGTATTCATGAATTGGATTGGTTTTTGAGCATTAACGGATGTCTTAATCATTAATTGTCAGTGAGTTTCAGAGTCCCGTGTGTGTTATGGAAAAAAACAAGAGAAAAACACTGCTGCTCTGAAACCAACCCCCCACCCCCCCCCCCCCCCCACCCCTGCCCCAGGAGTAAACAATCTCACCCATGCTGCTGAACATCAACAGCCAAGTCTGCCCTCTGCTTTCAGTCTGGACTAGTGCTTTATATTTGAAATATAGGAAAGAATCTTGCAGTGAGATAAAAGATGCAATGTGTCTCATACTCAGTATGAAGTGTATACTGGTATTAGCAGTTACATAAAATTACATTAGCCATACCTAAAATCAAACTTAGCAATGCACTTAATCCCCATGAATTTGTACATGAGACGTCATAAAACGTCCTGTATTCAAAGAGAGCAGAATTACAGCAAATAAAAAAAAAAAAATGAAAACATCGAGCAAAGTTTCAAATGGATAACTTGTAACATAGGAACAAGCACCACTAATATGAATCTTATTTGGACATGTGACAGAAAGCACGACTGAGTAAAAGAGGTGTGACAGGTTCAGAGATACAACAGGAAACAGAAAGACATGCAGGACTTTATTAAGACCTCCTGCCTCGACAGCCGGCCGTTAGAAGGCAGCAGCGCGGTCTACGGTCTGCGGCTGTAAACACTCCTTCACTTTTGCTTTCGGGAGCTGAAAAACGATCTCCACACATCAGCCTCTCCCAAGAGTGAGGATCTCAATCGGGCTGTCGCGGGTCTCAAGGTCAGCCCTATTCCAGTCTCAGACCTACTGATAATGCTTCCATTACTGACCAAATTAAATGCAATGAATCAATGATGCTGAAACTTAAAAACGGTTCTCACCACATATGTGACATTGCTTCCATCAGGACACCACTGCACAGTACGACTATGCAGTGCCCTATTAATATCCTCTACTTAAATAGTGCATCTAATATATCTGATACTATGGGCTACGATCTCACTCAGAGATTCTGCGAGTGTTTGCCTTTTGGATGAAGACTGCCTACTGCAGCATAATTCTGCTTGATTATTTATAGCAGCAGCGTTCCGTTGCCGTAAGCGATCTGCAGCCATCGACCTTTTGTTCCTCCATTGTTGATTGTTTCTGCCTGTAAACGGATGACCACCCGCTAAATTATAGGGAGGCAGAAACATAACTATGGTGGAACCGTTTATGAGACCATGCCACAGTGAAAATACTGTCCTTAAAAGAGAAAAGGGCTTAAAGGAAAACGAGAGGGCTTTGCTTTCTCTCTCTCAGTGTTGGTGACTTGCTTGTGTACGGGTAGGAAGCAGCTGACAAATAAATACTTAATTAGACTGAATATTCATGAGGCGGCTTTTGCCCAGGCTTTGTGGGTACGAGAAGGTTCCAAGGGAAGAGAAAAGACTCTGGCACTGCCGCCCTGTTGCCCTCAGCCTCGCTCGCCGTCTGCTTATGCATGCAGGCCGGAGAAAGCAGGGCCCCCGGCAGGGAAAGTGCTTCCTCTTCTGCTGCCACATCAGCTGCTTCCAGCGCTTCAGCGAGCATTTTGGCAGGACCCTTTCGGACGGGGAGCCGCGTCGGCACAGCCAGCGTCCCCTGGACTCCAGCAAGTGGAGGACGGCCTGTCGCTGACAGAACCTCGCTAATCAGACTCTATACTGATGATATTTGAAGAGAGTACTGAAGTACGGGCCCTTCAGACGGCCTCAGCACGCAGCGTTGACTTGGCTGGCATGGCGGACGAGTGGTGACTGATGAATAACCAAAGCCTGTAGGTGAGGAAGAGGGTGCGTTCTGCCCACCTTGAGGCTGGCGTTGGAGCGGGGGTGGCTCAGGTCGTTGTACCTCCACGCCTCTGGCCCTGGGGCTTCTGCCTGCTCCCTCTGCAGGTCTGGAGCCATCACATCGCCGCTTGGCAGCTGGAAGATCCCCAGAGACACGGGCCGCTCCTTCCTGCGGACAAGGAGGGAAGATTCAAGTCAGTGCTTGTTTACTGCGGGGCTATCGTGGTATTTTCAGCTGCCGGCGGTATGGAAGGTGCATCGGGACGTCGGTTTACGCCATCGGTACCGTCTCGAAGTGGACGTCATCGCGTCACGAGCAAAACTCGTGAAAAAAAAAAAAAAAGTTGAGAATGTTCTGATATGACATGAGGTATCCCAGAAGATTCTTGCTAAAATCTGTGAGGCCTTAGGCTTGTTAAATGTAGGTGTGGTGCTAATGAAAATCCCCTACGGCCTCTCCACAGCAGCAGGGACATTGTAGCACTGATGATTAGAGGGCTAAAGACACTTTATTGGCTTTTGCACTGATCCTGTTTCTTCCAAAGAGTATTTCTATTTGCTGACTGTTCTTAGTGACACACAGTGGTTGGCCTGGTGAAGGTGGAGGTCTATTCAGCACTGCCCCCACCTCCAGCTACACCCCCCACCCCGACTCCACCCAGCCTGTCCTGCACATCCGGCAGGGCCTGCCAGGTCACCAGCTCCATCAGTCCCACTACAGGAAACATCGCTGGAGCAGTACAGCTGAAATACAAGACAAAAACAATCAAAAGACTAAACCTGCCGGCCCCCCGATAACCCTAGCCCTAACCCCAGCCCCAGCCCTAACCCCAGCCCTAGCCCCAACCCCAGCCCTAGCCCCAACCCCAGCCCTAGCCCCAACCACAGCCCTAGCCCCAACCACAGCCCTAACCCCAACCCTAACCCCAGCCCTAGCCCTAGCCCTAACCCCAACCCTAGCCCTAACCCCAGCTCTAACCCCAGCCCTAACCCTAGCACAAACCCTAGCCCTAACCCCAACCCTAGCCCTAACCCTAGCCCTAACCCCAACCCTAGCCCTAACCCCAACCCCAGCACAAACCCCAGCACAAACCCTAGCCCTAAATTCACTTTTGCACAAGCGTACATTCCACATGTGATGAAGTACAGCCGCCTGTGATGAAGAAAAGGCAGAATCCATGGAAACATATCAAACAGGTAAAAAAATACTACAACCAGCCTTCCACAATGTTATCAGAGTGCAGGAAGCCATTCCCATGTAGAAATCTACTAGAAATCTAGTCCCATGAAGACTAGTTACTAAGATTAAACTTTTAAGCAGTTAATCTGTGATATAAAAAAACTGCCATCTTCTCAAATGAGTGACAACAGTGAAAGCAAAATTACAACCAAAATGTTAATTATTCTAGGGGAAATCATGTATGTTATTGTGATGTAAATAATTTAAGAGGAATATCCCTCCCTTAACCTTATCCATCAGAGACACAGCTTCACAAACCCACATGGCCTAGATTGTTTCTCTTTTTTAAAAGTTTTCCAGGTCAAGTGATGTAACATTCAAAAGTACTAGAAAAACACTGCGATTAAATGCTTAACGGCATAGGGAAAATGGCATAAAGGCACCAGTCACTCAAAACACACCACAATCAGTATGCCAGTGTGCAGGTACAGCATCAAAGAGCTCCATGCTCACAAAGAGAAGCAGGCATTGGTACACAACAGGGCAGTGTGCCTGGAGAAGAATGGGCAAACTGAAAAGCTACCAACAGTGAACAATAACCCTGCAAAGAACAGAGGGAGGGCAGGGTGATCCACCTTCTGCTTCTGCTTACGGAAGAACGAGTTGACGTTGTTGGGGTTCATCTACTCATCATATACTGATACGTATTTAGGAAAGAAAGAAAACAGGAGAATCAAAACAAACAGGGTCCAACGCTGTGAGCCGCCCCACATGGCCATAGCAAAGGCACCACTGCTGTTTACTACAACAGCCATGACAGAAGAAACACAACACAGATGAAGCCGGAACAGGGAGAAAAGGAGGATAAGTAGAGAGACAAGAGAGAAAAAACATCACTTATGGATTAAAACCACGAGAAGAGGCGATTCTACGGACTAAATGAAAAAACATGTCTCCCAAGAAAGCGAAAATGAAAAAGCGTAATTAAAAAAATAAAATAAATAAATAGATATAAATGAATAAATGAAAGGCTAGAGCACCAGAGCCCCCTCCTCCGTGTGCCCCTCTCTCTCTCTCTCTCTCGCCCTCTCCCTGCGTACCTTATCCGGGGGAGTGAGTGTGTGATGGCGGGCAGCCCGTTGGACACGGAGTAATGCACCAGCAGTAGCACGGACAGCGAGACCAGCACGGCCGAGTTGATGACCACCGCGCCGCCGACGAAGCCGAAGACGAAGAGCAGCATGCAGCCGGGACTCATGGTCATGGCCTCCCCACGTTACGGGCCACCCAGCGCCCCCCCGACACGCCACAACAATCCCATCAGCATCGACAGCCCTGAGAAGGCACGGCCGTGCGCACGGGTGCATGCGCGGCTCTGCAGCCTCTCAGCGCTGTGACATCATCCGCTCTCACTCACACACACACACACACACACGTGCACGCGAGAGCCGGCAGCGCAGAATGAAAACCGGCTCTGCAGCAGCAGCGTCTCCCACGCTCTGTAGGGGGGGTTTCCTCCCCTCCCCCCTCCTCTCTTTTCCCTTTCAGAGCTCAACTACAGCCTCTGCATCCCAGCGCAGCCGCTTAATGAAACCAGCTCTGCTACGCATCTCCCCCTCCTCTCCCTCCCTCTCCCTCTCCCTCTCCCTCCCTCTCTCTCTCTCTCCCCCTCTATGCAGTACCATCACCCTGACGGCTCATTCCACATGCTTCTCTGCAACCAGCTCCCTCTATAACCCACTGGGAAGAGGTGAGAAACACTGGGATCTGAATGTCCGTCAGCACTCACGGGTCCCAGCGCCTATAAACTAGCCAACTCCATCCATACATCCATGTAATTTTAAACTATTTGACTGCATAGCAGCGCCATCTAAATAATCCCTTAATCCTCTCACTCCATATAAGGGATCTCCAACCTGCCCCATTTGAAATCCCAACAGTCTTGTCATTTACTGGCATTCAGTCTGCCACACTAAATACACAAAAGTGATGCATGTCCCATAAATTAAGTACTGCACCCTTAATGGGGCCAATGCACTCACACACACCGACACACGCATGCGCGCGCGCGCACACACCGTTGCCCAGGGAGCACAGCCATTAAGGTGGAAGTGCCCACAAATTAAACAGGACTGAAAAACACTGACATCACTGCGTCTGGCAGCAGGTTGGCTGCCGTGTGCCTGGGTGGGTGAGTGTGGGAGTGAAACAGAACAGCTGCCCACTGGACAACCCTCGGCCCCAGACTGCAGACTGGGGTCATGCTGGTGTGATATGCCTGGGGTGGACACTGCTCACTGAATCCAACAACAGCTGGAAATACAAATAGGTAGTGACTGACGGGATCAGAGTTCAAACTGACCATACAGACATCGGTGGTTCTCAGAAGTGCCCAGTGTTGATGGGAAAACGCTTAATTCATCCCAAAAGATTAGATATTTTACATGAACGTGCCTCGAACAACTCCTGTATGTTTCTTCCACTACATCACCTGACTGGAAGCACCCATGGCCCTTGGGGAAGCATGAGCCAATGGATGAACATGACCTCCAAACAAATGCTCCAGCTACAAGGTGTGGATCTACAAGCACTACTCCTTATACCTGGGCACTGAATGTCTCCCAAACTATTACTCTTCCCTCACTGGGCGGTACATTTCTGACAGTGTTTGACGGGTGATGTTGTTTATTCCACAAAGTGTACAACTACGTTGTTACTGGGATCCATCAGACCAAGAGTCCCTTTTCCCAGTCACTGATCGGCTGGTGCTTTTGTGCCCACTGCAAACTCCTGTTTGTATCCATCTGTATGAGCACGGCCTCCTGAGGTCTCCCCACAGTCATTCACCCAGTGAGGCCTCCCACACAGCAAACGCTTTGATGAGGTCTATTATGTTGGGCTGTACTCACTGCACACCCGACACCTGACGACTTTAAACAGCAGTTTTGTGGTCTCAGTGACCCTCCGACCCATTCAAGTGGCATTCGTCATCGTGCCTGTTCACTGGGTCGTAATTTAAGGTCATTCGTGCAAACTAAGTGTGCAAACGTAATGCATGAGGCAGGGTATGCAGTTACACATATGCAACTGAATAGGCTGCGTTTCTATTTATTGGTCACTGAGTTTATGTACTGCAGCAGTCATTTAAGTATTGCCCAAGCCTAAAGACTTTCTATGTTAAGAAACTGAGCCAGACGTGAATGATGAATTTAAATCCAAAATAAATATGGTAAACTTCTCACCCCATTAGGTTCAGTTAAGAGAGGCACAGGTGAGAGGAGAGAGCAGGATGTTTATAAATGACCCTGACTAAGATCACACTTACCTGTGTCTGACTAAAGTGCCTGTATCTGGGGCTTCTCCCCCCGTCAGCTGCAGCATTTTGGTACGCTCCAAATGCTCCATGTAACTATGGATCATCTGTAAAAGCCCCAAATAATTGACAGTCAGTAGGGTGAGATAATTAAACAGTTATTACATAGAATAACATTCATCTCTTCATGAATACATTCATTGAGTTTTTATTATACATGCTGTGAATTTGAGCAATCACAGATATCGCCAGATTGTTCTGCTAGTGGTATGACAATTCACAGGTGAATATAATAGTGAAGTCAGTGTTGATGTGCATAGAGACTGTGCATTAAGGCATAATATTTTAAAAATAATTTTTAGGATAATTAGAATAATTTTGTTTTTGGTCATTTGTGGGTGCCTTTAAATGCACTATATAATAAAGTGACTTGACAGTGACACACACCTCCCCACTTTGTTTGCATGCACACATACACACTTTCAGCATATTGGCTCATGCATGTATACATATACCACACATGTATTAGATGCTACTAATTACCTGTAATTCTGCTGGTTCCCAACAGGGTTGGTTACAATTGTTACTTTTTTGTTTAATCATTTAATAATAAAAATAAATCAAATCAGCCAACTACAACCAGCCAGCCAATCAAACCACCCCCCCCCCACACACACACACACACACCTCACCTCTGTGTGTCTTTGATGAAGAGTTATGTACTCTTTCTTCAGTTCTGCTTCTCGCTCCTCTAATCTTCCAACTGAATGACAAATCAACAAAGTCCCTCTTTTAACACACAGCGCAAACCCAAATCTACTCCTGTGGCTGGTAAAGGCTTTGGGATTCTCTTCTGAGGGATTTGGCTCCTATTTGCAATAATTCAAATTCACCACGACCAACAGTGCATCGATTGCAGTAACTTTAATAGGCCACAGGGGGTCTCTAGTGCAACATAAATCACACACACAAACCCACACGGGGGAGTTAATAACTGGGCATTTATTGTAATTTTACCCTAGCAATACTGTAGGACTCAAAAATTGTTGGTCAGAAAACTGTTTTCACAAATACAAAATTTGAATTATTTCTAGGATTGAAAGACTTCGGTGTGCGGTCAGTTTTCCTTTCGGAGTAATTTCTCAATGAACAATCACGTCTTCCATTAGGTACTCAAGTATTCTTCTCTCAGAGGAGAGAGAGGAGAAAGAGCAAAGGTCTGACACTGAATTATTGAAGTCAATAATTACTGTGGTTACATTTGATCTCATCTCATTATCTCTGGAAAGAGGAAGAGCGGCAGGAGGGAAAGACTCATGTGAGGAAATGGCATGAGCTTGAGAATGTTTGGTGAATGCTTGGGAACACATGCCAGAAGAGAAGAGAGAAGCAGTCCACCATGATGAGACTCCAGCACAGAGAAGCAGTCCACCATGATGAGACTCCAGCACGGAGAAGCAGTCCACCATGATGAGACTCCAGCACAGAGAAGCAGTCCACCATGATGAGACTCCAGCACAGAGAAGCAGTCCACCATGATGAGACTCCAGCACGGAGAAGCAGTCCACCATGATGAGACTCCAGCACGGAGAAGCAGTCCACCATGATGAGACTCCAGCATAGAGAACATCATGGTTAAAGCATCTCTTACACCAATAGGCCACACAGTGCACTACCATCAACCAACTTCCAAAACACAGTTATGGGAAACTTCGCTGTTGCAAACATGGACCCTTTAAGTGGGAACTACAGTAAAGCACTTGGTTCCCAGTTAAGCCAAAACAGAAGCAGCCTGGTCAAATCATATAGATGAAGCTTATTATATTTCATAGAGGACAAATGTGCCCTTTAGAGAACATTCAAAGAATCGACTAAATGGACCGTGTGTGTCATTCGCTCCGAGCAGTTACACAACATGCCGCCCACTTAGAGCTCCTCTTGGCAGTAAACACAGTCATCCTCCCATCATGTGGGGGAGTTCAGTAGCCCTGCAGGTATTATCCATCCCCACCAACACGCAAACCCAACAGGATCCACACGTCAATGTGAACAACCAACTGACGCCTCCAACCACGAGAGGAGAGGGGGTTTGATCCGCACGAAAATGTGCGGAGACGTCCTAAAAATCTGCACTTGAATATAAAGGAGACTATTTAATAAATGGCCCAGCACACATAAAAAAAAAGAATGAGAAGATCAGTTCGCATGCAGTGTTCGGTGTTCAGGAGAGTGTGGTGAACAGGACAAAGGCCGGCTGTAAGTGGCAGAAGGCCCTCAGCTGAGAGTACTCACTCTGGTCTGCGTAGTTCTTGGTCTTGAGCTCCAGCTGTCTGCTCTGTGCCTCCATCAGCACCACCTTGCTCTGCAAATCCTTCCTCTCCTGCTCCTCCGCGTCCTCGTACTCCATATATCTCTATAGCAACAGAACAGGCAGAGAGTTTTCCCCTCATCACTAAATGCACAGGCCATGTATTGTGGCTCTGGTCTATTTATCTTTACGCTACATTTTGGACTTTACTGAACAATCCATATTGCAGTTACATTTGAGACAGTTGAATATGCATTTTATTCAGTGTTAAAATGTACTTCTCTGCAATAATAACTGAGTAATGTATTTACATTTTGCTACATTTAGATACTTAGCAGTACAAACAGCTTGTTAAAAAGCAAAACATGTCTTGTTTTTAAGGGAAGACAGGCAGCGGGATGCTAACTAGCTGCACTGTACGAACCTGTGAAAAGGTTGGCCTGTATTAGCACAGCAAAGTCAGGCATCATCTTATAGACTCTTAATCAGCACATAAGTCTTCACTGAACCTTCGGACCTGAAATCTGTTGACCTCATTCTATTTAAAAGCACATCACATCATTTAAAAGCACGTCTATTTCTCAGTCATCCACACTCAAATACACAGTCCACTATCCTGCAAGAAGAAAGGCTTAAAATCCCTCTGACCACTGTGCAGGACTTGTATACATCATTCCCAACACGAATTGACACCGTACTGGCCGCAAAAGGAGGCCCTACACCACACTAATATATTATTGTGGTCTAAAACCAGGTGTTTCAGTTTCATTGTCCAACCCCTGTGTGTGTGTGTGTGTGTGTGTGTGTGTGAGAATATATATATATATACATACACACACACACACACACACACACACAGTACTGTGCAAAGGTTTTAGGCAGGTGTGAAAAAATGATGTACACTAAGAATGCTTTAAAAAATATAAATAATAATTGTTTATTTTTATCAATTTACAAAATGCAAAGTGAACAAACAAAAGAAAAATCTAACCAGCATAAATTCTTATAGGTACATTTGCACAAAGTCATCTCAACATCACTGAATCTGTCTGGGATTACATGACGAGACAGAAGGATTTGAGAAAGCCTACATCTCATATACAGAAGATCTGTCATTAGTTTTCCACGATGTTGAAGGCAAAGGGTTGTCAACAACAAATATTGATTTGATTTACATTTCTTTTCTGTTCATTCACTGCATTTTGTTAATTGATGAAAATAAACTATTAACACTTCCATTTTTGAAAGCATTTTTAGTTTAGCCTAAAACTTTTGCACAGTACTGTATATATATATATACATACATGAATGATTGGAAATCAGAACTGAAATGAGTGAGCATCATGGATTGTGACTTTGTCCTGGTCCTTTTCTTGGAAAGAACATTTCCAGCAGGTGTATCTGTGTATTCTGTATAATCAACCATTGGTTCAGAAAGAATACTTGCACTGTTTAGAGTGAAAACAATAATCACAGCTTGTGCTCTCATCTTAAACTGTCAGTAGGACTCAGGAGGCTGCTGGAATTTTTTATGATCCATATTTTGTCAAATGACTGATGAACAGCGAAGAGCTATAAATATGTTTGATAAAACAACTAGACATGCCTCTTAATTCAGCGACAAAAAGTGTATGAAGAAAAGAATGACAAGCACATGGGACCCCCAGAGTGAGTCACTACGGTCAGAGCGACATTCGTGGCGGTGCGGGTTTGGCTGAACCAACAGCTGTTTGTGGATTTCACCATGACCGAGTCGGGTTTCAGTGAGTCAGGTTTCAGTGAGTCAGGTTTCAGTGAGTCAGTGCAGCCGTTTGCCTGCCAGATTCATGCGTGCTTACCTCCTTCACCAAATGCTTGGGTGAGGAAGGAGGAGGAGGAGCCAAAAACAGCAGATCCACACAGGCTTCCTGTCGGGCACCACCCACTCACACCCACACAAACACGCACACCGCACCCAGCCACCTCACACCCCAACACACACCCACACAAACACGCACACCTCCGCCTCCGCTGTTAGGAGATCAACCAAACCTGCAGGTGCAGCGTACAGGCAGCAAGAGTCGCTTCACACCTGATACTGTGTGTGAGTGGAGAAAGTGACGGAGACAAAGAACCTCTTGTGCTTTCTGAGCCTGGAAGGAATCGCACTGCATTTTTATTTAACTTCTAATTTAATTTGATTAATAAGCAGATCCCCCCAAACGCATGAAGGGCCTTATGGAAAAAGATGGCCTTATTGTGTATCTCATTACCCCACGACGTCCATGAATGTACACTTCACCCGCAACCATGGCAACCCTCACCTTCCCTTTTCATCACAGTTCCTTAAATCACCTTAAAATACTGAAGGCACTCCAGTATAGCAAAACGTTTTGATTGGCTGACAGGAGCGTTTGAAGTCTGAATAACTCGGCCATGTGTGCCATCCATCCACAGTCAGCAAACCTCTCCTTACTGTTGCAATCAAGTTTCATAAGCCAAACTTAGTCTAGATTAGACGTGTGCAGAGCCCTGCAGAGACACCTGAATCCACTGCAGTTTCCATTGTGAGCTTAGTGTGGGGGAGTCCCACCGAGTCCAAAATAGTTCACATTTGCACCAACAATAGAACTGAAATAATAGCGCCAAGAAATAATGCGGCAAAAGGCATTCCTCAGACGTTTCCAACCAGCAGAACATTTGTCAGAAGGTCCGTCTGCTCAACGCTTCAGCAAGTAAATATCAGAGAAGAGCAGTTTAGCCATTTCTAAGAATAAGAAAGAGAACTCGGTCACACTGCTGTGTTCCAACAGCCGATGTCCTGATACCATTGTCATGAGGCGGCTGATTCAGGCAACGCTAACACCATGAACACTGAGATGAGGTCAGTTTTTGCCTTGGAAATAATCATCCCTTTCTACAGTTTGTTCAGTGTAGTCAAAGATAAGGAACTTTTTGGCCAGCATCAGTATAACTTCAAAGTAGCATGGGGTGCATACAGCATCAGTGTGAGGGATCTTATGATCACAAAGCTCAGAGCTGCTCGTATTCGCACCGTCTCTGCAGCTCTTTGCCTTTAGATACGTGCCACACAGAGCTGAGACACACTAAGGTTCACCAAAGAGAAAAAACAAAGTAACACGTTATTATAAGCCAGAGATATTTCTCTTCAAGAAAGTCAAAAGAACCTTTTGCTGAGGTTCATGTTTGCCATTTTGGCAAAACATTGGAAATATCATCACAAATACATTTGATATTTCCCACTGAGTGGCAGAGCCAGCATGTCACCTGCTTTACTTTACAATGACTGGCTTCTTTCACAGACTGACCATCCTCCCCAGTAGCAACAGTGAGTGGGAGGAAATAGATTTCTTGAATTTCAAACCACGAATCATATAGTAGAATGGAATACTAAAACAAGGGCTTCTTCACATGATAGCGACAACAGTGCGATAACAAGAGTGCACTTTCAATTTCTCAGATTAGGACGGATTAGGAATGGTGGTGTGTTTGATGAGCAGGTACAGGCTAAGAAAGTCACAGATATTCAACTGTAGTGATCAACTGTACAGGAATCTGCTAAGAGCAATACCCACATTAGCCATAGGGTGGGGGTTATACTCCTGTAGCAGCCATGCACAGACTTAAGTATAATTCATGAGCAGACAAACATTCATGGGCCACAGACTCACACTGGCTACTTGACAATTATTCATTAAAAAGTTCTAAAATTTAACCAGCAAGTTATAAAAATAAACAAATTAGCCTAATTCGTAGACAAATAAATTAATAGTAATTCCTAACATTTATAATAATGATTGGTGGTTTGACATACTATACATAGTGCACATACTACTCCAGATGCACTGCACTTAGAACCTCTGGCACAACACATAAAAACTGCGTCAAATCCAATATGAAGGGTGTCGCCTCCAAGCACAAGCTGTGATTAACGCTCTGCGTAACGTGCGCGATTATGAGCTTCATCGCTGGGTCACCGTGAGTCAGAACGAGCCTCCCCCAAAACCCCAGCCACACCCTCGTGGACTTTTAGCCACTGCCTGGGGACTGTGGGCGGCGTGAGCAAGGCTGTCCGTGTGCTTTCCTACTTCATCATCTGTGCGCGGTTCATCATATGATCCGCAGGCCCGGCACTCATATGACAGCCCTGCAGAGGAAGGCTGGCTGTCTGCGGGTCCCTCTCACGCATAATGAAGCCTTTGTGTCCCCACACGTACAGACGCTGCACTGTAGCCCGACTCTATTGACTGGGCTCTCTCTCTCTCTCTTTAAGTGAACTGCATCTTCAGTTCACTCGCTTTACCCCTCTTTTCTTTGTTTTGTTTGTTTTTAAGGGGTTCTCCACCTTCCGAAGAACCACAGCAGGAGCATATGAGAAGACTCAGGTTGGTCTTCAGAAATCTGAGCCAGCCTGACCAGTGAAAACGTGAAAATTACTCCTGCCTACAAACATAGATGGTTGCCAAATTATAAGGATCATACCATGCACAATAAGATTGTTCTGTAGTTGCATCTCCTTCTGTGTTGCCAGTGTCAAAACCCCATAGCATTCAGAGGTACAATAAAATCGTTTGCATTCAACATTCAAATTTGGGATGGATTACACCCTTCTATCCATTCCCTGAACACACCGCATTTTAAACTGTTCCGACTTAAAAACATTCCTGTCAGGTAATCTAAAATGATGATTCACAGCCTCAGGTGTGTTTGGAGCTTTATACCATCCAGCCAGTGAGCAACCTGCCAGCACTATGCATGCAATGCACTTTACTTTTACTCTCACCTAGACAGAGGTGAGCCTTCAGTCATCAGGAATGCACACCAGGCTAAACTTTCCTGATGACTACAATTGTAGCATTGCTGAGGTTCTGAAAGGCATCCTCATCCTCTCTTACTGCATCCATGGACACCAAGATGTTTGGTCTCTCTCTATCATTTTGGCCAGGTTTGAAAAGATCAGACATGATGTTTTTAAGGTATTGTGCTACCCAAAAAACTTGTGTTCCACTCATCCCACCATGAAATACGTTGTGGATTCTAGAGGGCAAGAATAAGCCACCATCTCTGGCACTGATCCAGTTCGCCACAGATCCCTGACAACATGAGTTCAGGAGCTCAGAGGTTAACCTTGAGGGACTTGGTGTTTTGGATACCAATCATTTAACATCATATTGCATTATGCATTAGATGAATAACCCATGCACCATGTGGTTTTGCACAGAGACAAAAGACAGATCAGGTTAGATGAGGGCAGCATTTAACTGTAACTGCTGGAGTCCAGATAATCTACAGATTATGAACTTTAGACGCTTCGTTTTAGGGGCCACATCACATGTTATCTCTGTAGTTTTCAAGTCCACTCTCTGAACTTTATAGGTAACAGCTAATCTAGGCTGCAGGTGACATTTCACATGGCTATTGCTTGAGTTTAAAGGAACTATAGGGGTGTATGTAACAGGAAACACAAGACAGAAAAAAGTGTAAATCATTAGTTAG
This sequence comes from Brachyhypopomus occidentalis, assembly GCA_020368025.1. Classification (NCBI taxonomy): domain Eukaryota; kingdom Metazoa; phylum Chordata; class Actinopteri; order Gymnotiformes; family Hypopomidae; genus Brachyhypopomus; species Brachyhypopomus occidentalis. Next base: position 4,210,774 of record JAGXOD010001383.1, read on the forward strand.
ACGTTCTAATCGAATATGCTGAGAACAGGCAGCATATTCACTAGCACCAAATATGTTTCAGAAAACCTGCTAATGCAGAACTACATTTAGGCACAGAAATGTAATGACACTGACTCGTGTAATATTAGTGCAACAAGGGTGTGAAAAACACGATTTCTTGGGTGACATCCTGAGGATCTTCTCAAGCACCCAAAGGGACGACACCTGTGACCCTGTGACGCAATCCCAGGAAGAGAGAGAAGAAAAAGCATTCAAAGAAATATCCCACAGAATGGGGTCCAGGGAGAGATATCCTGACTACAGAATGGGGTCCAGGGAGAGATATCCTGACTACAGAATGGGGTCCAGGGAGAGATATCCTGACTACAGAATGGGGTCCAGGGAGAGATATCCTGACTACAGAACGGGGTCCAGGAAGCTCTAGTTCCCAGCACATTCCTGGCCCTTCCCTGACATTTCCTCTCACCATATAGAGAGCCAACTGCAGACTGTGCTTGGCATATACGTGTTTAAGATTACGCAAAACGGCTTTTACATCACGGAATAATATTCAGTGTCTGGGAAGGTTGGCTTAGAAGAGAGAATGACAACTTTGCAGGCACTTATCACTGATGATCTATCCATTACATGTTTGTCATACGTGCAGGATATACTGGATGTACTCTGAACTACAAGGAACATGCTTATTCTGACATGACGGTTCATATAACATAAATGAATTATTATTGTGCCTGGGTGCGGCCTTAGTCACCAGGGAGGCATAAAGAGGTTTTGGATGTGGCTGGTTTAAAAGTGAAATGTGGAGGCGGCTGGGTCTGGGATGCCAGGGCTCACTGTGAAGAGCCCAGCGAAGAGCGTGTGAGGTTGTGGTGTCCATCGTGAAGTGAGAGGGGCTGGACCCACACTAATGGTCTGGAGTGAAGCGCCAATGGTCCGGCAGAGGAGATCTCACATCCTCTCTTGTGTATTACTGTTTAACAGTGTTCATAGTATTCATACACTTCATATGTATCTAATCGGCATTAGAATCTCATATATAGTATTTAGGCCTGTACTAACTTTAATTTCTCCCTAATCCCCATTTCTCCCCAAACACCAGTATGTGTACCAGCATATATTGGATATCTTCGCCTATATGACCTCACACCATGAAACCTGGGTTACATCACTGCATCTCTCAGCTAATGGCTTAAACGTATAATGATGCAGTAAAGCCATGTGACATGTAGGGAGTTTGGACTGCTGAAGGGCTCATTCAGCTGGAACCAGGTTTTCACATGAGCACCTTATTTGTCTCCCACTGGCACATCTTGTTTCTCTGGAAACGTTGTGCACTTCACTACAATTAATATCTATACACATCTTACTAAAGAATATATATATATATATATATATATATATACACACACAAAAGATAATCTCAATCTCACTATGATATTGTGAAGATATGAAATGACTCACACAACACAGAGATGCTTTTAGACTGTGTCGCTTACCAAATGTTTTGTTCAATAACACAAAAAGAACAAGAACTGAATTTGCAGATAATCCCCGTCACATTAACATCAGTCTAGCTCTGCTATGAACAAGCTGGCTTTCTACTTTACAGCTAAACATAATGACTCCCAATCTCACTCTTAACTGGTGTGTGTTTGGCATTGCCCTGTTGTTAACAAAATTCAGCAGACAAGAAATGTTACGAACCACTACTACAGGCAACAAGGCCCAGAGCTCTGACTCCCTGGCAGATCAAGACCGCCCAAAACAAAACAGAGGTAACACTGAAGGTCAGCAGGGCAGCTGTTCACTTCAGTTGGTGTGAACAAAGGGTCACATGACCTGAAAGCCATCCTGTCTTTGGAAGGAAAGGGGTGGCTTTCACTTGGCGGCTGCCACCACGAAGAGGTCCAGGCATACAAAGGAGGACAAGGGAGGGAGACACAGAAGGACGGCAGTGTATCCTGTGTGGCCCTCTGTGGCTCACCGAGTCCCCGGGGGTTTGGGAACAAGCGACTGACTGTTGAGCAGCAGCGGCTGGAAGGCAGTTCGGTGTGCAGGCAGAGCTTAGAGGAGGCCTTGCTGTCACTGACCTGAATGCCTGCAAGTCTTCTCCCTATTCCATTTCACTTCAGAAAATTAGGTGTGGTGATAATGTGGGCCAGCTATCGTGACCCAAATTAAGCACGGTCTGAAACTACTACAGATATAAGATGCATATCTGAGGGTGCTACGAACACACTCTTGTCATGTGCATTTTTTTAAAGGACCTGTCCCTAAAGTTTCCTCAAACCACCTTATAATTACTTTCAAAAAGCAAAAACAAGAGAACTCTAAAAGCAATTTTGTGCTGTTATAGCACATGTGATAAGAGTGCTTCTGAAAGCTATAACACCCTCTCAGAACAAGCTGAGCAGATAAAAATCACATGCTCTTACAGTCCATCAATTGTAGGCAGAGTCGGGATAATTACATTTCTAAAAGCCTGGCTGTTTCTTGTTGGAAAGCGCCGGTGCATAGCAACCAGTATCTGAATACAGTGAAAGTTTTATGAATGTGTGTCACTGCTGTATTAGCAGATCCAGGAATTATTATTAAATAACTGGGGCACTACACATTCATTCATCAGTATCATGATGTAATGAACTACACTATAAGTTCCACTAAATGATAAAAGTTCATGGTGAGAGACTTTTAAATCTACTTATCAAAAATCAAACTTGCATTAGGACGTTTTAGGGAATATGCCATGATAACATAATAATGATAAAAAGCAGAAAGGATTCTAGTATGCTTATATGAACATTTTCTTCTTTTGAATATAGTATGTGTACAGAGTCTTTCTGGCCGATATGCTCTGATAACATTTTACAAACCGAATTTTTCATTTTCTGTTGTTCATTTGAGAAAAAAGATTCTGTAGTCTTAAGTGTTACACTAGTTCACAATAGTACGCATGCTAAAGCCTCTTCCACAAGAATCATGCTCACTTTCAACCGTATCTGTAAAAATTTACACTAATTTTGAACATGACAGGGTTGTCATTTTATGCTTAGCAGTTGCATGAACAAACATCAACACCACCTGCTAACAGCTGAAATAGTTCCCTTTTTATCAAAACATGACTTGGCATGTCCTGAGGGAAATGACAAGGGACTTTACAACTGTCATAAACACTGTACACATGATAACTGGAATTTCCAGATTGCCATAAGTCGATTACTTTTTGTTTCATTATTTTTTGCAAGTTTGAAAACAACATTGTTGAGGAACAGTGGCCTGATTATTGACCTTATAGAGGACCGTGTCCAGGATTAAACAAGTAAGCATGAAGTTGGTTTGTGATTCTATAATTCACGTGTATGAGGAACAAAAAGTTTGCAGCCTTAATTTGAATTCTTTTAAAACACAAAGCTGTATCCTACTTTAAATATACGACACTGAAGAACTTTGTCTGATTTGTCTCCGAAGCAGCTAGTGATTATGGTCGGTCAGGTGGCCTCTAGCTTTGCAACTGTTGTCGCCAAGCTACACACACACACACAAGTGTTGGGCTTTACGTTCATAACTACCCGTGTCCTTGGTCTCCATCTTAAAGCTTGGGGACTCAACACGACCCACCTCCTCGGCACCTTTCCTCAGTGCTTTCTCCCGCTCGTACTGGGTGAGGAGCTGCTCGTTGTCCTCCTTCAGCAGTTCGAGCTCGACTTCATGCTCCTGGTTCTCCGCAAACACGGAGTCCAAGTTCTCCAGGACGGCAACGACGAGAGGCATAAGTTCCTTAACTACATCCTCGTCGTACTTCCCGATCATCCGCTCGAATTCTCGATAGATGGAACTTGCCAAGCCTGACACCCGTTCGGACATCATCGCCGAGGATCCCGCGTCCTCTTGATAAAGAACTCCGTCCACCAGCTCCATTTTCTTCAGACTGTCCGCCTGGCTATGGAGACGCAGCCAGGGTTAGCTAACCTAGCTCAACTACTCAAAGAGCGCTCGCTTAGCGCGCTAGCCATGCAAACTGTCCGGCTTTACGTGTTGTTCGCCAACAAAAAAGTGACTTCAAAATACTTGTCGGTTGCGAGGGTTACGTAAAATGACGCGAAGTTGGGTTTTTTTTTCGGAGACGGCCGTTTGAGAGCGATATTCTCTGCGCGGCGCCAGTCGCTCTAAGTTCCCAACATCAGAGTTGTTGACGAGGCCGTCGCGGCGTGACGTCACGCTCTAAAAGTGAGACGGGGAGGGACCCGAGGCAGAAAATGTGATCCCCATCACATCAAACACGCTTCTGTTCTGCTTGTGTCCTTTGGAGGTGTTATACCGAGAGGTTGACTATTCACATAACGAACAAAAAAACACAACCCAAAGTAACGTGTTCCTAATTGCCTGAAGCAGCAGTCAACAAGTTGAATAAAGTTTGAACTAAAAAACAAGGGATTAAAGTTCCTACTTTAATTAAAACGTCTATATGAGTATTTCTCCCAGTATTTCTATGCCCTATTTAGTGATGTATAGAAAGGAAATAAATGGATCCTGTGGCTATTGCTTTTAAATATCGCAATAAAAGACACTTTTTAAACTATCAATTAAGTAATGAAGGGCTCATATATATATATATATATATATATATATATATATATACACATATATATATTCTGTGTTCATTGTTTTATCAGAAATTAACCACAACAGCAAAAACTGGACTGACACCATTCTCATTAACATTTATTACTCATGAGAAAAAAAGAAAGTTGAAAAGTCGATATATATTAAATAAGCCGACTTACTCAAATCTTATCATGCAAACTGACTGCTTTTAGTGCCATGCATCAAAACGGCCGTTTCACAGGCAAAGGAGTTTGAGCTCCATGTTTCATCCATCCAGTGACACACGTTGCTGTGCAGTGGCACTATTCAACCTGATTCATCCAACACAAAGACCCAAACAGGACACTGTGGCTACTGATTCTTCTTTCCCTTCTGTGATTCAGTAGTCCATCTATGAATTAGTGTAGGTTGCTAACAACTTCCCAGCATGTTGCTGTTAAATAATGCACGCTAGACTCTGACGGTGACGGAGTGAATATGTGGTATGACATCACTCAAAGAAGCTGGCGCTCTTAACAGCAAATTAAAAATAATGTCTATAAATTAAACAAGGAAGAGCCGGACAAGGTCTTGAAGGGGGGGGGGGGCGGGCGGGCGGGCGGAGGAGTCCCAAACGGCGGTTTCCCCTTGCGTGTACCGTGGCGGGCAGTTCGGGAGCCGCACAGGGGACGGCAGGAGCTCAGATGACGTTGAGGTGACTGTTGCTGAGGGTGGAGGGACAGAGGGTGGAGGTGCGGTGGTCGGACAGACTGCGCAGCGCCCGGAGCACCACGTCAGGCATGTGGTCGGTGAGCATCCGTGGGCTGATGAGCACGCCGGCGAACGCCGCCTCGCTTGACCATTCCGCACGGTAGCGCACCTGCGAGAAGCATGGCCTGGGGCCCGGGGCCCGGCGCCGACAGCAGCGAGACAAGGGGAGAGAGTCAGGGACCGTGAGCACAGCAAGGGCCCGTTTCAAATCAAATATATTTCTTTTAGCATAGTTAAAAATGTTTTTTTTTTTGGGACATTTTGTTTTGAAAAGGGGACACTACAATGCTGTAATGGTACCTACAACTCTGCAAGACACCAACAGGTAGCTTTCCACAAGGTCTGTACTTTTATAATCCTTCTGATAAGAATAAGCTTTTATGCACCTGATTTGCAACCATCACAGAATTCCTCTTTTTACACCCATAGTTTGGATCTTACAGTTTACTTCTCAGACACACAGGAATTCCATTCACACTAAATGGCTAAGAGTTGACCTCTGACCTGCGTGAGGGCCCGTCCTCTGTGATGTACATGATGTGGCCTGGCAAGTAGAGTGGCAGGTGGGTGGTGTGGCTGGGCGAGTCGTCAGACGACAGGCTCTGATAGGAGGTGGATCCCTGGACCAATAGGCTCTCCTCACCGAGCAACGGCTGGCTGAGGGCCTCCTCCCTCCGACTCTCCATCTCTGTGGGGAAGTCATCCGGGGTTCCCCCAAACACTTCATACCAGCAGCCTTGCAAGAGAATCTTGTACTGGGGGTTGGGGTGCAAAAGGGATAAAAGTTAATAACAATAAGTAGATGATAGCAGGAAAAATAAGCAACAGTTCTTACCTTGGGTTTACAGCAATTAGATACCATCTTTAATATTCTTCTCTTTAAATCTTCCATGTTTGGAATACTCAGTCTACAAGAATGAGCAGTGAAAGAGAAACCTTAAAAACCTTGAAAGGCATTTTAGAGAATTGAAACAAACACAAGTTCCATATCAAGACAGATCCAACTCCTCCCCTCCACCCCCTCCTAATTATACACGCTCTAAAGATATCTGGAATTCACGAGCGCTCTTTCATCCGCACAACTCGGCTATGGTGATCAATACATGCAAGACACGCACCTGGGGACAAGATCTTTTCCCAGAACCACAGAGATCACAAACTGCTTGGAGTAATCAGCAAGTGCTTTACTAGGGAGAGGAGACCATTAAAACCAATAATTCAAGTTCAACAACATTTCAAATTCCTACATCTTTAATAGAGTTTCATCCTGCATGCTAGCATGTAACCATGCAATAGTTATGACAAGATTAACAAAAAGTAACAAGTGAAACCCTCAAGAAATGTTCTTTCTCCAAATTCCCACATCTTAAAATATGCAAACATACCTCATTAGGCCACCTGGTGGTGAGAATGCGTAACACTGCAACGTGGGATACATACAACGCAGGAGGACTGCCAGCAGTGAAGCAGTGCCTGCACCAAGACTGTGACCTGTGATGACCAGCCTGTACTCCTGCGCGCGCACGCACGCGCGCACACACACACACACACACACACACAGTTATGTATTATGTGGTTTCACTTCCACTCAGAGAGTGAAAATATAAAAATGACAAGTAAATGAGACTTACAGGAGCAATGCTGAAAGCTTGGCTCAATATGCCATCATTGACCAGCCTTTTGTAGATAAAGCCGGCTGCTTGAGAGATACCCTGTGGACCGCAGAGAGATTACAACATTGCTTGAAGACACCTGAAGTAAAGTGAATACGTCTCAGACAGGCAGACAAGACATGTACACCTTAAAACAGTAGTACAAGTGGCATGAACGTTAAATATGTCAAAAAGAGACCAGAAACGATGTTGCTGTTATGACAGTGACACTGAAGCCACGTCACAGCAGAAACACAAAGAATTTCAGCGACGTTATTTGTCCCTTCACCTTGTGTGCGTAGCAGGCTCCTGATACACCTTCCACAGGCAGGTTCTCACACTCTGCAGAGAGGTCCGTCAGCACGTCCTGTACATATGACAGCACATAGCCATAAACTTAAAATGAAAAATACAATAAATAACAGCAAACTGCTATGCTTAATTTACTGATAGGTTAATGTTTATGAAAATACCAAAACGCGTTTTATGGCATTCGGTGTTTGTTGCTATAAACAGCGGAGTTTCAAAACTCTTATGAGCACCAAACCGCCACTCACCTTTAGTGACAGTGTTCCTCTCACGGCAACCAGAACAGCTTCCCTTTTATGATCCAGAGCTACGAAGAACGGGATCTCATATATCTGCAGATCAGTCAACAGTCTCTCATTGATCGATCAAAATGATCAGAGCCAGACAATGTCTATCACGGGGAAGAACATGACGTGGTACCTGATTGTGAATGCTAATGTGAATGAAGTCTCTATACTGCAGTCCCGTCATCTGTAGGATGGAGCTAAAATGGCAGCCAAGGTGGTCGCCTCCAACCAGGTCGTACTCCACGTTACGGTTCCGACAGCTGCAACAGATCAATTGCCAATCGATCAACTGTTGCTTAAAGCAGCAATGATTTGGTAATATTATACTGGTTATCTTAAAACATACCAGTCACCACTGAGTTTGCACAATCCAGTGAAGGGGTTTGAGTAGACATACATGGGCCATCCATAGGCAGCTACAGCGAACTGCATGCAGTGTGCAGCTTTCTCGAGCTCCAATTCAAGATCTTCTCTCTGTACACAGGCAGCATTACTGTTATTTTACCATTGGAAATGTTCAGATTCCCACAATATTACTCTGTTCTCTATACCTCCTTGTGACATTTTATAAGCACAGTCAGAGGTCTGTAATCGAAGTGTAACAGACCTGTGTAAACTGGACTGTTTAATCCTTAGTGTCTGGTCGGGGACAGAGAAGCAGACTCACCATGGGGGATGACGGGCTGTGGGGTAGAACATCATCAGGATCTCTGCAGTGCTCCATTTTGTCCTGCTCCTGATGCAGAAGGGCCAGTCCCGCAGCAATGTCACTGGGCACCAGGTCTGTGTCCTACAGAGGACAATGCTGCTCGTTAGCCGTCTGCATACGATCAACTCCAATCAAACCCTCACAGCTCTGTCTCTGATAATCGACCCGTCAATTCAACCCGAAGACATTCAGAGTGAAAGCAAGCGAACCCTGCCACGGCATACCCTCAGTTCCAGAAAATTGACGGCACGCAACATCGCGGCGGGAGAAAAGCGCGAGCGTCCGGCCGGTGGAACGTCCGGCTGCGCTCTCGAGGCTCACCGAGAAAAAGCCGCTGAAGAGCTGAGCGATGCTGGAGAAGGCCGCCCTGTGGCTGTCGTCCTGCGGCAGGCAGCAGCAGAGCAGACGCAGCCGGCACTCCCACACGCGCGCCGCCAGGGAGCGCGCCCTGTCCAGCAGCTGCGACGACTGACTGCTCTGCAGGTCCCGCAGGCCCAAGGGCTCGTCTGGCCGCGCGGGCCGGCGGAGGCTGCCCAGAGGGTCAAACACCACCAGCACGCCCACCACTGTGAACAGCAGGATGATCCAGCTGGAGAGGAGGACAAGACCATGTAGATGTGATGTGCGTCATGATAAAATGCACACAACGCCTCTGTGTGGCTGATGTAGTTTACATGCATGCAGGAGATCTTGATTATTGTAGTGTTCAACTAACATTGATTCTTTCCTATAGACACCACTATGGATTAATGTGAAAAAAAAAAACTCAAAGCTGATTAGTGCGCTGATTGGGAAACATCTGTCTGCTTATATATGAAGTAAGCATCACTTCATCAGTAATTCTGCAGGTGTTTCATGTGTATGGGTTGTTTGGTGTGAAATCAAATTGATACCAAGCTGTTTGTCTTATTCTTTTTTAAAACCTAAATAGTATACATTGATTTTAACTTGCCTAACAACCACAGCACCGATTACAACACCAACTTCAGCTGGTTCGCATCCTCTGCTGTCATCAGATACCCAGATGGCTCCAAGACATGCCCAGACAAACTCTGGGATATAAAGGAGTGCACGTAGATACACCAAAGCTGGCATAGAACGACGAGGACCTGGATTCATTATGGTACCTTCGATAAAGAACACACAGAGGTCCACATGAATTCCCAAAAGCCAATAAACTGATCACTATCACCAACTGATCTCAATGGTCTCAGATCAGTGCCCTCCGTTGTAGGGTTACCTTGAGCACTGATGTAAACAATTGCACATAAGGATAAGATAATGATTGCAAGCAGGATGAGAAGGACAACAAGGTAGCTATGCAGAACAGCTCCACCATGGCAATCAAACCTTCCTTTGTGGGTGGTATACAGAACTAAAGTTCCAATCCACCTAAGAGAAAAGAAACATTTAACGTGTGGTTGGTAACAGGTAATAGATTTCTCAAACGCTTGAATAAAATATATTTTATACATTGTCACAGATAAAATGAGTATATGAACACACATCAGAATCTAAGACAATCTCTTACCACAGAACTCGAATAAACAGTTCGAAGGCACCTGGCAATACAAGATCATCGCTAGCGATTCCCCATCGCCGACCAAATACGACCATACCAGGCATCTTGGCAGATGACAGTAAAAACTAGCTAAGTCTGGCGAAATACAAAATTGAGAAATCCAGCCACCGCCCAGGAAGAAATCAGGATAGGTTAATGTAATTAGCTAGCCAGCTAAGGTATTTAGACTACACATATTTTGCTAGCTCACTCGGAAATGATAAGTTAACATTTTCAGTCCGCATTCCTGTCAAAACCAAATCAGCTAACCAATTGGTTGTAGCAAGCTAGGTTAACTAGTTAGCTATCTAGCTAACCAAGGTATTAGACAGGGAAGCTGCTAGCTAAACAGCTGCATATATACACCTAACTACCTAGCTAACTACATATAACATTCACTCACAAAGTACAATTAACTATAATTATGTCACTGTACTGCGAAACAAAAGAAGCACGTTAACACTAAACGAAAATCAGCGACCACGGCTTTGACACCGTCTGGTTTAGAAACGTCGGAAGTAATCGTTGTTGTCGTTTTGTAGGTGTTTCACTTCAAACTTCCGTCAGTTTTCAGCGCTGTCAGATAGTTCCGTAAAGCATGTAGTATCCTTTTCTAGGGAGCTGGTCTGAATATGAAAGCTGATCAAATCTGCCTCTGCCAAACGTGTAATTATATTACATTATATTAGTTATTTTAGAGTACCTAATGTGGAGTCTAGTTTCCTTGGGGGCAACTGCTAATTATTTAATACAACATGCACTATATCCTGCTCGTTTATTGTCACTGTGCTCTCCAATTATAAAATACACCAGGAATATACAGTTTGATGAAAGAGGCAGAAAACTCTGGAGTTAACCGTTGCTGAAAAAAGTTAATTTTAGGACCAGGCACAGCAAGACAACTAGTATTTCCCATAAAAAATTTATTTGAGGTGGACATCACACTAAGAGAGAACTAAGAGCTAAGAGAAAATAAACAAATCAAGATAAACCAAACAAAGTAGGAACTGAAATCGCATGAAGCCAATGTCCATCCCTTGGATAATTTAAATAAAAGTTACAGTATAAGGAAATCTCGATATACAGATCACGTTTTACATTTTACAGTCAATGCAGGTCAGGGATCTGAGTAAAAAAAAAAAAATACAATTAAAAATCCATTGTTCAAACATTCAATACCCAATATGCATGTTCTTAAAAGGCAAAACCTCTACTGGAGATTTACATCATACCTTAACAAGTCTCATGGCGTGTACCAATTTTAGAATAGAAAATATGTAAATTGGCTCAAGATTAAAAGTTGGTACATGCAGAGGGAGGACAGATAGTTATTTAAAGCAAAATATGTGCAAAAAAGAGCTAATGAAGTATTATGAATTATTATGAAATATCCAGTGAGTGAAAGAAGCGATTTTAAGTAATAAAAATAATGCAAATGTATTAATACTGTATGACTACAGTGAGGAGATGGACAGAGGACAGCAAATATCAGCCTTTGCCACTTTTCAACAATTTGAATAATGTGAAGCATCTAAAATTTGTTATGTACTAAATTGAGATAAATGCAGTAAATATCTACTTCATTTTAATGAAAGAAATCAGCTGACCAGAGCATTGGGTAAACCACTGTATTGAGGTTTCAAACAAAGGAATGTACATTGGGTGATCAGGTAAAAACAATCTCAAACAATTCTAACACAGAGTAATTTGTCCAACCAATACTCCTCTAGAGTTGTAGTAAACAATGTACATCTATTCATATTGCAAATACTCTTACAAACATAGTCAATATTTGGCATAACAATAAGTCCCCTTGACGCTGCCAAATTTCTATGCATATTTCAGCTCTTTTTGTGATGCCACGAGCCAAATCATAGTGAGAACACATTTCATGTAGAAAACAATTTTTTTACTTTTTCCCCTTCTTATGTAATAATAAAAGTGGTAAGACAAGATGCATAAAACAGGAATCCGAACACGGGGGGGCGCAGAGGGAATTTGCCGCCATTTGAATCCAGAACCGTCCCTGAGCTGCTGACACGGTCAGGGTTAGAGAAATACAGAGGAGGATCCCTTTCGCACTCCGTCTCAGGCATCTTGTTCAAACGTGGTGTCGGTGGCGTCCTGTGCCCCCCCACACCCCCTGCCAAGGCTTGGCCACTCAGGCTGGCAAACTCAACTTCTTACCTTTCAGCACTGCGCAGGAAGAGACGGACAGATTAACAAAACAGATGATTACAGAACGCTGTCACGTGCACGGTTAAACATCCGAGCTGGTGATGTTTATGGCAAACTATGAAACATCTCCCTTACCTTTTGTTACGTAGAGATAGAAGAAATCACAATACAAGATTGTCTGGACGATGCCTGCCACTATGGCAATCATATCAAAGAAGCCTTCAAAGTAGAAGCGCCAGATCCAGTTGATGAGGTACAGGGCACGGTAGAGACCCAGGAAGAACAGATAGTGGGTGGTGATGGTCTCCGCTTCACCAGTCTTACTGATCATAAAGAGCTGTGGGAGGATGGAAACTGACTCCAAGTAGATGGAGAAAGTCCACAGGATCTACAACAAAAGGGGAGATGGCTTGTGTAAAAATAAAACATTAGAAAAGGATTTTCTCAAAGTCCTCAAAACAGTGGAGAAATAACTTGGACCTGGTACTTTACCTCTAGTGGAGAAAAATCATGGTTTACAAGGAAAGCAAGGCCTCCCACAGGAACAACCAGGAACTCCACTCTGAAAGTGTCATGGTTGCCATCGTAGGTGGCTTTGAATTTGACATAGATCAGGTACACCGTGGCATATGCACAGCCAATGTAGATAAGCTGTACCAAGGCAAGAAGAACAAAGAACATGGGACAGTGTAACGTGACAGGAGTTGAAGACTTTAATGACTGCATGAAAGTTTTCCCATGTCTTAACATTTATTTGCAACACTTAGCTGACACTTTTATCCAAAGCAGCTTACAATTATGACTGAATACACTGCACACAATAAAGGTTAAGGAGCCTGACAGTGGTGACTTGGCTGTGGCCGACCTTGAACTAGCAACCTTCTAATTACCAATCAGGTACCTTATCCACAGAGTTACCACTGCTTAATCCATCACACACTGGGAATGGAGAAGCAAATTATGTGTATACTTCCAAAGGTTCATCAGCCCACGCCACCTCACCTTCATGGTAGTGTTGTACAGAGAGATAAATGAGGTCAGGAGGTCCAAGTAGCGGGTAGTGAAAACCAAGGCGAACAGGATCTGACTTTTGCCAGATATACCTGAAAACGCATGCAAAGACGATCCATAAGCTGCATGTGTGAAGCTCTCCTATGATGTGAGAATTCTAGAGCATTGCGATGGGATAATGCTGTGTTTTATTTGAACAGAGATTTAAGTTCAGCAGTCCTTTCTCATAATATACCGACTGTATGTTCTTATACTCTTAGGTTAATGTGTTAATAGTTTATCAAGCATTAGTATTCTCAGAATAAATTCTGAATTAGAACAATACAAATCATTAAAAGTCTGTCTAGTCAATGATATTTACATATGTATGCTTTCTATTGCAAATTTTGATTTTTTTATACACCACCACATGTTCTTTTAAATAGATAGGTTAGTCTTGACTAATGGGCCATAGTAGACACTTTAACAGAAAAGCATCCTTTTTTATATTTACGAAACGTACAAAACGCAGTTTATAAACTGCAGCTGATGCACACTGCTCATTTTATAGGACAGAAGGCGAGCCATGAATAAAGAAATGCATTTAAAGATTTCTAACGTATTCGATTCTTATTAAAATGATGACAGTTGCGTGTTCCGCAGGAAATCCTGCTCTTTAAACTACGCTGCCACGTCAGAGGTCACGCAAACAACTCTGAGGAGAAGAGAATGAATGAAGCAAGTTAGCTATGCAAGCCTGCAGTTATTTAATGCACGCATTTGCGAAAAGGTCATTAACGCTAACTGTATTTTAACTTGCCTGTAACCTATATTATGGTGGCAATGCAATCTTAGGAAGACCATCTATGCGAGATGTGCAATGCAAGACTTGGCAACTATGGATCTTCAATTGACTTGACAAGTGCAAACAAAACAAAAAAACTTGCATAAACTAAAACTTCACTAAGGTTATGTTAGTACTAACCCATCACTAAAATTACGTCTAAACTAGCTATCAGTTCGTCCTCTAGATAGCAAGAACTATCTAAAAATCTTTATGTATCGGCTGTGCAGCACATAACTTCTGGGATTTCTGACATTAAAACTCTCGGTCGCTCAGCCTAAGGACTCAAGCTAGCTGATGTGCTGCTTTTCGACTTAAAGGGGCTCTTATTGCTGACGAGATGTCGCATCGCAGGTAAACATTCAAATCAACCGGCACTGAAAACACAAGCATATCTAACTTCACAGCTTAATGGCTAACGAAGCGATAGGTCTAGTGTGGGCCAGCCCGCTAGCGTACACCCCAGCGAGAGAGGACAGCCGCGGCCTGGCCCGCTGGTCGCAACGACGAGCTCCAAATCAGCCTGTGTGCTAACTAACTAGCTTGCTAGCCAGTTAGCTTAAGATAGCCGAGCAAGTCTCCCAAGCGGACTACGAAACCCATAACCGACACGCCGAGCTGGACTACTTGCTCCTCGGTTGGGTCACACAGCGAACTTGCGAAAGCAGCGACTTACCGGCACAAGACCTGGTCTTCCAAATTTTAAGCAGCAGGATGATGATGGCTGCTAAATGTGAGAGATCCCCAGTTAGTCTGAAAATATTCATCTTTCTGTTTGCTCAATGCAGACAAAGAATAACAACCCTAGTGATAATGTTTGTCTTTTTTTTAAGCGTCGGGTCGGACTCTGTATACTTCAGCTACAACAGCAAGTGCCTCCCAAACCGAAAAAGGACCGTTTTTACGGTGTCCCCCCACTCCCAATTGAAAGATGGCGAGAACAGCACGACGTGGCCAACGACACCGGCGGCCAATGGGAGTCGGGACTGCGACGGTGGGAGCCGGCAAACGGGTCCGGCGTCACGAGAGGGGCGGGTCATCTGTCAATCTAATATCTTATTTAAAAAATTAAAGAAATGTATAGGCTACTATTTATGCTTAATCAGTCAAATCTAAATGTTAGACGTAAACGTACATGGGAAATCTATGAAAAAAGAAATAGAAAAAGTAGGTACGGTCTGTGCTATTTTGAGTATTAGTTAACTATTTATTTTTACAAACACTGCTTGTTCAAAAAGTTTCCGGCAAACAAATTCTTCTAGTTTAATTAAATTACGAAAAATATACAAATGCAGTCTGATTAACTGCAGATTCTGGACTGCACTAAACGGCCAATGAATGACACAGGTTGAAGGATTGTCCAATCAAAAATCATAAATCTGATCATTTTTGAAAAAAAACCAATGCGGACATATAACACAGACCGATGTGATTCTAGTTTCACATGAATAAGTATGAAACTGAAGCACAGAATACTTGAACAGAAGCCACAGAAGTCCAAACAAGCGCTACTGCTAATTTTCACACATTCCTTAGCTATTTAAAATGGGTTTTTTTTCTTCAGGAATTGAACAAATATACACCTCTTATGGCAGGTATAAAATATTCAGTAAATGTCATTTGATGGTTACAGCAACTCACAATAATCTAAGGGAGTTCAAGATTTTAATGAGTAATGACTAAGATTATTTGACAATGGTGAAGCAGAGTGCTCTGGACTCACCTGGACAGACATTATGTAGGTCCATTCTGAAAACTATGCAGTCATGTCATACTCGAAAAAGAAATGAATTCTTCTATAGAAAGTGAAGATAAATGCACAGTAGCCACAGCAGCTTCGTTTTCTGTTGGAATGTTTTTTTTGTGTGTACAAATTCAATTACATAAAAAAAACTGTGCTATAGAAAAAACCTCCATTCTAAAACTGTAGTTGTTTGCTTCTCTCAACAGGGTGCAAGTGAAACCTTGTGTTATAAAAATTGCTCCAAGAAAGATCACAGCACAACCAAGAATGGCTTCATTTTTTATCATAATAAAGACAGGTTTGGCCTCATTCCTGAGGCACCAGTACAAATACTGCGTCATCTAATACATAGAAATCCTGGTTCATATCTCCCTCACATAAGTATGGCAAACGCGTGACCGATTCCACATCAAATCCAACCTTCTGGAAAGTGTCCACAGATAGATTTGTGACTTGCTCTTCCCAGGTCTTGCCCTGGACTTGGATATGCTCTTTTGGACGTACCCAGCTTCCTCCTATGAAGAAAAAAAACACATGAATGACACATGAATCTTTTCAACAAGACATGGAAAAAATAAACTTTCCAAGGGGCTATAGAAGTAACAAAGAGAAATGTGTAAGAGAAGCATCCATGTTACTACATGTACCACCTTACCCATTTCTACATAAGGCTGAAAGGGTAGCACCACTGCCAGGATCAATCTCCCTGAGCCTGGCACCAGAGACCTCTTGATGTCCTTGAGTAGTTCCAAGGGTTGATCACATCGGTCCAACAAATTCAAACAGCTGATAAGATCATACTGGAATCCTGTCCTTTGCCATTCATCAATTTCCAACACGCTGATGAAACACAATTTATTGGCGATTGTTATGAACAAAACCCAAGAGAGACTTGGCTTAATCTGATCTTATTCAGATTCAGACTTGAAGTAGTACTCATTACCAGTAGGTGGTATGCTTTCATTTGAGATACTTAAGTCTTGTGATTTACATATAATGCTTCTATACAAAGTGATGTACAATTTTGACAATGCATTAAAATGCAGTAATGTGACGTCACATATCACTATGGTCTGACTGCTTGTTGCTTTCACAGGAGAAATATGCAGCCTTCATTATGGTTGACTTGACATTGGTGTGTTTGTCATCCCAGAATAAATAGCCCAGTCTTCACACATTGTGTCAATGCCAAATATAAGATATAAGGAGACAGGCTAAAAACACCTGTAGTTCTTTCTCTGGAGCTGCCACTTCATTGGAGGAGACACTTCAGTGGCATAAACCTCTCTAAAATGAGAGCCCATGACATCTGTGACACCTCCATCCCCTGCCCCTAGGTCCAGGAGTCTTCCTTCTCTCCAATCTGGACTAATTTGGAGGAGTCTACGAAATTGTTCCCCTGAGAAGACAAACATGGAACCTCGGCCCAGAAACCTTTCAACAGAAACAATAGGATAACAAATTTGTTTCAAAACTGTAGAAATGACTGCACTGCATACCCATGATAAAATAATGAAACCAACAATGAAAGTACTATCTGAAAACACTCAACAGAAGCAGTAAGAGGTTTAAAAATAGTATTAGTTACCCGTTGATGGATGTTCTCGAGATGACGGGGCTGAAGACAGTGGAGAATAATGAGTGATATAGCTGGGTAAAAAGCCAGCCAGATTTCTCCGTACTCCTCTGGAGGAAAGCTCGTGTATCCATGTCTAACTCACTCTGCACAAATAGCGGCCGAAGTACTTCGCCAAGCATGTCCGGACAGCAGCGGTACCACTGAAAATATTTTCATTTTGCAGACTTCTCATTTTTCATTCCCATGAAGGGTCACTCGTGTTTCCTGAATATTTTTTGCGTTGTCAAAACAAATAATAAAGAACATAAAAAAGGTTTTAACATACGTAAAAGGTATACATTTTAAGAGACTTACCTCTTGTACTTCGTTACCAGTAAAATCAGTATCTGTTACCATGTTCATAAAAACAGCCCGCGCAAGTGGACTGCGAACATACTTCCCAGACCACATCCTTCGCGCTGCTAGTAGCACTGATATGTAAAACACCAACCACGCACAAAAAAAGAACGTCCTCATCTGTTGACAACACATACCAAGAAGAATAAATGACTTGCAAGCTCTCAAATGCGCGAGCTGGTTGTCCAACTTCCAGGTACTCGCAGAAATACCTTCTGATCCATTGAAAACAAACAAACCTGTAGGCGTGGTGCGATTTCGGTGGCCACATCGTCTCTCTGGTTAATCTACAGAATGAGTAACGGGTTAATGAAGGTCTGTTTCGAAGTAGTGTTATCAAATCACGAATACATCTACAGTTAGGCAGCTAAATTACTCCCATACAATGACATGCAAGCAAATGAAAGCAATCTACTTCCTGTGTTACAAGTAAATGAGTCCGTCAACCCAAGCCTGTCAATTCACCACGATATGGAATGCTGCGTCTTTGCGATGCTCGATTGACTTGGTCCACCGATTTCCTTCGGTTCACCATCACATTTAGTGCCCTGACAGATAACTCATCCACACACAAAAGTCTGCCCATGTCTTGGGTTAAGAATAAACGACATGCAGTCAAAGCTATTCGAAACAGTCTAGGCTATTTTAACTTGACTGCATGTGACAAAGTAAAGTCGAAGTCTACCATGTAAAGGTGGAGCAAGTCCAGAGTAAACAATGTCAAGTCAGCATAAACAGATGGCAACTACACATAACAGACTTTAAATAAACTCTTTATTAACTCTTTAATAATGGTAAAGACATACTGCACCCTTTACTACCCTAGGGCTCACACACCTGAGCTTGCAGTGTCTATAGCGTTGTATTGCCTTGCCACACAGCACATCGGTGCGTCACATCTGATGTGGTACAAAGAGCGTGGCACCTTGCTCGTCTTCCTGCACGCAATACTGAGCGACAGGTCGTCTACTCCCGCGGCGCATCGTCCTCTGCTAAGACGAAGCGTCCAGAAGTCATATTTTAATTAAATGTGGAATAAAGATGTGCGGAGTGGAAGGTATATATAACTGCACATAATGTGCATCATTCGTTTTTCTGTATATCTGACTGGCAATACTTACTGACATGATAGCTGAGGAAGAGTTCGAGATAAAAGAGGAAGAACCGTGGTATGACCTCCAAGATTTGGAACATGGTAAGACAACTGCAATACGGCGATAGTACTCTAATCAAGGGAACTGTAGCATTCCAATTTAAATAAATGGTTAATTGTCTTTAATATGTATATATTTATGTAAATGTAATTTTAAAGTCAGCACGAAGTATAACCACATCAAGGAAAGTTTTTTATTTTGCTTATTTGCTTCAATATTGATTTCTAAGACACTTTTATATAGCTTTCTTCTGGGAGAACTACGCATAAATAAAAGTACTGATAAGGTACATAAATAATTAGCAGTTTTGATAAAATTCTATGAGAAGCTAACAGACGCAGAGTTCAGAAACAAAGACGCAACGATACCAGTAAATGGGATAAGTCGAAATTTACTTAATTGACTTATAACTATTATTAAGATTTGAACACTCCTAACTGAAAATAAGGAATAACTGTCCAAAACGCTTATTCTGTGCGTTGTGTTTAGTTGTTATGTGGACATTCTCTTTCCATGCACAGATCTTCATTTGGCTGCCGAGCTCGGTAAAAATCTTCTAGAGAAGAACAATGAACTGGAACAAAGTCTGAAGGAGATGTATGCCACAAATCATGACCAGTTACAGGAAATAGAGGTATTGGGATACACCACATCAAAGGTCTAACCAAAGGTCTTTTCTGAACCTTTGAATCATCATAATTTTAATTATTAATGCTCTGCCATGTTGTTTGATATCTTGTTCAATGGAGATGATTAACAAATGGTCCTTGACATTAACACTTCTTTTTCCATCTGGATATGGTGTCATGTCTGATACCATTGTTAAACTTATTTTCAAATTTATATTTGTTTCACTAGACTCGGTATTTGTGTTAAGGAAGAAGCACAGTACTAACATCTGTACATTGAACTTGTATAAGAAAGACTGTTAACAATAAACATGTTTGCCCAAGAGAAAGTGGAAAAGATCTTATTGAATTTATTGCACAACCCAGCTAAGAACAGTTCAAAATGACGTGTTAGCAATTTCTAGTCTATTTGTGTTCAGTTTTGGGAACCTAACTGAATGCAGTAATAACTTATTTCGTAATAAATGATTTCATTTTTAGGCAAAAAAATTGTTTACTTATTTGAAAATGCATATGTTCGATATCACAATGAGTTCTCTGGCTACAAATGAGAGCTTGACCTTTTAGTTAGGGCCAAAGGCCTGCCACGTTTCATTTGTACATACACTATACACAACTGACATTACTTACTGGGTTTATAATATTACTGAATTAACCTACAAAAATATTGCAGTTTACAGATATACTGCATCTTGCAAGGTTCTTTCTTAGCTTATGGCAAATGCTAACAGTGATAGTAGGTTTGGATTTCTAAGCTTTTCTGTTGTTCTTCAGTATTTATCCAAGCAGATGGACTTGCTCAGATCAATCAATGATCAACACGCTAAACTCTATGAACAGCTGGACATGACTGCAGGAGACCTGGAAATGCGCAATCAAAGGCTGGTCCTGGACAATCGTTTAGCCCAGCTGAAGATTGAAGGGTAAGGCAGATCGCAGGTCGTACCAGGCAATACTAAAGCATTGTAAGATGATTTGCATGATTATCCCTGAAGCTAAATGAGCTATTAGAAATGCTGTTTATAGTCATGAACTGTTCATACACAAGAGTTAAAGGTTGACAAGATGTTGTGGTCCTCGTATAGGCTCACAGAGACCATCATGGGGCTTCAGTGTCAGGTGGAGGAGGTGCAGAAGGAGGTGGTGGAGCTGAAGAAAGCTCCACGTAAACAAATCACACAGAACATGCCGGAGCCACTACAGCCAACCAGCAGCCTGGATCTCCCCTGCTGGAATGAGCAGTACCAATCACTTTTCACTTTTATATATTCTTAGGCCAGTTATTTGCTGTTTTTTAATATGTATTTTAAAGTAGTAAATATACGTATTTGATGCATCTTTGCTAAGTAAGTGGAGTAACAAGAAGTATCAATCTTATCACTGGGGTGACCTGACACCCATAAATCTGTCACCTGAAAATGAATGACATTCTCTTTAGGTCTTATTTTTCATTTATTCTTAAAAACATGGAAGTCTTATCATTTGTATGAGCCATTGGCCATCTCGTCTTTAGTCTGTGTCTCTGATTGTGGCTCACATTTCTCTCAGGTGTCCAGCCTACGAGAGTTCCGTGACACCGAGCACTCCCTCCCTGGATGAGGAGTGTGCGGCCCTGTTGCACACTGCACGCTTGCTGCAAGCCCAGCTGGAGGAGGAGCGCGCCCTGAGGGAAGCCGCTGAGCAGAGCTCCGTCGCCCTGGCGCGAAAGATGAGCGAGTTGGAGCCTCGCGTGGCACTGCTGGAAGGCTGCAGGGCCCGTCTGGCCGAACTGGAAGCTGAAGTAGAGGAGTCCGATCAGCCACGGTGTCCCGGCGCCGAGCATCGCGACGGCGAGAAGGGTCATGGCATCTCTCTGCTGAGTGAGGTGGACGCTCAGTACAGCGCCCTGCAGAAGAAGTACAACGAACTTCTACGTTGTAACCGTGGAACGCAGAGCCACAAAGCTGTGCAAACACAGACAACCAACCAGCAAGTGACCCCGGCTTCAGAAGACCATAAATGCTCACAGGGTGTCTGCACACATAATAGTGCTCAAATGCCTGAATACAAGGTCCTTTTCCTTGAGATTTTCGCTTGCATCGAAAAGAGCAAAAAGGACCTAAAGGAGAACAGGGCCAGGTCAAGTTAAATACAGTAGTTCATCACAATGTATTAACTTTTCAAACCTCTATATGGATGATGGTTCTCTATATGGACAATGTGTGAACCTCAAAAGCTGGAATCAAGCCATCAGAAAGTGTACATGTCCAAAGAACACTCCAGGTACTGTTAATACTATTTTAACAGTTCATTGTCTATACTTTACAAAATATATAGACATGTACACATATGTACATGTTACCATCCCCTTTAAATCTTTGGGACTTTTGAAATGTTTTACTTTTGTATTTGAAAACCTAGACAGGACAACAAAACCAGATTATCTTAAAGGAGCAGGTTTATCCTTAGTAGCTCTTAGGCCGTTAGTAGAACTTGTACAGCCTCTTCTCCTTGTATGGATTTGTAGATTGTGTGACATTATGTAACAAGTTGATAAGATTCATGTCAGACTGAATAACCTCACCCGATCCACAGATAAAAAAAAGTGAAAGGACAGAAAATGTAAAAAGATCTATCCTTCAATATGCCTTTCTTTGCCTACTACTGCAAATGTTTGCTACTCAAGTTGACTTCAACTTTGTATAATGGCAGTTTTGTATGAGTGTCGTGTTTCCTGTGGTAAATAACCAAAGTACTCACTTTTAACCATGACATTGCCATTTTATTTCTGTTAACAAACATGGCAGAAAATAAAGCTTAAAATGAAACAGTGGTAGCAGTACTTTGGTTGCAGTGTTTATTGATCACAATGTTCAAATAAAACAGATGAATTTCCCACCAACATAATGCCCAACGCACCATGAATGTTGCAAGTCGACATGGACACAAAGTGAATTTATGAGTACATGGAATGCTTAAAGTGGCGGAAGATGTCCAAGAGGCGAGACGTCTTGAAAATTGCGAATAGCCTTCATTTACTAAAGAAAAGGGCTGGATCTGAAACTTATTAAACTTATTTCAGTCTCAACATAATTCAATAATTGTAATCTTTACCCTGAAGAATTGAGGCACTTTCTCTTGTTCAAATTAATTCAGTCACTCATAACATTGTCTTCATCACTTAACTTTACACTTGCAGCTCAATGCAATCATCAGTCATCTTCTTTGATTGCCAGGGACTCTGTTCTTCCACCAAGACAATGCCATAAATAGAAACACACTGCAAAACCTAAATTTACTCATGTCACAGGGCTTTTCATTTGGTACTGAACACACTTGAAAAAGATGAGCAGTGTTAGCATCAGATACTCTGTCCATCACTGCCAAGTGTGAAAAATGCAATCACCTGCACACTTTCAGAGCACAGCAATGTTATGAAATGAATTGCACACTGTGTCATAATATTTGACCAGCTGAGGCCAAATGTGACATGTGCACCCTGGTACAGTTTAAAAACGGTCACCCAGTAGCCTAAATTAATGGTGTATAGTCTTCAAGGCCACAAGAAATGGTGCATTTTTAATTTTTTCTTTGCATGCCAAAGCTTACTTCATTCAACATTCACTGCAGTAAATCAATAAAACATCCACAATGGTGACACAGCAGGCTCCTGACATTGATGCTAGCATTTGATGGGGGCTGATCAGTCTTTTGTTGTTTTCCTGCACCGCATTTCTTAAGCATTATATCTGCTCCTAGTATGTCCAGGCCGCTGAAATTAGGCCCATTTCTTAAGGAGAGAGGGCTTTGGTTTAACAGTTTCAGTTTATCTGCAAATGGATATAAATGCTACAATGGGTAGCACAGAAGTGTAAAGAACAAGTGACACTTCTATATAGACAAGCCAACATTTAACCCTATAATCTTCAACGTAAACATGACCTCACGTTTTTTTTCCCCTCTGGATGGTACATTCACAGTTTTAGAATGTAAAGTACCCACAAAAAAGCAGCACAACCCAATTCTACTCAACCATCAACTCAAAACTAACCGGATGAGGCGTGGCGACTTGAAACTCAAACCAATCATCAAGTCTTGGGAAAAGACAAAAAAAAAAATGACATGAAAGTCTGCCAAAGGCTAGAGGTATTGTAAAATTATCATCATCCGTTTGTCTTTATTATTAAATCCTAAATTTAGGTTTAAAAGAAAGCATTAAACCATGAGAAAATCAACCAAACCAACAAAAGTTAACTTATGCATATGCAACTCCCTCCTTATATTTTTTCCTTTTTGTCACCAACTACTTTTGTAAAATCAAGTGGAACTCCAGCCCTTTATATTAGTGAGGTGTTCTGCAAGCTTCCACAAGTTCTCAATTTGGCTACGCACTGCTACTTGTCCGGAAAAGGTAAACGGAAAAAGCGAATGTGTCGGAGCAGCAGACGGTCCTTGTTGCCTTCCAGAAGGTGGCCTTGGCCAGCCAGAGGCTGATTCGTGCGTCTGCGCCGTCTCCTCACCTCAAGTTTACTCTCACTAAACTCGGAGGGAGATGGTTAGGTGAACAGGGTCCCAAAGGTGTCTCTCCCTTGTGTCAGGACTGCACCGTACCCTTAAGGTACCACATTCCTCCTAAACTGATGCAGCACTCCTAGGAGACAGGACACACAAGATCTCTCAGGCCAGAACAAACACGTTTGGCTTCAGTGAATTTGTTCAAGTATGAAACATGCTCGATCAATGCAACGTGAATTTGGTGAACCAAATACCTTGAGCAGCCTGTCCACGTCAGACTTGGTGACACCATCACCGAGCTCCTGCGTGAGTCGGGTCTGGATGACGCTCCTTCTTACCCGGTAGTTCTTCATGAAGATCTCAAAGAGAACCTGCCGGTGCTACATGAATCATGTAAAGCATACACATTTTAGATCATTCCCATTTTTAAACAATAAAGAGATGAAGCCAAAAAAAGGAATCCACATTATCAATCAAAAGTATCAAAAGTTTCTAGATGAAGCCAAGAGAGTATGCAGAGAACATGAGCTAGTAAAAATTCACAATTATACTCACATGGTTCATTTTTCACAATCACAACGCAAAGAATCGGACTAAAATATTATACATCACCTTATCAAAGGTTTCGCCACTCTCCCACAGTCCAAAGACTTTCTGTTCGTCTGCACTAGCACTGCTCTGAGGGGGAAACTGCACAGCAGAGACAAACACCAGTCAGCCATGACGTATGGTCCATTTATCCTTACCCGTTTCATGAATTTTGAGTATCTGTACTAGGGTTATAGGTTGATATGAAGATCACATTGGTTAATAAGATGTTCCGTTCATTTCAGCCTTGACAGTTCAACATCTTCACATTATACAGACTGAACAGAATAGTTGATGCTCCAAATCAAAAGTATATCAATGCCAATGGCCTGTATAAGAGTAGACAGTAATTGAGACCCAAACATTTGCTTTGATATATATTAGAAAGTCCACAATGTGCACGTCTCTCAATCAGGTGCTAAAAGAATTACATCACTACCAGAGACCTCCATCCACGTTATTTTATGGCAAGGCTGGTGTTAAAGCCACAGATAAGCACATGTAGAACGGAACAAAAACCCCTGTTTACTCAGACAAACGAGCTCTTTATATTAACAGCTTAAGATCCTTGAGTGGTCTTCCTACTCATCCTGACTCTTACAAATGGATAAAAAAAAACTTAGTTTAAATATTTGCTTGCAGTTAAGTGCAAGCAAATATTTAAACTAAGTTTATCCATTTGGAACAGTCAGAATGAGTAGGAAGACCACTCAAGGATTTCAGTAAAGCACACTAACAAACACACATTCAGACAGCCTGTACTCGACACACACCACTCCTGTCCCATGGACAATAGGCTTAACTGATCATGGGCTCGGTCTCCATTATTAACATCTACGAAAATACTGTCAATCTGCCATAACACATACAGGTCAAAACCAGAATAAAGTGATTTGCACTTTAGAAAATATACTGCAAGAAGAAATGTAAGAAATAATTTTAAATAAAAGTAAAATATATAGAAATAAATATTGCTCATTATAAAAACCAACAATAGGAACAACAATAACTCAACATCTCTTTAATATATACGTTTGCATAAATTATGTAAAATGAAAGACTAAAATGAAAAAATAAAATTCCAACCTCCAGTATCTTCTCGATAGTCCCAAATGAGAAACACTAAAGTCGTGGTATAGAAAGCACAGCCTTACAGCCTTACACAGCCTTACAGCCTTACAACCTTACAACCTTACAGCCTTACAACCCTTTTTGTTGTTGTTTGACTTGTTTTTTTTTGGTCCTACATTTAAATGACATGCTGTATAAATTCATAACCTTTATTTAAAGTAAGTCTACACACAAACGCACACCTATTAATTTTCACCTTTCACAATTATGAAGAGTCAGAAGTCAATGACCTTTATAAGAAAAAAATGAAGCTAAAAAATATAGTTATCATGGCCATGTCAGACATATGTATACATAACAAAATCACTCATCGGCAAGATTATCTCTGATTATTCTTTGGGCTGATAATCGGGCGACACCTATTCAGGAGTGCAGTTAATCTGCAAGGTGATTTCTGTTCATACTTGACCTGGTCATGATGTGAAAGTGTGTGTTTAACTCTGTTATCAGGTCTCGCGGGGTACTCACAGGCACAAGGATCTGCTTGCAGCAGCTGTGGAGGATGGTGTCCTGGAGCACGCGGTCCGTGACGTGGCTGAACCGGCAGTGGCCCGTGGGTAGGCTGGCCAGGTGCAGATTGAACAGTCGCTTTACTTCGCTGAGACACAGCACGAAGTGCTTCCGGAAGGTGCTCTTCACAAAATCCCGAAGCTCCGGGGTCGGCGTCTGCCCCGCCCCGTGATCGCTGCGAGGGTCCAAGTCAGGAGAGTCCGTAGAGGGGTAACCGTTGAGGGACCCGTTGGGCAGGGAGCCGGACGTGTCCATGGGCTCCTCGCAGTCGCTCAGGGGCTCCTCTTTGACCCTCACCAGGGCGTTTGCCCCACGGGGGGAAGAGGTCACGCTGGATCCCTTAAGCCGTCGGGTGTCCAGGTCCTTCTGTAGGGAGGACTGGTGCTGCTGAACGTTCTCCCGGGCTGCCCTGAGGCGGTGCTCGCCACTCAGATGAACGGGCTCTGCAACACACACACACACTTATATGTAGCATAGCAACAACACACACACACTTATATGTAGCGTAGCGACAAGAGCTCGCCACATTTAAAGTAACAGTAACAACATGACCAAAGACGTTTCTGACGTCACCGGTATCTGAGATGTACCTTTTTGCGTGTCCTTTTTCTGTAGGAAGTCTTCCTTCGAGAAGTTGAAAACCTTTTCCAACCTACAACAATGCTATTAATTACACTTTGAAAGCAAACAATTCTAACACAAACTAAATCCATCACTAAACCACCTGGCATCACACACACAGCAACAAATCAAGAGGTTTACTTGTTTTGGATGCCCATCCAAAGCATGTGCTGCCTCTGAGCCACATCGGGGTGCTTCTTAACAAAGTCGTGGTCCGTAGGCAACAGGAACTCCCAGCCGCGGTTTGCTTTGGGAACAGCCATCTGCTCCAAGAAGTCCTTCACGTCCTCAGGGGGCAACTGCAGACATACACACACAAGTCACTTTGGAGGAGAGCAAAACAGGTTGCTGCATGAATAACAATAGCGCACACACACCCTCTAAATAAATTAATGGAGTTGTTCACCCATTTTTCTACATCAGCTAAATTGGGTTAGTTTGATTTCTTACACACTATATGAACTTGTTTATTTAGAAATTCATAATGGTCTTGTAAAAGCAATTCCATGCAAAAATGTGTCAGCATGCCTACCTTTATAACACCAGCAACTTCCTTTCTCATCAGTGAACGCTCATGTGTGAATCTCCACATCTGCCAAGAACACAGAACACCAGTGGCTGAAACAAGCCTTACCAAACTGACTTGTGGAACTCCAAAACAACACAAAACCTCAATGCCATGAAGAAATATGTAACCAAGGTCATTCGAGGCACCAATCAGATTCTGTGCTAAGTGTGAACTCACCACAAAGTCCCTCCCTCTGCAGAGCACCTCAGCAGGAACTCCACTGTGTGGACTGCAGCTGGACTTGGGATACAGAACATCACTGCACAAGACAACAAGTCAATCAATCAATCAATCAACCAACCAATCCGTCTCCAGCCTGTGCCACTATTATTAATATTAATTCATTAGGATCAGATGAGAAAGGGAGAGGTGGTGACACAAAAAGAGCACTTGCCTCTTGACGACCCAATTTCCCTGGATGAGCAACGCCACCTGCTGTATGCAACGCAGTACTGCAGTGGAGTCTGTGCCTGATGCAAGTAATCCCATCAGGTTGGCAAACGGCATAACCTTGACTGAACAAATTCAATAAACCAAGTCATCAGACTCTGTTCGGGGAGGATGCGCTACAAAAGCATTCACGTATTCAAGATCAGCATGTTGAAGCAAATTACCATTCTTCATCAAGGTCTTCACCTGATCACCAAGAGGCAAGGTTCGCAGCTGAGCCATAGAGATCACGTTGCTGGGACCCACAGGTTTCACTCTTAAAGCACACAAGTAAACACAACAAATCAAAGTACAGTCAAAGGAGACGATGTTTACAGTGTCAGCGCGTTTCAGAAAAATTAAACGTCAGCATTGCAAACAGCGAGGAGGAGGAAGAGCTCTACTCACATCTTCTCCTCCGCCAGAGGAGGCATGAGCATGGAGAGGTATTCACTGGTGAAATAAAAACACCAGTGTAAGGGTCACAGTACACAACAGCATGACGTCATAACGCTAGTTTGCACCACAAGGCAAGTGTACACTAATTTTTGTTTACACTAATAGTTTACACCATTTTTGACTTCTCACTTCAAGGCTCTCAAACACACGTATTGAAACGTATTACAAAATGCGTTTGTGGAAATTATCAGTGTAACATCTTGGTGCCAAAAAGGTTTAATAAATAAACAGCAATTCATTTCCTGAATACTATCAGATGTACTAAGCAACAGGCACCTCTGTGACCTAGAGCAGCATTTCCCACTCCAGCTCACAAGCACAACGCTGATGTTTTCGGTATTCGGCTTGACTGTCTGGCTTGGTTCATGTGTTGGGAGCTGGGATAGAGTTGACTGCATGGAGAATCCCTGCTGTAGATTCAAAGCTAACACACTCTTCAAGAACTCACCTTGGAGTCTTCACTAGTTCCATGTTCTCTGTGGTATCCGTGGCCTGGCAGTAAAGATACTGGCGCTCATGCTCAGAGCGTCCATCCTGCGAGGGCAAAAATGATGCTCAGAGAATTCAGTGGCCCACAGACCCTCAGCCAGCTACACTTCCCTGATACAAATGGACACAGCTTCCCTTAAAGCCATGAAACATTTGGCCTTTGGGAGTCTCCATCAGTAGAGCTCATGGAAGAACCACTCATACAAACAGCTCTGCAAACTAAATGCAGAAGTGTTTCAGACATGTCGTACAAGCCTCAGACAGCTGCTGTCCAGAGAAACATCTTCCACTGTAATAGCCGACCCGACACTGGAACGTTACCCATCATGCCGCGTATTCTTTCATACTTTTTTACCATGAGGCTCCATTTTAGTCACGTCTCGCTTCCTAGCTTTGGCATGGCACTTATAATCCAATTAACCATAGAGAAGGTCTTACAAGGCTGCCTCTTTCATTGCCCTCATTAGCATGTGTTCTGGTATGAACAAGGCAATTTGCATGGGTCGTTCTGACATGACACAGACATTTGAATGGACTTTATGACAAAAACAACAGAAATTTAAGACAGAAATAGGTCACACATACTCTTAAGTCATGGTAGTGTAAATGGACCCAAGGCTCTTCAGCTTGTTTCTTCTGCAGGAACTCATAAGACTGGATACGCCTCTGACGAGCCTGCTCAGATTCTGGTCTGGAAAACCTCACCTTGAAGAAAAACAAAAACACCACACAACCTGTAAAATGCCTTAATAACCACTGCACATATAATAATATTGAGGTCATATGTCTGCTCAAAAGATTGAATGGCTGCTAAAAATAACTATTGTGTGAACTTTGCATGTTAATTAAGGACAAACTACGCATACACGTTCACTTTGTTTAAAGTCTTACAGTAATCTGCTTGATATCCTCTGCTTCATCCTGGGACGAGTCTCCAGCTGTTCCAGGCCACATGCAGGAACATCGCACAGATTTGCATTTTACAATTATGATGCTCAGTTTATGCACGTATACTTACATTTCAAATCATCTTATATAAAACAACTCTGAAAACAACAACAACAAAAAAAGACTACTCCCATCCCAACCACTATCAGCTGTGTTAATCTCAGGAAAGGCCAACTCAAAAGATGACTCATGGATAATCCTCACGGATTACCAAAATGTAAAAGACCAAGCTCTCCCTTACCTTCATTGGCTGCCTCCCTCTCCCTGTGTTTGCTGTCCGCTTTATCCAGATATGCAAAGCTGGGCCTCATTTGAAGAATCCCCTGTAATGGCGTGAGGTGAAGCTCCCCTGCCACCCCCATGGAGTAATTACATCATTACTCCATCATTACTACAGTCAAATTACATTGTTTAGCACTGACAGACAGGTGAAAGCAAGCACAGGTAATTACCTTTACGAAATACTGCAGCAGCATACCGAGACGTATTTGTAGTCGCCTGAATCGACGAGAATGTTTGCTTATCCATCATTTTTCTTAAAAAACAAGAGAATACATAGGGTAACTTATTTGGCTCAAAAATTCACTCCAAAGGCAAAGACAAACACATCTGAGACAATTTGCGCAATTTGTTTACAAACATGGAATAAGTGCTCGAGTCTTCCAGTGATGTTCCATCCACATTGAGAGCAATCTGCTCCCCTTTGCTGCGGCAATAGTTTGGACTCAGAGTATCCATAGCTACCTCAAGTTCAACCTGAACAGACAAATATGGAATGTAAAGTGTCATCTGAATGACAATCATTGTGTTAAGGATTTGCATAAACAATTTACTACAGTAAATGTATATTTCTCCAAGTGCAAAAGTAACCTCACCTTTTGCTGTTTAGGTTTAATTTTTGCAGATAAATGAGATATATCATCATAGGTCATAATGGCAGGGCGTACAGGATACTGCAAGAAATGTCAGACTTTACACAACCACCATGACACTCCAAACCAAAATGATAAACACAAGCACATTACAAGCAGTCTTCCTCACCTGGAACAAATACAACTTGTCTGCAAGACTTTTGGCAAGGTACACTTCAATCTAAATAAATAAATAAATAAATAAATAATCACACACTAGAATAACAAGCAAACCATATTTGCACGTGGTTATAACAACTTGTTTGTAACATGACTTTCTCTGGAGAAGGACAGTACAGATGGGTCACTCCCATACCTCTTGTATAATAGGGTCGTCCTCCTCACCGCTGGCCATTGTAGAAGAGTAAGGAGTAAACCTGGGCACAGTCTTCCAATATCCAAACCTGGGATTACTGAACTGCTGACAGGCTTACAGCAGTGCATGCAACTGTTGCACACAAAAGGCAACATTAAGACATGTGTCGCAAAGTAATTTTTTGGCAATGGTAGTAATTTGTTTGAGTCGTTGCCATTCTTTCAGGAGAATAAAGAAAACCAACAGTCATGCAATTGATGCTTACAGCAAAACGTGCACTTGGATGTGAAGCAGTAATAACAGTTGTAGTGGGTGTAAAGTCGAATATGTAACAGTTTCTAATTTAACAACAAAAACAAAACATTTGAAACAGCTAAAAAGTCAACATTATTATACAAGCTGCACTAAGCTAGCTCTCTAACTTTGGGGATATAGCTAATGTATAACCTTAAAAACAGCTTCGATGGACAACGAGTTAACTTATTAATAGCTAAGACAGCAACAATGAGACCTAACAAAGTTAATACAGGCCATTTCTTAAGACATTAAAAGACATGTGAAAATAGAAGGTCTCAACAGCATTCACAACTCGACATACCATCTTCACAGCTTCATAGCATTAATATTTCAAAGGTGTTTACGTTTAGAGCTTGCTAGCTAAATGCTAGGCACAAGTACATGAGCAAATGTTGGTTTTGCTGCATGCAACGTTAACTACCTTTATCTTCTTCAGATAGTTTAGTTAAATGTTATGTCAGAATTGTCATTTACATGAAGTCCATTGTCAGGTGATGTAAATAGTTTACGGATTTACTGAAGGTGGCATTTAGCTTCCTTTACACGGTAGTCAACCAGTTTTGTTTTGTCACGTCAAGTCTGCAGTACATGGACGTTACAAAAAGGGAAAGAGCTGTTCAGCTAGCTAGATAGATAACATGTCCTTCATGGAAAAAAACAAGCGAACCACCGATATTATACGGTCTATCTCGCTCGCTAATACAATTACAAATCAGGTACATAGCCAATGAAAGCACAAGATGCTACTTAACTAACGTTAGCTATCGGACTAGATGCTGCAAACGCTTCCACCCATTTAGCCACGTAAGCTAACTAGCCGTTAGCTACCTGTCTAGTAAACAGCCAGACAGCATACTGCACTCACGTTTCCAGGCCTCAATTGCTAATAAAGTTTTAAATGGGTTACTTAAATTCAAGGTCTACAATCTAACCTGAAATGTATAGAACAAACGTGACTCGTCTCTGTCGCAATGGGACAACCCTCTCGAGTTTACTACTTCAGGTAAGCTAGCTAGGTTAGCTAACAAAATTTGAGTGTGAACTATGCGAACTGTTACCATGTCGCCGTGTCCAGCGTTTCCTGCAGACAGGCACGTGGGGAGGAGCGGCGCGTTTGTGTCTCTACCCATGATGCAATGCAACGGCAAGGCCAGAGGGAAAGTCCTGCGCTGTTATGCAACACTTGCGCACTCCCGTCTCCATTGGCCAGTTGTTTTTAACCACTCTGCAAGCATCACATCCGTTGTTTCATTCATAACGTGGGAACGAAAATCACTTTCTAGGCACTTTTTGTTAGTTCACCTTAAAATTAAGATATTATGATTTGTCTAGCTGATGATAATGCTGGAGGGTTTAGGATACTGGAGCTTTCTTCTCTTGATTTAACATAGGCATATTAATTAATATGCTCAATTTCGTTGTACACCGTGAAATGACAATAAAGATATATCCTAATTAAGTTAAGCCACATTTTTGTCAATTGTGATTTTCACCCCAATCGAAATTTGTCCTCCGCATTTACCCATTTGTGCAGTCAGAACACACACACACACACTAGTGATCACTAGGGGGCTGTGGTGCACACGTGCCCAGAGCGGTGGGCAGCCCTAGCCCGGCGCCCGGGGAGAAAGCCATGATTTACATATTGATTTTAAAATTGATTTAAATGTAAATAAAATAACGTCATTCTTTACAAAATTTGTTAGAATATACGATTGTCTCTCCGGCAAAAATGATAAACCTTCACAACTGAGGTATATGTCCCTACATATATTAGTTTATGGAATATCAATGCAGACTTGCGTTTGCAGGCTTAGAAAGGGTTTTGTTCTTACCAATAAATTCTCCAGTGAATATACTCAAAACCTAAGGTCAACCATAGGTCAATCAATAAGTGAATAGATGAATCACACCATACATTGAATATTCATTAAAGCAACAAAATGCAATGGGAAACAATAGAAAAACAACTAGCCAGTAGCAGTTGAGTGAATTTACCGGAGGTTTTTTTTACACCAAGATGAGGAAAGGTTCTGATGTCTTTTGGAAGTGTAAGAACAACCTGCACAATACCCACAACCCCCCAGTTCACTGGACAACAAAATCTAAAATAAGGGAGATGCCTGCTGGGGTTTCCCTGGTGTGGCTGGCACGTAAGGTGGTGCTTGTGAGGATCAGGAGGTATTGGCAGACTGTAGGTGGCAGGTTGTATTCCAGCTACAGGCATCTTTCTGGTAGGAGGGACAAATAATACTATGTAATACAAATGAAAAGTTTTAATTAATGGATTCTAAAAAATGAATAATTAAAAAAAATACATTACTTAATAAAAAGTGTCAACATTCATAGAATTACACCCATGCAATGAATAAACAATAATGCATATTGCATGCATCTAAGAAGTGTCAAATGTGGGATTCGAACCGGTGTACGCAGCAAATGGAAACCAATGTAACATTGTAATGTATTGAGAGCAACAAAGTTGCCTTTTGTCTGTACAAGCAGGAGGGGGGACAATCACAAGCACTTTTTTTATTTTTCCAAGTGCTCAATGGATCAGCGCATTTGTCACCTCTTTGTCTTCAGAACAATCAAACCCCCTTTTTGGTGAAAACAAATGCCTTTAAAACACCAGTAAAACAAGCAGCACTGTGCTTAAAATGTACTGCTTACCATTTATTTGTTAAAGTTGTAAAAGAAAAAAATAAAAACCCAAGTTTACAGTTTTCTTTTTTTTCCATGAAAAACAAAGTCCAATAAACAAAGATGTGTGGATTCAGGCCATCCTGAATCAAAACCAAGATGGCACCATAGACAGCAGTCTCAGTATAATGCTCTGTAGTCATTTTGCTTTCAGTAGAGAAGAACTGCTTAACACCAGGCCGTCAACTCCAAGCAGTTTTCCACAGACCTGCATAGTTTCTCAGACATTAACTGGTGGAACTTCAGCTCTGAGATGTAGGTGATGCAGACGTGGGAAGCAGAAAGGGTGGAATGATGAATCAGGGAAACAGAATGACTGTACTGGCGGTGGTTGGCAGATGTCAAGAAATTACCAATAACAGACCCAAAGATGATGTAATTAACTGTTGTATTGTTTGTTTTGAGAAAGTGACACATGTGGCTAACAAGACTCCTTATATTCGAGTTGTTAAACAGCAGAACACAGTGTCAATGAGTGAAAATGGCTCTTTTCTAGATTAGCTTAAAGTCAGTCAAATTTATTTATATAGCGCTTTTTACAACACGTGCCACAAAGCAGCTTTACAAACAAATGGGTTCAGATCCCTAATGAACAAGCCAGGGCCAAGACTCAAAAGGGAACCCATCCTCCATTGGGGTGCCCAGCTAGTAGAAGTCCATATTTATAGTTCTGTTTCTAGGCCAAGCAGTCACAGTCCATTACTAGTCATTCCAGAAAAAAAAGCAATTAGCTTCATCGCTCAGCATTTGAACAATTTTTGTTGTGGCTATACCATGGTGCTAGAACAGTGTTTTACAAAATAACCAAGGCACACCTATAAAAAAAAACCTTCACTTTGCAGAAAACAATGATCTAAATTAGAGAACATCAGTGACTGTAGCACAGAAAGATTACATCTAAATATTCTGAAGGTTACAACAGTCAACAATCAGTAGGAAGTGTACAAGCCATTGGTTTGAATGACTTCAGCTCATCTGCAGCCACAGGACATCACTGGTCATGCTGCTCTGGTGTGATTCTGGTTCACTCTTCCTCCAGTCTCTTCCAGTTGGGGTGGGTTTCTTGGTCAGAACTGTCACCAAGGATTTTCCAGGATTTTTTAGTTGGGTCATTGGACCCCAATTAACTAAACTTGCTTTCATCACTAAAGTGAACTTTGGAACACTTCGCTGATGTGTTCAGTGCAGAACCGGCTGCCCATTGAGATTCTTGTTATTCTGCCCTGTCTTGCATTTGTCTTTCAAATGGTTTAGTGGTAGGATTCAAGCACACTCACTGCCATGGCCTGGATTTGACTCCTGGTCAGTAACATTAGAATGACTCACCATCATGAAAACTGGACGCTTTGGCTGCTACTTAAATAGGGTTAGGGAATTAAGAAAATTATCACCAGGTGCCAGATTAACACCACTAACTGGGAGGAATCTGAAAGTGATCTCTAATTTTAAACAGTGCTCTTTTTAAAATATCTCATTTTTTTACAGAATGGATGCAATTCTTAAAATATGCTTAACATACTGCTTTTACCCCTCTTTGGATCACTTCAAACAGGACTACACAGTAACCTTGACATTTAGGAAACTATGTCCTCCAGTGTATATTTAGTAGACTGCTTCAGCAACTTAACAAAAGCGCTAGCTGCTTGGAGGTTTGGACTACAGAGCTAACCATCTCCTCTTCATTACTTCCTGGACAATGTTTAGAGCACTTGTGAAGACAAAGGAGATTTTGTTCTTGTTCAGTAGATGAGTAAAGTAGAGACTACAGGACCTTTTAAATTAAATCATTTTATTCTATACAGTAATTCAGAAGGAAATGTGTACACATACATACTCAACTTAAAAATTTCACTCATGCAACTTGAAAAGCCATTTTTCTTTCACATGCATAACGCATTAACTTGTTCTTAAAACCATTACTGGTGAATTACAGATATTTGATCCTAGACCACCACTAGTAAGTCTGCTAGTTTCCAAGACAGTAAACGTTAATCATATTTAATCATCATTATGAACACTCTACCAAGAGCTGCAAATGGTATATTTAGTAAAAATACAAAGAGACAAATCTGGAGGCAGACTGGTCATGGAGTCTATTTCACACATAATATTGTAATGAAAACAGAAACCAAAAAATCTAGTCAATTGAAAGTGCCACAGAAGTCTTGTAGGAAATGTGCACAGTATATCTTGGTGCACAGGTAGTTAATCAGATTTCTCTCCAAGTGTGAATGCAGTCATTAAATTTTTTTTCACCATTAAACTTTGATTAACCAATAAATTTAAGATAATGCAAATTCTGGAATTTTTCCTAAATAAAATGTCCTGTTTGAAAAGCTAACAAGAACACAGAGCTAAGCCTGCTTTCATATGTATCTCACATACTCTAAGCAAGAAAGACACATTAACTGTTTAAAATTAATCACTTAATCAGAGTTCTTTATATCTCTATGACCATGTAAGATATTAACATGTCTAATTTGCTGTGAAGTTGGACACTGTATTTTATCAGCAGCCTCAAAGTTCCAACTTTTCCTGCCTTTGGGGAAAGAAGGTGTTGCTAATCAAAAAATGGTCCACAAGTGCTAAGTACCTGTTAAATTACTATTAAGAGTGTGCATTAATTGGTTAGAAAGTGATTTTTAAAAAAATGCAAAAGACTCATTAGCTCAGATCTACAGCACCAACTTTCATAGGCTGCTTTAAGGCACTGGATCTCTGAACGCAGCCTTCTACATGCAACTGGAATCTGTCAGAACTATCAGACATACTGAGATGCTCCGTCTGAGTCAAGAAATAATGCCATTTTATGGTCTTTGTTTTGTTTGGGATACCTCAAACTATGAAAATGCCCCCTGTATTCTTTACAGCATTGTTAATGCAGAGGACCTGGTCATTTGACCAAGATCACACCACTGCAGGTCGTTTCTCATAGGTGCGCACAATCACAAGTCCCAGTCACAGCAAATCCATTAGTTACATTTGTATCATTTTGTTGCACGCACTTTTGTCAGCATGAACAAAAAATACCAACTTGACTTTAATGATAAATCACATCAATTTAAAGTAAAATAGGCAAAATTAATGACCACTTATCAAATCAAGCATTTACATGCATGATTGCATTCAAGCAGGTTACACAGCAATATCACTTATATCATTCATATAATATGATATCTCTCTTGTATTCTCTTAATCTTTACTTCTCTACTCTAGGTGTTCATTCTTGTCATAGTTTAAAAGTACAGTATTATTGGGGCCATTGTTTGCAGATTGACTGGATACAGGCTCCTTTAATCAACAAGTGCATAGAAACATTTTTTGTTTTTTTGCTTTTTCATGGTACTTTCAGGGTATTCAGGGTAAAGTCCTGTCTACTCAACTCCACTGGTCATTCATTAAATGATGTTGCTTGTATAGTTAGCGCAACTATAGAATATGAAACAGAGGAAAACCTTGCTAAAGGTTTTAATGCCAATGCATTTCCTCTGTATCTCCCAACAAGGTCATGGGAAATCAAACTGAGATGTAAAAGGGTGTGTCTATTCATAGGATGGATTATAAATCTGTTAATTATAACATTT
Source organism: Brachyhypopomus occidentalis (assembly GCA_020368025.1). NCBI lineage: Eukaryota > Metazoa > Chordata > Actinopteri > Gymnotiformes > Hypopomidae > Brachyhypopomus > Brachyhypopomus occidentalis. The sequence goes on from JAGXOD010001383.1 coordinate 4,248,209, forward strand.
TTTGCACCAAACTGTAATAGGCATAGCTAATATAATAACTATGATGATGATAAAAGGGTGTTTCCCCAATGAGGTCATTGACATTGATGGTGGTCATTCACTTTGCATCCAGTTTTACTTGCATTGGTGTGAAATATTAACTAGCCCAAAATCATCCCAAATATTCACAAAATCATTCGTCTGCAGGTCCTTTAAAGACAGCTACATTAATAAAAAAAAAGACATCACAGCATTGTAAAACAGGTTGTAAAAGAGCATGTAAACACATCCCAAGAAATTCAATCCAAGATGCTACCAGTCCTGGAGACCGGATCAGTTCATTTACTCCTCCATTGCAGACCAAGCCTCCTCAGCCTTCATGTAGTACTGATTAGCAAGTCGTCCCTTCATTGCCTCCATTGCAGCATCGGCAGCCTCAGTAAATAAATCACCTACAGTGCGAAGAGAACATGTCGTTTACAGGACAATGCTGGTGGCGAACCTCACTTGACTCGTACTGGTTACCTCAGCAACTAGAGGACAATGCTCAGTTGAAATAACCAGACTACAGAGCTGTGGGCTCTGTTCTCACAGAATTTGGACTGTGATGTGTTCTGCTGTGGCCAACACCGTTACATTGAATCTGTGATGTGTTCTGCTGTGGCCAACACAGTTACATTGAATCTGTGATGTGTTCTGCTGTGGCCAACACCGTTACATTGAATCTGTGATGTGTTCTGCTGTGGCCAACACCGTTACACTCAATCTGCATGGCTGCAAGTGCTCGCTCCTCAGGTTTCCATGGTGATCACTTGGTTATGCTTTGGTTAAATTGTTTATCATGATTAAGGTCATATTTTAGGAGCCACACTATTTGACATGGTTCTGTGTATACTGATGCATGGCTGCCTTCCACTACCTTAGAGGCTTACCTGCTCTCTGAGGATCTGCATCCAAGGTGAAACCGCCTTCTTGGAACATTTCGGCCTCTCGGGCCAATAGGAGGTAGCGTGGTTCATCCTGCATGCCGTCAAATTCCCCCCCCTCGTCGTAGTCGGTCATGTTCAGGACGCAATCATACCAGTGCACTGCTTCTTCCCAGTCCCGAGTCCTGCACATTAGAAATACGATAAAGAAGAAAAGTAAAAACAGTTTGAACTGAAAATGAACTTAGTAACTGAGCTGATTCCTAGTCTTTCTATTAATCGTAAAACAAAATTAAAAAATGCATTGTAACAATTTCTACACAGTCCCAAAAAAACACAAAACATATATATGTTTGGGGGGGGGGGGGTGGTCTGGAGAGACCTGGAGTTATTTTCAAATACAAGTCATTAAGTCATGTACTGCCTGTAAAGATGCAGAGTGTTTACTGCATTTGCGACAAGAATATTTACATCAAGCAGCTGTTTTTTTCGGATACAAAATGAACTCTTTACCAACTATAAATTTCAATTTGCAGTAATTGTCTCTTCAACCAATTCAGCATAGGCCTAAAATCAGATTTGGAGTAGAGTGGTGTTCCTGCGAATGCCTTTCTATAATCTGTATTGCTCTTGTAATGGTTTACTCATGAAAACAGGTAAATGAAAACACTAAAATAAAAGATATTGCAGGTGATAATGGAGGTCTCACTGGAGCAGAAGCATTTAAGCGCACGGGTCTCCCTGGTGTGTTACGCAGGTAGCTACCACTAGGTTGATCCAGGTCTTTGCCGACCTCTGTGACTGCTCTAAGCTACAAGTACATGTGCTGGGTGCTTTTATGTTGATGTCATGCTACATGTCTCTGAACAGCCTTTCAATGTTACTGTCTACTGGGCTTCTTTTCCTCATTTACTGCACTGTTTTGCTTGTGTTTTGTGCTGTACTGTGGTCCTGGAGGAATGTCATTTCATTTCACTGTATACTTGTACATAGCTGAAATAATAAAGCCTCTTGACCAGATGTTAACTTTCCCACTGGTTATGCTTGAATGCCCTGTACCCAGCCAGGTTAACAGAATGTTCTGTAAGTTACTGCAAAAGGTACTTTGTCCCCGTTGCGGGTAATGACGTCTGATAAGGAAGGTGGGAAGATGTTTTCGCACCTGTCGGGTGGGAGATTGACACCAGTATCAAACGCTCTGGCCACCAAGATCATGCTGGGTCTGTCTCCAGCCTCGGCTGCCTGGAGCAGGAGGTGGAAGCCTTTGCTCCTGTTCTCCTCCTTGTCCTGCAGAGCCGGTCCAGCGTTCCAGAGCACACGAACATGGAGAGATCAAATCCAGAGAAAACAAGCAAATATTCCATCTTTACAGAAAACAAAAGTAGCAGGAAAGTACCTCTAGATTTAACTCGGGTAGGATGTGATGGGGAAGCTGCAGGTAGCACTGGCCCAGGGCCACGATGGCCTCCAGCTCCCCGCACATGGCTGCCCTCTCCAGGTGATACACAGCAGAGTCCTGGTCCCACTGGGCATCTTTCTCACAGAATCGACCTGCCTCATGATACCGGACCATGGCCAGATGAACCTGGTGATGCACAACCAGGGGTTTAATACCGTCATTCAGGGATGAGGATCCAGAGTCATGATGGATGTACTGCAGGTACATGTATGTATGTATGCATGCACAGCAATTATTACCAAGGCACCCTATGACGGTCTATGAACCTGTGAGGGGAAATAAAAGGGCTCTACCTTGCCCAGAACCGATTTGCCAATTTTCCTTTCAAGAAACTGAGAGTTCAGTCTCTCCACCTCTACTGCCACACAGGAGGGTCGGTGAATATGGGCTCGGGATGAATGAAAGAAGCTCCACTTTTCCTCCGTCACCTGATGGACAGAAAACATGCATATCAATCATACTGTAGCCAGTCTATAATGAACACACAACATTCATGCACATACAATAAATGGTGCTCAGAAGCACACAGGTGACCCCTACTATTAGGAGTAGAGTTCAAATCAAAGCTAGATCAGGCGCTGTCCCTACATGGAGTTTATTTGGTAGGAGAGGTCAGACCATAACTCCAGTCCATAAAGTATTAGTGGCACTGGGACAGGAGCCCAAGAGTGCGTACTGCTCCCCCTATAGGACTCAACCATGCATTGTTGCCAAATGGAAGGAAGCCAAGGCTATAGCTTCATACACATGCAGGGGTGCTGGCAGTGCAAAAAAAACACAACCACAATAACAAAAACAGACACAAAACTGAAGAACATTTGATAAAATATACATGTGAAAGATGAGAGTATTTAATAATGTGTTTTTGATCAAGTCTTCATTGTGTCTGAATTATGTGGTGGACTGGCGAACTGCCCATGGTGTACCCTGCCTTCGCCCGGAGATGCTGGGATTGGCTCCAGCCCCCCCGTGACCCCGACTAGCGGGAATAAGCGGTACGGATAATAGATGGATGGATGGATGGATGTGTCTGAATTGCAGCTTGTGTTCCTAAGGCTTTATATCTGTACATTTCCTAAGAGCACTGAAGCTGGTTTCCCTTTGTAACAAGGAAAAGAGCAGTTTTGACCATTTTTTTTTAGAACTGGCAAATTAGTAGAGACATCTGAAAGAAAATATTTCAAATAAGTAATTTCTTTAACTGTAAAGAAACCTTTAAAACAGAGCCAAACTTGCAGGAATAATACCACATAACTAATCTATTTGAACCATCCTTAAAGATTGTTTGATACATGCTGAACTAAAACAAATACAGATTAACAGAAATTATTTTTCAATAAAATGATAATGCTGGCAGACTAGCAAGTCTCTTAGAATAAATAAAAAAACAAATAACATCAATTAATACAAATTATACAGACCGCCCTTCCATGCAACACAATAGCTATAAATAATCTCTCCGATATCAAGTACATAAGCAGAAAACTTGCCTTTTTCTTGCATACTTGAAAATGTACCACACATTTTAATTAACCTATTTTAAATTAGCCCCTTAACATGCAAGGTGTCACCAGAGTGGCTGTAATGGACTTGATGGGAGGGGCAATGTTAGAGGGGACCCTGCCTTAAATGGTTGATTCACCAACAGCACTGATGCTCAAGACAGAGGGCAAGACTAGCTATGGTGCATGCAGGAAATCACCGTCTCGGGGCTGTTTACAGTAACGGACGGCTTGCTGGCATTTACCACCGCTTTCTGAGGAAGGTGAGAGGAGGATGAAGCTGATGAACATTAAAAGATCAATGGTAATGCAGGTGGAGAAAAGGCTAAACACATTAAAACAGGAAAAAGAGGAGAGATCAGAGTGGATGGCAGTATTCTGGGTTGTTATGGTTAGGCAATGCACTAACTGTATTTACCCGACGAATGCTGTCTTCATCCGATTCAGAGTAATTCCTGCTATAGATCGGCCGTGCCTATGTGATAATGTAAGAAACATACCATCACAAATCAAAGATCCAGAAGTCTCCTTCATTGGCGTTACCTGCTTGTTCCGTGTTCAGTGAATTGAAAAGAAAAGTATACAATTGTTCTATTGCATTGTTTGCATGTTTCAGAGTTTGCAAATTATATTTTCGGGTGCAATTTTTGCTTACAAAGTAAATGAAACTAATAAAAAGGCACAAAACTTACTTCCCATAGCATTCCACAGGATGCAGTCTGCATCTAGTTTTGGGTTTAAAATGGTCTTGTACAACCACAAGCATAAAAAAGTTCAATGGCATGATCTCCTCTGATTGTACGAAAGATGAATGAGCATTTCAAAATGTCAAACAGTTTCAGCATGAAATCATCATTTACCTATTAACTTGATAGATAACATTTAGGCCATAGTAGCCGTGTTACCCGTTTTCCTAGGCCTGTTTTTTTAGACTGTCGCTGTGTTCAACTGCTGTAGAAAGCATTGATGTATCACCACCTACCAGTATACAGTGTGGAGCAATAAAACAATACAATACAGCAGTTTTACAATATTGCGTGGCAGAATTATGGTATTTTAAAACTCAATTTCACTTTGTCATTTTATGCACTGGGAAACCTATGGGAAGTATGTTTTTTTAAACATGTGCCTCACTTTAGAAGTAGGCATTTCACCAAAATTGTTGTACAAATAATGTGAAACATGCAAACATTTTAAGCTGCATTAAATAACTTTAATTTTAAGATGTTTACCATAAATATGCAACAATTGTCAATAAATCATGTACCACATATTTTGAGTAAATTTATGGGAAAAGGGGAAATAAATACCCTTTCGTTATGTTCGACCAGGTCACCCTCACTGCGTCTCTCACTAGGGTAACCGCTATCTCCTCCATTCTCAGAGTCCTGGGAAGAACACATTTCACATTCACCTGAGGTACTGCAGTGGATTGAGATAGTGCTCAACTAGAACAAGTTCTTCACATCCCCACCTGTTGATCTGTGTTGTTCCTGTCGGTTTCATTCATTTCATTCATGAATGACCAGCCTACCCAAAACAAACAAAGAAAATGGAAAAATGGAAGCAGGACATTAATGAAATTCATTAGCAATAGTAGCTTCCTCAAATCAAGGACTGTCTGATAGCATGCCTCCATCTACCACTAGAGGGCACATTTGGCAAATGACGACATCGTAATCCGCGGGGGGAACCTTACCCATGGGAGAGCGGCCTGCGGAGAAGCCCAGGCTCATTGGGGAGCAGGGTATGGACTCAGCATCGCTGGTGTTCTCATCAGCCGAGGAGGTCTCAGACAGGCGGGTCAGGAGAGGGGGCAAGCGGCCCGAGGAGGTGGTGCGCACCCTGGGAGAACCACAGTGCTCCTCGCAGCCGCGGAGCACGGTCTTAGCTGACTGCTGTGAAAAAGTGGAACGAATGCCTTTAAACCGAAAAGGAGACGCTCAAAGGGGCGACTCGCATAGCTATTGGAGCAGAGTTTGAAAAGGCAAGTCACGTTCTGTCCCGCAGTGCAGGACAATAGAGCCTTTTTGAGTGGACAGCAGTGGTGGTCTGCTGGCAGCAGGAACAGTAGGTGACACGGGACTAACCAGAAGTTTGTTGGTGCAGTCGAGCTGGCCGCTCTCGGCAGGGGACAGGTCGAATGGCGTGAGGCCCATGCTCTTGCAGATCTTATTACACAGGTGAGAATGGAAAAACAGGGCCATACCACGTACACCTTGTAGGCAGACAGACAGACGGACGCCCACGGGTATACGAACAAAGACAACACCAAAAATAAATTGGGATTTGCATATGCATGTTTGCTTTTCAGTAACTCCCAAGTCACATTGTAGTACAAAAGCTCTCGTTTTGTAGATTTGAAACAGAGTTGCAAAGACAACTGAGAAATTGAGCAAACGTTTGCAACTACGGGAAGGATGTACATAAGAATGATAAGTACCCAAGTTGCCATCACCGAAGTCTGTGCCCTTCTCTGTGTGGATCTGAGGGTCTGTGTAAAGGTCACCCACTCCCTGAATGTCAACAACGATCAGCTGATGTCCAGAGCGCTCAAACGTGAAGTGACTAAATGCCTAAAACCACAGAGGTCAACAGTCAACACTAGCTTGTAGTGTTCATGCACGAGAGAGAGAGATCACCTTTGGTGTCCCATGCAGCTGTGTGTCTGGAGAACGTACCTGAGGTGTGAGACGTATGTTATCATCTCTCACAAAACCGGAGTTGGAGTTGTACTTGATGTACTGCCCTTCGATATAGTGTTCCAGATGGAAGAGAGGTTTCCCTGGGCGAGAGGTCATTTCCACAATGCACATCTGCATAATGTCAACCTAGCCGAGAATGAAAAGACGCCAAACATAAACTAAAAGTTAGCTTTTGGTTCAAAAATTGCATGAAACTAGAAACAAATTGGCTTATAATAAAACTAAACCCATGAGGAAAATCTGGAGAAGGCACCTGTTTGGGAGGCCTGTGGCGATTGAACTCTTCACCCCATAATTTAGCCTCCATCTGTAATCGGACATCCTCAAAATAAACATCTCTGTCCACACTCTCCATGTACCGCTTAGCCACATAATTTGATGCTGATTTCCATTTGCTGCTGTGTGAGAAGTTTGACAATTTCTTTCTGCAGAGAGGAAGGAACACAGTGTCAGAGACCTGCAGATAAGAGTGAAGAGCTGGTTAAAACCAGATAGGGAAGTCACACTCTGATGCAAGTCACACTCAGTGCATGTTTACACTGTTTAAGAACATGAACCAGTACAGCCTAACCATGCTAATCACTAAAGACAGTACGTTTTGAAAGGTATCGTTCACATGCTGCCACACCGTTTAATTCAGGGGTCTCAAGCTCCTGGCAACAGGCCACACCCAGCATCTCACGCGTCACACATAATAGCTCACCGCTCATGACAAAAAAAAGTAGCTTTTAACAAAATGTCTCAAAACTCTGAAAACAAAACAGCATAGACATTTCCAAGAAAAGGAAAAACAAACATTTCTTTACTGAGTTTAACACGACTGCCATTCATCAGACATGCAAAGAGAACGCCGATAACCTTAAGGAATACAATCACGAACACCGTCACACCGCTGAAGATCCAGATGGGCATGAGAGTTTACAGGCAGAGAGGAGTTAATCACCTTCACATAGTGCCTGCAGCAAAACGGTTTTCACCGAGCAGGAAGAGAAAGTGATTCAGCAGCTGAGGTGAGCGGAGTAACAAGCAAGCTCATCGTGAAAACAGAGAAGCTGTTTACAGAGGGATAGTTCCTGCACGTCCGCGTGTTTCAGGTTCCTCGTGTCCTGTGACCAGAAAAGGCGAGTTGGCCTTGCGTCCAGTGGCCGAGGGGATCAGGCATGATATTTATAATCAGCTCTGCATTACAGTGAGACGATACAGCCTCGATTCACTGGCACCCAATTGATAGGTGTGAACATTAATGATCATTTGAGGACAGTAAAAAAAAAAAAAAAAAAAAAAAAAACAAGAGTTATTCTTTATGTCCAATGTGTAGAAAGAGCACAGCCAATGAATCCAACGATGTATCCCAGGAGCTGTGTGACATCATCGACTGTGCTATAAACTTGGTGGAATAAGGTTTGGGTGGAATGTCCCGTCAATGAAAGGGAGAAAAGAGCAGAGGAAAATGTTCTAAAAGGGTTGAACTGCAGCTGGAAATAAAGAAATTCGTGGATGATGGCGGGCTGCATGTTCCTGAACTTGATGGTCCTAGATGGGTGATGAATGTTTCTGACGAATTCACTCAACCTAAAGCTGCAAGTTCCAAACCAGATTATCGGGATTAGTTTTACATGACGACGTACGGTCATGTAATTACTACCAGGATTTTGATTTTAGTTCCCTCTGAATGCACCATGCCAATCATTTTTTACCAACTGCGTCATCCTGTATCAGCAAGGGTTCTGGTGGCTTTTACCTTCTACACAACAACCTCAGGTTATATCAATCCCATCCCAATCACCATGTCAGTAAATACTCTGCTAAATCCTGTGGAAAATACATTTTTGCACTTCTTAAGCATGAAAGTGCTTGAGGAAACATTTACTTGCATTATATATTTTGACACTGAGAGACCAAAGACCTTCTGAGAGGACAAACAGCAATAGATATGGCAGCATTAGATAAATTATACTAAACATTAAATATTGTAAAAACCACATAGTTAAAAAACATTCTTAATCTAAGCATTCTGTGTATACGTGCAGACAAGTAAGGAATTTAGACCAAATCCAATTCTGGTTCATAATAGCCATAGATGTTTAATATTTCATGGAGAAATAATGTTTGTGGTTGAGACCATCAACAATGTCTTTTTTGTTTTTGTACGACACAAATATGTAAATTGAGCCACCACTCCCATGTCTGTCATTTATACCAAGGTCTTTTATCCCATGTGAACAGGCCATAAATATTACATACATTCCGTGGTAAATCTGCATTACCCTACGTCCCCATGTAAAAGTAATCCTGTGTGAATAGGGCCTGAGACTACAAAGTAGAGGTTGCTGAAGAAAAACCTCATCCACTTCCAAACTCGCAAGTCTGTTTCGCATTTAATAGTGATGAATGTTGTTCTGTTCTTGAAAACCTACAGTAGGATTTTGTTTCCAGAGATATGGCTTTTTTAGACGTCTTTTTCCTTTGGCATGCACAGTGCTCCTGCACTGCTTCAGATGAAGCCCACGGACCTGCAGTGCAGCAGTGACCCACATTTCGAGAGGCACAAGAGAAACCAGATATTGGTCCGTTTGTAAGAGGGCTTTAATAAATCTAAGCACAGATGCAGACATGGTACCGGTCTCCAAGACATTATCTGGGTGTCCACTGCAATCTCCCCTACAGTAAATGTCAGCTGAACCACCAGCAAGTGTTTCTGCAAGAAACACTTAGTATATGTGTACATAGAGTTAATATTAAGTGTTGATATTTCCTTTTCCATTGGAGAACACCGCCTGGATATTACACCCTGGGGAACACAAGCTTGAGACCCCTGGATTAAGTGGATATGCCACCAATCTTATGTCTCATGTTGTATTTACATTTTTTTTTTTTTTTTTTTTTTTTTACATTTGACAGGTCTCCATTTTAACAGTGGATGTAGTCATCACAGATTAATCAACAGGAAGAGGCACGATGACTGAACGTGCAGCTTACAAGAACACACTTAAAGGCTGCTGTGTTTATTTCAGCCTCTTCCCATCACAACAGAAAGTGAAAAAGCACACTACCAAAGAGAGTCACCACCGCCTGAACAGATAATTCAGAAAGCAGTCTGATAAACATTCTCAAGAGTGTAATTCACACCACTTACGCTCGAAAGCACTCTCGCATGGCTCCTTTTCCAAAGGGCTGCAAAGAAAAGAGTGTTTATTTGAAAGAGTTTGGAAAAAAAACTTCTCTGTGGAATCAGTGTTTCACATTTAAGGCATGAGTAGTATATAATCAACACGCAAAGTGCTTTTAGCTGTGCAAAGGTGCCATAATACCTGAGAAGCCATCTTGATGAACACCTGGTCTTGTACCCATTCTCCTGAAATGGCATTATACCTACAGGGTGACACGGCGTATTTAGTCAGACTGCTAGGATACATGCTGCTCTCACGTAAATGTGTTAGGAGAAAAATAAAATGAACTTTGGTTTTGAATTTCTGTTTCATAACAATTATTGCCAAGTATGAGTGAGCTATTTTTCCCCTGGTCTCAGACTAAATTACACTGTCAGCTTTGTCTGGTGAAAAAGCCTTTTAGGCTAGGAACGGAATGCGGCTCACGCCCACACGAGAGCCTCGTAAGCGTGCTGCTGACCAAGACGTGGCCATGCGTGCACGCGCAGCTTGCTGTTAAATACGTGCACAACGCCCGCTAGCACATGACTTGTATTTACACAAGTAACTGTGCACTTTACCACTGGAATGTTCTGTACCATGTGGAGCATTCCATCAAGAGCACAGTCGCTACTACTGGGCCTGCATCTGCGCTGGCTCATAGCCATTGGCTGTACATCAAGGCTGGACAGGAACAGAGTTACAACTATTTTAAAATTAGCACACCAAAGGGCACAGTAGCCCGTGAATCCCTCTCCTACTGCTGGGACAGGTCCCTGTTGTGCACTACTACACAAAAGCACTAAGCCAAGGCTGCCCAACTGGCTAGCATTGCCGTTTCCTCATAAAGGCAAAGCAAAGTGTATGTCAGCTACAGACCTGTATCTAATGCAGGGCTCGGTCTCAACGTCCTCCAAATGGAACTCGGCCCAGGGGTCTGGCATAGCCCTTGCTTTCTCAATAGCATGCTTCCAAGTGGCCTATGACAGGAAATAAATGCACAGCTTTCATCGTGGTGCTAAAGCTTCTGCAGCTCCCCCACAAAAGCACTTCCACACAGTTCTGAATGGACAGATGGCGACTGCACTCCTTCCCTTTCGTGTTGTCAGCAGCATATGCATAAGATACAACTGGCTTAAACAAGCACAGGAAACGACGAGGTATAGCAGATCAAGGGCAAAAGCACATGCAAAAAAACATGAAAATCAACAGTGAACACACAAAATAAATGGACACGCAGCATTAGACTAAAGCATATCTACATGATGGTGGTTTGGTTTCCTTAAATGGCCCAATGTGTTTAAATGGCATAAAAATATTTCAGAAATGAGCTTGCACTGTTTATCATAGATATTACTGGCTGACCTACATGGCTCTAGTCCAAGATCTAATAAAACCAAATCATAAACGTAAGCTAGATAAACGGCGTCTAATAGTGGATGCCTCGTATGATCGGAGTCATGTTGCATACTTATGAGACCATGTTTCCAAAAAAGAAGCTCTGGTAACGATACCCTAAATGTAATCCAAATCCTGACCCAATCCTAAATTATGGAATAGCTAGCATGCCTTAAATACTGTACCAGGGTAGCATATATTTAGTAATTTTTTACAGGCTTCACTTAGCAGCGAGTAGATGTAGGAATACACAGACGTAAATCTTTATTGTCTCCCATTAATAGTTTGATAAATACAAAGAATTCAATCCAGAAATCACAAGATCACATCAGGCACACAGACACAAAGCTCATTATGTTCGACATGGACATCAGGGTGGTAAAAGGGCTGACCAAGATTTAACCCCAGTAGAATTTATTTGTGTTTTCATTCGTTTCTATTAGTTTTTCAGTGACATGGTGTAGGTACTATTGTAGTTACTAAATATGTAAATAAAGCCATTAGGCTAAGGGTTTCATGTTGGCAACAATTATCCATTTTTTAATAGCATATAACATACGCATGTGATTAGGGCTGGTTTTGTGCAGGAAGCAAACTGCTGAAATACTCAGTAGGGGGAAAAGTGACTTAAAGAAAGAGAAGAATCCCGAGGGCAAGGAAAGGCATGTCAGACTATGGAAAGCAAAAAAGGATTAATAAGGATGGCAAAGGATAATTGGCTTAGAGGGGCAAGAAAATTGAAATTGTAATTGTGCACATACCCGACCTTTCTCAGATAAAGAACCAAACCTCACCGATCGTACCTCTTGATCTTTTTCATTTGTGTTCTGAATGGGAGGTGGGTGGGTAGTTAAACAGACATATGCCTTAAACGATTAGACACTGGACAGTTAGACAGACAAATGCTTTAAAACTGGCTACATCAGGACTGCAAGTTTGCATCCTTTGATCAAACTTGTTCCCACTTTTAAATATGATTCACCTTAAGTCTACCAATGTGGATTATATCAGAATTCAGATACAGTGTAGGAGCAGCTGCATGCACTACCATTGCAACAACGCTAACAATCAAAAGTTAAAGGACAAAGGAAGCTGATTCAAGATCAATATATTGTGCTAAGGTACACATCAAGGATATTAAAAAGCCTACAAAAACAGCCATAGAGAAAAATGTGATCAGTTTTGATCAGACTTGGTCTTTAAGAGGTTTAGTGAAGCAGCTGCTATGCTCTCAACACATTTCAGACATGACTCCTTCTCCATATAAGGGAGAAAGATTGTACAGGAAAAGTGCAACCATTTGCACAGTACTGTAAGAAACATTAGCTCTTTAAAGTTACAGTTTTTCTAATTCGTTCAATTAAATATCCATTGCTATTCAATATGATGTTGAAATAGTTGAAATGAGACATTTTGGATCATACTTTTGTAAACAAAAAGGATCAACACTGTGTTTACTAACCAGAAAGTATTCTCCATAATATCAAAAGATCATCAATACTCAATTGTGTTACAGAACACAGATTCAAAGGCCATTATTAAAATGTACATTTAAATCAATTTGCATACAGGCAAAGCACATCTACGAAACACTGCTACTCACCTTGTATGAGAAAGAGTTTTTAGGCAACGAATTAGAAAGCTGTCTGTTGTGTACAATGGTCTTATGGTAATCACAGATATCTTTAGTTTGACTGATGGGGTCATCGGTGATGGGGCAAATGTAGAAGTCGTCTTCGTCATCATCAATCGAGCTGTTATTTCCAAAGGACCCAGTGCTATTGCCAGAGCTCCTTTTGAGGCTGCCCACCTCTTCCATGCGGAACATGAGTTCCTCCTCGGCCATGGTGTTCAGGGTTGCGTGCTGAAACGTCCAGGTTAAAAAAACATCAAGTCAGTCACACGGAGACAGATCATGTCGATATAAACATGCTTCATGAACCAACCGATAACGGCAGCGTTGTAATTCCGACTGCTGCGAATAAAGCCCACATTTGGCAAACTAGTTTGCTTATAGTTTACAACAAAACGTAAATCATTTGACATTGCGTTGGCCAACATTATTTATTTTTCTTCAAATTACCTAACGCTAGGTTGCCTAAATGGGCAGGGGGAAAGTCCTTAGTAAATATCTAGCTAGCTAGCCACCTTAGCTAACATGCATCTATGCAGTTTAGCCAGTTTAACAAGTTAGCTATATTTACAACAGATTAGCCAGTTAACGTTAGCAAAAACAGTTTAGGTACCAGTTCTTCCAAAACATCGGAGCATAAACACTGCAGGAGAGCAAAATGTCAGCAGTAACCATCTACCTACCTATTAGCTAACGAGGTAAAGGCAGCTAGCACTATCTGGCAAGCTGCTCCCAAATAAACATTACAGCTTACAGACTCAACACAGCGAGCTATAACGTGCCATCATATAACGTTTCTAAAAATATTTAAGATAGTAAATGCAAAAAAAAATCATTCAAAGTCGTTACAAAGCCACACACCTTTTCTTACAAGGAACCACGCTAGTCTCGGAAAGGCATAACGTCCGCAGGTTAGTATCGTCTCTCGAGTTTGTTGTTGTTGTCGTTTGTTTTCTTACAATTTCTATTTGGATAAGCGCACCGTGCTGCTCTAAGCTGGATGTTCCGAGGGGAAATTTCAGCCGTCCTGTCTGACTATCCCTGAAACTGTCCAAACCACACCAGCTCTGCGCGTCTGATCAGACGAGCTCTGCCCCCCTCCGCTTTAATGATCAGACACACAAGACCGGATTGGTCGCAGTCTCGTCCGAATTGTCAAATCAGGAAGACTATTTACATCTCACCGTGCCCTTCCATCCGCATCATTTTCTAGATGTGACCGTTTCCAAACGCTCTTTATCGTCCATACCTTTTTTTCAATTACAATATATACCACGAGGAGCCACGCGTAAATTGGCACGGGTCCTACCAAGGCGTCGCATGGTCCATCGGAAAGGTTGTAGTAGCACAAGCGGGCCAGCAGCGGTCTCAGTGAGCACATCGCGTTACCGCAACAACAAGCTTCCCGGGTACAGCCCGTCCACAGCGACGTGGCGCGTCCGCACGGAGCGCACGTACCGCGCAGGCAGCACACGCCTATGAAACACGGGGTGTATAAATAGCATACGAAATACCCAAGGAGCATGGGTTATCTCATGAGTCTTAGGGCGCCCAGGATTTCTTCCATATTTCTCAAGGAGTTCCCCCTGGCCAGGGTCGCCACTGGCTTGCTCTGGACCCAGGTGTTGGTAAATAATCTTTGGGCATGTTGTAAATGCGATATAAGAATTTGACTTTGACAGTCAAAATATAGGTACCTGACATCGAAGAATTAGTTCAACAACACGAGGTTGCCCCGTTATTTATTAAACTACACGACAGGTTTTGAAATGTGCTGAATTCGCTTTAAATGGTTTACTTTGAGTTGATTTCCCCAAAGAGTTACGCTAAATTTACTTGCAATGTTTAATTGATCACGTTGTTAAATCACGTTAAGTTAAAGCAAGTTGAGTGAGCGTACAACAATGGTTAATGTCAAATGGCTGACTTTCCTGGCGGCATTCCTTAAAAAAATAAACGTAAACAGTAGTTACAATGGTTACTAGTTATAATAGCGAGATAACCTTATCTAAACAACAACTACTACAGCAATAAAATGTATGGAGTTATGCCACGCTTCAATGAATACAAGGACTTATCGACCATATCGCGAGGATCTTCGATTATGGTTATTTAATCAAATCACCAACTAATTTACAATGATAAAAAGCTAGTTACCACATATAGAAAAGGATGACAAAATAATAATAGGTATAATTCATCAAGCGTGTGGATACGGTAGCGTGGCCGAGTGGTCTAAGGCGCTGGATTTAAGCTCCAGTCATTTCGATGGCGTGGGTTCGAATCCCACCGCTGCCACACTTTTTCTATACAAAGCATTTGATCCTTCCAATATATTTAACTGTACAATATATAGTTAGTGACAAAACTATCTTTCATAACACTTGTGACACATACATAGTTGTAGGAAGATAAATTAAGGAACAGTTCCAAAACCAGATGATTTTCACCAGACCAAATTTGTTTTACATGTGATTTGTTGGTTTGTTGATTTACAGTTGATACACATTGCAAATTCATCATATTGTCCAGTATTCAGACATAGTAACTATGCATATAGTTGTAATATAAAATATCTGGTGTAAATATTACAATATCTAACATAAATGGTCTGTGATACCTTTTTGATATTACATTTTCTTTCGGAATAGAAATGACTGCACACTTTTGATATTACAGGTATATTTGATATCTATGGTGATATCTGCAGATTATCTTTATGATCTACGGGCTATTTACATTATTCTAGCTCTGTTATCATTATGTAAAATACAGATTTTCTTTCTGCAGGCAAAATTTATAGACACCAAAAGGTCAAACATTATTGGATTCTGTATTTTTACCTCAGCTCTTAGCCTCACTGAAGGGCCTCAGTTCTCCTCTAGCTGTATCATGTTACTCTACTTTCCCACTGCATTTACCAACATGGAGCCATCTCTTTAAAAAAAGTCTAATTCTCATATTTTCTCTAAATATTATCCGTTGCTAAGGAAACAAGAGACCAATTCATATATGGCTGAAGCTCAGAAACGGATGGATAAAATCGAAGGCAGCACAGGAGATAAGCTATAAATAACGTACTGAGGATTGTGAGGGGCCAGCTAACATTGGCATCTTTGCTTGAAAAGATTTGAAAACACATTCTTACATATTCAAGAACCAGTACATTATCTGTGGTTTTATCCTTATGTCCAAAATAATGGCAATTTAAGGCAATATTTTCTCATAACATTTAGGACAATGATCGAAAAACAAGATTCTCTAACAAATATTCTGCAACAGAATACATAATCTGAACATTAGGCTAATGTTAACCAATGAGTTATTCATTTGATTAAAACATCCAACCCAACAGTGTAAGTATTTTACAATTACAATTTAATATTAGAATGATTAGAGTAAAATGTAATTTTCTTGTAAATTTCATTTGCACCAGACACAAGTGAAACTCTCTATAAGCAACCGTCTGTCATTTTTGGGGACATTCAGCTATTACATAACAAAATTCACTGGCACCGAAGCCAACTAATCTCTAATTCATCCAATAAATACTCTAATTAAATCTGCGCCTACACTGTAAAATTGACTTTCTCAGCTATGGTTACCAATATTTGCAGTTTTTCACATTTTGCATTTTGTCAATCATATGATTAGAGTAATCAATCATATTATTAACATCAAGGGCGTTTCTGTCAAAATTATGGACATATGAGCAACTGATAACACGGAGCTTGAAAAGTAAAAAAAATAGCATTAATCTGTTTAGTTATTAAAACACCCAGTAATATCTTCACCAGTTCTCATCGCTCCAGATAATACTCAAGATAATATCTCCTTTAAATATTTTCTACTGACAAACTTTTAAGACACACTATCTTGGTGTCAAAATGTTCAAGGACATCAAGAAAAACATCAGATATGCAGTTATCAGCCAGGTAGACAAACCTTCCCAGCAAAGAGCAGTCCCACAATTGTAAAAAATATTGATAAAACAAACAGTACATATGAAGATCCCACAACAGTATTGTTGGGTAACTTATAAGGTTGTCCTCCAATTTCATTGATGTAAAATCCAGTTGGAAATATTAGGGCAGCCATGCAGTACAGGATCACTGTAATAGAAAAGAGAAAATTGTTCAGTTGTAAAAAGCAATCATGCAGTTCATGGTGACAGAGTTTCAACCATAATGGAAGCACTACCTACTTCCAGTGAACGCGATCCAGCGAGCATATTTCGTGGTGTCCTGATGCCAGTGTGATAGCACCAGCAGGGCACACGTGACGGTCAGGGAGATGATGCCCATAATTATAAAGAAGAACGTGGTGACCCATACTAGGGGAAGTCTTGTTGGCGTACATATTCTATCCCGCCCATGAATGGTCTGACACTGCCAAACCAGCCCCATGGACAGTGCACCTGCATTTAAAAAACATCAACACATTCACAAAGGAATTCAAGATTGCTCTCTGTTGCTTTATATAAATGACATAAACCAGTCTGTTGTGGTGTGTGCATTAGCAATTACTCATGTTTCAGCGTTTGATTCATTTCTAACATCGTCTCAACTATTATACACATTATTCCCAAGTTAGGGATTATTTATTTTTTTATGAGGGGGAAAGAATTTCCTGCAAGTAATTTATAGTTCCCTGGCTTTTGTGGGAGTCGTACTCTCCTGAACTGCACAGGAGTGTCAACACTGCATGAAACCATCCCCCGGACAGGCTGAGGTCACATGGCTGGAGTCTAATAAGCCCTTATTTGAAGTCAGACTTCCTGCCCCAGCTCCCTTGAGGATCAACAAAGACCTTTATGCCTGGGAGTTGGTATGGGAACAGACCCAAGGAACAAGGGTCTACAGGAGCAGGCCAATGACAGGAACTTGAAGTTTTATTAAATACTCAGGACTAGACTTGAGTAGTAAAACTATAGTGAAATGTACTAGCATAGTAACATTATGAATCGCAGAAACAAAATCTTTCATAGAAGGCTTGATTGTTTAACTTAAATGCTTTCACCGTCATGTAAAACCTCTGACCTTTAATATCATGTTTTTGTAACCATTTTCCACAATGGT
Organism: Brachyhypopomus occidentalis; assembly: GCA_020368025.1. Classification (NCBI taxonomy): domain Eukaryota; kingdom Metazoa; phylum Chordata; class Actinopteri; order Gymnotiformes; family Hypopomidae; genus Brachyhypopomus; species Brachyhypopomus occidentalis. Next base: position 4,266,038 of record JAGXOD010001383.1, read on the forward strand.
TTTATAGTTTTAACTTGCTGTATGTATTTATAGTGTCTTAGCATTTCTCTAATTTCTCAGGTGTAGCAGAGAAGGACAAAATAGTTGAAACGGCCACGAAACTCGAGAGATCTGGCGGCAGGTCAGGAACACCTCAATCTCCCCAAACACCAGCTTGGTACCATGTCACTAACCAAACGGAAACACCCGACGCCTGGTGCCAAAATGGCAGGACACTGATGCCCTGAAGTCAATGCACGACGCATTATGTCCTCTACCATCAGTGAAAGCTCCATTCGTAACAAAATGTTTATCAATGTGACATTCAGGTCATACAAGAGCTAAAGACCAAAATAATGTCAGAAAGTCCAGTTCCACATGATGACCTGGTAGACATGGCAACCTTAACTCATCCATGATTCAAGGCTGAGTACATCAAGACAGGTAGAAGACATTAAAACAAGGGCATGGTCTGAAATGATGGATGATAACCAAGGCCAAACCCAGAGCTTTAGCTGGGCCTGAAGGATCAGGTGCTGAAGGATCAGGTACTGAAGGATGAGCTGCAGATCAATCACTTCTACCGCTGGCTATGAAGAGCAGTGATTTCTTGAAAAAGACTGAAAGTGGCGAGAGACCTGGACAGCTGCCTGATGACTCCTGATGCAGGCAGGGAGTCTGAACCCCTGGAGTGGTGGAGGCTAGAAGAGCGAAACTTCCCATGTTTATAAAATGCTTCTACACATTTTGTAACATTTCATTTACTAAGTTCAAGAGTTTATTTGATGTTTATGAATTGCACCTTACTGATGTTAGGTTAGTTTACCTCTAAGGTTATTTTACCTGCTTTCTTTAAGGTGCATGAAGAAGAAATTATTCACATATCACCATTCATTTATGTAAATGTGTGTTGTTCATTGATGTTTTAAATTTCTACCTGGGTGTCTTGATATTGTGAGGAATTTCTCAGCTATATCACGCAGCCCTAACTGAAGCCAAATGTCCCCTGACAGTACTCAATGACATGCCTGCTGTAGATGGGCTGCAATGTTCAGTTGTTTTAATATATTGTATTAAATATGTATTAAATTTTGACTGTAAATAAATAAACATGGCAAAAATCTCTACTCACATTCAAATTCCAATCTAACACTTCACAAATCTTCAGACGAGTCAATATAGATCAAAATTGAATGTCAAATTTTAATTATATGATTACGTTTAATATCATAAATTTACTGACAATATAATTGTATACATTGACTAGGTCTCAAGAGACAGAACCTTGAGATTAAACAATACTTTGAACGTTTTTCTATTGTAATCTCTTTACAATCTTTAGCGTACTAGAAATCAGGAAAGAATTGGATTGATTGAGGAAATACCTGATTAATGAAGAACAGACTAAATGGAAATACATCCTTCTAAATGTCTGTGGTGTATCAAGATTTATCAACAGTTTAGTGTAAGGCTTTCATTAAATTAATATAAACTTATTCACTGGGAAGGTGTCATTTACTGCCTGTGCACAGAATATACGACTAGTAAAGGAATGTGATCTAGTATATATAAACATCCAAGGATGTCTGTCTTACGCATCTCATCACAAATGCTTAGGAGTGACTGTAATATAAAACATGTAAAGTAACTTACATTTGTCGTTAAGTAATTGAGGCAGCACCTTTATATGGGTAAACAATAAACTTGAAAAATACAGATGAGTAAATAAGATCTTAAGAAATTTGCCTGTTGGTGAATTAGCTTTATCATACACAGAAATGAGAAAATCCAACCTTTCGATGAAGTACATTTATTCTGTAAAAAACAAAACAAAACAAAAAAAAAACAAGAAATACTTAATTTTAACAAAACCACATCTCTTCCATATGCCAGTGAAAAGGTCTTCTGCTGTAGTATCTTCTAAGGTTAGAATATGAAGAATTTGAAACCACCCAGGGTCATAGTTCATTGTCCACTCTCCCCACAGGTTATGGCGTTTAGATCAGGAGACTGAGACCGCCAGGGCAGAAAGTTTGATTTTTGTTCAGTAAATCATTTGTGATTTGGACACATGTTTTAGATCACTGTCCTGCTGCTGCAAAAGCCGATGAGCCATTTTTAGTTTCTTGGCAGACAGATTTTGATTTAAAACGTTGTGGTATTTCATGGAATCCATCGTGCCATGTACCCTAACGAGGTTCCCATGGCCTTTTGAACAAAAACAGACCCCCATTATCACAGACCCTCTACCATATTCAGCAGTGGGCATCGGATGTTTTCAGTAATCTTTCTTGTTATGCCAAATCCACCTTGAGAGTTTGTTGCCAATAAAGGTCAAATTTAACTTTATCTGACCACGGAACATGGTTCAGTAGTGCTTAGCAAACACCAGGCACATGGTGATGGTGTCTGATTGTATTTTTGGAGACTTGGTGAGCCCCACATGCTATTTTTATATATAAACAATCAGAGTAAAACATGAAGTCATGAATGGCTGCTTGAAAGTTCCTAGACACTATCAACTTAAAATACAAATAAGGAAAAAATGCTTTTGTAGGAGTGAATTTTTAGGGGTGTCAATGACTGCGGCACATGTGTTTTTGTGTTTTGTCCTCTGAATAAACGTACTTTAATGAAAGGCTGGATGTTTCTAATTTTCAGTGTGAGCCAATTCACGAAAAGGTGAATTTCTTGATACCACTAATTGTGGAGGGGACTATATTTCAGAAAAGAAAAGAAAACACTGAGGAAAATGTCAATCAAAAGGATGAAGTGTGTACTGAATGTTTCATAGCAGAACTTAATCATCTGATCATAGTCATCTCTCTGATAGCGCACGTTTCAATATGACATGTTTAGATAGGAGGCTAAAGGGATAAACGTAGCCTAAACCTTTGAAATCTGTGTTTCCGGTGTCCTGCTCTTTGATCGTTTTTGTTTTTGGAATTAGTTGGTAAAGCACATATTTTAACTCTGGATTCTATATATACAAAGTCCAAGTTTATTCACATTTATAATAAATAAAGCACAAAATGGAAAACAAAGTGAAGTTGTGGCCACGCAGTATGTTTTAACCCAAAGGCTTAGATGTGGAGGGAGGACCGAGGGACGTGTCCATCCATGCCCCCCTAATATCTGCTCACACTACTCACATTGATGCATTAATATGTGTCAAGTTGAAAGTCGAAATGAAACCTGCGCTACTGTTTTAAGCCATGATTCGGTTAGTCTAAATTTATGTTTGCCTGATCCGATGACATACTAATTAGCACATAGCATAAATTATCCTGTACAGTTTGAGGCAACTGCAAAAGATGCAGATGCTTGTAGACAAGAGTGTGTGAAATAAGTTAGGCCTAAGTTTGACAGATACAGTAGAGGAGACTCGTTAAAACGGTGTAGGAATGGGACATGGGATAAATGGAGGTAAACTAGCGATATCTCACTGACAGATTCTTACCTTCCACTTCTTCTCCAGTATTAATCCAGTCTTGACTTGCGACACTGGCAATTGCGAAGATATCTGCGGCAAGGAACAGGCATCCGGAAATAATGGTGAGCTTATCCATTTTCCATCACTGATACAAGGCAGTGGGTAGAAGTCGGATACAACTTTGTCTCCTTTTCAGGAGACCCATTAGTTGCTTTCAGACCACCATCAGCACGGAGAAGCAATCAAACGACCTTAGTCAAGAATATAACACAAGGATATGCGAAAATGAACTCATCTGCAGATACGATACCAGACAGCTGTAGTGCCGTTAAGAACTCGGCGCTACTGTTTAACTGTGCAAACTCTGGTTATTCTAAGTTAAATAACATATCGCGCGCATTAGCAATAGTGCCTTTCTTAACAAATGACCTGAATTAATGGATGAAGGTTCTTGTCGTCTTGAATTTATATTGCCCCAGAAATTTCATTACTATTTCGCAAATTCTTAACCAGAATGTTGCGTGTCTCCTTTGTTGATCAAAGTAAAAATTTACAAGAAAGCGCACTCCACTAACCTCCCCCAAAACAATACATGCACGTTGCGTTACTCATTCCTCGCGAGACTGTACTCGCTGGCGGGACTAAAAGTAAAACAACGGGAATTAAGAGTGTGTGTGTGTGTGTGTGTGTGTGTTTTTTTGGGGGGGGGGGGGTCATGCCAACAACGTCATTATGACCGGTGAGAAACGAGAGAACAGACACGAGTATGCTCCTTACTTGAGGTTTCTCAACTTCAGACTAATGTGCAACGTCAGTTATGTTAACAGATTTTATTTTTAAAAAATACTAATTTACCTCAAAAGAACTTTCAATGAATTAGTGCATTTCTGACGATTACACCGTCATACTGAAGTAGCATAAGAAAGCGATGTTGCCCTCTAGTTTGAGGGAATTGACCTAGGTGAACAGCAAACAGAGACATTGTGCCAAGGCATCCATTATGTCCATAAGCTCAGTGCTGGATGCTATCCTAAGTGAAATAAGATATTTCTGAAGTGGAATACGATATTTAACTTTCAGCATCGTTATCATGTTTTCTGCACGATGGCCATATTTAATGGATAAAGATTTATTTTGTTGGAAGAAGCTACTTGACCCTTGGGCTCTTGTTCTGCAGCTTCACCTTCAAGGGACCTTCAAGTCCATCACCTCTCAGTGGTCCAGAAGTAACATTAATTGGGTTATTTCCTTGTTTGAAGATGCACAAACATCACCAGTCACTGTCTTCACATTTTTTGAGGAATACACTTTATTTATTTATTTATTACATGTGCTATACATTTCAAACAGACAGGTACGAAGCATCTCCTCTATTTCAGGTTTCTCTACCTTCTTTCCAGTATCAACTGTCGATATTACGCTGGACATAATGGGTGTCAGAATTGAATTTCTGACCATTTCCCCCATTTCTTTTTTTGAATGACAAGTTAGGCTTTGTTTACCAATAAAACATTCTGAAGAACACTGGAGGTCAATCAGATTTCATCTACGAAAGGTGTGTTAACCAGATTTCCACTGGAAGCCATTGACTTCTTGCCAGACATGAACTTTTTCGCTGCCTGAGGAACATAAAACACATGTATTATTGATGCATAATAAACAAAGAATTCAACATGAAACATTGATCATGGACCAATCAGCTAAAACAAAGAAGGATGACACGACTGCCATTATAATAACTTAATCAAGTTCATTTCTGTGCTGTATCTTACATTAACCACGTCATTTGAAGACACAGCGTCAATGTTTTGGGTGATGGCCTCTGGAGAATGGTACGTTCCCTCTGCCAGTGCTTGTGTCCCAATGGCTTCAAACAAGCCTTCAGAGTTCTCAATAGACATCAGATACTCAGCCTTCATCTGAGCTCTGAACACGCAAGAAAAAATAGCAGGACTAAGAAACCAGTCAGTGCATTGTATTTAGCACATTCACATCAGCAAAACGTTACCTTTTTTAACATCTATTTATCGATTTTTTGGTTATCAAAATACAGAAGAAAAACTTAAAACAATATAAAACATCATAATGCAGACAAATTTACCACGCTAACTTAACACTTTGCATGTATGCACAAATGTTCCTCACACACACAAAAACCAAACACAAAAAAATAAATATTCAATACATCAAATAATACAGATAAAGACGGCGTGCATGGTCATCTTCAATATTATATGTTGCACCTTAGTCAATTGCAGGGGCAAGAAGTTATTTATAGCTTAGCCTCTACATAATCAATGAAGGGTAGCTAAGCAGCACCTTCGGGCAGTTCAGCTCATTGCAAAGCTCTGGGCTAATCACAATGAAGAGTGTGTAAGTACGTACTTGGCCCTGTTGAGGTCAGCTACAGCAAGGTTCCCTTGTGCAATGGTGCTGACCTGGCTAACGGCAGCCTTGATCACCTGCGGAACAGAAACAGCAAAGACAGGATTTCTTAGGGGCTCCAAGTACCACACTGACAATTGCAGTACTGAAATAGGGTGTCAAAAGATCATTAGACAATGGTATAAAGGGTTTGTAACAATTATGTGAAAATAAAGGCGTTGCAACAATGTGACTGACGTCTCTAGCTGAATCAGCCTGGGAGATGGTGTACACTCCAAACAGACCAGTGTCAGAGTAGCTGGCATTGAAGGCAGAAGTCTGTAAAGAAGCAACACAAACTCCGCTTTAACCCTAAAAAACCTAAGATGTAAAACAAAAGACATTTCATAGAAACATGACTCATGTGTTTTTAGTGAATTTTAACAACTTTAAAGCAGTAACTTTAACGAGTACATAAGAGGAAGTAAGAGTGGTTTTCTCCCGACATGCGCCAGGCTACTTCTGAACTACGTCAGGAGGATATTATCCTACATCCTAAGTCCTCCAGCAGGTGTTATTCACTTCAAGGTCGCCTTCTTTCATCTCCTGTTCTGCCGGCTTCTTCTTATGAAGAAGCAAAAAAAGAAAACCTCTGACCGCATGCTGCAGATGCCACATACATCAAAGGGCTGAGCGGTCGCCTTGGAGATGGCCTGGCTCAGTTTGCTGGTGGTGTCGGAGCCTCTCTTGACGCGTGGTCCCGCGCCCAGCACATGCTGCAGCACACCGAAGGTCGTGGCCTCGGCTGTGCCCGCCCCTGCGCCCTCTGCCACCACGGCGACGTGCGCCAGGCTGTCTCCGGTCTGGGCACGCAGCTCGCCTGCACCGATACGCCGGGTTATTACATTACCCAGATAGAGGATGATTCAAATAAATTTGCGTACACCACAATGATAGAAACCTTGTGAATGTTGAAACAATGCAATTCTAGATCTACTAATTATAAAACCTAAAAATGTCTTTTGTTAAAAATAGTACCGAGTCACCTAATTTTTATATAAAACATCTCTAAGCAGTGTCATTTAACCATCTTCTTTTGTGTAGTTTTTTTTTAGCTTCAACACAAATGTAGCAGGGCCTCCTGCTCCACCACTAAATCATAAATTAGTTTCCATACATTACCAGTGCTTATTCACCATGTCCCATCAGCAGTGCACTCTCCCTATATAAGGCACATCTACACTCACTACTCACCAAATCAGGGCCGTCACCTAAAAGCAAGTTGTGGCTGGATGCTCATTCCAAACATGAGCATTTCTAACTTCCACCTGTTTATTTCTCAGTCTTTAACCAGGTTCATGTGTAATATCAGATGTACATGTATTTTCTTGTGAACCATGTGCCATAGAGCACATGGTTCCTAATCCATACAAGTATCATACCAACACCCTTGCTCTTAGGGCCAAACAAAGGGTGTGGGTTAGGTATGCACCAAGCAGCTACTTTTGTAACCGATTAGTGCATCAGCGTTGTCCCTACTGACTGATCTAAGCATCTATAGAGTGCATACTCAGTATGAATTCAGAAACACTCCTTGCTTACAACAGTGGTTAAAAGTCTGAAAAGGCATGAATGTGTTACTTCCGCTTTGACTGTCTAAAAATATGACCTTAAATTAATTTTTGACATTGGTCCTATGCATAGCCCCTTTGAAAATGATCAAGTACAATCAAACAGCTAACAAATGTGTACAAACAACAGCTAACTGGCTTCATCTCTGACCCATAGGCAATGATGACCTTGCCTATCTAGGTCTAACCTACAGATTAGCATAACCAGTGTCATTACCAGGAGCTGGAGACAACAGGGGACATTGTTGCTTTTTCTTTTAAATATTCATGCAGTTGTGTCATACCACTCAGAGCTATTTTGCACTGGTACCGTTTTATGCAACCCTCCACACAAACATTGTAGGCTTTGTTGCCATCATCCAATATTGTTTCGTTGCTATATATTTGAATGCTGCAAAACAACAGAAGAAGCAACACTGCCTCCAATGGCTCCTGAAATGTATTAAATTCTGCCTGAAAGTGGTTTGGAGTTGAAGGGTTTTTGGTTTTAAGTTTTTTGCCTTAACAGACACAGATAAAATTGTTGCAACCCCTTCAAAACTCTTGCAAAATGTAGTCTACTCCATGTATGTTATTAACCAAATCCTTCTGCTTTCCCCAGTGTACAGAAATGACACTTTCCCATGACTCTATATGCAAATGATCAGAGCAGCAAGCCTTAATAAAGTAATTCAAAGCAAAAACACTGACAAATGTGATGTTTTTGCAAACAATAAGCTTTCATGACTCGATATCCGATGGTTTTGTGTATATACTAGTACACAGAGACAAAGGACCTACCTCCACGGTACTGGGCTTTTGACCCAGCAGTGCCAGTTCCACTACGGATGTTGAGGAACTGCTCTCCTACTTGCTTGAGAATAGCATGGTCCACACCTGTTCAACAGCAGAAGATAATCAGTGTTTTAGGGACATATGTTGAAAGCTTCCCAATAAATTTAACACCATGTGACACTGACTGGCAAAGAGACCGTCAATCAGGAGTGCATATCACTGGATAAGTGCAGCAGCTTTTTAAAGTTATGCAAATATATTTATGCTTAATCAAACGAATATATATAGAGACAAAGAGTGACATACCAAGGCCAACAAGTGCCATTCTTCCACTTGTAAAATTATTCTGAATAAAGGTGTGCATCTGTTGGGGGGTGAGAACACACAGTGAGGCACTGCCAAATTTCACTATATGCATTTCTTACAGATTTGGGACTTACCTTGTCGGGGGTGATTGTGCCAACCATGTAATCTGGACAGTATAGAGAGTTGGAAAGGGCGTTCTTGTAAGCAGCAGCATGCAAATTCTCGATGACACCTTTGGAGTGAAAATAAGGTTTAGTGTACAAGGTTCACTTTTTTTTTATATGACAAGATATGAACAACCAATTTTTTTTTTTTGCTGATAAAAGAATCCAAGCAAAACGAAGGGTGTTACACTAATGGAAACACACCAGTCTGGGTGTTCTGTTGAGTGATGGCAATGTCTGCCTTCAGCCTGGGTGTAAGATCAGTCACCTCCCATGGGCGAAACTCTGGGGCAGTGGTCACGTTTATCAGATACTCCATAACTGTATCACTACAGTCACAAACAGACAATGAAGTTTCAATCAGAAAATGCTGGCATGACATAGAAAAGACCAAAATGAATAAATCACACTTTATACTTACATATGATCTCTCAAACAATCCACAGTGTAGACCATAGTTTCCCGGGTTGTAGACACACTGGGGAGAGGAGGGGGAGAGGGGGAGGCAAAAGATAACATATCCTTATCTTCCCAAACAATATGAGATCTACCGATAATACCCAAACAGAAGTACGAATCGGCTTGGTGCATAGATTGAAACAACAAACACACTAACCTCAAACTTCCTCCCACTGCCTCAATCCCACGGCAAATCCTAAAAGCAGAGGCTCCTTTGGTAGTCTGAAATTAGCAGCATGTGAACAAGTTTGTGTTAAGGGAGTCATTACATTCAAGTTCACAGAAAGGCTGTTCGGTCATCACTTCCACATACCAGGCCACTCGCCAGTCGGAGCATGTGTGTGACACCCAGGCTGTCAAAGGTCTCATAGCGGCTGCCAGCTCTTACGAGCACACCAATACGAGAGGCAGGGGAATAATTCTCCAAGGAAGCGATCACCAAACCACTCGGCAGTTTGGTCACCTGAAAGGGTGAAAAGCAAGGAGGGACAACATGAGAACGTGCAGGTCCTCCAGGCTTGGTAAACCACAAAACTGCAGTAGATCCCATAGCTCTGGCTCTCTGGAGAAATACAAAGAAAAACAAACAAAAAAAAAACAAAAACCAAAACAGGCATCCACTGACCTGCACCTCCTGCGGTGGGAACTTCACTGGTTCTGCGACCTCCACCTTACGGGCTGCCTGGGCTACATAAAGCCGCTTCTGGAACTCAGAAAAGGAAACAGGCAACATTGTGTCATGGTTATGCCTCAGAACTAGAACTGAACTGCAAAATAAAGGATTCAAAGAAAAAGACGACAAAGAGTGGACGGTAATTTTGGTATGGGCTACACATAGCAAAATGCCACTGGTCTTTACATCCATAAATGGAAAACACATACGTAAACAACAGTACTTCAAAACAAGAAACAAACAGCACAAGTTTGTGTAAAATAGATAATGTGTAGAGGTTTAAACCGTAAGAACAGCTGCAGCAAAGACGATTCAGAAATGTATAGAAAAAATGCCTGGATTTTAGGATTTTAGAAAAAGAAAATAGAAAGGTGAAGGGCCAAGACTTCAGTGCATTTTGCTCAATTCAGACTCAATCTTACCCCAGTGTTTGGTCATCAGAATATGCAATGTGCATTAAGATATGAAAGCCATTTAAATTCTGGCCTTTAACATAAGTTTCAACCTTTCATCGTCACACAAACTGTGTAGGTACACACAAGTGGAACATGTTGGATTTGCTGATCCAGTACTCAAGTACAGCACTGCGTTGGTACAAACCGCGTCTGGTTACCCCGACGATGTTCAGGTTAGCTAGGTTTGGTATCTCTAGCTAACCTATGTAGTTTAGATATCTTACCTAGCTAGAGAATGTTGGGTAGTTGTGCGCAGGACTGATTTGGCCACAGTTAACTGAACAGCACAGATAAGGTACCGGTGGACCAATGTACAGGAAGGCAACGAAGGGTACAGTGAAAAAACTCTGAGACGAACAGTAATATGCAAATTTAATATGTCTAACTAGCGGCTTTAGCTAAATAAACTTTTGGCTATAAAGCAGCAAATGTCAGTCAGGTAGTCAGCTAGCTTGGTTAGTTTAGCCTAGCAGAAGCGGCAACGGGGTCTTTTCTCATATACCATTCACATTGCCACGACCACAATCCAGACGTTTTAAAAATTGAATTTCTGTATAATATATATCAAGTCGATCCTCACCGACAACTGACTTATTCCTCGAATCCCCTTCATGTTCCCTCTCTCCTTCAAACAGAACGAGAACACAATATGGCCGACCTAGAGGTCCTACCCACAATCCCTCGCTTCACTCTTACGTGAGGGCTCGACCCAGGCGACAATTGCCACCTACTGAATAGGAGCACAGTCAAAGACTACAAAAAGAAAATATTTGTAATTGTTTGAATTAGGCATTAGTTGTTTGAACTATAACATCTCAACGAATGATAATGGAATAATCAATTAATATATAAAATGTAAAAGAACATGTTTGCAAAACCTAAAATGATATATTAATCACGAACGCTTTACTTCCGGGTCTCGAAATTTGTCAATGCGCAGTAGCGTCTCACGCAAACACGTGTTGCAGGCGGCGGTAGCGTTGTACGTTTTCCTTACGGTGATCAGTTGGATTGAAACTTAGTCTTTAGTGTTTAATAGCTTTCATTTTAAATTTGGAGTTGTTTGTCCTCCGTGAAGCGCTCGCCGAGAGGACTCGATCACGAAAAAACATGGTGAGTAATAAACTGAAGTTGAATTAGCCCCCGTACACGAAAGAATGTTAACTAGCTAACCTAGCTGTCTTATATAAAAGAACGTCTAGCGACATGAACAAACAGGCTAACGAGTAACTCCAAAATAGCTCGCCAAATTATCCAAATCCATTTTCGTGTAAATAACCGCAATTAGGGTCACATGGAGGTACATGTGTACCACTTGAAATGCAGCTACCTGCACAGTCCTGGTTTTTCTTAAACTACACTACTTACTAACCTCGAGTTTTTTTTTAAGTAAATCAAATAGCTAATATATCTAGCTATAGAAGTGAAAGCTGGCCTTAGTTGCTTAAACATTAAGCAACTGCTTAAATATTAATTTGTCTGTGGTTCTGAACCCTGTTTTTGTTGTTTTGTTTCTCAGACTGACGCTGATGTGAATCCCAAGGCCTACCCTCTGGCTGATGCCACTCTGACCAAAACTATTCTGGACCTGGTGCAGCAGGCATCGAACTACAAGCAGCTGCGGAAAGGAGCAAACGAGGGTAAAACATTTTCTCCAACAAACAATCCATACACGTGCCACGTGCCATTGGCTGCTTATGCGATTAATGGCCCTTTCCCTGTATTTCCAGCCACAAAAACTCTGAACCGTGGGATATCAGAGTTCATTGTCATGGCCGCTGATGCAGAACCGCTGGAGATAATCCTGCATCTTCCACTGCTGTGTGAGGACAAGAATGTACCATATGTGTTTGTGAGGTCTAAACAAGCGCTTGGACGAGCTTGCGGGGTGTCGAGACCCGTCATAGCCACGTCGGTCACCATTAAGGAAGGATCACAACTCAAACCTCAGATTCAGTCTGTGCAAATGGCTATTGAGAGACTCTTAGTTTGAGCGCATTATTTTATTATTATTTTTTTTTTTTTAAGTTTCTGTGTCCTATGTCCAGTTTTGAATTTTTAACTGGAGTGGGTTTAGAGTAATATTGTTTTGTAACAGCCAAAATAAATTTGGTTATTTGCAAACAGTTTCCTTGACTAAATTATTACAAAGAATGGCAAAACAGCTCTTGTTTAGTTACAGTAACCTGAAACGGTGTATGCATGGGGCTGTCGTGATTCCACGCTGAAAGTAAATAAATGACTGCATTTTGTCAGAGGTGTGTATTACAGTCTAAAACATTTGCATGGTAATTTTTTGTCTTTCATATTTAATTTCCCAAAATAAACAATAAAGACCCAAATAAATGTACTCAGTACTACATTAGTAAATGGCTATATAGGCTAGTCTTGCTACTAGAGCTCATGGCAGTTGCCACGTTTTTTAATACATTTTCCCTAAACCTTGATATGATGGGCAATTGTTCTCCCTAGGAGTTGTTTTACCATTTCACTTCTTACACTGGAACATGCAACATTTAAAACGCTCTGTTTATACTTGACGCGTCGCCACTGGCGCGAGGGGCTGTGAGCCAAAAATGACCAAAATCAGAAATGCCTGTGAAATTGCCAATTTACTTCTCTGCACCACTGCTGAACGTGCCATATTACCAGTTACATTTGAGGTTTAAAATTATGTCGGGCCAGGTTGAAATCAGGTTTTTCTTAAAGAGAGGAAGCTGTTCTTTATGATGCATTTAAGTTTTGCCTGGCCCGAGACCTTAGAGGCATACAACAAGTCTCTGAAATCGACCTCCTGAACCATTTCATCTGTGCACATCTACTCAATAAGCCATATTGCCAGGTAGATTTGAGGCATAAAATGATGTTGGGCCAGGCTAACCATGTTTTTCTTACAGATAGGAAACAGTTATGTATGATGCATATGTTATTTGTCCGACCCGGCGCCTTAGAGGCATACAGCAAGCCTCTGAAATCGACCTCCTGAACCATGTCATCTGTACGCACCACTGCATGTGCCATGTTTGCAGTTAGGTCTGAGGGCTAAAGTGATGTTGGGCCAGGCCAAAATCAGGTTTCTCCTACATATAGGAACCAGTTATGTATGATCCATATGTTATTTGTCTGGCCCGATGCCTTAGAGGTATACAGCAAGCCTCTGAAATCGACCTCCTGAACCATGTCATCTGTACGCACCATCCGCTGTACCGCTGAATCATTTGACCTGAGCGCACCACTCCATGTGTCATGTTTCCAGTTGGATTTGAGGGCTAAAATGATGTTTGGTCAGGCTAAAATCAGGGATCTCTTACAGATAGTAACGTGTTATGTATGATGCATGTGCTATTTGTCTGGCTCGACACCTTAGAGGCATCCAGCAAGCCTCTGAAATTGCCCATCTGAATCATTTGACCGGTATCCACCACAGCATGTGCCATGTTTACAGATAGATCTGAGGGCTAAAATGATGTCGGGCCAGGCCAAAATCAGGTTTCTCTCATACATAGGAACCTGTTATGTACGATGCATATGAGTTTTGCCTGGCCCGAGACCGTAGAGGTATACAGCAGGCCTCTGAAATTGCCCATCTGAATCATTTGACCTGTGCGCACCACTGCATGTGCCATGTTTTCAGATGGATCTGAGGGCTAAAATGATGTCAGGCCAGGCCAAAATCAGGTTTCTTTTACATATAGGAACCAGTTATGTATGATCCATATGTTATTTGTCTGGCCCGATGCCTTAGAGGTATACAGCAAGCCGCTTAAATTGCCCCGCTGAATCATTTGACCTGTGCGCACCACTGCATGTGTCATGTTTCCAGTTAGATTTGAGGGCTAAAATTATGTTGGGCCAGGCTAAAATCAGGTTTCTCTTACAGATAGTAACCATTTACGTATGATGCATGTGTTGTTTGTCTGGCTCGACGCCTTAGAGGCATGCAGCATGCCTCTGAAACTGCCCCTCTGAACCATTTCACCTGTGCGCTTTACTACTCAATATGCCATGTTTCCAGTTAGATTTGAGGTATAAAATGATGTTGGGCCAGGCTAAAATCATGTTCCTCTCTTAGCGAGCGACCTGTTCTTTATGATGCATTTGTTATTTCTCTGGTCCACCATCAATAAGGCGTTCAATATGAAATTGCCCCTTTAAATCCATTCACCTATATGCCCACTGGTCAATATGCCATGTTGCGTGCTGGTATTTCTTCTTCCGATTCATTTGTGTTCTAGAACAGCATTTCTGTGTTTTTAGTTTTCAAATCTAAGAATATGTTTTCCTTACGTTAGAAATGCTGACGAAATCAATTATCATGTACAAATTGCATATTGGAATGACTTGAAATAGAAACCATTTTACAAATTTGCTTTCATTATCCATCCATCCATCCATCCATCCATCCATTTTCTTCCGCTTATCCGGGTCCGGGTCGCGGGGGCAGTAGCCTAAGCAAAGAGGCCCAGGTTTCCCTCTCCCCAGCCACCTCTTCCAGCTCTTCTGGTGGGATACCAAGGCGTTCCCAGGACAGCCGAGAGATATAATCTCTCCAGCGTGTCCTGGGTCTTCCCGGGGTCTCCTCCCAGTTGGACATGCCCAGAGCGCCTCCCTAGGCAGGCGCCCAGGTGGCATCCGAACCAGATGCCCGAACCACCTCAGCTGGCTCCTCTCTACGTGGAGGAGCAGCGACTCTACTCTAGCCCCTCCCGGATGACTGTGCTCCGTACCTTATCTCTAAGGGAGAGCCCAGACACCCTGCGAAGAAAACTCATTTCGGCCGCTTGTATTTGCGATCTCATTCTTTCGGTCACTACCCAAAGCTCGTGACCATAGGTAAGAGTCGGGCGTGGATTGACCAGTAAATTGAGAGCTTTGCCTTTTGGCTCAGCTCTCTCTTCACCACAACGGTCCGGTACAGCCACCGCAATACTGCAGCCGCAGCACCGATCCGCCTGTCAATCTCTCGTTCCATCCTTCCCTCACTCGTGAACACGAACCCGAGATACTTACACTCCTCCACTTGAGGAAAGGACTCACTCCCGACCCAGAGAGGGCACTCCACCCTTGTCCGACTGAGTACCATGGTCTCAGTTTTAGAGGTGCTGATTCTCATCCCGGCCGTCTCTTTTCGGCTGCAAACTGATCCAGCGAGAGCTGTAGGTCTTGGCCTGATGATGCCAACAGGACCACATCATCTGCAAAGAGAAGGCGTGGAATCCTGAGGCCACCAAACCGAACCCCCTCCGCCACTTGGCTACGCCGAGAAATTCTGTCCATAAAAGTTATCTTGTAACTGAGATTCGACTATCGAATGGATTCTCTTCTCCAGAACCCCTGCATAGACCTTACCGGGGAGGCTGAGAAGTGTGATCCCCGATAGTTGGAGCACACTCTCCGGTCCCCTTTCTTAAAAGGGGAACCACCACCCCGGTTTGCCAATCCAGAGGCACTGCCCCCCGATGTACACGCGATGTTGCAACCAAGACAGTCCCACAACATCCAGAGCCTTAAGGAACTCAGGACGGAGCCTTGGCACCAAGGAGTTTCACAACTACCCTGGTCACCTCAGCCCTAGTGATGGGCAAACCCCCGTCCGAGTCCTCTGGTTCTGTTTCCTCTGTGGAAGACGTGATGGTGGGATTGAGAAGATCCTCGAAGTATTCCTTCCACCGCCTAATGACATCCCCAGTCGAGGTCAGCAGATCCCCAGCCCCACTGTATACAGTGTTGGTCGGGAACCGCTTTCCCCTCCTGAGTTGCCTGACGGTTTGCCAGAACCTCCTCGGAGCCGATCGAAAGTCACTTTCCATGGTCTCACCAAACTCTTCCCACACCCGAAGTTTTTGCCTCTGCGACAGTCAAAGCTGCGATCCGCTTGGCCCCCTGTACCTGTCTGCTGCCTCCAAAGTCCCACGGGCCAACCAGGCCCGATAGGACTCTTTCTTCAGCTTGACGGCCTCCCTTACCCGAGGTGTCCACCACCGGGTTCGGGGATTGCCGCCACGACAGGCACCGACAACCTTGCGGCCACAGCTCCGATCTGCTGCATTGACAATAGAGGCACGGAACCAAGCCCACAGACTCAATGTTTCCGGCCTCCCTCGGGATGCGGTCAAAGCTTTGTCGGATGTGGGAGTTAAAGACCTTTCTGACAGGTTCCTCTGCCAGACGTTCCCAGCAAACCCTCACAGTACGTTTGGGTCTGCCAGGTCTGTCCGGCATCCTCGCCCACCATCTGATCCAACTCACTACTAGGTGGTGATCGGTTGACAGCTCAGGTCCTCTCTTTACCCGAGTGTCCAAGACACACGGTCGCAAGTTCGATGATACGATTACAAAATCGATCATCGAACTGCGACCTAAGGTGTCCTGGTGCCATGTGCACTTATGGACACCTCTGTGCTCAAACATGGTGTTCGTTATGGACAAGCTGTGATGAGCACAGAAGTCCAATAACAGAACACCACTTGGGTTCAGATCGAGAGGCCGTTCCTCCCAATCACGCCCTTCCAGGTCCTACTGTCATTGCCCACGTGAGCATTGAAGTCCCCCAGCAAAACAATGGAATCCCCAGAAGGGGCACCTTCCAGTACCCCCTCCAAGGACTCCAAGAAGGCCGGGTACTCCGAACTGCCATTCGGTGCATAAGCACAAACAACAGTCAGAGCCTGTTCCCCCGACCCTAAGGCGCAGGGAAGCAACCATCTTATCTACTGGGGAAAACCCCAACACACAGGCAGCGAGCCGGGGAGCTATGAGTAAGCCCACCCCAGCCCTCCGCCTTTCACCCTGGGCAACTCCAGAAAAGAATAAAGTCCAGCCTCTCTCGAGAGGATTAGTTCCAGAACCCAAACTGTGTGTGGAGGTGAGCCCAACTATATCTAGTTGGTATCTCTCAGCCTCACACACCAGCTCAGGCTCCTTCCCACCCAGAGAGGTTACGTTCCATGTCCCAAGAGCCAGCTTCAGTAACCGAGGGTCGGTACGCCAAGGCCCCCCCGCCTGCGGCCACCGCCCAAACCACAATGCACCGAACCCCTAGTACTACCTCTCCCACAGGTGGTGGGCCCATGGGAGAGTGAACCCATGTAATTCCTTCGGGCTGTGCCCGGCCGGGCCCCATGGGTAGAGACCCGCCACCAGGCGCTCGCCGAGGAGCCCCTCCCCCAGGCCTGGCTCCAGGGTGAGGCCCCGGTAACCCTGATCCGGGCAAGGGTATCTGGGTCCTGTTTTTAAATTCCATTGGGTTTTTTTTTTTTTTTTGGACCACTCTTTGTCTGGCCCATCACCTAGGACCAATTTGCCATGGGAGACCCTACCAGGGGCATTGCCCCCGACAACCTAGCTCCTAGGATCACATAGGCACGCAAACCCCTCCACCACGATAAGGTGGTGATCCATGGAGGAGTGCTTTCATTATATATATGAAGTAGAAAAAAATAAAAAAATAAAAAAATATTAAAATATAATGAAAGCATTATATTTTAATATTTTTTTTCTACACTCACAAAATCAGTATGGTGAACACACGCATCGTGAACACACCTTTTATGAATAAGAAACCAACTTCAGCCGCCGAATAAGGAGCTGCGAATAAGTAGCCAAACGAATCGGAAACTGCGAATAAGTAACCAACTTCAGCGTCTTTGCTTAAACGGCCATGGCCCATGGTGTTGCGGGTGTAAGAAAGAGTGATAGAAGTCAGTCTCCAAACACAAGCAACTACAAAAAAACACCAGAAATAGAAGCTCGATTTGTCGCTAGTCGTTTTTAACAAAGAAAATGCCGAGGATTAAGAGGATTAAGAAAGTCTCCGGTTCAATTCAGAACAGAATGAAAATAAAAAAAAATGCTCCCGCGGATGTTTACAAAAAGATCGCTGATTCGCTCATTTCGCTGTCAATCAAAAAGGGATTCAGCCTCAGACAGATCATCCCACTGCCCCATAGACCCCCAGAGACCCTGAGCGTCTGATGGGCGGGACAAAGCCCAACATTTATCCAATGGCTCGTCTTGTTTCGCTGCACTCTTTGCTTCGGTATTGAACTCTGTGGACGCTCAGCGCTGTGAAGCTGCGGGAATGAGTGAGAGGAAAGCTGCATCGTTACCAGCTGATCCTCAACAAAAGTTGAGCGCAGTGTACCGCATATTTAGTATATATATTGATCACTTATTTTTTGACATTTTAGGGGAAGCTGACCTTCCCTTGCAGTCGCTGTGTGCTCGCTAAAGTGAAGAGACTCACGCACGCCTAATGTAGGGGAGCCGTAAGGGGGGCCAAGCGTGTTGTGTGTGTGTGTGTGGGGATGGGGGGGGCTAGAACCTCCACTGCCTGACGCTCTATTTTTGTTAATTTCGGATAACGAACGCCTTATCGCAAGCTGCAGGTCCAATCAACTTTTGGCTCATGCCAGTCATGTGACCACAAAACGCAACTGTCAGTTTAGGATCGTCGCAGAACGAAGAAAGGTTTAAAATTAAGCTCACTGGCGACGTCCAGAAGACGCACGACAAGTAATGGCACAGTCACCGATATTCCTAAATGATGATGTCGTTGCAACTTTACTCACTTACGATGACCTAATACCACGATTAGAAGTTGCCTTGGGAAAGTTTTCCCGACACGATTGTTCAGAAGTGGTCCAGCCAGTGAGATCGTCGGTACCTATACAGACGCACAATGGGTATGTTAATATTAACTCTCCTTCCCTTTACCGTCCTTACTGAAAAGGTTTTGTTTGTTTTTAATTCATGTTAATATTAACTTTTGTAACAGAGTTTTGGCACTTATGCCTGCATATATTGCATCTGAAAGCATTCTATGCGCGAAGATGGTAGCCTGCTACAATCGTGAAGAAGCCTCACGTTTACCACCAATTCAGGCCAGTGTGTTCCTCTTTGACCCCGAGTATGGTAATCTCACAACGGTGAGTTGAAGAAAAGAGCACATTTTGTTATTCTGTAAAATTACCTAGTATGCCGATTTAATTTCCCACAGATTATAACAGAACACTCACATTCCAAACTAAACTAGTATTTAATTACTGGACATGTTCATAATGTAATGATCCTTAAGGGATTACTTGGATACTGTTTCTTTAACCTGTTGTGTGTGAGTGGGGACGTGGGGGGAGTGGGAGAGTGAGAGGAGGCTCTTGGGGAAGAACGACTGGCAAGCAGCCAATTTTTTGAGTGAGTTCACTTGTGTTAATTATTGAATAAAAAAGAAATAGTTGAAGAGAGCAAACCGTCTGGGAATAATACCTGAGTGAACATTACCCTGGTGTCAGAAGCTTAAACGACGTGCCCACTCCAAAACTCGACCGGTGGTGCTAATCGCGGTCAGAGGCCCAATTCCCCAAGAGAGGGAGGAGCCGGTGCCGGAGGCCTAGCCGCTTATGGAGTGAGGGAAACGGAACCGCGAATGTCTGTATTCTCGTTTGGCTAGACTAGAGAACTTTTTCGCGTCATGAT
Organism: Brachyhypopomus occidentalis; assembly: GCA_020368025.1. Lineage (NCBI taxonomy): Eukaryota > Metazoa > Chordata > Actinopteri > Gymnotiformes > Hypopomidae > Brachyhypopomus > Brachyhypopomus occidentalis. Next base: position 4,285,750 of record JAGXOD010001383.1, read on the forward strand.
TGCGGGTTTCTGTGGGATGGGTTTGACATCTCGTGACAAACCATCATGCAACGTAGATAAAAATGTCAAGGCTCCTGGCCGCTTGTTTACTTCTGCTGAGCGAGGAGGAACTATGCTACTCTAGTTGGGGCACTACAGAGACGGTTTGGGTAGTATAACCAGTCCGTGCTGCTGCGGTCAGAGTTCTACAACAGGCGCAGACTGCCTGGCGAGCCCCTGCGTATTCTGGCCCATGACATCGAGTGCCTGTGCAGGCAGGCTTATGACAACATGCCACTTGCAGTGCAGGCTGAGCTCACTCAGGATCTGTTCCTACAGGCCCTCAGTCCCAAAGAATCTCGCACATCTGACCACGCTCAGTGCAGCTCTAGAGCTTGCGCTGGAGAGGGAGATTCTGACAGGATCCACTGGGGGAGCTGATGAGCCATCGGTAGTGAAGGCGTCCGACGGCAGCCCCTGTGGAGCAGCTGGGGAGACCAGAGGGGCCACTCAGCATGTTTCAGACAGCTGCTCTCTAGTCACCTGGGTCTCACGCTTGTCTATGCCGTCGACCCCAGAGCTGCTGGGGATGTGGGCAAACTGGCCACCTCATCAGGCAATGCCTCAAGTTTGCAGCCTCGCCGGGAAACGCCTTTAAGACCAACACGCCCAGTCTGCCACCATCTTCACCAGGCACCCAGGCACCGTCATTGCTGTGGGCTGGATCCAGGTTGGCGACTTTTGCCATGTCACGTGTGACAGTCGCCGGGGTGCCAGCTGGGTGGAACCCTGCAGTGTTCTGGAACGGGTTGTGGAAGTGGTCTATAGGGTGCAGTTGCCCCCTGGAGGCAGGAAAGTAGTCCTACACAGAGACAGAATGGCTCCCTATTGGGACAATGTTTCTTTAAGCTGTTGTGTGTGAGAGAGGGAGTGAGAGAGTGAGAGGAGGCTCTTGGGGAAGCCAAGCAGTCACTGTTTTGAGTGAGTTAACTCGTGTTAATTATTGAATAAAAGAAATAGTTGACGAGAGCAAACCGTCTGGGAATAATACCTGATTGAAAGTTACAATAATACAAAAGGGTTTTCTCCTGACAGGTCATGGATGGGTTAGAAATCACAAATAAGAGAACAGCAGCTGTGTCTGCCATATCTGCTAAAGTAAGTCACACATTTTATGTAAATGTAAAATTTTTACATTGGCATATGAAGCAACACTGAACACGGTTCTTCTTTCTTTAGTTGCTGATGCCTCCTCAGTCAGAAGTACTGTGCATCCTGGGTTCTGGCCACCAGGCTTTCAGCCACCATGAAGCCTTCACCCACCTCTTTTTATTTAAAGAGGTGAAGGAGCTGGAAATGGAGAACAAGCCAAATGAAACTACACTGTAGCTCTTAAGTAATTTTTTTAGTTTGGCCATTGGGACTTGAGTGTCCTGGGTTGCTGTGTCTTGTTCAGGTGCGTGTGTGGAGTTGGAGAGTGGAAAGTGCACAACGTTTGGCTGCTGCTGTTCACAGCCAAGTTACCGTGTGCTCGTCTGCCAAAGAAGCTGTGGACGGAGCTGATGTCATAGTTACGGTCACCAGTTCAAGTGAACCAGTGCTCTTTGGGGAGTGGGTTAAACCAGGTGCCCATGTTGCTGGTAAGAACGATGAGCATCTCCCCATGATACGAGTGCCTAAATTTAGAAAAAGAATTAATGTATGTTAGTGTAATCATTAGCAGCTGAGCAGATATTCTACACACTGCTGCACAATACCAAAATCAGTGTAAAAGTTTTTTTTGTCTTCACAACATTAGCGGTTGGAGCTTGTCGACCAGACTGGAGGGAACTGGATGATGATTTGATGAGAGAGGCTGTAATCTACGTTGACAGCAGAGATGGAGCTGTGGTCGAGTCTGGAGACATCATTTTATCTGGGGTACACTTTAGTGACCAATCCAAAAGCCAAAACTGACATTTAGATTATCTATAGGATCTATAGGACACAAGCATTTACGACGTGTTCTTTTGGTTCACACTCACATAGTGTATTCATTAGAACTTTATTGTTTTGTTTGCACTGAATCACACCAAGAACAATCTGGAAAGAATACAATGATTGTTTAGGTTTTAAACATCAAAAATATTAAATCAAAGATATAAAAATCAATGAAGAATTCACTTCAAAGACTAAACTGTATCAAATGCATCACCAGTAGTGTAATGTAGCCATGTGTTGAAGGTGCTGTGTGTTTATAACAGGCAAAAGTGTTCGCTGAACTTGGAGAAGTTCTAAATGGATCGCAGCCTGCCCTGCGTGAGAGGACCACAGTATTCAAGTCACTCGGTAAGCCCCCCCAAGAAAAAAAAAATCCTATGATAAGTAGCCATGCTTCTAATTCTCAAATGATCGTCAATGTTTGCTAGGTATTCTTAATCTATATCAACAGTGCACTGGTTTGTTTCTGTTGAGACAAGTTAATACTGTTTAAAGCTTTTCACAAGGTTGTGCTTATTCCACATATAACGTTCTTTTAAAAAAAAAAAAAGGTATACTGAAGTTAATCTGCTTTTGCACATCGTGGAGGAGTTAGGAAGATTCCCGATTCTTCCTCATCTACACCATTAGCTAGTGTAAAGGCCATCAGACTAGTGTTTGCTATAATTTTGCTTTTAACATTGGATTACAGGGATGGGGATACAAGACGCGGTCTCTGCCAAGATCGTGCTTGACAAGTGGAAGAGCAAACAGCGAACAAATCGGAATTAAGCTCTGAAGAACCAGTTGCCATCTTTCACTACAAACATTAGGATGAACATCTTATAAAACAATATAATGCTTCCTGTATGGGGAGTACTTGTGTTTGTCAATTTTCAGTGACTTGTTACAAAACACTAAAGTCACTTAAAAATAAGACATTTCCTATTAAAGATATTTAGTTGAAAGCAGTAAAACAAATCAGACTTTACTATCAGAGAGTTCAATAAAGAATTTATAAACATTGCATTCAGAATTAAACCTATTTGTGCTCCTCCTCCAGATGGGAATGTTAAATTTCAGATTTGTCATTTTTAATTCCTGCATGCTGGAGAAATCATTTCACTCAGGCAATAGGCCCACATATTTCTTATATACTTGCACGCAAGTTTAGGGAAAACTTGACATCTCATTGTATCTGTCTAGACTAATGGTTCAAATACTGTGGTAAAATAACTACCTCCCACACAAAATAAATGCAGCGTGTTCTCTTTTACAAGTTAGCATGCGCAGACGTATCAAAACACTGAACAGTTTTGGTCTGCTAGTATGCTAAAATTTCTTCAATACAATATGCACACTTAAAAAAAAAAGTTACCAACCATCACACTGGGACTTCGATGTGTCCCTATATGTAAGCATTCCTTCGACATCTCTGGAAAAACTGTCTGTTGCTTAGACGTTTAAACAAAAATGAGAAAAAAAAACAATAAATCACTTCAATGTTTAGCATGCAGAATTTAAGGTAGGGTTATGTTTTTGGCAATTCTTCATTTTCTATAAAAATGCAGTTTGTAAACAAAATATAAAGGCTCGCATGGAGGGAGGGTGTCTTTACCTTTTCATAAACACGAAAAAAGGATGTTATTAGAAGGCAGCAGGAATTCCTTAGTGTGAGGGGACATCACTAGTAAAAGTGACCCCCATCTCAGGACAAACTCCAGGATTCTAACAAAGTCAGTTATATAGAAGCAAGTCTAATAAAAGTGAGAGAGCCACGTGTGTATGGGGACGCTACAAAGCGTCTTCCCTCTCGCCCCTAACACATACCACCCCCCCGTCCCAAACTCCTCAGATCAGCTCAGACCGCAGATGGTTTTTAAATCCCTGTACACTTCAAAGGAACGAGCACCTCCTCTTCCCCTTCTTAACGGGTGGTGGACACAGTACTGCACGAATGGCTTCATCAAACACCGTCTTAAGGCCACGCTGAGTTAAGGCTGAACACTCCAGGTATTTCACAGCACCTACACAAAGAGACAAGTATGGTCGATAAAAAAAAACCAAAACATGCAAAAAGCACTGCCTCACAAAGAGCCTTTAATGCCAAATACTTTAACATCATTTTAACTGCATACCGATTTCTTTCGCCATGGCAAGGCCTTGTGGGTAAGTGATGGGAGTGAGTTTCTTCTCTTTCAGCTTCTCAATGGTGTCCTTGTCATCTCTTAAATCAAGCTTTGTTCCAACAAGAATGATTGGAGTGTTGGGGCAGTGATGTCTGACCTCAGGATACCACTATGGGTGGGGGGGGAATGGAACAGGTGTCAGTTGATACTTAAGAAATAAATGTATATTTAAGTAGTCCAAGACATTTTGGAAGTTTTTTTCAACGTATGACATTGGGAAAACAATTACTTTGTTCTATATATAAATTATATTGCTCATGCAAATGAGAATATTTTGAGCTGAGAAACATTTTCTGCCAGTTTTAGCTTCTAGCACTTACTGGATTTTGTAAGGTCACATGTTGGAACAATTTTTATGCAAGATACCAGTAATCCAGACGGACTATTTAAGGGCCTTCCTCTTTTTTCCCTTTTTTAAGAGGACTTGGAAGTCCTTTCACGACCGGTCAAAACATCCGTTTAATTCTCTTAGCCGCCAGAGTCTAAGGGGAAGTTGTGCAAACGTTGTTTACCTTGGCGCGGACATTTTCAAACGAAGCAGGGCTCACGAGTGAGAAACAAATCAAAAAGACATCCTAAAAGGGAAAAAACCATCAGGCTCTTAACATCAGAAGACGAATGTTATGCTGTAAACTAAAAGTGTATATACATATATTTTTCATCTGTAGAAACATTTATGAACATTTTCTTTTGGATTTTTTTTTTACGCCAGACTATGAGACCATTGACTGCACTTGTTAAATGGAAACAAAAGGTCTCAATACATGGTCAATAGTAAACAGAGGAACTATTTCATTGCTCAACTGGGTAGTCATTATAAGACAGTAGTTTACTTTATGCACAGTGCAACAAATAACCACAGATGTTTTAACAATCAGGACTGGCACAGTAGATGAAGTCGCACATAAAAAGACGAACTTAAGGTATTTATCTTGTGTTTGCTATTGTAAGTACCGTTTGAGGATAGGACAGAGGTCGCAGTCGGTCGTAATCCTCCTGTCCTGCTGTGTCCCACAGGCCCAGGTTCACCGGCTTGCCATCTACCATGACATTGGCAGAATAATTATCGAACCTGTAGAGACGGAAATGTGTGTCGGGGAAGAACACATACCCAAAGCATAATGAAATTTAAGAAATGAACGGAGACGAAGAATTTTTAAGTCAGCGGGTACAGCGGTAGGTCTTTTAGGTGTGTGCACTTACACTGTGGGGATGTACTCCCCAGGGAAAGCGTTGGTCGTGTAGCTGATCAGAAGGCATGTTTTTCCCACTGCCCTGTACAAGAAATAACAACCTGTTTAGTCGCTTTATTCTTAGGATAGTTAACAGATGTCGCAGAGATCAAAATCAATTCCAACGGCTCCATCTAGTTTTACATAAAATTAATTACTGGATTTGATCTGCAATGTTGAAGGACAGTGCTGTCACAACCCCGATCAGATTGTATTGTTTTTGGTCTTTTACTGCCTCCTAAAGATGTTATAATTCCGGGACAAGAAAAGTACGTTTATATCAACAATACTGCCACCTATCATCAAATCAACGCGTTTTGATACACAACCGGAGTACATGTTTGAGAGCAGTGTAAACACATCTAGCTCCAAGAGGGCCTACAACAAGCCTGTAAAAGCTTTCTGACGGTGTTAGCGAGGGTCAGTGAAAGCTGAGAAATAAACAACGAGTGATGGAATGAAAGCTGAGAAATAAAAACAAGTAAAGGAATGAACGCTGAGAAATAACGAGTAAAGGAATGCGGAAAACCCCCAAACTTTACTACGGATAACATCACAGGGCGGCAAACGAGCGAGAGCCGAGTTTGGTTACCCTGGAACCGGGGAGTTAGTTAGAGTCCAAGATGGAGAGAGAGATAGATTTCTAGCCAACCCAACAATAAACCGAACTAGTGCCGAGGCTGGCTAATTTACGTTAATTAAATAATAAAATAGGTGGTTGACCTAACTAAATAATAATCTTTATTTGTATAGCACCTTTCATGCATACATGCAACTAAAAAAAAAGACGACAAAAAACGCAACGTTGCTAGCACGCCACGAAAGATTAAGACGGTGACGTTACTATCTACAAGGTAATTGTACCTGGTTGCAGAGTGAGAAGTACATTAAACTACATTAAAAAGCAACCGACGACACACAAGCAGAAACTCACCCGTCTCCGACGACCACACACTTTATAGCCTGCATTTATGTAGTTTGCCGCTTCAGGACTACACTCTATGAATCAGTAAATAAACCACTGATCTACTGACTCGGCTAGCTAACGAACACGGGTGAAACTGTCCGGGTAAATATCAAACAAAACGAAATAAAACCACTCTGGCGACTATATAAACTGAGCTAGCAAAACGCATTCCAGAGTTCTCGTTAGCCGGGAAGAGTCCAGTTAAACAAACAGCCACCACCCAAAAATCTCAGCGCGGAGTCAAACGGAGTAACATCAGTCTTTAACGCCCTCCTCCCTTTCCCAGGGAATAACCCCCCCTCACTGAACACTCTACTGCCACCCAGTGGCGTGGATTTTGCACCGTTCAGATTGGTTTCAATTACTGGTCATTTTTTTATTTAAATGTTTATGTAAAAAAAAGAATAAAAAGAAGTTTCAGCCAGAGACCCTTCTAATGACAAAGTCAGTAAAAAGGTTTTGTATTAAACAGTTGTAGTCATGTGGCATGGATAAGAATATCAGCAGTGCCCAGACAAAGGGGAATTTGTCGCTTAATGTGAGCCTTCCAGACATTGCACAATTTCAACTTCTGCTTCCTCAGAAACATTTTCATACTCAGAAGACCTTTGTATAAGATTTCAGTTTCCCCATTGTGTGTGGAGAAATGCCCAGCGATGTTCTGATAATGTTCTACTTTCCGATCTCAAGATCTTGTACCATGATGCAGCTGTGTAGGTTGCTGAAGAATCAAACTATTAACAGAAATGTAGGCAGTGAACAATTTTCATATTCACAAAGCCCACCTTCTGACTTGCTGATTGCCAATAACACTAGTAAAACTAGAGTATTCTCTCCCTGAATTTCTCTCCCTAATAACCAAATGAAAACATTCTTTGACAATAGCATAGGCAGCAGTACAACAGCTAATAATAGAAACCATTTCACTACAACCCAGAAAGTCATTTTCCTTCTGAAAACTGTTACTGTCGAATGTTTCAGAACATCATTAGCTTGAACTATTTGTCTTCTTTCTTTCCTAAGTAAATCCACTGGACAAATCATCTAAAAAGTCCTTCTAAAAAGTTCTTTATTTGAACATTCCACACAAACAAAATATAATTTAATTGCCAAAACCAACCTCTGGTCCATAGATAATTACAAAATCTGAAAAGCATTTACAAAAACACACAATACAAAGTCTTACTAAGATCAACACAAACAAAATAAATAGTGATTAATAGCCTTTTGTATCTGGTCACTTGAAATTCATTACACTATACACATGGATGTCACAAAAGGAAAATTATTATATGTGGTTAAATCAGACAAACTATTAACAACATTTACAATATGCGGTTTAAAAATCACTGTAGCATGTTTCATTTGGGTGCAACATACTGAGTGTTTTCCAGTGCAATTCAGAGCTGTTGTCGGGTGGCCATGTTCAAGCTGAACCGAAATACTTTAGAGAAACACAGATGTATAGCAAAGGCCGAGGTCTGCTTCATGTGAGGGGTACAAAGCGTGGAGGTAAAATCTGAGGGTCTGGCGAAAAAAAGAAAAGAAAAAGTGGTTAACTGCCCAGACCAGATCACAGAGCACATGGGCCTGCATCCCATGCAGTAGGTCCAGTGTTGGTGTGACCCAGAGCTTGGTGGTGCGTGATCACTGCTCCACTGGCTCCCCATGCACACGGAACCGGTACAGACACGTATATTCTGGGTGACCCCAGTTACTCAGCACCCTGAGCTCGATGGTCTGAAAGGCGTCCGTGTTATTCTCCTGCAAAACAAAAACCAATAAATATAAAGCATGTGGAATACGGGTATGCGAAGCACAGTAGCTATAAACAGGAGGCTCCATACATAAAAGCGAACGTCCACACTAATGAGAAAGAACAGGGCAGCCAGCATCACGGGGTCTGAGGCACCAGGCCAGCAAAACATCACAGAGACGCAACTGTGTTTTTATGGCGTCTACATCACCTGATTTAACTGGACAGGAGTGCGAGTCTCACCTTGACAGGGTAAGTCTGAAGGGCGTCGCCATCCTCCTGGTAGACGTAGTGACCAAGGACACGCCCCTCTGCCTGGCCTTCATCTTCCAGGCCCTTTAAAGCGTCAGCACACAGAGAGAGAGAGAGAGAGAGATCACTCACTCGCACATAACCTAATCAAATTTACTTTGTCCTTCTTCTATGCTTTGCGAACTACTTGTGACTGGAAATCAAAACACATGCAGTCACAATGAAACTAAGAGCAGGGGCTAATTTGCAATGCTTCAAAAGGTCAGTTTTAAACTACAGCTTACTAATCAGAAGCACAAATGCATTCATAACACTAATGAGACGACCCAAGATTTGATGCTAGCAGATGAGTCGTACGTAGACTGTGAAGTTGCGCGGGGCGCTGCTGATGTTGCCCGTAGGTGAGAGGGCTTTGGGGACGTGCTCCATAGAGAAGGCAGTGGGCACGATCTTCGCAGACAGACGGATCACCAGATATCCGTGCGGACCTCGGAACGCCCAGCAGTTCCCAGGATGGACGTCCGGCTGATGGGAGGGATGGTGAAAGGGGGAGGACCAATGTGACGAGAGTTTTAAAGCACATCTTTTTGAAAGTCCTAACAAGCATGCTTGATGAAACACTCACCTGGATGACAGCACGGGGAGACTGAGAGAAATACCACAGAGGCAGGCCGAACAGACTCATCAGGGCAGTCTTGGTCTTGTACGTTTCTGAGCAGCGCGTGCTTACGACGCTGCCACCTAGAGACAGTTGTGGGAAATGTTGGCACGGTCGTACAGACAGAAGATCATTATGGCACACAGTGTCCATTATCCACCCATGACCACAACATTGCTCATGGTTGAAAATCTTGGACTGGCAAACTACCCTGAACCCAATCAGCATAAACACATCACAGCTGTGCATGACAGGCCCACACAAGCACAACACCCACCATGCTGCTACAGGATCAGTGATATGCTGGGAAGATGTTAATATTTTGAATAAAGTGGGGTGTGTGTGTGTGTGTGCAAATGCTTTACACGTCTGTTTTTTCAAACGTGACTGCAAGCGTGACTTCGGTACCGCACCTGCAGACTCCAGCGCATAATCTGCAAGGCCAGTGCGGTCCTGGGAATACAGCTTCAGGGCGTTCTGCACCATCAGCTGCACATGCTGGACAAACAGCGAGAGCGAGTGGGCGGAAGTGTCCAGCAGAAAGCAAAAAGAAACCACGCGTCAGCGCCTCCACCTCCTTACCTCCTCTGATACGCCCGCTTCACCCGCGGACTGCAGGACAGCTCGGCTGACGGTCTTCGCGCTGACCTTTTCCTGCGTTTGCTCCAGCTGGAGGGACAGGTTACCCAGAATGCTCTGCTGGAGAGCGGCAAGCGAGGCCGGCAGGTCGGAGCTGCGGACGTAGTGAGTGGAGAGCCAGTGCAGCAGTGGAGCGGGCGGGTCTGGACCCTGGGGCCCGTACAGCAAGGCGCGGATCTCCTGCCTCACCTGCTCAGACACCTGCAGAGGCTCAGTCAACAACACAAGAGCTGTAGCAAAATTCCTAATGTGCCCAAATAAAATGGGCCATTGTATATGGAAGTTATTCAGTGTCAATATTAAAATGAAAATGTAATACGCATTTGCATTTACATGTTCCACTTATACAAGCAACTTTGAGCTCAAAATTCAAATTCAAATGCAATAATTCCATTTACATTTGCAATGTGATAGACGTCTATTCATATTTCATTTACACATACATTTTGATGCTGAAGATGTTCTTTGCTGTTCCAAAGCTTCGGCAGCCTCATGCAGAAGCTGGGACACTGTTTTCGCCATTTTTATTTATTTGCAGTTATGCCCGCACACCGGCAACAACACGACTCCAGTCCTGATTGACTGCCGGAGGTGGAAAGCTGTGGAACCTGATTGGCTGAATAAAGTGGAGGGCTGTGGAATATGATTGGAAGGCTGATGGGATCTAATTTGACTATAATGGAAGACCATGGAAATGAAAATGCATTCTGCTCGGATTGCATTTTCAAAATGCATTTTGACACAGTTTGAGCGCTGTTGGTATCGTAATGTTATTGCAAACAAGGATGGCGCTATTTCTCCATTAACATTTGAATATTGACATCTTTTTAGCGTGGTGGTGAGGTTGAAAATTACATTTCAAACGCGTTATCACGAAATGCAAAGCATATTAAGCGAATAGCATTTTAATTATAATTTTGATACAACCTTTGCATGATCACATGAACTTGATAATTCAAATCGGGAAATACATTTTCATTTCAATAAAGGCACAAATAAAGCATCAAAATGTATGTGTAAATGAAATATGAATGGACGTCTATCACATTGCAAATGTAAATGGAATTATTGCATTTGAATTTTGAGCTCAAAGTTGCTTGTATGAGTGGAACATGTAAATGCAAATGCGTATTACATTTTCATTTTAATATTGACACTGAATAACTTCCATAATTGTATTTGCCACTCCAAACTGATTTGTGTATCTTCCCCCCAGAACCATTACCCAGTCACTCACTGCGCCATGGAGGGAGCCCAGCTGTTGACACCTCCCCCGGCAGGCCATCACGCCTTGCAGGTCGTCCCTGACCGCAGCCAGAGCCTCCTCCAGCCTGCGCACCTCCGCCAGCAGAGCGGCGCCGTCCGATTCCCTGCTCAACGCAAACGTGAGGCAGAACGCTTCAACACGCGCGCATAGCAGGCGCAAGAGCCTCACAGCCTGGTGGCAAACGTATCAGTGGACCAACCTGATAGGAGACGTCTCCGCCTCTTCTCTCCTCTGCAGCTCCTTCAAAAAATTAAAGAATAGAAACACAAGCGATATCAGCACTCAGAAATGCATGATTAGGATCAGGTATGGTGTGTGCAGGTAGGTATGCAAAAACCTCCGTTCTGAGCTCCAGCTTCCGAAGAAGCGCTTCCACCGCGGCCAGCCGAGACTCCTGGACCTGCCCTTGTGTTTCGAACTCCTCCTGCTGCTGGAGGAACACAAGACGGGAGATCACACGTGCTCGATGTCGGTCGTGGAGCAGCGCACGAGGCGGCGAGACAGCTACCTCTGCGCGAGTGGCTCACCTGGTCCCCGTGCAGGTTGGCCCTCTGCTCCAGCTGGCCACCCACCCAGCGCCCCAGGCTCTCCCCGCCTGTGCGCTCGCCCTGCTCCTCCTGGGCCTGCCGCTCCTCCTGCAACTCCTCCCGCAGCGCGCGGCAGAGCCCCAGGGCCTGGGCGTGCTGCTCCTCCTGCTCGCTGTCCGCCGCCGCCATGCGCTCCCACAGCTGGGCCAGGCTCCGCTCCATCCGCTCCAGCCTCTCAGAGTCCTGCTGAGGAGGTGGAGGTTGTTTTTTTTTTCTCAAAAAAAAAGGGGGAGGACAGACTTCGAGTAGGAGTTTATGTACCGGAGTGTACGCGCGTGTTGGACTGACGCTGGGTTGCTCCTCACTCACGGACGCTGGACCTGAGGGGGAGACGAGGTGAGGACCCACGATCCAGCCAGACACTTCTGCAGCAGGCAGAAAGGCCCACAGGCTGAAGGGACCCCAGCAGATGGCTGTACGACAGAGGGACAAGGACGGAGACGCAGATGACGGAGACGCAGGCGGCCTGTGCGTGTTCCCGACACGCTAATGTCAAAGGGGGAGCTGTCGCATGCGTGTGGATGAACTCACCCAGGAGCAGCAGAAGGGGAAGGAGGAGGAGGAGCAGTCGTAGTATGGACACACCCCTAGAGAGGGAGCTGCAGGTCACTCAGAGGCCTTCTGTCCTCTACACAAAACATGCACAATGCTCGGACTTAAACCCTGCCCGTGACCACGCATGAACTCACCTTGTCAGGAGAAAGGTGTTCAGCAGAGACACGAGCAGGACAAACTGGTACAAAGCTGTACCCAGCCACCGGAACACCCCTGAAGCTGCCCTGCCTGCCCGCACACACACACACACACACGAGAGGAGAAAGCCTTCCTAATGCATTCTTTCATCTCCCTACACTTGAGAAGAATGAATATGGTGCCACAAAATGTATATAAAGTACTCTTTATATCATATTCAAGACTTCACAGTTACAGCCAAATCTCGTGATTCATAAACAATTATTTACAACTTGTTTCAAGTCACTGCACCTTGTTTTAGCGTTCCGACTACAAATATTTAGCACTTTACACAGTCAATGTTTGGAAAAAAATAGCTGCCAGGATAACTACTGTTCTGAATCACCAGGTTGTGGCTTCAACTGAACAAAGCAGCATCTCTCTTGCTCAATGCCTGACTCAGACGGGGTAAAAGCCATTAGCTGGATGGGGGATCTCCGACAGGATAAAGGCAACCACAGCATACACAGTTCACAGCCATGACCAATGCAGCTCAGGTCTGGAGTGATTTGCATCCACAACACAAAGAGGACAAAGGGAGAAGGTTTTACACAGGAGCAGCCATACTGAGAGACGAAGCGGGTACATGGGGACCGGCAGCCTTGCCAGCGGACAGGACGTCTCATGCAGGGACTTTTCAAGAAGCCTAAAATGCCATTGGAATAACCTGGAGACACTGCAGACCAAAAGACAACAGACGCAATCTTCTGTGCGACGAACCAGCCATCTGAAAGAAGCCTTTGCCCCGCCCTCAGCAGTCTGCCGCCTAGAGACCACCAATCAGGAAAGCATAGTTACTCAAACTTGCCTTCGCCAGTAACAGGCAGGACCAGGGCTCATCTTCGGAGTATCTGTGTGCATTAATATATGGATCAATCCGTGTCATTGAGTGGAGTCTAATTCAATGAAGCACATACTATCAATAAGGATTCTCGGAGCGTGAAGTATACAGAGTAACATGAGAAAGAAAGTAGGTTAGTAACAATAACCTGTGAACGCAATAAGGAAGCACAGAGTCCCTACTAACAGCTGGGCTCCGGAAGACCATGTGTGGACTGTGCGCATCTTCAGATTTTGTTTCCCTTTGCAGTCATCGCCTGTTCGGATTCAAAAGATGTGGCAAGGAGAGATCATTGCTACATCACACCAGCAACGTTGGCGAAATAAAACAGAGCAAATCATTATGGGAAAATAAAATTGTGGGATGAATAAAGGATTATCTTATCTTATCAAACCTGGACAAGGATGTCCTATTTACTGCAAAAAAAGGAAACCACCAACTAACAAAAACAAACACACTCTGGTGTGCCACAGATGGTCGAAGAAGGTGTGTTGCTGGTCAAATGCTAAACCAGATCAGCGGAATGTTACAGATCATCTGTTTACATTAGTGGTGAATCATCCTAGGTTTGTTAGTTGTGTGGGAGGGTCATTAATAATCTGCTACTGAGAGCTACACCCGTCAAGCAGTCACCCATCAACACCAAAAATGCTGAACTACTAGCCGCACCAGTTTTGTGGATGTATTCAGATTAGCCATAGAAGTGTGATTGTGGCGACAGGCCACTTAATGTCCTCCAGCGGTTCCCACAATCCTTTTCATGGGAATGTGATTAATTGCTGTGTAAAAAAACTAGCGGATGAAGACTTGGAGGCTACCTGTGCACAGGGTGTGGGTGTGATTGCATGATGCAGAAGTACTTACACAGAGGGCCACTGAGATTCTGCACGCTCCTCTGAATTATGCCTTTATTTACATTCATGGTCCCACAACAACTACCGTGATCTACGGAAAACCAGAACAGGAGAAACAGACAAACGAAGAAATAACGTCAGATGGCCGTTCTGCCTGGAGCGTTCCCCATATCCCTCCGAAAAAAGAACCCCGGACGGCTGGGGACGCGTAGGGTGGGGGGGGAATTTGCATGTAACCAAGGTAACACCCACAGGAGAGAGCACCCATTTGGCTATAAGCGATGGTGTTGTGCGCAGTGGGAGCAGCACGAACAGCTGAAGCAGAAAGAGACCAGGGCAGGAGAGGCCCAGCGCCGCTCGGACAGGAGGGGAGGGGCCAGCCGTCAGGGAGGGGCCACGGCCGCAGTGGGTTCACGCTGCTGTTGGTGCAACCCTCCAAAACCACAAAACTCAGCCCCGCATGTGAACACGGCCACAGTACAGAGAATGAGTGTTAGGAAACGCTCACGTTGAGCAAGAACGGGCAGAGCGGTGATATAGATATAAAAGCAGGATACTGTGCCGACCCTGTGGCCCTATAAGAAAGCTTGTGTGGTTGAAGCTTTGGTGTTTCAAAAATGGAGAATAAAGTGGAGGGAGACAGGAGCGCTACCCGAGCTCCACGATTTACCTCCGTGTGCACTGCTGCCGCCCTTCAGGCCAGTGGAGTGAGTCAGAGCAAGGGCTGCCCTCCTGCACAGCCACAACCCCCCGTCCCTGAGAGAGCACAACAGGGCTGGGGAGGGGCAGCCACGAGACACACACACACACACACACTATTACCACCTGGTTTCAACACAAATTCCACTGGAGAAACAGTCAAGAGATTCTTTAGGAGGGAAATGCACATTGATGTGAAGGGTAAAGAGTGAAAGGAGGCAGTTAGCATCAGTGAGTCAGTGTGCCAGCCTTGTCAAGTGTGGATATGAAGTGAATCTCAGCCCCAAGTGCGAAGTTACAAGCATGACACCTGATGTCAAATGCACCAAGGTCACTCTTAAGTAAAGTGACAGCAGCACGGTAGACCCCGTCATTTTAGACCATCTACACAAAAACCTGTGATGTCATCCCGCTTACTGAGTGAGAATCCAGAAAGATCAGAAATATCACCAGGCCTCAAGCAGAAAATCCCAGTTAGGAGTAGAAGCCCAGCAAAATGTGTGAAGATAAATAATATAAAATAAAATAAGTTGGTCGTCGTGGCAGCAGGTTGGCAGCGGTACCTTTGCCCCGTTGCTGGGTTTGCAGCACAGTGCTCTGTATAAGCAGTGTGACCCCATGTGTCACAGCAGCGAAGACCCGCCTCCCGTTATACAGGAAGGCTCCAGACATCGCCTGCAGCACACCTACACACACACACACACCACGCTCCTACATTAACACAACTATGGTGGACAGGTGTGTCCCACGGTGGCCTATGCCATGTTAGGAAGACTTTAAAAGATGATAGAAACTGTGACTGAAGTCAAACAGCAGATGATGTGAAACCCAGACACATGAGTAAGGATGAGCTGCATTGAAGTGAGAGGATAAAGATCCAGAACGTATCCGCCACCGACCGCGTCCTTACACCACAAAGGGAACAGGACCACAGCGCGTTACACCACAGCGCGTTACACCACGAATCAGAGAGCCGACGGACGGAAGGGTCACTCCCGCATGTCGGTGAGGTGCCCCCGTGGGTCAGCGAGGTGCCCTGAACGCAGAGATCCTCACCGGGTTTGTGCCGACGGCTCTTCTCTCGGCTGTAGACCGTGGTGTGGGGAGGGGGGGCGGAGTATGAGCAGGAGGCGGAGGTGCAGGGCTGAGAGGAGGAGTGAGAGGCGGGCGGGGCGTCTCTCTGATCGGCGCGGCCACCCGTACAGTCGCGGCAGGTGTAGCTGGAGTGCACGGCGGATGTCCGAGTCTGGGCAGCATGCATGTCGCTGCAGATCAACGGCAGGCTGTGGTCCGCTTGCAGGGTCTGGTCTGAGGGGCAGGAAACACGCGGTACAGCGGCAGGATATAGACGTCCTGAAGAGGAACCTGCTTCTATGAATCCCAGTGCAAATAATACAAAGTAGTATCTTAATTTTCTCAAAACCACTTAAATAAACTCACAGGTACCTGTTGCCACTAAACCCATCAAGAAAATGATAAACAACCACACACACACTCAAATGCCGCAGATGACTGAAGTGCCACATGACGGATTGAAGTAGGTGTGTCGCCGAACTAATACTACACCAGATAAGTGGAATGTTACAGATCACCTGTTTGAATCATCTTACCTGCTCACGTAACGAGTAAACTATACAAAAAAAAATAAAAACCCCTAGATCCCACAGTCTGGACATGACAACATACCTTTGAGATCTCCATCCTCATCCAGCCCTAAAGAACACAGAAAGAAAACGGTATTTTAATCCCTTGGTGTCGAGCAGCTACCAGCGGTGCCGTGTGAGCGTGGGGAGCTGGGCGGCCTGGTGCACGGACCCCAGAAGCTGTCGACCAGCGTGCGTTCCTGGATGCACGACTCGTCCAGCAGGGTGGACAGGAGCGAGGCGTCGCTTGCAGTGCAGCTGTGCCGGGCACTGGCGTCGAGGGCCGCGCACGTCTGCTGACCCTTGACCGGCGTCTGGAGCAGCGAGCCCGAGCCAGACGCCGAGCGGTGAGACCTCCGGCTCCTGACAGACGTCCTGGGAGAGGGAGAGACGGGTGAGAAAGATTATGACAATAGAAGTGTGAGAAAGAGAGAGTCAGAACAACAGTCAGAATTTGAGTTAACAAAGAAACAAATCCATCGCAAGTAACGGTTAACAGGAGAACAAGGTCAAAACAAATAAACACAAATAAAAGCAGCTGACATGCTGTCCCAGTGAGCTGAGCCTCCGGTACTGTAGGTGGCGCTGCGGTTGAAGGAGTCTAGCAGACCGTCGTCCGTATAGGGGCCGGCGGCGTGCAGGCGAAGGCTTCGCCGCGCCATCCTGGGTGAGTCGACGGCAGGATTGAGCCGGTGCTCCCTCTCGTAATCCAGGGCAGCAGAGGAGTAGCTGGAACTGGTGGAACAGAGGGAACACGTTACCGTTAGCCAGGCTAGCCGGGGCCCCTGGGAGTGAATCATTGCCCTGACGCACACATCACAAACTGAGCGGGTATCCAATACAACTTGAACATTATGATGGCTCCAGATGCAAAGGGCCTCAATGTCAAAACTGCTGACTTGTATTGATTATTCACACCAAGGTCTCAATCTGCCTGTTCTCACTCTTAAAGAATATAAACAAATTAAGGTGCCCGACAGTATTCTAACAGTCTTCAGATCTGTTTTCTGCATCAGTAAAGATGGGGTGGGCACAACAATGTAGAAATTCAACAATGAAAACCATTAGACAACCAAACGGGAAAGTGAATGCATCCAGCTCCGAACACACAAGCTAATACCACTCACCCTTACAAACACACATAACCAAACAAAATCTCACGCATCCAAGTTACAAAGCAGAAAAGCAGAAGTGACTGGGGTTTTCTTCACACACTCTGCTTAGCCATAATATTTAGAGGCCTGTATGTTTCCAACAAGAGTTAAACAAAGAGAGAAACCCAACACCATAAACCAACTGCCATCTATCTGGGAACAATCCCAGAATTCATGTGGCTGAACTTTGGAGCCGATCCGACTGCTAGAGGCTTTCGCCGCTCAGTCAGCTAAACGCGGTCTGCTGGCCAAGCTCTACAGAAATCACATCCTCAGATTACGAGGCAGCACCAACTGTTGGGTTTGAAGCCTGAGAGGTCTCAGCACTAAGCCGACACCCACCACGCACACTCCAAACGCACCCGGGGAGAAACAAGCACTCGGTACGGTACGCACAGCACAGTCCAGCCCCAGCTCTCCAGCGAACACCTGTCATCACGGACACGCATTCCTGCGCATGCACGCGCAGGTAGCGCTCAGAAGACACCCCTCGCACCGCGGCCGATCAGCCGACCTGGCCTCTGGTGAAAGACCTTAAGGCTTAGTCTGTTCACACTGTCTACTTCCTGTAGGAAGCCACAGGAGCTGATTAACCAGCCGACCAGGTCCCTCCCTCAAGAGCTCCATATGTGGGACTCCAGACTGGACAAAGTGCCCCTTGATCTTATGCTTTTCTTTCTAACTGGAAAAAACTGCAACATGCAACACACTGCACTTTGGATCCCATGAGCAATAAAAGTCTCATGAGCACGTACGGGAAGAGAGAAACTGACGCAAAACATGAAAGTATTCTCAGCCAATCAGAAGGCTCTCCTTGCTTTTACAGCTGCGCATCCCCACATCCCTCTCACTTCCCTGTTCTCACACTTCCATTAGATGGACGGGATTTAAAAAAAAGCACATCCCAATTCCCTTCAGCCACCTCATTTGACCCTCCCCTCTCTCATCTGAGCAGCTCGACGCCCACCCGGTACAGCAGCCTCAGTACCGCTCTCAGAAGGGGCCCAATCAGCAGCTTCGAGCACGCGCCAGCAGTCAAACTGGGCTGAGCTCGACGAGGAAGGCAGCCAGGTCCTTAATGACGAAGCAAAACAGCCCAGGCATGTCTGCGGATGTACACAGTCCCAGCGCAGCTCCACACAGCAGATAGGGAGCGAGGCAGTAATCCAATTAGACTCCTCGCCATCAGCTTCTGGTGTAATTATGCATTAACCGACAATAAAGCGCCTGTGCATCATGACCGGTAAAGTCCTGAGCGGTCATTTCCACTGAAGACATATTTTAGAAAAGACTTCTTGGTAATCTAAGCAAACTCTGTGCAAATGATTTAATAAAGCATAGAACATGAGCCATGGAGGAGTGTGTAGCACATGTGACAGAAATGCCATCTTCAGCGCTGACTTGCACAAGACCTAAACGTGCTGGACCAGTCACTTAAAAGCAGTCAACTCACCCCATTTCCTGCACACGTACTCCAAACCAGGCCCAAAAAAGGAGATTTTGGACAATACCATCAAATAGTCAATCTGCCCTGCCAGTTCGTGCTTTTTAAGATGAAGTTATTTAGCGCATGTCCGCAAGGCAGATTCTCAGAATTGCACGCCCTGCACAACCATCCTGTGTGTGATGCCAATCTCAGTTGTGCAACACCCAAGCCCTGAAGCAGAGCTCTGGCTTTTGCACCACAATTACTCTCAGGACCCAACGTGAGGAGAAGCCGCTCTCCAAACAAACAGCCAAGTTAGCCAGGTGGGCTAAACGCGCGTGGCTGGAACCGCACTTGTGCTGTCATTTAGGCTGGGGATAAATGAGCAACCTTAAAGCAGCTCACCTGAGAGAGTAGGTGTAGCCTGTGT
The DNA here is from genome assembly GCA_020368025.1 of Brachyhypopomus occidentalis. Classification (NCBI taxonomy): domain Eukaryota; kingdom Metazoa; phylum Chordata; class Actinopteri; order Gymnotiformes; family Hypopomidae; genus Brachyhypopomus; species Brachyhypopomus occidentalis. The sequence goes on from JAGXOD010001383.1 coordinate 4,305,014, forward strand.
TCCTTGCAGCACACTGTTGAGCAGAGCGTGTGTCTACCTCAGAATAGGCCATGGTCTCCTTTCAGTTCAGACTGTGAGAGTCAAGGCAGGGAACTTTAACCTTTGTACAAAAAGCAAGCCGTTCTCGCAGAAAAAGGGACACCCGGTGAGGCAACTCAACCATTCGGCTTCTGATTAGGCAACATGGATCTTGGCCTCATGCTATTCTGTTTTTTCCTGTATAATAATATAAAACAATGTAAAAGTGCAAAGGCAGATAAGATTTTTGAAAATAGTAGAAAGGGAATATTAGGGACAATTCTAACAAATAAACATGAAACTAGAATCTTTTTTCCCTACATGCTTGACAACCATACAATTAGGGGATTTATTCTAAGCCTAGTATGTAAATATGGTTGATACAATTTAATAGAGAGATACAAGGTAAAGTGGATACATTATTATTTCGGACTGAATTTGATTACCCTGTTCCATTTAATTTGTGATTACCCTGTTTCCATTTAATAATGTTTTAAATAAACTAGGCAATAGTTCCCTGTTAGGTCAATTTTGATCTGCTTGCAACAAATAGTAATAATGAACAGAAATGCCAATCGGATCACATTTTGTAATTGTCTGGACTACAGCAAACCCCTGCTTGTGACCGAACATAATTGATGAAACGTACCTTATTAAAAGCAAGTCAGCTCGTATGTCTGCATGGGAGCGCAACACCGCTGCATCAGTCAATATGTCACATTTAAGAAATAACCAACTGTTTTACATTTTAAAAAAATGACAGTCCGTGGTCGCACCCTGATTTTAGTTCGTCCAAGAGAAAAGACCCGCACACCTCTGCTTCGCACCGCAATCTGACAAAACACATGCCGTTCAGTTGTGGAGAGGTAGGCGTGAACGACACGGTCCAAAACTGCAACTCGGCGAGGGGACACAAACTATTGGCGCGCAATTCATTTCACTTACCAAAATGGCCTCTCAACTAAAACGGAGCAACGTTAAGACTTCAGCAGCTGATCCTCCCATATCTTAAATAGACAGTACATCGTTTTCACCATCAATCCATGCCATTACTAGCACCATTCAAAACGTAACAGAAAATAATATGAATCAACACTGACCGTATTATTTAATCACCCAAAACAATATTTTATTTTTTGTTATCCTTATTTTGAGGCAATGTGGTTACTCTAAAAAATTAAAATAAATAAAAATAACACGTGGCTTAATGTAATGTACGACGTAACATTTATTTTAGTCGTTACTAATAATCTTCGCAGTGTTTCCAAATGTCCCTGGTTAGCCACTAAAGCCATTGAGGACGCCCTTCAGCGCCGCTCATGTCAAAATTACCCAGTACATCGTGATAAACTATGGTAAAACACCAGCAATATTACTACCAACAAATGAGTATTATGTGTCTTGTTCGATATCTATTGTTATTATTGTGTAAATCCAAAATAAACGTACGCGTTTAGTGAAACGGTTGGGCTAATAACGATCACTTACGGGCGCAGATAGCAGGTCGCTACCGAGCTAATTACATCAGTGCTGGCTAGTTAATTAGAGCACATTACTTCTAAACCAACATATTTCTATGGTCGTACAAATGCAATACTTAAGTTAGCAGACATTGGGGAGATGTTACTTTTACTTGGCTGGACGTTTCCACCTTGGATCACGTCGGCAAACTAGCTAACCTGGGTTAGCCAAGATAGGTAGTCAACTCAAATGAAGTGATGTCACCTTAGTTAACGTTAGACAACACGAACTTACCTTCACTTTCAAAACGCGGCAGTTATAATACGCAGATATTTGGTTTTATGTTAAAAAAGACAAACAAAACAGAAACAAACGTGATCTTGATTTGACAATTAAAAAATGCAAGGTTGGGCTTTGGTCTGCGAATACCAGCTCACCCAGTACCGTCCAGTGACGGTTTGACGTGTTTGCGTGCCCAGCGTTTTTTGATTCCGCTGTTGATTCTTGACGTCAGCGGATGCAGCATATTTATTAATGACGCTGTTTTTACTATTCCTAAAATACAATGTTGTACAAGGCTACAGAAATTTAAAATCCAGGCTAAAATGTTTCACCATGAATCTCGGCCAATTATAAACAATTACAATGTACTCATATTCTCTCTTTCTTTATTACCGGAGCAATAGTTGATATGCTTAGGCTAGGGATTAGCTGTTGCACATTTTCTGCCTGTTGTCGAGAAATGCACGAAGAAGACCATTTACACAAATAACTCATAAATACTGGAGTTCAGATTGTGCAAGCGCGTAATCTCTGGATATCAATGCTTCTTATAGGAAAAGAGGCAACGTACTAACCACACTAGGGATTTGTCAGTAGAAAGAACAAACATTAAGTGAACGTTTTAGCCAAAAATGTTTTAGAATAAATGTTTTTAATTAAGTTAAATTAAATTAAAACGTAAAACATATTTATTTGTGTCTACATGCACAAGGGATATGTCATTTAGGCCTAGAATAGGCTTACATGAACTTCCTTCTAAACTAAAATAAATGATTGAGTATCCATGTGCAGTTATCAGAATATGTGACAACACACATGCAGAAAATTTTAGTGTAACACCTGTATCACACAACACACAATGTAGCCTCACCTAAGAAATATGCTGGATAAATATGTAGTCACACCTGGGAAATGAGCCGGCTGAGAATGATAGACTTTTTTCATTTACACAAAATTTTCATTTACACAAAAGGCTCCATCTGTATGTATTAAACAGTAAGCATTAAACAGTAAGTGAAAAGTATCCGGATGGCTTACTGAATCGGGACCAATTTTGAAGTATATGATTGCAGCACACTGTCCTATCCCATGATTCAACTGGAGCATTTAACTATGATCATGTGACATCATATAGCATATGACATACACTGTAAAAAAAATCCTAATTTTATAGAAAATAACTGTAAATTTTAAATGTATTTTAACTTTTTTTCCCAAGTGTATACAAAACTCTGTAAAATTACAGACATTATTTGTAATTTAACATCATATTTGTTATTTTAAATATTATGTTAATAATTACAAGTTACATGCATTTCTATTTTTTTTTACAGAAAAAATATAGTATTCATTTATATGGAATTTTTCTGTTTTCTTAAATTATATACAAATTTATGTAAAATTACAGCAATTATCTGCAATTAAACATTCGGTTGATTATATAAAAGATTTGTCCATTAAAAAAAGTTTTTTCCTTGTTATTTTAATGAAAATCTTATTGGCTTTTATTATTACCTGCCACACAATGTTGGTTATTCCGTGAGTTTTCAGCATAGTTTTTGGAATAATAGCAAATAACATGAGACAGAAGGCTTGGAACTGAATGACAATTTATTGCTTGACTGCTGAGCCTTTAAGGTAACACCAGAGTTTATTTTTATTTGGCAAAAGCACAGCCAACAAAAATACACTGAACTACTCTTCACTAAAACTTTTAGTTAAAAGGAAAATGAAAAAAGCACACCAAAATAGCCAATAAAGTGTTTTAGCTGGTTGAAGGCTCTTAAAATTCACACTAACATTCACATTTTACTCTGTCCACTCAAAATTGGCAATTTTGGAGATGAGGCTCAGCATCCTTGGATTGACGACATACTGCCGTCCCTTTTTTTTTTCGTGTGACTTTGGTCCCTTGGTCTGGGTTGATTTTGAAGATGCATCATTTAAATGTAAGACATTCAGGGGCAGGGATAATCCCAGTCTAATCCCAGACTACAAAAGTTCAGTTGAAAGGAAAATGCAGTCTAGAACTGCTATATCTCTGGCTGGAAAACCAACCCTCAGAGTGGTAACTATAGCATTAAAAAGTCAGTGAACACCAGTGGTTTCTCTTTCAGGCCAATTGTTGTGCTGGCTTGAAAGTTTGTGGAGTCTCCAGACTCCATCACGTCTGTCACATGTGCTCAGTGTGAACCTGCTCTCATCCGTGAAGAGCACAGAGCGCCAATGGCAAATCTGCTAATCTTGGTGTTCTAATTCAGAGTATCCATTGATGTACAGGATAAAAATGTACACAGAACGAAAAAATATAGGTTTTCAGACATATTAAACAACTGTAGCTTTGACCTCGTACATGGGGGTGAGCACGGGCAGGCAGCTGGAGACAGCAGTATTTAAGGGCTGAGCATGAAGTACATTGTGTAATGATCTCAATATGTACTTGAAACCCTCACATCGCTTTTTTACGCGTGCGTCCGTGCGCTTTTGCGTGCGTCCGCGTCTGCGTCCGTGCGTGCGTCCGTGCGCTTTTGCAGCGTGCGTCCGTGCGTGAGTGTGTGTGTGTGTGTGCGTGCATAGGTGTGTTTTCTTGTGATATCCAATAGAAATATGTCTCTGGACACAGCTAGCAGCACATGTGGACTGACCTGGATACACTCTTTGAAACATCATGCAGCAACACAGATTTAATGAGCTTTTAAAATTGTAAACTTTAATATATGTTAGAACTCAAAGAAGGTATTTTTTGTTTAACTGAATTAATCATTAAAATGCAAATAGTTCAATTTGTATTTGCTTCAGTCACAACAGGAACATCCACAACACTGCACACCTTCTAAAGCAGGAAAACCACAGAACTCGTTAAGGCCATGAAAACACAACAGAAAATGCAAAGAACTTTTGACTACTACAACTGAGTGCTACTGTACCACAAAGTGTAGATGCATACACACAAACCACAGTCATAGTCTAGAGCAGGCATCCCCAAATGGCGGACCTCGGTCCGAATCCGGACCGAGTGATGGTTCTGTCCGGACCCAACATGATGAATTCACAAAATTAGATCATTTTTAGATCAAAATTAGTGTCATTTTCTTAATTTTAAAAGAATTTTTTTTATTAGGCTCTGTTTGCACTTTTAAAATGTATGTAATGTTTCTGTTTTCTGAGATAAAGGTTTTAAAATTATTTGCCTGGGACTATTTTTAAATATTGTAAAATCCGGACCGAGATATGGTTCTGTCCGGACCCAACATGATGAATTCACAAAATTAGATCATTTTCAATGAGCATTTTTTACGGCGAAAGACAGGCGCAGAGTCAAGCAGAAATGTAGGCAAGAGGTTACCTCTACTACTGTTGCTGAGACATTATTTGATGGAAAACAAAAAGACGATCTATGTGAAAAAATAAAACAAATCCCTATATCAGCTTCAACAGCAACCAGAAAATCAGAAATATTAGCAGGTGATGTACTGGCACAGCTTGATACAGCTATTCAGAGTGCACAATGCATATCTCTGGCCATCGATGAGTCTACAGATGTTACTGATAATGCCCAGCTTTTAGTGTATGTGAGATTTTATCACAAAGATAGGAAGGAGCTCTGTGAGGATCTGCTGGGTGTAACACCACTGGAAACACATACAAGAGGAGAGGACATATATGCAGCAATAAAAGAGTGTAGAGAGTAGGATGTAGAAGGATGTAGAGAGTGAGAGAGAGAGAGAGAGACAGAAAGGAGAAAGAGAGACAGGGGGGTAGAGACAGAGAAGTGGGGTTAGAGAAAAAGCAATAGCATATGACTGTGAGGACACATCTGTAAGCGCTCATGCACACACAGAGCTACTCTAATAAATACACTCTTCAAATAGAACCAGTCTGCTCTTAACAAGGATACTGGAGAAGGTTCCATCCACTCAAGCAGTACTGGATCATCTACTGACACCGCTTTACATGCTGAAGAAACTTGCCAGCTTCTAAGACCATCTGAGATAATTAACGTTCTGGAGCAGTTTTAGACACCACTGACAGGCGTACCAGACAGATAACATCAAAAAACTTCCACTGGCAGTTTAGTGGAGAATTTGGTGATCCTAATGTTTTCCACACCAAGTGAATCAACACTTGAGCATACTGACTCATTATCAGTCATATTTCTATTGGATATCAGAAGAAAACACACCTATGCACGCACACGCGGCGTAAATACGCACACACACAAAATTTGATAATTTTCATGGAGCATTTTTTACGGCGAAAGACAGGTGCAGAGTCAAGCAGAAATGTGGGCAAGAGGTTACCTATACTTCTGTTGCTGAGACATTATTTGATGGAAAACAAAAAGATGATCTATCAAATACGCACGCGCAATTACGCACGCGTAAATACGCACGCGTAAATACGCACGCGCGCGCGCACGGACGCACACACGCACACACAGCGCTACCTTGCAGCATGCTTCACAAAATTAGATCATTTTCATGCAGCATTTTTTCCGGCGAAAGACAGGCGCAGAGTCAAGCAGAAATGTGGGCAAGAGGTTACCTCTACTACAGTTATTAAGGTAATAGCATCACTCAATTGAGCCAATCAAATCTTTTGTTTGCCCTGTGCAGCCAGTGCCGCTAGCTCACCCTGGCAGAGCCGAGCAGAGCGGAGGAGGTTATGGCTTGTTCCAAAATAAGAAAAGTTGATGCTGAAAACCGCTGTTTTAAAGATGAGTGGACAGATAAGTTTATGTTCATTCTTCCTGCAGGCAGGTCAAAACCTGTTTGTCTTATATGCTCAGAAACGGTTGCATTAATTAAAAGTGGCAACGTGAAACGCCACTACGAAACGAAGCACAGCTCTTTTGAGCAAAGTTCTCCGCTGAAGTCCGAGCAGAGAGCACGCAAATTAACCGAACTGCAAGCCCAGTATGACAGATCTACCTGACTCATCACACATACTTTTACAGCCCAGCAACGTGCAAACGAATGTTCACTGAAGGTATCATGGATTTTGGGGCAACATAAAAAAACATTTAATAACGGGACAGTCGTGAAGGAGTGCTTAAATGCTGTTGCTATAAAAGAGCAATAAAAGAGATGCTGAGAATAAGGCACATAGATTTTTAATGTAAGTAAAAAAAGAGGAAAATGGTTGCTTGTTCTGTTTGCACTTTTTCGTAAAAAGCGCCACTTTTTATTTATTGTTTTCTAAAGTTAACTTTTTTTGTTAACTTTTTCCTTGAACTGTAAGCCGTCAATTCTCTAGGCTTGGACTTCTTCATTTTAAGAGAAAAAAAATTATTAGGCTCTTTTTGCACTTTTAAAATGTATTTTATTTTGAGGTTTCTGTTTTCTGAAATAAAGGTTTTAAAATTATTTGCCTGGGACTATTTTTAAATATTGTAAAATAGCTAGTTGTATACCTAAGTGTCATTTGTTAACAGTGAAAATGTAAACATACGGGTGAACAAGAGCATAAGGCAAAAGTTGGACTTTTGTTCGGACCTTTTACTAGGAGGAAATTTTAGCTCCGTGCACTTTTGCGCGTGCGTCCGTGCGCGCGCGTGTGTGTATGCATGTGTGTGCATAGGTGTGTTTTCTTGTGATATCCAATAGAAATATGACTGATAATGAGTCAGTATGCGTGTATGCGTGCGTGTGTGTGCGTGCGCGCGCGTTCGTCAGTTACCCTCTACTACAGTTATTACGGTATACGAAGGTATCGTGGATTTTGGGGCAACATAAAAAACATTTAATAACGGGACAGTCGTGAAGGAGTGCTTAAATACTGTTGCTGAGACATTATTTGATGGAAAACAAAAAGATGATCTATGTGAAAAATAAAACAAATCCCTATATCAGCTTCAACAGCAACCAGAAAATCAGAAATATTAGCAGGTGATGTACTGGCACAGCTTGATGCAGCTATTCAGAGTGCACAATGCATATCTCTATATTCATACTCTTTCATATTCCAGTCAAATGAAATAAGTAAATAAATATTTGTGTTGATTTTGGGGTTGTTTTGCATGGGGATTTCTGGTAGTAATATAAATAGACTTAAAACTGCTGTATTTTTGTCAAATCCTTTCCAGATGAATGGAGAAAAGCCAAAGTTCACTTAAAGGACCACTTCTCAGTTATGCTAATGCAGATCTGCATTGAAGAAGGAAAGGGTGAAGGAGACCAGACATGGTTTGTGTAAAAGAACTAAAAAACACCATTATTGGGATCATAGTAAAGATTTTGTCCATAGTATTTAACCCTAAGGGAATCAATATGCTTTCTCATATGTTAAAAGCAAAATGTAATATGTAAAAGCAAAAATAATATGCACCAAGTTGACCTACACTTTGGTTACAGTACGGAGCAAGAGCGCAACACAGACCAGAGCAGGAGCAGCACAGACCAGAGCAGGAGCAACACAGACCAGAGCAGGAGCAGCACAGACCAGAGCAGGAGCAGCACAGACCAGAGCAGGAGCAGCACAGACCAGAGCAGGAGCAGCACAGACCAGAGCAGCCCAGAGCAGGAGCAGAAGCTCACAGTACAAATCAATTTTGGAATTATTTTGAGGTGAGTCACTTTCCCTGCCGCACCACTACACTGGATCTTGGGGACCTGCCGAATACCACTTCAACCACTGTTTATATATGTTTTCCAAGAGTAAGTGCTAATTCACAAAAGTAATTGTCATGATTCAACATAACAGAAGTCTGATCCCTTTTTGAAATGGATTTGCAGTGTTCATTCTTGGATGAAACCTGATGTCCAGATGTATAAGCTTAACCAAAGCTCTGTAGGTTTTCAAAGGGACTCGGATAAGGTGAATTTATCAAATTCTTGTCCCTTTGAAACAGAGCTTTGTTAACCTGTACACTTGTGCCCCTAGACATCAATTGTTTTCCAATGATGAACTTTGAGTAGTAATTTCAATATCAATAAATGTTCTACCTGCAGAGATTCAGAATCTAACCAAGTAAATGATGATTCAAAGACTTATCATTTATACCAGATCATGGTAAATATTTCAGCTCATAAGCACTATAATATTTGTAATGTTATTGGCACAAAATTAATAGCAGCTAACTTTGGATTTTGACTGCAACTTTTTAATAGGCAGACTTCTCCTTGTCACTTCTCTGAGTGGCCAATGACCAGATCCTGCAGATTTCTTCTCTGCAAAATACGGAGAATACGACCCTTTCTTTCACAGGAAGCTACCCAGGTGCTTGTGCAATCTCTCATCATCTCAAAGCTGGACTACTGCAACTGCTTCTTTACGGATATTTCTCTATGGGTCATCAGACCTCTACAACTGATCCAGAATGCAGCAGCACGACTGGTCTTCAATCTCCCCAAGTTCACATGTCACTCCAGTGCTGCATTCTCTTTACTGCCTTCCAGTAGCTGCATACATCAGATCTAAAACCCCGATGCTTGCCTGCAAAGCAAAAAATGGTCCAACCCCTCCCTACATGATGGCCATGGTCAAAGCCCCATCCATACCTCAAGTACGGCTCAGCTTAAAACGCCATGCTTAAAGTCTCACAGAAAACAAGCTTCAAGACCATTTTCTGTCCTGGCTCCAAGATGGTGGAATGAGCTTCCATAGGCTGTCCAGACTGCAGAGTCCCTAGCAGTCTTCAAAGGTAGACTGAAGACACATCTGTAGAACAGACTAAAACTCTAGCACTTGTGTAGTACTTTCCGTTGTATGATATAGTACCTGTGAATTTGCATTTCTTGTAGGTATCCATTTGAATTTCTGTAGTTTTGCAATATTCAGCCTGTTTTTGTGTACTTCTAGGTATTTGGATTGATTCTTGTAGTTTAGTAGTATTCTGGTTCGAGGGTATCTTCAATTCTGACCTATCTACTGTACTATTTACAATTAATTCTGTGAACAGATGGCAAAGCACTTTGTAAGGCGCTCTGGATAAGAGCGTCTGCTAAATGCCTACATGTAAATGATAATGAGTGTATCTTTCATTTCACATCAGTGTTATGTGTTTGTAGTTGTGTTCAGGCTACTAATATTGGTGATGTGGAGAAAAAATGGGGATTTAAATTATTAAAAGTGATGATGGAGGACATTGAGGTGATCAACATTGGTATAATATACTTTTTCATTTGCATAAAATAACTTTTTTTTGCTTTTTGCATTGCTCATTTGAGTTTGTCCTGGAAGTCATGATGAATATGGACGGGAAAAATCTGCAAAATTACGGTATTTCTCTGCGGAACCTTTTGTGCTGTCACTATTGAAATTGCTTAATTGTAATAACTCAGGAACAGTCTGTAAAATAAAGGTATTTCTCTGCAAAACGATTACTGCTGTCACTTTATTAAAAGTGCTTAATCATAATAATTCAAGGAAAAGTTGTAAAATAAAGGTATTTCTCTGCAGAACTATTAGCGCTATCACTTTATTAAAAGTGCTAAATCATAATAATCCAGGAAAAATCTGTAAAATAATGGTATTTCTCTGCAAAACTATTAGTGCTGTCACTTTATTAAAAGTGCTAAATCATAATAATCCAGGAAAAATGTGTAAAATAATGGTATTTCTCTGCAAAACTATTAGTGCTGTCACTTTATTAAAAGTGCTAAATCATAATAATCCAGGAAAAATCTGTAAAATAACGGTATTTCTCTGCAGAATGTTTAATGCATTTTTCTGTAAATTTATTGTTTTTCCACTTAATTTAAATCAGGGTTTTTTACTTTAGAATTAAGGTTTTTGTTTGGCAGCCATTGCTGCCAGTCATTTGACCGTTTTTTTTAGGATTTTTTTTTTTACAGTGTATGGTGGACATAGAATGTCTGTGGTTGTATGCATACTGCCCAGTCGCCTACTGATAGAAGGTGCTGTTTTAACAGTTGAGCGAGACATACTGCATTGAAATCTAGTGCATACTGCTTAAGTATGCCATTTTGGACTGAGCCCTATACTGTATACTTCATGCTACTTCCCATAGTTCAACATCCATTGTGACATTTACCAGTACTATGCTACATTGTCACATGACCAGTTGGTAATTTTGCAGAGAAACTCTTTTCAGTTTGTAGCAGGATAAAAGTTAAAATGGCACACTATGTAGAATGTTTTAACACTTCATCTGCTGTTTACGGTTAGTAATTGCTAACAAGGCAGTTTAACTGAATGACTTTTAGCTTGTTAGCTTCAAGTTAGCTTAGTTAGATATTTTGCTTGTTTCAAGTTGTGATGATAATCGCAGAAGATAAATATGACTGCATACTGCAAGCTGGCCAGACAAGTATATCATCTGTGCATCTTTGGCATACCAATGAAATTTGTTTTGGCAACAAACTGAAAGCTACACACTATTTTTAGCTACAATCAGTATGTAGTGGAGTACAGTACAGATGGGCGTTTTGATTCTTTTTAATGAGTTATCAGTTGGCTCAGCACAGCAAGAGCTCACTCTTCTATACCCTTACAGCTCATCATTGACTTTTCTTTTGTTTTTCAACCTTGCTAGTATTGATGAAATTGTGTTTTTCTTTATAAATAAAAATGTATAAAGTTTACAAAAATTTAATAATTGTGTTTAATGGTGTGTATAAATGTTAATGTTCTATTTAAAAACCTTATTTATTTATGACATAATTTAAGGATTCAAATGTGATTTATGTATGAACGTATTTGTAAAATCACTACTTCCTGAGATGAACATGTAAATAAAAGTTCCACTATTGATCCACCAGCCTCAGGCTGCTCACCTTTATGCAGCAGGACATACGGTTTGCCACCATGCTCAGAGTCTATAAAACCTCATTGTCTTTCCCTTTTGTTACAAATTCCTCTGTGACAAAGACCTCAGTGTAATTCCATCACCCAGCATTCAAGATAGAGGTACTTGATATAAAGTTATTTATTCCTTTTAAATGTCTGGATTAATTCTGCCATTTAGCTACAACACAGCTAAAATGCACAAAAAAAAAACTAGCTGTTGTTGCAAGATTTGGATATACATCTAAAGTCCGATATAGAAATGAAGTTTCACTTGAGACACTGTATGCACTTCTAGCATTCTAGTGACTTACCATTTTACTCATCTTAAAAAAAGTCTCTCTAATGCTAATTAAACTAAAAGAGCTGGATTAAAGACATAGCCAGTAGTATCACCAAGGGCAAAACAGCTGGAAGAAAGAAAAAGCCTTGTTCACAACCTGTTAGCGAGCTATGGTGCTTTCCTCTTTAAAAGCATCCAAGTATAGTTCCTGAAAGGTCGTTTTGAAGAGCCGTGTAGGCTCTTTTGGAAATGATCATGTGGTTCACTCCTTTTAATCATGCACCTTAGGGTGAAACTGCAATCAACTGCTTATGTAGTCACCTTGGAAAAGCTGTTTGGCAGCTGTGGGATTTAAAACTCCAAACTATGTTAGCCCTGTTTGCAGCACAAGAAGAGAAAAGAAGAACACCAAATATTAAATGATGTGTACCATTACAAAAACTGGTAAGCTTAAGCACAATTTTCAATTGTCTGAAGGAGTTCTGCTATGCTGTAATTGGAGTACTTGTTCGTCTACACACATTTTCTGATGCCAGGAAGCTGGTGAATTTTACAAGTTATTTTAATAGTTACTGGAAAGTATAATGCGTTGGCACAATTTGTGGAGGCCACATAATAAACTCACCCAAAGACATTTTTTGACACTGGGAGACTGAGCCTACAACAACAAAGACACAACACTGCAGTGAGGGTAGT